>OZ018320.1:112319142-113036642 GCA_963969495.1 Ceratothoa steindachneri | reverse complement strand
CTTTCACCCCCAACTTAGACATTTACTCGCGGTTCAAACTTATAAATGTAATTGATTATTTCGAATAAGTTTATTTTTTATTTAGTTAACTCGAAAGCCAAAAATGTTTTTCACCTCTCTGTAACCAAATTGGTCGCTCCCTTCATCCATTTTTTTTTTTTAATTAAGTATAACTTTGTGGTTGCCCCAAAAGCCATGACACACATAAACAAAAAAAAAATCCAGACTCCCTTATCCTTTTGAGTTAGCTTTTCAAAGAATTGTGAACAGATTATGATTTTTGTGATTTGTGGTACAACAAAGACACTAGCTTTCACCTTTGCCTCAGAGTTAGGATAAGAAATTTTGAAAGTACTTGAAGTCTGCAGACTCTTTGTTAATAGCAGCTACAGCAAACTACTTCATGAGAACTATGTAGTTTTAATTGTAAAGCAGGGAACAACACCTTTTAGGGTCTATAAATTGCTCATGCTTGAGATAAAGTTCTCCAACAGAGAACTCGGTCTTTTGTGGCTAGCCCTACTTGTGGTAATGTGCTGTGGTATACCTACTGTCCCAAAGACAAAGATAACATGGAAACTTGATAAAACCTCCCTGGAGACACATCCAAAATACTATCATTTTGGAGTTTCCAATCAATTCCAGCCATACTCATTGTAATTCAAAGCTTTTATTAAGGGCTTGACACTGTTGTTGTCCTCTTTGAGATTTACTGAATGAACTTAGAGAAAGGGGGGGGGGAAGCTCATTCCAATTATGGGGAGGTACAGCTTTAATGCTTCAAGAGGAGCTCTCAATGAAGAGCTTCCACTCATCTGGATTACATGTAATTCCAATTGCATCAAACAGACCAGATACATCATTGCAGGAGCATAGCCCAGTTTTATAAGTAAACAATCTTGACAAATGTTTATGACGTTTCATTTGGTTTGTCACTTGCACATTTTTCATTCAGAAAATCTCACTCTTTGAGCCTGGAAATCAAAAGTTCAGCATTTGAATTGACAAGCTAAGATCTCTGACAAGGTCATTGAGGTCACTTTAGTTTGGATATTATGGATTCCTCTCAAAAGCCATATCTCTGACAGTGTATTCTCCTTCTTCAATGATCCTTTCAACTCAACTTCCGTATTGTTGCTTTCTTCTGAGAGTGGCGTATTCCTCTCTTGAGGGGTAAGTACAGGAACATCAGCAATGTGTGGTACTGGTGCAGGGGAAAATGGAAGAACTGGATAGGAAATAGCAAGTGCAATTTTCCCAGGATTTCGGTTCACACTAAATCATGGGAATGAAAAACTTCATGGCTCTTCTTTCTCCTCTATACGATCCTGTAAAAGTCAAAAAATATATATTATTACTCTTTTTCAAGAACGATTGCAACTGAGATCAACAAATGGTTGATCTCACTATTTAGAGGATCTTTTAAATCTTGTCATCTAACTCGCGTCTGCTTTGTGGTGACATGATGAGAAAAAGAACAGAAAATTATAGAATTAAGAAGAGCAAGGGCCTTTACGTTCTCTCTATGGCTCCAATAGATCAAACTATTGATCCAAAAACCAATATACGAATCCAATAGACTAATCTATGAATCCGAGTACTTTAATTATAATTAAATTGGTGTTCGTCATATTTATCTTAAAGCATATTGAATGGCGTGCTTTGAACTACAGAAGCTGGAACAGAGTCCCAAGTTACACGATTTTATTTTATCAAAAAACTTCCCCATACTCTTCGTCTGGTAACGCTTTAAATTTTTATTTTATCGCCATTTGTTCGCTTGTTGTTCTCAGTTCGTTTAAAAAGTGAGTTTATTTTATATTATCGCAATTATTCCGAATTTCGAATTCTATTGGCCGCGAAGGTGCTTTTCTTCAAGCCACAGTTATTTCAATTCTTTAAGTCTCTCTTCCTAGGGTCTGTTTCACACCTCAGGAATAAGCTTTGTCATCCTTCGCTGTAGTCTCGCCAATGTGACGGTAACCTTTTTCAGATAAACAGACTAGAAATGAGCTGGATATTCAAGCTGTGGACGCACGATGATTTGAACAATAAAACAACTATTTCTTTACTCTTATATTCGAAATTTCTCGCAATAAAACCGGGTTTCGAAATTTGGACTCGGTTGAAATTAATACACCGAGATCTCTTTCTTCTCACACGTCTTCTAATCTATGACCACCTAACTTATAATCAAACTTTCTATTTAGAGAGCCTATGTGCATTTCACTTATTAAGAATAAAATTTACCTGAAAATATAACCGATCGTTTAAAAATCTCGTTTGAGTCTTGCTATATTTTCTCACAAGCTGAGTCGTGTTCAGCAATATGACTTAATTTAGTATCGTCCGCGAACTTGGCAATCTTTCCTAGTAGCCTTGAATCTAAGTATTTTACAAAGATAGTAAATAATACTGGACCCTAGTCTGACCTTTGAGATACGCCGCTAGTGACCTTGGCCGAGTCAAAGTTTTCTTAGAGAGATCAGATTCGAACGCTCTTTTTAAAAAGTGGAGGTAAATAATGTCTACAGCTTTATGACGATCATATTATTCAGCCATATCGTGAAAAAAAATCTAACAAATTCGTTTAACAAGGACGACGACTTCTGAATCTGTGTTGACTATCTTTAATTAAATTATGTTTATCTAAGTGATCCACGATTTTGTTCCTCACAATAGATTCTAAATGTTTACCCACAACCGACGTTAAGCTAATTGGTCTATAGTTTCTGTCAACACTCTTATCCCCCTTTCTAAAACTTAGCGTACAAAATAACACCAGACCCATTCCATCAGAAAGTCATTAGCACATTTTAGCATCTTCTAGCACTAAAAATCTCTTGTACATATAACGATCGCTTTGATACCATGGCACCGCGATGAGTCTACACCGTCTGGGCCAGGCATATTAATCTGTTGTATCTTCTCTACCCACATTTTACAAAATCTTTTTGCCATCTACTTTTGACTTCTTTGTTGTTCACAAGTTTCATGCCATTTTTATGCTTAATACTGACATAATTGTTCTTCCTTTGGTTTCTCACCTTTCTCACTTCATTACTTTTATTCCCGAATAGCTTCCTGCTGCCATCCTGATCCCCACTACTATTCTGTATAGAGATTAATTTTCGGCTTCATTACTCTGGTTAATCACTCGTTACACTCTTCTTTTCTTTCTGTGTGCATTCATTCACATCTTCCTAAAATCTTTATCTGCACTATAGATCATCTGCAACAACGCCTTTCTTTCTCTCTGCAATGAACGTTTTACTTCCTCTTTCTAATATTCACCATTCGTGTTTCTCTTTCCAGTTGTAGGACATCCACATACAAACTTTGCACGACTCACTATCACATCCTTAAATTTAGACCATATTTTTTTATCCCTATGTTCACCCATACTTCTTCCCTCCTCCTTTCAAACATTCTTACGTACTTTTCCATATTTCCCTCCTTCTCTCCCTCTCTCTTTCTCTCTCTGACTCTACAACATTTAAATTTTGACTCTCCCTTCCTTTCTAACTTTATCATGCCTTCTAATCCGCGTAGCCAACAATTTATCCTTACATAGCACAAGCATGCGATCAGACAGTCCCATCATACAATATGTATTAAAGCTTTCACATTCCGATGCATATTCTTACTTAATTAAAACATATTAATAATACTCTTACATTCTCTCCTCAGCCTCTTCTTTACCCATCCATGTTTATTCACATACTTAAGCTGAAAGTTGGGATTTCGTACTAAAAACACAAAAACTTCTGAACATTCATTCAGCTAAATGACATTCGTTAGTAATTATTTTAATTTAAACAAATATACCCATCGTTTCACATATTTACAATTGTATTATAGGTGATCGGAGCCTCGGTGTTTGCAGATGCAACGAACGAACCTGCTCTGGTTCTCTTTCATTCTTAGTTGAAGATATACCACAGTTAGGAGCATAGGTCGATCGGAAGGACTAAAATAGGGAGAAAATAAATTGAGAATTCCAAGGACCTAGCGAAATAGGCCTTACAAAGCTCGTCTATTCGTGAAATTTTTTTTCCTCACGCGTAGCGGAGTGGACTAACGCATTGCTTTAACTACTAAGATCAAAGCGATTGCCTGCTGCCCCAATATGTTTGGTTCGAACCTCACTTCTGCACTGATTTGTTCGCAATTAGGAAAAAAAAATACGAAGAAAATTGATTCCGTTTATCTATTCTTTCTTTGCGGCATGACGAATTCATTTCATGATTTTCGCGTGCTCGTGCTCGTGATATATATATATATATATATATATATATATATATATATATATATATATATATATATATATATATATATATATATATATATATATATATATATATATATATATATCCAAAAAAGTACAGTAGCGTAGTGTAACTATAGGGATAAAACCACAATAATAGGATTAATTTTATATGCGAAACCAGGTTTCGACGGAAACATCCGTCATCGTCAGTCGCTAGTGAACAAGTGAAATACAGAAGTTGCTTAACGTACAAACACACAAATCCTAAGCTTGCTTGCTCTCATATTGTTTTACTCCATTATAGGATGAACATAGCTAATGTTCGAAACGTACCAAATTATATATGTTCCGAATACTGGTTTTGGCCTTAATTTACACACACACACACACACACACATATATATATATATATATATATATATATATATATATATATATATATATATATATATATATATATATATATATATATATATATATATATATATATATATATATATATATATACTATAACACTGAGCCACAGTTCAAAACACCTGTGGCTCAGTGGTTATAGTGGTTCGCCTGAGAAGCTGACTCCTTGACGTCACAGGTGGGTGAGAATTTCAACCATTTTCATTGACGGGTATAGATAGCTCTATTAGAACTTTTTTGACGGTTATTGTGCATTATAAAAAAAAAAAATATATATATATATATATATATATATATATATATATATATATATATATATATATATATATATATATATATATATACACGAAATCTTTTAGAATCGGCATTTATACAACTGACTTCGAATTTTAATCTCAGCCCTGGAATGTATTTTTTGGACCCTTGTATCAAAAGAATGTTTAAGAATGATTTTAAAGATAAAATTTCTGAATTAATGATTACCACCTAGAAGTTATTTTAGCTTATTTATAGAAAAAAACCTTTCCTCATATTTTTCTTTTGTCATATTTTCTAGTTATCATGTGAAAACTTTTTTTGTTTTCATATTGCATATGTGATTCCTAAACATTGCCCCCCCTCCTTTCTTCTGTAACCCGTAAACTTTTTTTTTAACCCTGACGGCTCATCTCGTTAATAGGATTTTTCCAGGTATCTGCTAATCCCACCCCTTTTAATCTTTATATCCCATATTTTCATTAATCAGGTGTATAAATATCTTTCTCTTTTTCCCTGTCTTTTAGTCTGCTTAGTAAAGGACCATTAGTCGAAAGGCCTCGCAGTTCTCCGTTGTTTCATTTTCCTCGTGGCTGTAACGTTATTCATATATATATATATATATATATATATATATATATATATATATATATATATATATATATATATATATATATATAACCCTATATTTTTAGAGCGTGATTTTTTAAAAATTAATTTGTTTATGACCCCCTCTCCCCTTCCCCTCCCCCATCTCTCTCCTCTTCCCATCTCTTCCCTTTTTCTCCCTTCCTCCCCTCCCCCCTTATCAGTCGCCAGATGGGCTCCTAAAATAAAAAACAAATTGTCCCCCCCCCCCGATCCCCTTCCCCCCAAATTTACATAAAGATCCGAATGCCAATCGTTTGGAAAGAACCCTATGGGAACTAGGGCCTGTTCCTGGTTGAAAGGGAAGGTGGACACAGAATGGCAGTAACCGTGTTTTGAGAGTCCGCATCAAGCAGGGAACAACACTGAGTGCGATCGAAATTCTTTGTTAAAAGGAGGCGGGCGGGTGGATATCCCCTTATCTGAAAGAGACGCAGCTAATCCTCTCGAGATGCAGTTTTCTGAAATGCTGGTGTCAAATTGCTTCATTGCATTTCTGATTCAGATCATTTGGTCGGGCGGGGGGGGAGAGATGGCCTACCTTACTTCCAGACGGGGTGAACAAGGGGAGAAGCTCGACTGAACATGTTTTGCGCCTATGGCAGACAGACCAAATTAATATCCGGAGGTTTTTTGCTCGCTTTTCCTTCCCCCTCATTACTCTAACGAAATTAACAATTAATTGTTATGTGTCCAGCGCAACCCTAAATTCCGTATATAACTTCAATAACGCTTAGTAACATCATAGGCCTCATATGAGGCTTTATGCCGTATAAAACTTTTAGAATTTAATATGTCAGTACTTAGGAAATATAGACGTGGAAACTGAAGAAGTGTTGCGTTGTGATATTTACTTCACAATTAAATGTTAACTACGTCTAGAACATTGGCAAGGAAGGAAAACCTCGTAAGAGTTCTCAGGCGGGACATTAATTCGGCCGGTTAATTTGATTCATTCCTCTTCCTCTGAGCTGGACAGATCCAGGTCGTTGTTTCCTTCGATTCTTTGAATTGTGGCTGAGTCATCGTGACCTTTTCCTGTTCGAGAAGTAGAGCTCTATGGTTGCAACATATGGTTCATTTTTAACTTTTCCGGTTTATTATGCCGCATAGGACCGGTATTTTCGCACATAACTAGTATTTAATTTATGTTTGTATTCATCTCTATTTTTGAGTTTTCGCATCTAACTAGTGGCGCTCAGACATGTCTTGAAGTGAAAAATATTAAGGGTGTTTGAGAGGTATTAAGAAAGCAGAAATCTTAACGCTACTCCTCTTAAGGTTTCTAAGACTCCTTCATTAGTAGTTGGCTCTACCCAGGTGTGGGAAAGAAATAAAGAATAAATTAACTTTACACAGCAAAATATTAGGAATCAGAAGAGATGTTTGAGCCTTCAAGGATAATTTTGTGCAAATTAAAAGTACATAAACATACAAATTTGCCCCCTTTCCCTTTTCAGGATTGAATCGAATAAGGACGAAAGATCAATTTGGCGCCAATTTGGACCTACATATGGAATAAAATATGTCTCCTTCAAAACCACAGTCCCACAAAGGGGCGCTGATGTGATCCGTATAAGGGTATATATATAATCCAAAGATTAAAATTTGGGTGGTGGTGATTTTGTGTATGAGAAAATATTGAGTTTGAAGGTTCATAAGGTGATTGGCATAATTCGTTCAAGAATGTTCCAAAGTGTTTAACAAGGTTCTGAGTCTCGACTGTTTTTTTCCCGTAGACGCCATTCGAAGAGACGTGGTCTCCTTGAGCAGATCCGTGGAACGGGACAAACGCGCCAATTCATCTTTTTCTTTAATTCAGAAATAAACCAATCTGGATTAAGAAACAATTTTACCAATAGAATACATATTTTTCAATAGAAAAAATGTCACTATCTTTGTTTTTTGTAGAGTCCCATTTGACTACCCAAAAAAAACTATAAAAGTGTTTATTTGGAGTTGAAGTGGAGTGGGTTAGATGAGCTTTGGTCAGGCGATTGTCGTGGCAATATCTTAAATGTTTACTTCCGATTTCTTTATGCGGTTGAGAACAACTTCCAATACTACCATTTATATTAGAACCACCTACTGATTAACATGGAGGGCTGGGGGGTAATTTGAGTGAGCCATCTGTCTTGTGGATAAGAGCATCTTCATTGATCTGTAGTATTGGTAACGTGAACACATTTGCTTAGCGCATAAATCTGATCTTAGGCAGCTTTGAGATGCAAACACCCAACGCGATACAAATATGTTGGATGAAGAGTGAAAAAAACAAAAAAACAATATTCAATCATTTAAACTTGAGGTAATTCATAAAAATATTTCTTTTTAAATCCTATTGCATATAAATCATTTACACCATGCCTGGATAAGTCTTGCGAAAAAGAGTAACTGTATCCTTATAAGCATAGATCAGATATATGAAGGTTACAACATCTCACCACACGCCTCATCGCTTCTTTCTTTTCTGACAGCCTTCCTTTCCTTCATATACTTTTATCCTCAGAGGTCACTTCAGGAATCCTTGATACAAGGTTACTATGAATTGTCGAGGAAAGAACCACAACAGTGTGTTGTAGAGTTTCTACGACAAATCCACATCGTCCTGGGCGCATCTCTTCAGCTATTTTTCACTGGGACCTGGGAAGACGTGCGTTCATGACCACATACGAGTATGACATATCGAGCTACCATCCAACTACTAACAACATCTAAATGACATAACTTTGCTTGTGGAAAGAGGCGCGTAAACCACTGTTTCCATTCAATATAAAAAAGTAAATCATTGCCTTCCAAGACCCTTAAACCATATGTTACTAACCACTCCGACCAAACAAACCTGAACCGATTCCTCTCTAATAAAGTCACAGCGAGCGCCGCTTTTCCACTCGTCACCTGCAAGGTGGGATTGGTGAAAGATTTGCGTCTTTTGCTTCCTAATTAAACCACTTGAAACGTCGTCATTTGTGGCGACGTTTAAACAAACCTGTAATTAGGTTGCGAATAAAAAACCGATAACAATCTTTTTAAGTTTGATTTTTATTTTTTAGATCATTTAATCATCTCTTTCCTCTCTGAGATATCAAGGTTTCGCAGCTATAGAAGAAATGACGCCACGCCACAGAGAATACATCGGAATATATATATATATATATATATATATATATATATATAGTTCAAAGAGAGCGCCAGAGCTATTGCTTACATTTATTTAAGGTGGCCTTTGAACCGGGTAACAAGTGTCAGTTCGAAAGAGGAATAAATATAGGGTTGAAGAGCGTTAAAAATGGCTGAAATTGGGTCCTGTGTGTTGTTGAATAGTGTCGAGTTAGTGTTAAAGACTGTTCCATGTTTTCGCACTTCAACTCGTGTGTGCATGCATGTGTGAGTTTATGTAGGTTAGGTATGTTCATGCAATGCTTCTGCAAAACCTGTTCCTTCATGGGCTCCTTCTCTGCGCGCGTCACGGATTAGGGAGCAGCTTACATCCAAGCTTCATCCGATGCCAGCAACCAGATGGGGGAGGGGGGGGGAATATGACCCACCGAATCATCGGAAGGGAACAAATGGATGAATTCCTAATACGATTAAACACCCGTGGATGTTTTGCTTCAAAGATGCATCTGGTCGCTCTCCTTCTGCTCTCTCTCTCTCTCTCTCTCTCTCTCTCTCTCTCTCTCTCTATATATATATATATATATATATATATATATATATATATATATATATATATATCTCTTTATTTATTTTCTTCTTATTTTGCCTAGACTTCCGTTTCCTTAGGCGCGGGAGATCTTGTACCTCAATGGTTTCAATGCTGGTGCCTGGAGGAGGAAGAGGCGTTCGGAGCCTCCGGGGACCGAGTATGCTAAGTCGCTCAGGCACTCAAGGAGAAGAATTTGAACTTCAGTTTGGGTTTCTTTTGTGCCCGGAAGTTTTTCGTCCTAAACCTAACGTCCGAGAATCGCTTGTTTCCAAGCCGCTCATTTTCCCTTGTCCTTTTCGCTATCAGTCCCACTTCTCCATTTTTATGCTTAATATAAAATATATTCTATTTTTAATTTTATTTCAGTCAATTATAACTTTAGATCAATCTAAAGTAAATAAGCGAAGCCTTTGGAGAAAAAGGGTGTTTGGGTTGAAATAAAAATGAATTTTCTGCAATTTTTCCTTTAGCCTCAAATGAACGCACACGAACATTTACCCAATATAAACTATTATTGATATTTATGCTTTCTAAACACATAAAATCACTCAATCCATGCCAATTAACGATCAAAATTTGTTATATACATATACGTGTAAAAGGAGGTGCTTTATCGGTGTTCTTTGATTACCAATTTGAGATAACTGAAATACCCCAAAATTTTAGGCGATTTATGCAATTTGCACCAATTCTCCTGCTAGATAAAATTACCTTACATCCGATAAATGAGGAATGGGCAATACACGGACCAAATTTGCATTTGACCCCATTTAGCCAATTGTTTTTTTTCTTTAAAATGGGCATAAATTTGATTTTACGCGAGACACTTGTGCCCTATTCGTTTTATAAATAAAATAAATGTATACGAGTACTTCGTAGGTATTTAAAAATGCAATATATAATTATTGGGAGAAAGGAGTTTAAATTTCCTGGATCCGCTCCCCTGCCCCCCCCCCCCTCCCTAATTCTACTAGCCAATGTTCCGGCTTCGATTTTAGGCAGTTGCATCCCTTGATTGTTTTTGTGTACAGTTCAAAGCGATTCTTTTGAAGGGGGCATCCATTTATATTTACCGCTGTCTATTGGGTAATTCATGTTTTATGTATCTATTTATTTGCATGCTTTTCGTGGTCTTTTCTCTTTACCCTTTCGTTCATTCCCTTCTGTTTTTTCTTCCATTGGATTTCGCTTATATAATAAATGGAATAAAATTCAACCCAGCAAACAAAAGAAATATCACATGAGATACATACAGTTTATGCACTCTCCTTTCTCCTCTATACGCCCCTCCCTTTTAAGGGGTAACGATTTTCTCATGAAAGATATTTAGACATAAAGAAGGATTTGTTTCATTTATACAGACATCAAGTTCTATCCTGCCTGTCCACATACCCCTCCCCCCCCCGAAAGCTAAGAGCTCATTGGCGGTACTCTAGTACGTATCGATGTCGAACGATAAATATATGATTCGTCTGATTATGGACCATGACAATAAAAACGCCAGACCCTTTTGAGATGACGTCATTGCGTGACGTCACATTCAAAAGGACTCTATTGCTCTTTTTGGATGGTTGAGTTTTACGAGTGTCCGGGGAGTTGTTCCTTTGTTTTCGTCTGGCTTTTACAGGGGAGTAAATCATGACAGCCACTTTATCGTATAGGACTCAAAATTGCTTTCTGTTTTTTTTTTTTGAGGGGGGGGAGGGGTCGCAGGCGTTAACAAACCTTGAGCACTGCACCTGGATATTTGGAATTATAATGACGGGTTAGTTTGGGTTTTAAATGAAAAAAGTAATAACATTAAGAAATAATAAAGGCCTCTCTAAACATTGCATCGTTTATTGAATTTTAATTGCTTAATTAATTTTTCAATCGTCAGTGAAGAGAGACAAACACGCTTCCCATACTATATATATATATATATATATATATATATATATATATATATATATATATATATATATATATATAGTTGTGGTTACGTAATATAAAATACCTATTTGAATTATATTAAAATTTATATATAATAAAATGGCCTAAAGTATATCCACCTTGTATCTATGTACATATATGTGAGTGGAATTTTATGTATGTGTGAGTGCATTTGTTTGATCAAAGAGACTTTTTTTAATCTTATGAACATCATCTGTATGCATTACAACCCAGAGGATTCTCTTCATCGTTTAAAAAATTTGTCCGAAAGAATTCTGTGTATAAGATCTATACGTACATTGATGTGTGCATTTATTTGACTCCATGTGAGGTTAAAGAAGAGATCGTATTGGAGTTATCTTTGGAATTAGATGAGGTCGAGAATTGATTATATTCCCTTGTGTCCATAGGATAAAAAGATTAGGTAAGGTGGAGCCAACGCTTAAACTATGTATGGGTGCATGAACGTGTGAGTCGTCGGGGAGAGAAAGTTAGGAACAAATTCATTTCACTTCAGTTGACGTTAGTTTGATTTGCTCTATTCCAAACAGAGCTCATACTTATGAGCGAGAGAGAGAGAGATGGGGGGGGGGGGGGCAAGGGTAGCGCGAAAGGGAAGGATAAGAGGAAAGAGAGATGTGCAGTGTAAGAATATCAAAGGCCCCAAAGTCAAGAGACTTTGTAACTTCGGGGTCGTAAAAGAAATCGTTCGAAATATTTTTGTATCAGTTCAAGCACGAGCCTCCTTTTTTTTTCCTGTACAACAAAAATATTGCTTCTATCTCAAATGACGTCATCACCTTAGATGCGGAAGAGGCGGACTGGGGGGGTAAAGGATTGGGGTAACGCGAAACAGAGAAAAAGGAGCCGCGCCCAAATTCGAAAATTTCAAATTCGAAAACTTCCTCTTCGACCGTGACGATACAATGGACAAAAAAGACCCTCAGATTACTTGCCCCTGGCCCTCTCCCCAATGCCTTTCATGTGGTATTCATGTAGGGGACGAGAACACTTGCATTACTCTTCTTCGCGGTTGTTTTTTTTTAATGAAATCTCAACCTTTAGTTTTGTTGTCGCGGTTGTCAGTGGTTTCAAATTGAAACGTCTCCCAGACTGCGTCTCCCATCCGTCTTCTAAGCCCACCCTCTCATCCTGTCCTCTGTCACTCTTGTCTTCGTGCTCGAGACCACCGAAGTAAGATATGTCCTCAATAAATTGACAGGATCAACAAAACCTTGTTGCGCAGTCTATCTAAACTGACAGTATGGGAAAGGAGCACCCATATATATATATATATATATATATATATATATATATATATATATATATATATATATACAAGAGAAAGAGAAAATTGGACGCGAATGAACAATGAGACAAGAAACAGGAGGGGTTTTTTAGATGTAAGAGAAAGGGACATTAGAAGAAGACTAGAATCAAAGAGAGCAGAGAGCGGAACAATGAAGGCGATCCTTTACCGAGAAGACAGAAATAACGCCAGGGGAAAAGAAGTTTTGAATTCCTGGCCGAGACTCGAATCTGGGTCTGCTGATTGCCAGTCAGATGCTTTACCGCTAAGCTACTAGGCACAGGGACTCTACTTCGCCCAAAGCGTTACCCCATCAGTATCTCTCTAAGCTAGGAACCTCCAAGGAATTTTTATACTACATCCTCTTACCCGCTCACAATTTAAAGGATCATTGTCCATGTCACATACACACACACGCACACACACACACACACACATATATATATATATATATATATATATATATATATATATATATATATATATGAGTGTGTGTTATACGATGAAATGCTTCCTTTTTAAGAGTTGGGCCTAAAATGTCGTGTCTATGGACACGTTGACTCTTCAAGGCGAATAACCTGAAATATGGGTATTCAGAATCACGAGAACTGATCTCAATGTTTGGGAATTAAGGAAACTTACAGTGGTTAAAGGATTAGGGAGCAAAATTAAGGTTGGAATAAATAAAAATAGGAACCAAGTTTAAATCTATGTAGGAATATAAAAACACCATAGAGTGAAGATCAAAGACACGCCCAATTCAATACGGCAAGAGTCAAAAGCAATTTTTTCTTCCCATCAAAATCCTCGACCGAACCCAGAAATTCTGGGCTCGAACATTTGATCCCTTGTTCTAATCTGGAAGTAATTGTCCTGTCGTGGTCCTGGAATGCACCTTTTCCGACCTGAATTTCGGTGCAATGTGGTGGTGTGTTGGGCCGATTCTTAGCCTTCCTATTTTTTTTTAAGAATATTATTCTTTTCTTCACAACTAAGTCACTACCAACCTCCTCACATTAAAAGGCCTGTTTGTATTTACTCAACCATTACCAGATGGACTATCCATCCTCCCATGTGGACGTAAAGAGGAACATGAAAATACTACACCTTTCATTTCTTTTTAGCTTATTCCATCTCTGGACTTGATGGAGATTGCGGGCCGTCCGCACTTTGACATTTTGCTTTAATTTTCCTTTTTTATGACCCTCCCTTTGTCTTAAATTCCCCCCGCGTTCCGCAAAAAAAAACCCAAATAAATCTTGAGTGCACACGAAAAAAAGGTTTTCTGACAATTTAAAACTAAATATTTACCATTTTTCATTATTTGTAGGAACTACGAGATATTTGTCTATCGGCAGTATTTCTCATTGGGAACGTATCGAACAGGGATTAACTCCAGGTGGGGACCTCTCTCTCTCTCTCTCTCAAACCTGAACGTGGTTGAAGATGGTACCGAAACGGTCGAGCCAGACGGACGTCTCGGCAAATTTAACCGACCCCATCAGCCAACACCTCAAAGGCAATGGTACCCGAACCAATCGAATGCTTCGAGTGGGGTTGGAACTCAAGGCTGACACGACACGACTATACATCCACGCTGATCGATACCTCGCCACCCACGTATAGTACCCCGACATGAGCAAAAAAAATAGCTGGCGTCTGGAACTGAGCGACTGGAACATGAAAAAATCCAGGCTGCATCACAATATTTTATTAACGTTACCATGTCCTCGAGGTAATGGATGCGACCGAGGCAGACCCCGTATATGGCAGGCCGTGACAGGCTTCGGTCGTCAGGACCGGATAATCTGCGATGGACAGCGAAGACCTCCGGCGGACCAATTTATTACGGAAGGAAAGGACGCTGGCTAGCGCACTTAGGAGTCTCAGTGGGGAAAAGACGAGGGTCTAAAGTAAACAAAACAAGTGAAGAATAATTTGGAAAATAATACAAGTTTACCCAAAGGAGAAAAAAAATAATAAAAGGGTATGGTTCTGCATAATAAGAAAACAAACAAGTATAGAAAGGGAGAGTGCAAACAAGGACACAAAAAAGCGAATCTCCCCCTAAAACAATGGTGACAGGAAGGAAATAACTGTGTGAACAGTTATTTTCGAGAACGAACGATATGATATTTACACGAATTAAAGAGAAGTGAATAAAATATAGATGCGAAGAAGAAGCAAGGAAAACACCCTCACACGAGCCATAAATCCTAGGAGAGGATATTGGTACAAAGAACTGTACGTTCAACTGCATGGACAGGAGTATGGTGAGGTGTTTTAACTAGCGATAGATTGCAGCGACAACCCGGAATTAACTCGGATTGACTTCGCTAGGACGCAGAAAACTGAGTCAAGACTATCAATTGGCTGTCATAAACCATGCAAATTTTTTATGTCTTATCAATTTAAAGCAATCAAGAAAAATGCTGGTATGGCTCTTATATAATCCGAGGAAGCAGCTAAAATCATTTTGTAGTGTCACCACAAGGCCTATTTGCGATTGATAGGATTCCTTGTGTAACAAGTGATTAGTAAAAGATACGTAATAACATACCCAACACATATATGACCAAGTAAATGACTAAAATTATTCCAAAACGATCTTTTGTAACTAAAAAAAATAATTATGTTTTATACTAATAAGAAATCATAAGACAATTTAATTTTTATTTTAGGATAAATCCTATAATATTTGTCTCGTTCTTTTCAATTTTAGCCCTTACGATTCAAATCTTAAGAATGAAAATTGTATCCCTCCCTCCACTACCTTGTCGGCGAACGTCAACGAAGTTCTGCCATCGGTGATTTTGTTGTCAAGCCGAAAATATTTTCTGGAGCCTGATCAAATATTTCCAGATACTACGTGGAGGTCATGTGCTTGGGTGGTATAGGATCCACTAGTTCATCTTTTGTCATGTTTTTTAGTGTTTTCTTTCACCCATAATCGGGTCTATCCCGGCTTAAGAAAAATTGAGAGGAGTAATGAACGAAAGAAGAAAAATAATGAATAGAGATAAAAAAAATGGTGAACAAATCACGTTATGACTGCTATAACAAATCAACTCTAAATGCTTAGGCGCGAGAGGTCACCTTCGAAGCCATAAGGAATAATTGGCTATAATATCGCTGAATATAAAAATATTAATTTAAATTCTCCCGTAGAAATTCATTTTATTCATTCATATTTTGCAAAAGAATATAAAAATCACTTCTTTTTGTATCCTTCAACCTTTAGATATTTTTTGTCTCATTTGACAAGAAAACGAGGATTGTGTGTGAACGTCATTACTGAAGTTAAGAATTACCCACGCAGCTCTTGCATAAAAGGTGTAATCTGCGCAGGCAAGAAGCTTGGCTGATGATATAGAGCAACCTCACATGCTAGACTTCATTTTTTTAAAGTATATAGTTGTTGGGGCGAAGAATCAGGTGGTATTGTCGTGTCGCATGCTTTTATTAGATTTAATTTTTACTACCAAACTCTTAGCAGTGACTAATTTCTTTCATCTCATACCATGCACGACATTCTCTTACAGTTCAGTGGGTAAACATTAACACGAGGTGTTGTTTCCTTGCTTGATTCTTTCGGTCTACAAAAAGCACAAGCCAACGAGTTCTTCTACTCTAGAAAATCTTTTTTAAAATGTTAGTAAAGAAGCAAAGTTAGTGAAGGTGACAACTTATGACACTATTGACGAGAGGGCACGCACCTCTCCTCAACCCATTTTTGTGCTCCGAAGGTAGTTTCCTTGTGTTGGTGCTTATTTCTATTGAACCATTCTAGTGTTTACTAGAAATCAATCCACAAGCGCCATTTTTCTTATCCACTAGTAACACGAAACAAAAAAGTAAATGAGCGTGGCTTTATGAAAGATCTGATTACTTCTGATCTTGGTCTCCATGTGTGACACTCACACACCCATTTGCGACGTCATACTCGAGTATCTGCATGTGACGAAGATTGACGCCTGGAGCTCATAGTGACTTAAGTCGAAATTTGGGCTTGGTGACGAATCACACGCATCATTTTATGTGGTCTGTTTAGTGAATCTTTTCTTGCAGTTTAATCCCATCAAATAATAATCAAGAAAAAATTAATTATATAAGGAGAGAAAAAACAACGATAAATTACAAGTAAAGAAGCAATTCTTAAAATAATAATATAATTAATATAATTGTATATAAAATCCATAACATTTAAAAGCTATGTGATGCGTAATCTTAGCCTCATTTTGGGAACTTCTTGCAGCCTCACCGAAACATTTGGTCAGGAATCTATTTGTAAAAATTGGCGATTTAAGCTTTTAAGAACAAGGAGATAATGAAAATTTACTGACCTTGATGAGAATTATTAGTTAAACCCTTTAATTCATGCAGATACTCATTCAAAAATGAGTTATCTTAAATGGACTCAAAATAATCCTTTTCTTGAAAGAATAGTGACGTACGTTTGAGATGGAGTCTAGATTTTATAAGACTATCTGAACTATTTTCATAATTTCTCGATGCAAAAAAAAAAATTCACTTTCCAAAACCAAAAGCACAACAAAAGAATGTAATGATGAAGCTATTGGGGGAAGCTTCTAGTATTTTTACAATTGACTAAGTATTTAAAACTGTCAAAATTCGGTTAAAAAAGACGGAACAACAAAAATGGACTTGGGGAAGCCCAAACTATGAAATACACAATGAAAAATATTACAGCACGTTTATTAAAAAAAAATGCTATTGATATTTTTCACTTTTTTTTTACAAACAAAAAAGTGACCAAGGAATGATCCGAGTCAGGTTAAAATTAACAAGAATAAAAAAATGAGAAAGCTATCCCCCCATACTCACAAAATATGCCCATCAAATTCCAGATAATACTTGCTTCATAATCTCACCGCCAATTTGAAAACCTTGAAGATAAAAATTAATTTGAATCTATTGACATAAAAAACATGCCAGGATAGTAACAATAATTTCATAAAACACTCTAGGGAAACTATCGCTACTTCCATGAAACGCAAAGAAAACTTACCAAAATGACCTAGCGGAATTACACCAACTCCTAAAAAAGAAACCGAAAAGTGACTGAAAATACAATGTAACTATTGTTGAATACACCATTAAAGAACCAAAAGTTTACAAAAAAGCTAAAAGAACTCTACTACGAAATCACACATGGTTGTACAAACACTGAAGTAGAACAATCATCTAAGATCATGGAATAATAATTAAAAGAACGAAAGAATGTCAAAAACAAATTTAGGCCATAATGCTAAGATTTGCAACATTCAATAATACCACACTCGTTCTCAAATCAGAGATTGAAACCAATCAATATATAAAAAATCACGAATTATGCAAGGCCGCTCACTGTTGATGATCTACATATCTAGTACAAAGAAAAGGTTTAATACAAAGATTAAATGAGCATGTGCCTTTTTTGTGATTCAACCTAGAATTAGTCGAATAAAAATTACAATTCACTCACTTAAATGTTGAAATATCGACAGTCATCAATTACAACTTGAAATCTGAAAAGGTTTGTACATTTAGGCAACATGCATATTTACATTAAAAATAATTAAATACACTTTATAAATTGAAATACTAATAAATAACATCTTCAATGTAATTCCCACCATTTGTGATGCGAAGTTCGATGCGCTTTACGAGATTCACCCGATGAATTCGATGCATTAACTCAAATTTCTGTCAATTCAATTGAACACATTCAGTTATGATGCGCTGTTCTCTCAGGTGTCTTGTAATTTAATTTTAATTGATACACCTTATAATTTAGCAATCCCCCCCAAAAAAAAAGAAGTCAAGGGGCGTAAGGTCTGGTGAACGAGGGGACTATTGTGATATTTCCTATGTATCCAGATTTTATGGATACCCTGTATAATTATTTTTAAACGACTGACCCTTTAAAAGCAATCATGAAACAAAACGAAGAGATGTAGCTCAATTTTTACCGGGCAGTTTAATATGAAAAGTAAATATAGTAGGTGCACTTGTGATTCGACTTCCAGTCTCTATAATCCTAATTCTACTACATCGGCATTAAACAATTTTTACGTATCTCATTCTTTCCAAGCTTAATGCGAGCTGAGGTTTGTATTTCTTAGATCTTTCTATCATCCCGTATACACGAAGAGCTCAATTCAGATTTTTTGTAAATGCGACGGTACCTCTATGATGTTAATCTTTGTATTGAGAGTTGCATTGATCTTGATGCTTTTGGCTGCTCTGAATGGAGGTTCTGTCGCTTTACGCCTCTGAGCAATTAAATCAGAAGGAAGGACTCTCGTAGAGGCCCATTTCCCATTATCGGAATGTCCGCTGTCCCTTAAGTGTTCGGCGCGAGCGTTGGAAACCCTCCCCACACCCATATCCAATTTTTGCTTCCTGTTTCTTTCTTGCATCACCCAGAGAGTTTCCCCATGGTAAGGTGCCTCCCATTCTTGCAAGGCACCTCGTCTACTACGTTTCCTCGTGGTTTCGCTCTATGAACGGGTTTCTTACTTGCGTTCCTGCTTCTTGAACACTTCGATGACTGCACACATCATTTGGCCCACAGGATCCAATATTGCCCATATTTAGTTGGTTCCTGGATCTATTTTCGGCTCTGATGGCGAAAGCTTTTATTCTTGCCGTGAAAAATGTTTGCTGAAAGATATTCCAAGTCTTCAAGGTTCCCTTAACATAACACTATATTCTGGATTGATTGCTACGAGTACACCATACCTACCTTAAAGACACTATCTTGCCTCCATCATACAGGATTATTCCTTTTCCCAATCACTTTTTCTTCTTATCTCTGTTTACCCTTCATATCTTCGAACCCTTAAGGTAACCTATCCAAGGATGAAAGGGTACTTTAAACCCCTCAAATAAATAAATTAAAAATGTATACACACTCATGTTTTGTCTTACATACACTTATACATAACTTTTGATTCGGTTGAGTGGTCCAATCAAACAGGACCAGGGAGTTGTATATTTCATAGATTTTGGTAAATGAATCGCTAACCTTTGGTCTTACACCACACTGGTGCAAAGATAGGTACACATTCCGGTAGAAGATACAGATCTGTGTTCTCTTAGAGACCAGCACATGATCGCACAAACTGAGATATACCTATTTATAGGCAATAAAACAGGGAAGCGGTAATTCTACTGCAGTTTACTAACTCGTATCAAACCTTCTTTTATAGTTACTCATAAATCAAACTACTTCAAGTATGCCAAGATGTTTGTAACTTCAGGTCTTCTTTTTTTTAAATAAAACTTGTATTACAACTACGATCCTAATGTAAGTTAAATATTTTAATAACGAAAATTTAGAAGTTGAATCTCTTATAGTTTTATGTATTACATTAATTATCTTTTAGGCTCAGCAATGACAAAGCGGAGATATCAATCAGCTTTTCTGAATCGTCGAGAGTGATTCGGAATTTTAAGGATAAATAAATATGGCTCCGTTGCATTGGGGAAATCCGATTTGATTCTACTGAAATTTACTTTTTTTTAAGAAACCAAAGGAAATAAAACACGAAATAGGACAGATAAGAGATGAACGATAGTGCTTCCAAGAGTAGACCTTGGCAACTATAAATCTTCTGAAAATGATGGAAAGAAACTTAAAAACAAAAACAACAAAAACTGCGACGAGTACCTTAGAACTTGTCACCTTTCGAGACAGCGTCCAAGTATATATGATTAGCATCTTATACTCACCATAACTAAACAGAACTTGGCTGATACGGACCACAACCAAGTACCACATGACCACAACACTCATCACCTCTCCGACAGAACTACAATATTAAATAATTCTGCCATTACTGATCACAGCATATTTACTACATAGTTGATAAAGAGCTGCCACCTATCAATAACATATCCACAACATAGCTACTAAATATGCAATACACCCTTACAAGGTGGTTTCAACTTGCTACTGGATAGCCAAGATGCCAAGAGCAAAACAAACATTCAATAATTGAATGATTTACAGTGATTGTTTTGGTTGAAGTTGAATTGTTTTTAAATGAGCGAAAGGCCGCTGCAGGAGGTACATTGACGCTTTAAGAACTTTTTAGCCACTAAACCTGTCAGGGTGGTTAATTGCCACTTAAATTTATTCCCACTATAGAGGAAAGGGGTGGGGAGGAAGTGTTAATTTAAATTACAGCAGAGTTTTAAAATAATTAACAAAAAGCGAAAAATACCATGGTATAAATTAGCGTCTATCTGCCAAGATAGACAGAAACTAGGACATAAATACATAGAAAATTAGGGTTTTGCGTACTGCAGCATCGCATTATAAAAAAACTAAAGACCTTTGAGGTCGGCCAATTAATTATCATAAGGATACTTTTTACGATCCAACTTCTCATAATGCAATAAAATGGTCATTAAAATACGCTATGTAATTATTCATAATAATAACTCGGTACTTTAGTGCTCTGTTATATGCATGCCTGTTTCTAAAAATTACCGAATGATCGTATCTCCCAAGATGCCGGATTTAAATCCCTGCACGCACCTGTGTGTGTGTGTGTGTGTGTGTGTTAGTGTTATGGTAGTCCTGCGTTTCCTTTGTAGAGTTTTGCCCTCAGTGTTCCTATCCACACTTTATGCCTTTTGTCTCTCTATCCCTCTCTTGTTGTCCTCCATCTCCAATGAGTTTTTAGACGGCCGCACCGTGATGAGAAGCGATTCAAGCCCCTAATCTCAGCTGAAATAAAGTCGATTTGGCAAATCGTATCGCCATTTTATCTTCAAGACAATGTTAAGATACAAAGAATGTATAATGATACACTGCGCTCATTATTCTTAAACAATGACGTAGGTTTAAAGCTAAGGCAGTTTAATTTCGTGGTTTATCTTTATTGTCAGGAATTTTACTACTTCATTGCTTAATAATGGAAAGCGTCAACATTAAATAAAAAAAAATCACACTTTAGTCATACAATAGTGACATTCATTCACAACATGGCTATAGTTTTCAACAATATAGCTACATAATATCAACATTATAACTATATAACAGCGTGTATATATGTATGTGCGGGAGCATAAGGACACAGTGTATGTATATATGTGTCTGTTAGTAGGAAACAAATGTAAACATGTCAGTTTTAACGAGAGCGTGGAGGTTTTTGAAGGTATACATGTTTGTATATCATTGGGCATTTGAGTGTGTGAATAAATTCGTGTGTGCATGAGATTATACCATCTAGTATGTTTCCCTACCCCCAGTATGTGTGTCATTCGTGTATATACGCGAAAGGAGGGAATAGTTGCGGATATTTGATTGCGTGGCTTATGGATATTAAATATATTCACTTTCGAGATGTAATGTACGGTGATAGAGAGCCTCCTTTTACCTTAGTACTCTTTCGATACGAGTACTCAGGAGCCGTTTGCTATATCCCAGCTCCCACATTGCTTCGCGATGAGAGTTAATCTCTCACCTTTGTACTCGTATTTGAGGAAGGAATTGTACTTTCTCGTTTCAAGGGCGAATAAGAGTTTAGCTTTTGCTGTGGACAACCCTTAACCTTCACATGTTTCTGCGTCTGCCCCTGCCCCCCCTCTCGAACGAAATGAGTACCGGGAGCAGGTCTTCCTTGTCTTACCCCTGCAAGGAGACCGGCCTTCGTGATCTACCTCTTCCCCACCTCCCGGTCCCTAGCACAACGAGTAGTTTACTTAGCTTGTGGATCTTCTACACATTTCCACGTTTCCCTTTGACACTCCTTTCCGTGAAAGCAAAGCTCTTTAGAATACACCAAGTACATCTACACATACAAATGCTGCCATATAAGGAAGTGAGTCGTATTTCAAACTGACCAATTGTTGCTCTCTCATCAGTAAAGAAGTTTCCCGCCCCACGTGCTAAACCACCGAAGAAAAGGAAGAGGAGCTGCCAAGCCAACGGGGTTAAGCTACTCTTTGCCTGAGCTGATTGCAATCCATTCCTATCATGTTTTGCCACAGACTACAAACACACAGACCAAAGAGACCACCATCATACAACAAAGAGGCAAACATGGCGAGGTCTGTCATGATAGATTTGAGGTCACAATCGTAGACTGCGCTGATCGGCTTCTTTTGACAGCAGCCTCGATACGGCAGGGCACAATAAGAGCCATTTTCCTCCCCTCGACTTGAAATGTGGCAATATCTTGACGCAGGGAATTCTGCGTGAGGGCGTTAAAGGGTTTCGATCCTTTCGTTTTGGATGTTGATAAAAATGGACAACAAGTTGAGACCTTACACAAATAAGATTTCACATATTAGGAATGTTTTTGAGTTAGTGTTTATTAATGTATAAATGTTGTTGTTGTTGTTTCCATTTGGGTTAATTTACTTTTGATAGAGCCTTTATTTGCTACGACTGACGCCTATTCGCAAAGTTTCGACCCGATTATCTTCCGCCTGTCGTATGCCACCATCATTACCCCTGGCGCTTGACGGACAACCCTGACTCTCGTCGCTTTTTCGTTCGCCTGACGACCTTCATACCCATTGGTTAATTATCCGCTGTCTGTTATTTGCCATCATCAACACCAACTCATTGTCTCTCCCGATGACCTCTCCACTGAAGTATAACCTCGTTATTCTTTTGCCGTTAATCATGTGACGTCATCAACTTGCGTGAGTTTTTACTCCTTATTTTCATCCCATTCCTACCTGGGTGCGGAAGATATAAGGCCGCAGATCAACCTGCGGACGTTGAGGGGCGGGAGGGCACGCAATCCTCCGGATCTCAGTTGCAACATGGTTGCCCATGTTACATCTGAAACTCTCGACAAAGGGGTGTCAGTTCCAGAGCCAACGTCATCTGGTGGATTTGCTGTTATATAAGTAACAGAAGCCATTTTGTAGGTCCACGTTTTACTCCCCCAACCTGATTCTTTGTATTAATTTCACTGATCTAATGATTATATTTTAGGATCAATCTTAGACAAGGACCTCGAGGCTATGTTAGGGGTGATTATCTAGGATAGAGCAGTGGTGGGGTTCAATATCACGGAATTATCTTTATTGGCGGTCACTAGTTAGGATTGATGTTTTAAAAATAAGTAATAATAATTGATAATAAGATTAAGATAAAATATAAAGTGAAATGCCACTTTATCAAACCTAACCAAACCTCACCTCACCTAACCTAACCTAACTTATGCGGCAAGATCGATTCAGTTCGAGTAGATTTGATCATTTCTGCCATCATATTTCTTTTTAATCCCTTGGATTGATAGTTTATTTTTTGTTAGTTTAATTGGTTGTTTAATTTGGTTGTGTATTTTTTGTTCTTTAATAAGAGTTATTTTTGCAGATTATTTTTTAAATATGCGAATAAGTTTTGTGGGGGTAATCAACTATGGTTGATATTTGGGGGAGGTCATCTTCTAGGATTGAAATTTATTGGGGGGTCATTAATTAGGAATGGTTTTGGTTCTCTGCATTCGTTGTCTAGGATTGATCCATCGTTTTTTTTTAAATAAATGATTAGAATTGTCAAGTATTTGCATCACCTTTCGGACACCACATCTTCCTTCGATGCTGTCACATTTAATTCCCTTCACTTCATTTAGCCTCATTCGTTTCTGAACACAAGCGCAAAATCCTCCCCCCTTCCTCAAATCCATGTCTCTTTCCTTTAACACCACATTTAACTTTATTTTCTTTTCTTGGGGGGGGGGACGTGACCCCATTCTTTCTAAAATCTGTTTTAGCCATTAAATATCCTATTTTAAAACCTTCATTTCAGTTTCAAATTCACTCAAGAATTTATGAAAGTTCCTTCATAAATATCCTGTTTGAATCGAAGCTATAAATTAATCAAAGGCGAGTGAGACGGGAGGAGGGGGGCGAGTGAGACGGGAGGAGGGGGGCGAGTGAGACGGGAGGAGGGGGGCGAGTGAGACGGGAGGAGGGGGGCGAGTGAGACGGGAGGAGGGGGGCGAGTGAGACGGGAGGAGGGGGGCGAGTGAGACGGGAGGAGGAGGGCGGTTGGAAGAAAGGTAACATTTACCAATTCATAACCAAAGCTTTTGTCTTTTTTCGGTATCTACCTTAATAAAGACGTCGTTATAAATGCTCCCACTAAAGTTCATCGTAAAACGCATAACTTTGGCATTTATCATTGATTAGGTTCCCCCCCCCCGCATAAGATGGGGGAGGGAGGTAGCACATAATATGGTCTTGCAGCCATTCAAGGCTTCCTACCACATTTGTAAGCTACGCCACACGCAGAGAGCAAGTGGCGCCATTTTGGCGTCGGCGGGAGTTGCTTATTTCAATCTTTTAACATACCATCAACCAATTCAATTACCAACGGAATATTTTATGGGTTTAAATTATTAAGTGGGTAAGGACAGTCATTAAAAAAACTTTATGACGCAAATAAAAATATTAAGCATTTTTATACGCGTCTATACAAAATAAAAACTTTTCTATAAAATATTTTTGTGATTTAAATTAACCCCAAATGAACTCGAGTACAAGTTTAACTATTTTCATAATGTTAATACATATGTACACAGAAAATTCACAAACATGTCATTTTTATCACCACGTAACCATCCAAATTCCACGTCAAAATAATTAGGTTTCCTTTCATTCAAACTGAACTGAATATCACGCCTTTAGAATCGCATTAAATCACTTCGCAAAACACACTCGAGAACGATATTCTACCCCCAAACAAACACTTCCACACAGAGATTTCAGCACTTAAGAGTGTTTCACATGTATAAAAATCCTAGCTCCCGCTAGGATTATTTAGCTCTAATATATATATTAGAGCTAAGCTTTTGTGGATTAGTTGATATTACTTGATGATGAACCTCGTCAATGCAAATGTTAGAGGAAGTTTCTCTTAGCAAAACAATTATAAAAATTAATTATTTAATTTAGAAAATATATATATTTGGATTATTCAAGGTATCAAGATATAATTGATATAATAAATTTATTGTGAGTGAGAAAAACCAACCATCCTTTAAAGGAAGAAAATGTTTGAAATTATTTCTATTATTATTATTTTATTACTCTGATTAATAGTTATTGTTGTTATTACTATTATTATTGGTGCTTATTGATCGCTAAAACAGGGTAACAGCGAAACCCCCGGAAGTAATCGAAGGTTGTTTAAACACATTCATGGAATTATTATAGATGAGTGTAGGCTCTTAAAAAGAGTGGGACACCATTTTAACGAATTTGAGCTCTCGACTTTTCACATACGCTTTGGGGGCTTCTGATCTATTGCCAAGGATGTCTGCGGTAGCTCCATCTGCAGGCACCTTATATTCTACTACT
Organism: Ceratothoa steindachneri; assembly: GCA_963969495.1. Lineage (NCBI taxonomy): Eukaryota > Metazoa > Arthropoda > Malacostraca > Isopoda > Cymothoidae > Ceratothoa > Ceratothoa steindachneri. The sequence goes on along the minus strand of OZ018320.1, from coordinate 113,010,770 downwards.
AGGCTACCCTTATGTAAGTAGAAATTTGTACAAAAATGTGCTGGAAGTACATTTTGGAACAAAAGGGAAACGAAATTCATTTATAAACATCAACTTTGGTGTGGGAGATTATTAGGATTTTTTTTGTTTATTTCATGACGATTTTCTCGACGCGGCTACTTTCCTTTCTCCATTGGCATAAATTAAAATATATTAGAGCTAATATCCATTAATATATATATATATATATATATATATATATATATATATATATATATATATATATATATATATATATATATATATATATATATATATATATGTGTATATATATATATATATATATATATATATATATATATATATATATATATATATATATATATATATAGAGAGAGAGAGAGAGAGAGAGAGAGAGAGAGAGAGAGAGAGAGAGCGCTGTTGAGATTAGTGGAAGTGAAAATATGAAGAGATCCCTATCCCGAACAATCTAAAGTAGACAAAGGAATGGACATCTTTCTAGAACCCCTCTAATCACTACACCTCCCCATTCCCCCTACCATCTCCATCCCCATTTGTGTCATAAATAAAAGACGAAGACCAATGTGGCATCTCTGCCAAGAAGGTGTCAAATAGGCAATCGGACTCCGGCAGAAATAAATTAATAAATAAATGTATGAATTAATAAATGGATACATGGATAAATGAATAAGCGAATAAATAAATCACTAAATAGATAAATAAATGAATGTATAAATAGATGAATAATACAATTGATGCAATAAATAAATAAAGGAATGAAAATAAAATTAATTATCTAAGAGGGCAGAAAAATGTATGTAATCGATGGTCTTTGGAGTACGGATTTGTACTTGTGAGTACCTGTGCCGAGTACAAATTTATTCCTGGAGGAATTGAATACAAACTACTGGCGCCAACATTTAGGGTTTATGCGGTAGTCTTTATTTTCATCACCGATCTTTTTACTCTTCGGCTCTTTAACTGTTCCCCTTCTCTCTCTTTTATCTTCGTTCTTTCTCATGCCTCAAGAGATCAAGGGAGGGGGGGGGGGTGTTAAACCCTTTCAAGGATGAACCACTAAGATGAAGTTATGGTATTTTCAAGAAAGGGGAGGGCGGGGTTGTCGCAAATGAATGCAATGGTTGAGATCATTTACAGAACTCCTTGGTCAGGGGAGGGGAACATAGATATTAGGGGGCGTCACTGGACTACCCCACCCCCTTAGAGCAGCGAGACCCCTGGAGTGTGACATGGAGGAGGCCCGAAAGGAATTCGGCCTGGATTATCTGCGACCGGCGCGAATAAAGAGATCTTTGGACTGTCTCCGAATGGCATTTAAGTGCCTCTTTATTATGACACTTATTTATCCCTCATCTGCGACTAAAAGAGAAAGAAAGCGGCATTTTCCTTATGGTATGGTAGATATTACAAGTAGATAAATAGACGCGAAGAATGCTCGAGATACTTAAATTTCCCCCCAAATTTGAATATTTTTTATCTCTCTTTCTCGCGCAGACACATTATATATATATATATATATATATATATATATATATATATATATATATATATATATATATATTACTGGCGGATTATTAATTATTAGTAAGCAGTTTGGCCGCGCATAGCATCTATGAGTGCTTTAACACGTCCTGGCATGGTATTGATCAATGTTTTGCACATTTCCTGGATTCGCTTCGATCTGAACCAAACTTCAATGATATAACATATGAGTTGCTGTTTGGTCGTAATGGTCTCTGTGTGTATTTTATCTTTCAAAACACACCATAAGCTCTCAATGTCCATGGAATTACAGAGCCAAGAAAGCAGCTGAACTGCATTTTGTTTACACCATGCCTTCACTGGTTTTGCTGTATGACATGGGGCCGAGTCTTGTTGGAATAACCAAGGTCTGTCGCCATACCATTTCCTTATTTGAGGAAGTAAACGACCTTTAAGAACTTCTAGATACTTTTCGTCGCTCATAGTTTTCTCAACCATGTGCGAACGACTTGCTCCATGCACAGAAATGGCTCTCCACACCATGATTTTCGTTGGAAATTTCACTGTTTTCCTCAGACATTCAACAATAAATTCTTCTCCAAGCCACCTTCATACACTACACGGGGTGATCTAGCACTACAATGGTTAATTCGTCAGAAAAAGCTACCAGAAATAGTGGAATATACAACATAAGTAGTTAAACAGCCATAGAAGTATTGGAAAAACTTTATGGTTTGAAAAGATTGCAGCCATTACAAAAATGCTGCACTGTTAAAGTAACTAGGTATTAATGCTCTTTTATGAAGTACAGGTAACTGGTTAGCTAGATGTATCATTCTTACCTTTCCCCATTGTTTTAAAGGCTACTCAAGGTGATTCTTTGCCCAGGAATAGCGTGCCTTCATCATTGTTTCGGTGAGTCGAGGCTTCTTTCTCGGGCGATATGATTTCAATCCAGCTTCCAAAAGCCTGTCATTCACTGTTCTTCGGGCAAGGCTAACACCATCTGCTGTCAGCTCAATAGAAATCTTCCTGCAACATGTTCTTCTGTTCTTAAAAGCCTGTTGTATTAATTTTCTATCTGGTCTTGGAGTTGTTTATTGTTTTCGACCACATTTTCCAACCCTTTTTTAGTTTAAATCTCGACCTTTATCATTTATTTTCTTAATTACACTGACTGTTTGAGTTGAAATACTTAATTTTTTGCTATTTCTTTCTGTTTGAATTTAGTTTCTTTCAGTAAAATGTTTATTTGCCCAATCTTTCCAGGACTCAATTTAGTCTGTTTACTCATTTTGGTTTAATTCATTTACAGTTAATAAAAACTACCTGAAACACACATAAACACTTGTTAACAATACAAGGTTAATCTAAATAAATTAATGAAAAATTGATAGTCAATAAATAACAGAAAACATCCTATTTGCACTCTAAAGCAGAGAAACCAACTGACTCGCAACTGGCTGTTACTTCATTAAAATGGTCCAATGCAGTGTTGTTCCTTCAGTGTTACCAATTATACTGACAAAGTAACCTGAGCTCTTGAAAATAGAGGTTAAATAGTTGCTCGGTGTTTAGGCATAAAATACATCCATTTGCAATCAAAGAAATTGGTTTCACTCGCTTTTTTTTTGTAGAAAAGAGTCAAATTTTGGAAAAATCCATAATAATTATGCAAGTATTATATATATATATATATATATATATATATATATATATATATATATATATATATATATATATATATATATATATATATATATATATTTATATATATTATATATATATATATATATATATATATATATATATATATATATATATATATATATATATATATATGCAAATTTTGTCGAAGACCATCGTATATTTCACCGTGATCAATTTATATTCTTCTAACTGTCTTTTTGAGTCCATCTTGTAGATGGCAAATAACTTGTCCTATATTCATATCTCTTTTTAGTAAATGCGTTTGTTTGGTAAAAACCAAACTTAAATTGCTGAGCTTTCGATCTATTCGATCATCTTCAGAGCGTCTGTAGGTATTCTTTCCTCCTTTACCGATGAAGTATGACTCCACCATACTTCAGTTGTATACTGAGATTGCGATTGTTACAGAAGTCTATAAATAGCGTACATATTAGAAAAAAACAAAAACCAGAAAACGGGGATAAAAAGGTCATTAATCAGGGAAGGGGGGGTGAGTGTAAGATCGTTGACTAAGCTGTTTACGATGAGGTTACAGGAATGGGAGCTGCATTTCAATTGCCCATCTGACAAATTAAAATTGGGAATTTCTTCTATTAATATAGAAATTCCCAATTTTAATTTGTCAGATGGGTAATTGAAATGTAGTCCCCATGCCCGTAATTTCATCGTAAACAGCTCAGTCAACGATCTTAGTCTCACACTCCCTGATTAATGACCTTTTTCTCCCGTTTTGTGTTTCTATGTGTGTTTTTGTTTGTTTTCTGATCTATACGCTATTTATAGACTTTTGTAACAATCGCATTGTCAGTATACGACTGAAGAAGGTATGATAAACTACATGCTAAAACTAGTCTCGTAAATTAAACTTTTGGCTACTATACAGTGGTTTCACTATCCTATACCATAACTCGCCATTGAGTTCTTATATATATATATATATATATATATATATATATATATATATATATATATATATATATATATATATATAAAAGTACAGTAATAAGACTAACTTTAAATGCGAAACCAAGTTTCGACGGAGACATCCGTCATTGTCACTTGTTCACTAGTGATTGACAATGACGGAAGTCTCCGTCGAAACCTGGTTTCGCATATAAAATTAGTCCTATTACTGTGGTTTTATCCCTATAGTTACACGTACGCTCCTGTACTTTTTGTATATATATATATATATATATATATATATATATATATATATATATATAATAGTGAAACCACTGTATAGGAGCCAAAAGTTTAATTTATGAAACTAGTTTCGTTATGTAGTTTTAGTCTCCTAAATTAAACTTTTGGCTCCTATGCAGTGGTTTCACTATTTTATATACCATAACTCGCCATTAAGTTGTTTTACTTATATATATATATATATATATATATATATATATATATATATATATATATACATATAGCGAGCGGTAATTTGTTCTTAATTTCCAGCTTAGCGTTTATATAATTTTCGTAAGATACCTTTTAGCATAAACAACGTTAAATACTAATCTCTTATTTCGTTTGTAGTGATGAAATTCAACGCTTAAACCCCGAATTATTCGGTAAATTATTACCATCTTTCTATCCCATCACCACAATCCTCCTTCCTTTTTTCCAAGGGCAAAATACTTTTCTACAACTTATCGAAGTAGCTCCTCTTTATTCTAAAAATAAATTCAAATTAAAATCCAGATAAAGTCCATTAATAAATTTAAGAATTAAAAAGAGAACGGGTTCTCCTTCATTACTTTTTTCTACAAGAAGAATTTTGTTCTCGACAAAAGTACTCATGATTACAATGTCAAACAGAACATGTATCTGTCTTGGAAGTGTTGTCGTTGGGAGAGGCGGCAAAACACCTATATTCTGAAGCACAAAATTAAATTGTGCCCCAATTCGACAAATGTTCCAAGCGAAAATGCGTACACAGGGTAATGAGTCAGGCACAAATGTATATACATATGTGTGGAACGCATCTATATTTATGTTTTTTATGCTGTTATATATATATATATATATATATATATATATATATATATATATATATATATATATATATATATATATATATATATATATATATATATATATAAGAGGTTAATGTGTGTGCTTTTTTATAGCAAATGCTAGCGTCTGGGTTGGGAGAATGTTTTCATCTGTGATATACGCTGATTCCCGGCGTTAGACCCAATTTGTATGCAGTACCTCGACTTTGAGAAAGAATAGAGCTTTCATTTCAGGTGTAATGAATAACATTGGTTGAAGATTCAAAAAGGTGGACACTAAATTTTAGAATGGTGAAGTTTAATGGTTACGAAATTGCGAATAATTAAAAAAATATGCCGTGTGCCTCCTGTAGTAATTTTGACAGTAAAATACATTTGCACGTAAATGTGCTGCGAGAGGATTTTACATTAGGGTTGGGAGTTACGAGAAGATTAGTGGAAGTTGGTATTACATATGTGGCTTACGTGAATTTCTTGTTTTTCCCTATTTGGTGACTCTTAAAATGTCATAAATCGAAGGAATAAATCAAAACCTATTCATTTTTCGGGTCATGGCAAGGTTAATTTTTATTATATGTATTATGAACTTTAAAGACTCTATTTTATTTTTATTTCAAATGATGGGGCGGGGGTAGGGTTCCGCTTCCTGCCAGCTTTACTTTATTTCTTGATGTCTAGACTGCATCAGACGACAACTTTTGATTTCTCATTAGTCATGAGCTGGCGGATAGAAGAATGATTAAAGTCTAATAATTATTATAATGTAATAAATTAGGTTTACGGGAATACTGGTAACTGGTTATATTATATTATATATATATATATATATATATATATATATATATATATATAATAAATGTAAAAAAGTACATTTATTGTTCGTGGTGAAATCACTTACACCCGGGAATTTACGAGTTTTTTTCGAGCCGCCATAGGAGATAGGCAATATAAGTGATTGGCAAATTGCCACAAGGCTTATAAACTACTGATTTTAAAAGCCGAATGAAGAGATATTTATGCATACATAAAGTGCTATACGAGTATTTCTGGAATTCTGTTTATTTTTTTTTACTCGCATGTATTCTCGTGGAGAGTAATCATCATTTCCCACTTATATTAGACTTAATTTGACGCTGCTACGAGAAAGAACGTAAGTCATTTGCATATATATATATATATATATATATAACTTTGGCTATTGCTTATATATGTTTGTGTAGCGAATCTGCACGGGCTTCTCTTTTCTGCGAGTATCTAAGCGACATAATTACATTTAACTTATCTTGGATCTTCTGAGATCACTGGGAAAATTGAACCCGTCATAGACACGACAAAGTGTACGTTTGTGATTTACTCATGTGGACGGCATCGCTTACTGGAAGTAAGGTTCTGTGTTCGTGTGTGTGTGTGTATGGAAGGGTTAATGGGAACAACAACGAGTGCTGTTCAGCCCCGGAATCGGACTTCTGTGCCACACGTCAGTTATCACTACTCCCACTCCCCACACCCCTAGTGGATGAGGACTCGCACCCCTCTCTTTCCCCAGTTAACTTTGCGCCGAAAAGTGATATGACGTTTATTTGTTTTGCGATGGCGCTGATGAGCCGTGTTTGTGCGTCTCCCACGAATGATTTCCGCAAACAGCAGCGTCATCCTCGATTATCCGCGCCCCACGACTCCCCCCCCCCCCAAACCCACACTGAGCCTCACCGGCGCCTACACACCCCGTGGGGCTTATCACCTCGAAGACGGCGTCCTGTCATTCCACTGACACCGTCCTGACCCAAATTTTCCGAGATGAAGTTCCGGGGATTGAATCCATTCATTCTCCCCCGCAGAACCGAGCGGTGGGGAGAAGCTAAGGAAGAAGAAAGACCGAACAGGCAATGATATAATGTGAAGAGAGAAGTTGAAAGGGAAGGGAGGATACTAAGGACGACTCCGCCATACAGATCACGGATGGATCTCAAAAAGCGAATATGAAAACATCCGTGGGGGATTTCACCTTCTCACACATCCATGGAATTTCTCTCCCCCCAAAGGGGGCTCATTTTGTGCTTTTAGGACCGTATTTGATTCACTTCTCATTTAGGATTAAGATCTGTCACCTCAGTCCTTGGACCCATACATGTCCTTTTAGAAAATGCCCTTTATAATGATAGTGGAGGAGGGAGGTTATCATGTCGCTTTTTCGATACCCCGATTTCTCAATAATTACCTGAAAAATGACCCTCCCCTGGATTCTCTAGGCGTGAGTCGCGAAGTAGGGTAAAATCTCATATTTCCCTGGGGTTTGGGTGCAGTGGGGCAACCGAGGTCGAAAGTTAGAGACCTAGCCAGGTTTGCTACACACTTCGCTTATATTGTTCATACTCATCCACGCGAGGCCCTCAAATTCGCAACATGACGCGACCCCCTCCTCCACCAATTGGACACATAATAGTTGTCCTGTGGTGCCCCATTGTAACGTGGAGTGGGTCAAATTTTCGAGGTCAAGTGAACTGTCGGACATGGATGGTGAAAAAAAACGAAAAAAAGGTAAAATCAAAATGAATAGAAAGAAGAGAAAAACTGAAGAGGGGAATACGCCATTCCCAAACCAGCAAACGGACGTCACATTTTAGCAACGCACACAACAAGTTCGGACTAAAAAAGCCAGATCCTAAACCGGATAAATTGTGCTGGAAATATGGACTAACTACAGTAAAAAAAATACGGACGAAATGTGGGTAAAATAGTCCTTTTCCGTTTTTAACTCGAACTTAAATCCAAATGGATGTTTGTTTTTGTTTGCAAAGTTCGCGTGAGTAACTAATGAGTAAATAGGGAACCAACTCGCAGTGTACTCATATCGGGCCACTTTCTCTTGACAAGACAAGAATTAAGTACTTGGCCAGGTAGGCAGTTTGCCAGTGCTGTTATCGGTTCAATTCAAGCTACTTAAAGTCAGATAGAGAAATATGATTATATATATATATATATATATATATATATATATATATATATATATATATATATATATATATATATATATATATATATATATATATATATATGAAAATTAACCCACAGGAAAATGAAAAGATGAATCCAAGCACTTTCGAGCTATATTTGCAAGTTCATTTTAAAGGAGTAACATGAAAATGGAGAAGACAACCTTATATAGGGTACAAAGATACGAAGGGAACGCCCATCACATAGTACAAACCAATTGAAAAACACAAAAACAAGACAGAAAAATACCAATAAAAAGAACAATAGGCAACTAATAACAGACATATGCATCCCTAAAACGATATACACACAACAACGCTATGTATATGAATGGAAGGAATATGGTGGGGGAAAATAAAAACTTTTTAAAGGGTTAATTATCATTAGAGCGAAATCATTTGGAGAAGGCAATACGAATGATATTACACTAATAAAGAGTAACAACAGGCTGCATTATGAAGTTATTTCATTTAGTACAAGTTTTTTTAAAACAGGGTCGAGTTTAAATAAGCCAGGGGAAATGTTTATATTGGGTAAGATACCAACATTCGGTAATGATGTTGGCTTTTCGGTTATTTCATGGGCAGGAATTCAGAATAATATAAAGTTAGAGTTGGTTAAATGTGTTGCCAATATCAACCTGGAAAAATACATCTCCCTTCTTAAATAAGGACTTGGACCAGTGTTTTAAAATGGTGAGTTTAAAAAAGAAAATTATTTATTTATGCAAAAAGAGGAAAGGAATACGAGGATGAAAACCACATTAAGCGACTTTTGGGGGAGCTGAATTAATACCTCGATATAAACTCAATAGAACATGTGTGGGGAATACTTGACAAAACTTTAGGGAAAAAATCCTAAAACCAGGAGGGTTGGTAGAAGTGCTGAATATCATGTGACATCAAATATTAGGAAATACTACAAGCTGTAATCTTAGAACTTAATGCTATGCCTAAGCGAGTTTCAGTTCTAAAAGTAGCTAAAAAGAGGTCCACAAGGTATTAATAATGTTATTTCATTGTTCAAAATATATTTTATTTTTTAAATTTAGATAAATATAAGTATTCCAGTAATTAATTGGGTGCCTCTTTACTCTGTACAGCTGCATGCATATAATTCTAGTCAGCACCTATAGGATTCATATATTTTTTTCAATATTTTCGGGTTTAGACTTCACTTGCATAATGTATAGGATTTACATAGGCTTCCTACTCCGTTGGGACTACATATGAATACAAAATTGTAAAATAAAAACGAATGTAAAAATGACCCAGATTTAGTTATCGAAAAAATATGAAAAACCAAATGATGAAAACATGAATTAATATCTGGTATGATCCCCTTTAGACTCAATAACAGCCATAAGGCGTTTATTGTAAGATTGTATGAGATTCGTGCACGTTTCTGGAGAGAATATTTTATTCCACTCTTCCTCAGCGAACTTTTTCACTTCAACTATATTGCAGGACCTCTCTTGTACACCTGCTTCTTCAGCTCCTTTTACACATGTTCAATGATTTCAAATTGAGACTTTGAAAATCCTACTTGAGTACTGTAATGTAAAAATCTGCGTTATTTATGAGAAGATTTGTTGGTATGTATGGGATCGTTGTCTTATTGAAAGATGAAATGCCTTCCAACTCCCAGGTTCCTTGACGATTGATTGCTTCACCTTTTCAACAGGTTTGCGCTAAAAGTTTTGAGAATTTATATTTTCATTGATCTTTTTTAAAGCGCCAATGAAATATCCTTAAAACATGATCAAACCACCCTCATGTTTCACAGTAGGGACGGTGTTATTTTCTATGTGGGCTTCGCCAGATATCCGTCAAACGTACCGTTCATCGTTTTGTCTCATCCGAACTTAATATTTTATCTAATTTAGCTTCGCTCCCTACCCGATGTTCTCTAGCGAACCCTAAATGAGCCTCTTTATGAGTTATATTTATTTAACAAAGACTACTGATAGAGACACGTCCATGACATCCTTCCCAGTGTAAATAACGTTGTACTGTTGAAATGTGTACATCTACGCAACGTACTGCAAGATTTGCTTGTAACTCATTTGATGAATTCTTAATGGTTTTCTGTCTTCATCATATTCCAAAGGTCTCTAGCGATTGGTTTATGTGGTCAACCTTTACGATTTAATGTGATAACATTAAATTTATTTTTCACACTAATGTTACCTACAAAAGAAATTGGAATATTTCCAATTGAAGAAATGCCGTCTATATCAATGCCCAGCCTTGGACAGTTCTATATATATATATATATGCAGATTCTGAATGCTCAGCGGTCTTCACCATTCTGCTCTTGGAAATGTTTCCTCGGTGAAGTCGTGACAATAACGGACAAATCTCGCACTAAAATTAAAATCTAAAATATTCTCGAACGTTTTAAAAACTTTGGGATATTGGTTTATATGAATAAATTCCTATGTAATCATTAAAACACAAAAGCTATCTACGTTGCATATGCTTTTGCACTCCCAAAATATTGACTCGTATACGAATACTATAATCTCCTGCTGTAAGTGATTTAAATATACCCTCCAAGGAACAGAATATTCATGCTGTAATGTAAGTACGAAAGACGGATTCAAACTTAACAAATATACAAATTGGGCCTGTCGTGGTATGACATTATATTAAATCAATACCATAATATATCTATGGGGGAGGGACCAATAACTTAACGGCGAGCCGACAAAGGGAGGGCAACGCTCAAGGTTACTTAAAGAGGCATGTACAAAAATATAATTTTATTTACATAAAAATAATGAGAGAATTGAAGGGCAAAATTACATCAAAGAATTATTGGGAAACATACATCAGATGAACAAGGGGAGGGGGGGGGGGTCGTAGTTATGAAACAGGCTATGAAATTAAAATTTAAGGTTTTACAGGAGGAGACTATTAAAATGGAGGGAATTAACTCAAATAGGTTACTGAAGGGAAAGAGGGGTTGGCTTACGGAGGATTCCGGGTGAGACGTCAGGGTAAGGCTTCACGGATGTCTTTTGCACGTGAGGCGAGACTGCTCGAAGCTTCTGAGCGGGATGTTAAAGTAATGACGGTTCTCCAAAAAAGGAAGGGGGGAGGGGGCGGTAACGTCAGGTCCAGGGGAGAGTATTTCGGCCACCCGAAAATGAGGAGGGCTTCGACAGGAGTTGATGAGTGAAGTCGGAAAATTCTCTCGGTAGCGATAGTTAAATGGAATTATCATACTGGCTGGGGCTAATTCCAATACACAAATAGTTCAGCCGTCACTTTGCTTTGTTGTTAGTACCTGACTTGGAACTAAGGAATCTTCTTGGGTCCGGGCGAAACTTTTTAACTCTGTGTCTGTCTCATGGAAAAAGAGGCAATATATATGTCTGAGGCTCTCCCCGCGGAGGAGGATGGGGGTTAGTGGGAAACAGCTCTACTCTCGAATGGCCTCGAATCTTCCTGCCGAGGCTATTCTAACCCGTATAAAGGTGAGGCTCTCTCCACGGGGGCGGGGGGTTAGTGGGAAACAACTCTACTCTCGAATGGCCTCAAATCTTCCTGCCAAGGCTATTCTAACCGGTATAAAGGTGAATCGTGGTGGAGGCGGTTCGAGGTTACCGCTTGTGGAAGGAGTGGTTAGGCTTACTAATTTAAGAACAACAGAACCTTCTACAGCGCAAGGAAGTTTCGTGCTGGACAAGAAATTCCACCTGGAATTCACTCACAGGGCCCTACATTAGACTTCGTGTCCCACTTTGCCTATGCATATGCACGCATCTGTATATGCAGTATAATATTAAGAGGTACCGTAAAGTCATGTATTCTTTTTGTCTGGCATTTTAGTTTAATAAAAAACAAAAAATAAGTTTATCAATCAAAGACGCAAGTGACATCATTAACAATGACATTTACCCATCGTGAAACAAGTTGGCTGATTGCACGGTAAAAAAAATGTTGTTTTTTTATTTAAGAGAAAACCATTTAATTGGTGTCTCACCATCTTCATTGGTTCTGAGTCTTTCCTTAGTAATATATTGTTCAAGAAACCTGAAGGAAAGTTTTTTCATTCATAATTAGCAAAAAAAAAATGCAAATTGTTGAACACTCATCATTTTCCTCGGGAGACCACTCATAATGGATCCAAATCCCTTCCAGAGACACTTTTCCAAATTTCTTGATATGCTATTGAATAGAAGACCAAGACAGAATAAGTTCCAGAACGAAGCCTTTGCTGTATTATGCGTATATTCTCTTTACCTGCAGCTTTTCCCCGCATCATAATTAAGTACTATAATAAGTCTTCCTGAGCGATGCTGACCGGGAAGATCAAAATCTCATTTCTTAATCATACTAAACCACGTCTGACAATGTTCTTCGTCGCACATGTTGCATCATTTTCTTTACACAATTCGTAAAGCAGGCAATGCCAAAAATGACACTCTTAAATTAGTTATCATCCATTATTTATCGGCTAAAATAAAATAAATACACAACTTAAACCGACCAGAACAACATTAGACAATTATATCTGAACATACATTTCGACCTTTAAGCTGGATAAATTCTATGTACTATGACTCTAAATTCGTGACTTGAAAATGAGACATTAGTTTTTTTCTCTCTCTCATTCTCTCTCTGTGTCTATCTGTCTCTCTCTCTATCTATGTCTCATTCTCTCTCTCTCTCTCTCTCTCTCTCTCTCAATAGGTGAGAGAGCCGACGAGAGGCAATAATACCCTCGACTTGGTTTTCACCTCTGAGAATGACATCGTTGAGGATCTATCTGTAGGTAGGCGAGGAGCTCGGTGGCAGTGATCACCGACTAGTCAGATTTATAGTCAAGGCCCCCAAGGTAGAGTTTGCGACTAGTAATTCGAGGAAACTTGATTTGAGAAGAGCAAACTTTGCTAGTCTTTGTGCTGGATTGACTAATGCAAGGCTAGAAGTGTGCGAAGATGTTGAAGATTGGTGGAATATGTTCAAAACTACGTTCATGAGTCTTTAATCTCGATTCATCCCTTTGAAAAGCCTACGTCGGTCCTCCGGTCAACCAAAGTGGTTTAATCGAGAAATTGGGCAACTACTAAGGGCAAAGAGAACGGTGTACCGGCACTCAAAGATTTCTGGTGACTTTAAGGAGTACCATAGGCTAGCTAGAAGAGTGAAGTCTAGCATAGGGGCGGCAAAGCCTGCCGAGGAGATTCGCGTAGCAAGACTTTGCAAGGAGAATCCCAAGGAGTTCTTTGGTTATGTAAACAGCCATAAACCAATCCATCGCACGATTGACCCTTTAGTGAATGAGGAGGGTGCATTAAAACACTCAGATGCAGAAAATGCTAACCTCCTGAACGACTACTTCTCTTTAGTGTTTACTGAAGAATGTGGTCCCATCCCCCAGCCCACGGATTGTTACTTGGGGAAAAGGCTGGACGAAATAGACTTTACCCAATGAGAACTAGAAAAAAAAGATTACTGATCTAAAGACAAATAAGTCCCTTGGCCAGGACGGGTTTCTACCTAAAGTGTTGAAAGAAGTGCGCGATGAAGTGTCACGACATCTGAGTAAATCTTTAACATGTCAATCCGCACCGGATGCGTTCCTAGAGACTGGCGTGAAGCGAAGGTGACTACTATCTTCAAAAAAGAAGACCCTAGCCAACCGTCGAACTGCCGACCTATTAGCTTAACCGCAATAGTTGGTAAACTCATGGAAAGCATCATGATGGACAAAATGACGTCATATTTAGAGTCCAACTTGCGATTGAGGAGTTTCCAGTAGGGGTTCCGAAGGCAACGGTCATGCCTAACGAATCTTGTGAAATTCTTCCACTTCCTTTTCAGTGAGCACGACCGGGATAAGGCAGTGGATGTTATCTACTTAGACTTTCAAAAAGCCTTCGATAAGGTACCACCCTGCCGCCTCCTCCGGAAAGTGCGTGCGGTGTGCATAGACGGAAATGTAGCAAGTTGGCTATAGAACTGGCTAAGTAGCAGACGGCAACGGGTGGTGTTGAATGGGCAGGCTCCTGAGTGGGTGCCTGCTACTAGCGGTGTTCCTCAAGGTTCTGTCCTGGGACCACTACTGTTCATCATCTACGTCAATGACATGGACGTTGACATAATTGCCAAGATTTCTAAATTTGTCGATGATACCAAGATTGGTATGAACGTCGCAAAGGAAGGAAATACTGCTCGCATTCAAGATGATCTCCGGAAGATTGGGGAGTGGTCGAACACGTGGCAAATGCCTTTTAACGTGAACAAATGCAAAGTGATGCATATCGGCCACCGAAACCCCCAAACTCAGTATATCCTTAAGGGCACTGCTCTTGAATCCACTGACACTGAAAAGGACTTGGGTGTAACTATAACTAGTGATTTCAAGTTCTCGAGGCTGTGTATTGAGGCGGAGAAGAAAACCCAAAGGATGCTAGGTTATATTTAGCGACAGTTTGGATATCGGAACAAGGAGATAGTACTGTGTTTGTATAACTCCCTTATCCGACCGCACCTGGAGTATGCCGTACAATTTTGGAGTCCTTCGCTTTGAAAGATATCGCAAGATTAGAACGTGTGCAGGCCAGAGCAATCAAACTGATTCCCTCTATCAGACACAAGAGTTATGAAGATAGATTACGGGAATTAGACTTGTTCTCGCTGGAGACCCGGAGACTGCGTGGTCAGCTTATCGAAGTGTTCAAAATACTTCGAGGTTTTAACATTGTAGACTACAAGGATATTTTCCAGCTTAGCCAGGGCAGAACAAGAAATCACGTCTACAAACTTAAACTGAAGCGTTACCAGCGTTATCTGTTTGGGAAATCTTTCACATATAGCATCTGCGGCCATTGGAACGCACTTCCACTGGAATTTGTTAACAGCAATTCTGTTGAACGGTTCAAGTCGAGACTAGACAAAGTCTTGAAAAATAGCCGTTTGGAGACTTGAAGCGAGGAGTGAGTGCTCTTCTAGAGCGTCAATCTGACCCTTTAGAGGACTGCGCCTGCTCAAGTGTTTACCTAAACGTACCCTCTTTGAATGGATCGTAAGGTCTACTAGGGTACATCTTTTCCTTGTTACACTTTCTCTCTCTCTCTCTCTCTCTCTCTCTCTCTCTCTCTCTCTCTCTCTCTCTCTCTCTCATTTAGCATCTGCGGCCATTGGAACGCACTTCCAGTGGAAGTTGTCAGCAGCAATTCTGTTGAACAGTTCAAGTCGAAACTGGACAAAATCTTGAAAAGTTGCCGATTGGGCACATAACCGGTTGTTCGTGGGTTCCTCGAGGGTGTCAATTGACACTTTCAAAAACTAGGCCTGCTCAGCTGTTAAGCCAAAGGTACCCTCTTTGAATGGACCGTAAGGTCTACTAAGGTAATTATTTCCTTGTGACACTCTCCATCTCTCTCTCTCTCTCTCTCTCTCTCTCTCTCTCTCTATATATATATATATATATATATATATATATATATATATATATATATATATATATATATATATATATATATATATGTAAGTTAAAGGATAAGATGTATCCTTGGTCAGCGAGCAATACCCCATCATAGATGCTTTATGACTCGTTTCACGATGGGGGAGGGGGGTAAAGTACTTAGCGATTGGACTGCGTAGACGTGTGGGCGGTTGGATAAGGAGAGGCAGCTTGGCACTCCAGTTATGCGCGCCATTCTTTTATCTGATGGTCTGGCACCGTCGAAGAAAGCAATTGGGGGAGGGAAGAGGAAATGTGTGGCAGGGGTGCCAAGGGAGCTGGTTTCTACTCTCCGTCTGCACACATCTCTCATTGCTGTCATAAGGAACTCCTGTTGCCACCGGGACTGTTTTAATCAAAATATTAATCATATCGGTCCCTCTCTCATTCTCATTGACAGAAGTAAGGAGGCAAACTCGAGTACTCGACAGCGCTCTGGAGGCGATTTTTTCTCTCTCTCTCTCTCACTATATATATATATATATATATATATATATATATATATATATATATATATATATATATATATATATATATATATATATATATGAATGCAATAAACCACAGTAAAAGAGAAAACAGAATAAATTTTTCTTACAGTAATATTTATTACCTTTTTTCGAAAAAATCCGTGCAGGGAAGCGATTCGAACCATTGACACTGAAGCGGCGAGCACCGCTTTGATCACAGTTAAAAGTGTGCCTTAGTACACTATGCTGTGCAGAGAACCAGAAAATAGAATAGCTTTTAAAGGAAATTTTTCGCAAGTTCGAACGGAGACTATGAAAGAAATAGAAAATTAATTGGTAATAAATTTTAATGTAAGAAAAATTTATTCCGTTTTCTCTTTCAATGTGGTTTATTGCATTCATTTTATCATTTTCTCGCTCTACTTTATGAGATATTATATATATATATATATATATATATATATATATATATAAGTAAAATAACTCATTGGCGAGTTATGGTATATGATAGTGAAACAACTGTATCCTATACAGTCGTAAATTACACACCAACAATTAATATGACAGCAGAATAAATTTTATTCTCACATTTAAGCTTGCCTATTCTTGTATACGCCATACGTACGGTACCGTTAACTTTCAATCGAATTAGCGTTAGATCCTGATGAGCCTGACTGCAATTGAAGAAATGCATCCTTTTCGTCGAGATTTCTACTCTTTTTCTCTTTATTTCAATAATAGTTCTGCTTTTTGGTGCTTTAGAATGAATAGTTTAAAAGATGTTTTGCTTTTCTTAGCAATAATATGCAGTCATTAGAGTTTTATGATTTTTATCTAGATAAAATTTCAACGCTAGTTAGAATTATAAAAAAATAACCTATTTGTATACGGAAAAGGAAGCAAATTTAGCTTTGCAGTCATTAGCTTGCATCCGGCAATTCTGCTGGGTTCCCAGAATCTAGGAAAAAGCAACAAAATATCTTAGAGATATCTGCCGTAACTATTATTATTGCTTCCTCATCTTCAAAATTCACCGCACACCACTATTTGAAATATTATTAAACGATATACTAAGCACTCTTAACTTTCAAAAGCAACATTTTTAATGAAAAATCAAAATATTTTATTATCCAGAAAACTGGTTCTATAAAAAAACACCAACATAGCATTAGATCGGGTTAAACTATGTTCCAGGTTTACTTAACAAATGCCATGATGAGATCCAAGATGAGCTGTTTAATATATAATGTTTCCAAGATTGGAAGTGTAATCGGACATTTATGTGAATTTAAAATTTCAACATCTTCTATAGAGATATCGCTTTTACATTTCATTGCGTGATCTCTGATTGCTGAAATTTCTTTAGTTTGAAGTAATTTGCCTGTTCGATTACTTATGACGAGAATCTTGCCTTCAGAGTTCTCATGGGGATTCCAATGTATTCACCATGGGAACACCCAGGAAATTTAAATAAGTATATTGTTGAACTTCTAAGACTCTTTGGAACTGGATACTTTATTTTAACGGAATATTTTATATTTATTTTGTTTATAAAAGCAATTTGAAGTTTTATTTGACAAAAATATTTCTTTAACAATGCGTGTAATTTTCGGCTAAGGACTTCACTATAAATAACCAGCTCTGGCATAATCAAGTAATGTCTGTCTTTTGCCTCCGTTATTTCTGAGTGACAAGGTTAGTAAACTCCCCTTAAAAATCTGCAGATCGATTTTTCAACAAATTAAAAGGAAAAATCACGGCCTCAAAATGGATCCAGAAACCTGGCGCATGCGTTCCTCACTGTGTCCTTGTGAAGATCTTCAAACACCTCTTTGATCTTGGCCACCAACTCGGCATTGGGCTTGCAGGAAGAGCGTATGGTGTCTTTTTTAACTAAACCATACACATAATAATTCATTATATTACAATCGGGGAGAATTAGGTCCCATTCTTTCCGAAGTTATGGCCTTACAGCAGCAACCCTCTCCAGCCAGGGTTTGGCCACAGTTTCAAGCATCTCCCATAGCCGTCTGAATTGACCCTAAGATCCTGCTCAAAGATGTGTGGTGGTATGGCGTCACACTCACTGTAGACGTACCGAAAGGCCATCACAATTTTGGAAATATGGTCTTCATGAAACGTGGAACGTTGCATGGATTGTAGGCAAGCCATCTTGTGTTCTGGTTGTTGTGCAACTGATCCTGGCAGAAGTTCTTTTCATCCTAGAAGAACCCGATCATCCCTTGCTCAAAAGGATGCTTTATCTTCTCCAGGAGTTTCTTGGGCTTTGTCAAGCGGTTCTCCGTGGCCTTGGCTGTTAGAATTTGACCATTGAGCCTCTTGCGCGAGTGGTAGCGAAGGTCCTCATTTAGGCCCATCTCCTTGTTCTTGGTGGCGTCTTTAAAACTTATCTTTTTCGCCAAAGTAAGGATTCCTTTGCTTGGGTCTTCTCTTTCCTTGTCCTGCAGTTGTTGGATGAATTCCGGCGTGGAAACGCAGTTAGAACGCTTGTTGTGTCTCTTTCTGCAGGCCACTGCTTCGTATTCTCTGTAGCGACTACCCATGTCACGTCTTACAGCATTTATAGTGTTCACAGAGCATTGAACAGCATTAATGATATCGGAATTTTGTTACCCCGCGCGATTATCATGATTCAGGTAACTCTTTTCCAATATTCAGATGGCTTCCAGTCTTCCATGTCATCTAACATTTTTTTCAAATAAAACTTTACTCTGTATGATATCCAACGCCGTTTACCGACAGATCAACCTGTTTCTGAAAAAAAGAGACATTAAATATCGTCAGATTTTGCCCGATATATATATATATATATATATATATATATATATATATATATATATATATATATATATATATATTTCGTATTGGTATCGGCGGATTAGTTGCTATGGAGATGGAGTAGGTGAAGTTATTGGCGATTGGTGTTGAAAGTACCAGCCCGCGATATATGTACCCTTCTAAGGCCCATACGGGCCTTCCTCCCTTACCATGTCGACGTGTTTACTCAGCTCCTGGTTCAAAACCTGGTTCAGAACGGCGGAGCCGAGAGTCAAACAAAACGCCCCCTGAGTTTGGGGCATTTAATCTCCATTTCTTCCTTTCTTTCTACTACTAATCACTTTTTTCCTGTTATTTGTTATATTCCTATTTTTCCTGTGATTGCTGAGGATACTTTATTTTGCATTATTTTATTTCCTTTCAAAAAAATATTTCTCCAATATAAAATCTTGGCAGCTCCCTTGACTAATTAGTCACTTGTGCGTTTTCTCTATGAAGTTCTTAGTTTTTCTTCCGTTCCTGCTTAGTGTATGTGTGAGTGACCGAGAAATTAAGTGTGTGCATCGAAAAACTTATACCGTTTTAGCGAGAAATCCATAGTTCTGATAAAATGAAATATAAATAGTATCTATGATTAATAATAAAATTCCACTCATAATTCTGTAATTACGAAAAGCCATTTGTTGAAATCAAATTGGAAAAGTATTGTTGATGCTCCACTTCTGGAACAAATATGGGATGAAATTGACAAAAGGATTTTTCACTTCAAATATACTGCTTTATCCCCTTTCTCACTACTCCTATCCTTACCTTTATTACACCAATTTCGCTATAGAGAGAGTGGTGGTGCTAAAAAGGAGTAACCAGTAGTTGTTACGACAGGCGAAAATAGGGCCAGGGGAAAATGTTACATAGATTCCCATTAAAGTGACCCTTCTCTCATGAACAAAAGTAGAGAATGACAATGGAAGCAATGCATTCATAAAAGAGAGCGGGAAGTGAAGTAGATCACTAGTTTTGATTCATTGGAGAAACGTATGTGCTGAAAGCTACACCCACGAAAAAACGTATTAGAAGTGGAACATAAAATCGAAGGAAATCATGCCTCCCCCTTCCCTCCCACCTCCCACTCGGACTGACATTAATAATTAAAGGAAAGTGATCACAAGTCCCGTGTTGAATACCTAGTGTAATAATACCCAGCGGTCGA
The DNA here is from genome assembly GCA_963969495.1 of Ceratothoa steindachneri. Taxonomy (NCBI): domain Eukaryota; kingdom Metazoa; phylum Arthropoda; class Malacostraca; order Isopoda; family Cymothoidae; genus Ceratothoa; species Ceratothoa steindachneri. The sequence continues at coordinate 112,990,590 of OZ018320.1, read as the reverse complement.
GGGGAATATCCCCCCCCCCCCAAATCTAAATATTGTCGTTTCTGGGAAGAAATGACGAACTAAGAAGAAAAGGCGTAGGCGGTTGCCGGTTTTATAAAACAGGAGGCACCCTACAAACAACTACAGTCTTTCCATCTGAATCATTGGATAAAGAAGCCCTTGGGAGGATTTCGTCCCAAGTTCTGTAGATTAACGGATGTCGCCTCAAACGCATCATTTCATCTACGGGGGGATTTTTGAAGGTGAATTAATTCAAATCTTTTCTCTTGTCCGATCTGTGTGTTGGAATAAGGTAGAAGGATAAAAACAAAAATAGTGGCACTCAACAAATGGTAACTGAATTGTGTTACCAATATTAATTTTGTATTAGATTTAAATAATTGAATCAAATCCTTAGATACATTTTAGGGATTTGGCTGTGATCCACTCTGAAGCGGATATTTTGTGTCCTTCCGTCCCCAACACCAGCAGCTTATTATTGCGTTTTAAATTCGACGGGGAAAAATATTGATTCCCACGACCATTTTTCTTGTAATTTACAGTATCGATATTCAAAAAATTCACTCTTGACTCCACTATTAATGGGTGTTAAAATTTGGTTTAGAATTCCCCTCCCCCCATCCCTCATAATTACTCGAATGCCAGTTAACTGTCTTGAGCTGTTTATTTTTTATAAAAATGCAGTTAGGAGAGGCCTTCCTTTAATTTGAGACTAATAATAATACAAGGAAGATTTGACTAACGAGATTAGAAACACCTTGATAACACAACATTTTTTTGAGACGCATTCGAAATAATTCACTGCAAATTTGGAGATTATTCAAAGGAGGAGATTGGTATAAGAAAGTTACAACCAAACGAAATATGGTTAGGTATATACCATAGTTTGTGAAGTGCTCAAGCGATCCGCCTCGGTCGACCATCTGAATATGTACATTCAGAAAAATCGATTAGGTCAACCCATGAAGTAATGCGGGGGTTTTGTCAGATTTATCATTATTTGTGGATAGCAATCAAACATATCTTTAAAGTTATTCATATTTAAATAAGTATTTATTTATTAATTTAATAAGTAACATAATTTCAATCAGATTATACCACTATCTTCCAACTTTATACTAGCTTTTCAAAAGCATTTTGTAAAACCAGTGTGAGTTTGATTTAGAAACGTTCTAACATATTAAATACCAGAGCCGATATGAATGGCATAACCCATTTTTGTGCTGCTTAATCTAAATCAGACTAAAGGAAAGAGACTAGCATTAATCAAAAGAAGAAGAGTGCTCTTTCATCGAGACAAAGAGCGACCTCAGATCGCAAGAGATGTTATACAAAAAGCTTGACAATTTCGATTGAGAACTAAGGAGTCATTCTCCATACCAACTCGACTTAGCCTCATCAGATTACTATCATTTTAGGAGTTAGCGAATTACCTGAAGAGAATGAAGATGTCAACAACAAAAGGGGAAAGAGGTCGAAACAACCTTAAAGAACTTTTTAAAAATCAAAGTCAAATGATTTTTACAAATATAAATTTTAAAGGTTAATAGAAGCATTGCGACTAATTTCAAAAAGTGGCAGAAATTATCGCAATTTATATGCATATAATAATGATAAGCATTAAAATTATACCGCATTACCTAATATTTTCTTCCTTGTAGGAGGACACGCTACCACCAAAAGTGGAAATAATGCTAAGAACAAAATATTAAACGACTTTCCCTACCAAGTCGCCCACGGTATGAGTCCCGTAGAACACTCGTGGAGTGCTAGAAAAGAGTTTGCTTACGAAGTCAAAAAGTTAGCTTGCAACACAATCAGGCTTATCGGTCTTCTTTTTTACTCGATTCTTTTAATTAAGACACAAAACTGGTATCAGTAGTTTAGAAGAGAAGGCGACAGATGAAGGGGAAATTTATCACTAGTACTGAAATAATTGTTATGGATAACAAAGCCGGAATGGTGAACCACCTCATCACCACTTATAGTGAATCAATCTCGTACAAACACAAAAACGAAAGAATTTGTACTCATCAATCCCATGCCACTTGCCAACTTTTAGGAATGACACAGGAGAGCCCCCCTCCCTCCCACACACACAAAAAAGCATCATAGCTAAACCTCATATACAATTATGTTCTCTAAATTTATAGACAAAGCAGTTATAGCAATTTCGCTGTGGAACATTAGTTTTTGCGTGTCCGAAAAAGGAATCCAAAAGTTTGTAAAAATCAGTCTGCGGAGAATTGACTTCAGATGTGGTTATTTCGATGCAAGTCTTTATTGCAAAGACTTAATGTGACTCTTTATTGGAAATGCTTCAATGCAACTTGTTTTACTCTTTCTTCTCTGGTTCTAGCGTGCGCTTATATGAGACATGACTGCTATTTTCTATATATGCTGAAGTCAAAGTATTTTTTTGCTTAAGTAGATCTTAATCTTTTGTAATAACAGTCAATATTTAATCCTTCGGAAAATAATTAAACTCAAATAATAGAAAGTATAAGTAATTAGAAAATGGAGAAATAAAGAAAACAATAATTAAATTTAGGAACGAAATAATAGTATATATTTGATATCCACAAAAAATTATGAATAATTAATTAAAAGAAGGAAAATTTTGTATCAAAGAGATGATAATTTAAAATGAGTAAAGAAACAATGAGCGGAGAAACAAGCAAATAAACTAAAAGAGATAATCGAACAGAATAATAGAAAAGGTTAGAGATGAAAACATTGGATTAGCAAAGCTAAGTTAACTCTAATTACAAAGGCTTGGGACTCAGATATGCTCACCTGAACTCCATCTTACCCGGTGGATGCGAACGTACGAACTAAGGCGAGCATTGTAATTTCGCGCGCATTGACTAGTAATTGGTACTAGTATTTGGTCTCGACGTCAAATGCGGCAAGCATTTAAATCTGTAAAGTCAGACACATTTGACTGAAATATAATGTTCTGAAAGCAGACATGTGCTAAAGTGTGTGAATGAGTCATAATTCGAGTAAAGGAATTCTCAGGAGTTAAATAGAATGATAAATTGAATTCAAAAGCAAATCGGGATTATAAATAAATTTACTCCAAACTTAGGTACCATGTAATAATTTTTGAGTACCATCTCACTCATTTCCTTTTCCTCACTTGGCAAAAACCTTTAATATGAATGGTAATAAAATGTCAACATGTCTTTTTCTCTATTTCAAAAGCATTTTCACTCTATTTCTACTTTTGTAGAACATTACTGATTTCAACACATTTTATAAGTATTTAATGAATATCTCGATATCTTACCAGCGTGTGGCCCCTTTGGGGGTTTTCTTCTACTGCCTATAAACTTTTTCAACCAATGTTTTTTTGCAAATCACCTTCTCAAAATTTGAACGCATTCGGGGATATTTTAAAACCATATTAAACGATTAATGTATTATTCTATTATCTACCACTAATAGTTTCATATTTCATAGAGAACTTAATGTTTCTTAACGATATCCTTTGGCGCCTAATCCTAGAAATTGGCGCTGTGCACAGAACCACACTGAATTAGGGCTTTTAAACCCATTAGAATCTATCTCTCTAATCATTCACTTAGAAGATCAAAAGGGAGGTTAATTTGCCTTTATCCGAATCTTCACAAGGTGTTTAGGGAAGAAAGAGAGAAGACAAAATATCTTTCATACTGAGGAGGAGGATTTTTCAAAATGGTTCATGCTTTCTTGCTCGAGAGTAACGTGCCCCAACAGTTACTAATAGGTGTTTCTGCATGGTTGCGTGGTAAAATGGTAGAGCTTTGAAGGACAAATTCTTTGATCCACATTCATTTCTGTACTTGGTCCAGTCCCCCTCCCTCCTTCGTATTAGAAGTCCCTACATCACTAATGAAGATGGTTTCTTCACTCCCGGGAGAAGAGCGCGAGGATTGAAGCAATGAACATCTTGTGTAGCTCTCGCTTGCCTGGTAGATATGGCGTTGGCTTTGCAACGTCGAGGTGTCGGGCTCACTCCCAGCGAGAGCGGACACAAACGTCAGCGCAGTTAGAGCTCTAGCCACAGATTGGTGGACACGGTGTGCTTACCCTCGAGAAGTTACCTAGATCTTACACAGGCCATCACACACATAGCCATTCACAACACCGCTATATTTCCCCTTCCATCTTCATAGCACAACCCACATATTCTTTCCTCTCTTCTAAGGAATCCTGCTGATGGCTAGTTATATATACATAGCCTTGACGCGGTTGGTGTAAATAAACAAAACAAACAAATACTCCTCGACACCTATCCCCCTCAAACGACGACCAGTGCCTGGCGATTGTTGCGCTGATCTTTATGTTTTATTTCATGATCCTGCTAAGAAGAACTCGTCTTTAGACGAGCGAAAGACGGATGGTGTAGTAGAGTACTAGTGTGTTCTTTTTGAATACCTTCCTCAATTCATTGCTTTCATTTTGACAGGTTCCAAATTCCTTTTAGTCCTCAGTTGTCATTCATATGCAATAAAAAAAAGGCTTTCTTCACTGTTTCCACCCTTTCTTAAGCCGAAAAGAATAAGTGTTATACAAAGTGTCTATAAAGAAACTGCTTATTTTGATTTTAAACAATTTAACGATGTCTTATAATAATATAAAACAACTTTTAAAGCAGGCAGCTTATAGGAGGTAGAATGGCTGGAGCATCTGCAACAAAACCCATTCAAATGCTTAATGTTTCCACATGAACCGTTTCCAAGAACATGACTGAATGCTTATGTGAATCAGAGTAATAAAAGCTCCGACAAAATGAATAAGAAAAAGCTCTGCGATAAAGAGAGGCGGTCAATTGGTAGAGCTTACATCATCGAAGAATCATCGGACCGCGGCTTCCAATGTGACTCGAGAGCTTAATCAATCTTTCACAAGTTATGTTTCGACCAAGAGTGTTCGTCGAGAGCTTTAAGAAACTGGGTATTGCGGGAGCGCTACACACCTTTGCTTACGCAAATCAACATAGAGCGTGGTATAGAGTGGTTGTATAGGCCATAAGAATTAAATAATGGAAGAGTGTGATATATTCAGACGAATCTTCCTTTGTAAAATTTCCATTGTCTTAGCCGAGTTTACGCCGGGAGGAAGCCTAAAGAAGGTGGTAATCCTGATTGTCTCATTCCGGCAATTAAACATGAAATGGATCAGTCATGATTTATGCGGCAACATCATGGGATTCCCTTGATCAAGTAGTGATAGTACTCTATTGTAAGCTAAACTCCCAATACTATCTGTCATTTCGGTTAACCAGGTGCATCCCATGGTGCAAACGCTCTTTTCTACTGGTGACGCCATCTCTCAGCACGATAATGAATGCATTCACAGCATTAATATCTTTAAAAACTGGTTTGAATATATATATATATATATATATATATATATATATATATATATATATATATATATATATATATATGGTGCTAAGACTATTCTTCCTTTATTATTATTATTATTAACTTCATTCCCGTAAAGTTCAGTTGGCATTCAACAGCCTGGAACAAAACTTCGGAAGCGCCACTTCCCAAGCAGCGGCCTCTATCCGGGTTTAGTCTGCTCTTAAAACGGGCGCCGGAAGGCGGTAGGGGTACTTTTAAAAATTAAATTCAATGTTATAACCAACGAGAGCATCTCCTTTAGAAAGTTGGTAAGGAGATATTTATCCAGAAAGGTTTAAAGGTGAAAATAGTGAAAATGCGTGGAAGGAATATAGCCCCCGGCCATCTGCCGGCCTGGGGGCTCCAAGGGCACGCAATCCGCCATATGTCTGGACTCCCGCATGCTAGACCTGACACCCCTTTACCGCGTACACACTGGGGCCGAGAGGGCATGCCATTCCTCCCAGTTCAGGCGTAGCAGGAGTGACGCTATGGGTGTTCTTCCTGCCTCACATATAATAATATTATTATTATTACCATTACTAAAAAATATTGATATTAGTTCGCATGTGTCCCCCCTCCCCTTTGAGGTGTATTTGTCCCGTGCCTTCTTTCTTTCCCGCGGGGTGATATCCGAGAGACTGACGCGGTGCATCCTTTCTCCTTCCCCCAGGGTGTGTCTCCGATCTGGGCTCCTCTGCCTCGCTGCGTCTTTGTATCCTCCTCCTCACCATCATGACCTCGTGAAGAAGGCCCACCCGCTCAACCATGCCAACCAGACACACCATGACCTTTTTTTTGGTAAGCACTAACTCCCCCCTCCCCCCCTTACGTTGCAGATTTATACCTTACACTCATATTCCTATAGTGCCCAACATACCCCACCCACCCTCACCCTCAACCTTATTTTTAAATTCACTGCATCTTTATGCTCATCATGACTCCCGTAGGCACCATCGAGTTTGCTCTCTTTTTCCTTGCAATGTTGATCACTTTTCCCCTTTTTTTCTTCCTCTTCGTTTCTTCTTCAACTGTCTGTCGTCATCCATTTCTGCCGAGTGAGACCTTCCATGTTTGATTACAACCAGGGCGAGGAAGTATAGAAATCGCTGGAAGATCCTTGTTTCTGGAGGTGTTCCAGGGTGCCCTCTTTCTTTTTGAGTTCAGTACCCCTCCACCCCTCACTCCTAAAGGTGTTCACTGGCGCCTTCTTGTTTCCCTGGTTGTTCTTTGCCCCCCTCTTTTTGACCGAAATGTTCTAAGTCTTTCTCTTGGCCTTCAACAACACACACATCCAATCCGAGGTGTTCAATGGCGCATTCTTGCTCCTAGATGTATTTCAGGCTGTTCCTTGTTCCTAGAGCCAAGCTGGGTTATCTTCAGGCCGCCAGGGGCGTTTAAAAGTCTATTTTGCTTTAAGAGGTGTTTACGGACGAAGGGTTCTCCCTATAGAGTGTTCAAGAGCGCCCGTTTGCTCTCAAAGGTATTCGTCGGAGTCTTGTTGGTATTAGCAGTGTTAAAGAACTTTTTTTCTTTTTTTCGCTCCTAAATGTGTTCATGGGTACCCAATTGTTAATAGTTGTGTTCCAAGGCTCTTTCTTGCCCCTTAGAAGTATCATCGTAGTACTTTTGGTCCGTCTCTTTAGGTTTTGTCCTTGTTTTACATCATGGTAATCCTTTCATCGTACCATTCGTTCGCTCTCCTATTGTTCTTTATCGAAAAGGGTTCTTGCCCTTTGTATTAAAAAACAATCGAGCGCAGTTTGTTAGGACAGATCTGTGAAGAAGATGTAGTTGGATGAAATGATTGTGCGTGTAAGATATACATATATAGCGGCAAATCCAAGTGCCACCATTGGTATTTTTTCTATTACAGCCCTTCTATCTATCTGCCCCAATCCTTGCCCCAGAGACAAAACGTGGGCTCGTTGGATTACACATTTCGTTGGTGAAGAAAGAAGTGTCCCTTCACCGTATTTAATCTACTTCTATTTATCTACAACGTGTTTGACATGTTCCCTGTCTCTTCTTTTTTCTTCAACCACTAAAGTAAATTCCATAATTCTCGAACTCTTTACGGCGACAGGCAACAAAGAGAGAAAGATTGAGAAAGGAAGGTAGATTAATCGCCATTGGGTGTTTTGTTGGGGGTTCTCAAACGGCCATTGATACGAGTTCACTTTAGACCTTTTATAGGATGTGATAAGAGAGGTTTCTCACCTCCCCCCCTTGCCTCGTAACAGAACTAACTTATTAGTTCTGAAGTTTATGTTCATAGTCTTTATCATTCTGCTTACTATCATTCACCTTTGTTTCCTTTTGCATTAATTTCATTTACCAATATTGTCAGACCTTATCCCATCGACTACAGTGTAGACCAATTTGCAAAACCGGTGCAATTGGTTATGAATGATGTGGCCGAGAGTGAGTTTTGATCCTTTCATAACGAGTATTACAAGGCAAGACTTGGAACTGCTAGTTCAAGAAAAGGAATGTTCATTCGATACTACTTGACTACTGTGACCACCCTGAATGGCCAGAGGAAATTGAAATTGATTCCAAGTGAATATATTTGGTAGCTTTGAAGCGTCAGCTTGTCCTTTTTACGTGCAGGTGTCCGGAATTAACTCGAGTGTGTCCAGATGTGCCAGGATACAGAATATTAAGCTCCTGTCAGTTCCCACTTCACAAATAATTTCATTCGTCGAAAATGTCTTTGTCAATTGCTTTATGATGTTCTTTGCACTTTAATAGACTGCTTTGTAACTCCGTATGTCCATTTTTGCCTGATTCATATTATCATCATCATCATTATCATCATCTTCATCATTATAATCTTCATCATCATCATCATCATCACTAACTCTATAATTTAAGAAGGGATTTTTTTTAATATTTGAATAATAATTTCATCTTAGTTTGGTTATGACTTATGTTTTTTTATCAAAGTTATTTCTAATAATTCTTTTATAATATCAAAAAACAAAGTGGTGAAGTTCAGAAATAAATATAAGTATCGAAATATTTTGAATTTTTTAAAACCCAAATAATTACAAATGGTGAAGTTCAGAAAATTGATTTCTATATATCTTTTTCTTTAACTATATTTTAGCAACGTGCTATTTTCAGCTTAGAGTTTCTTTTTAATATTATTATAATTGGCGAAGTTGAGAAAATTTATAAAAATTTAACCATGGCTGCTTTTTATTAGATTTCAAATTTTAATCTTAGTAGCGAAGCGCAAGCTCCCCCCGTGGCGAAGCCATTGCCTGGTCATTTTCAATTCTTTCCTCGAACATATATTTGTTTTCGATGGTTTACGATTGACTGACGTGAGTTTTATGTTACTTCTCGGGCTTTCGTGTTCTTTTGCCCATGCTCTGCGGAGTGCAGTGAAGCATACGGATGATCATAGATCATGGGTAGGAAAAGAATAAGGCCTAGCATTTGCCATTTATTCATTTGTTCTGGGTAACCCAAACCCATTTTATGTCTCCTTGAAATCTGGTTGGGCGGGTCAATGATCTCTCTCCTTTGTAATCACGCCCACGCTTCTCTGGTATCGATCATTCAGTTCCTCTTTTCTTTGGAGGTAATTTACTCTCCCGCATTCGTCTCCCAGCAATGGGCCCCATGTGGGCATCACTATTGGTACTTGGGGTAGTGGCATACCCTCCTGGCCGCAGTGTCCCGGCAGTTTCAAACTAGTTTGAGTCTATTTTGGCTTTATTCCCTCATGGCAGTTCCATTTTACCTTTTTTCGACACTTTTTTTACAATTTTCTTCTCACTTATTTTTCGTGGACGGCGGCTGATTTCATCGGCTAGTCGTCGACCCGCTTTCGTTCACTTATGCCTGGGTGGGGCCATGCGGGAGCGGCTCTAGTTCATCCTTTTCAGTTGGAGTGGTGGATTTTGAGATGTTTATGTACATTCTTCAAATCCGTTGATCCCATCTTTCTTCTCCCCTTACCCGCAAAGGGACGTCAAAGGAAATTTGGAGGCTTATCTGTCCTCCAGGCCTCACTACCGGCAGGTGGATCTACGGATATATATTTCTCCACACATTTTTACTTTTCTCTCTCTTCGCATTACAGATCTCTTCTTACATACGGTCTGTGTGATATGGCCTCGTTGCTATTGTGCTTTAAATTAGATAAGAAAAAACTGTGGGCGCCCCTAAAATGAAGAAACAGTGGTCAGCCACCCCTTAAAATACACTAGGCGATTAATAACCAGGGATTCGTTCAAAGGAGAGAACATGCGGTCTGTCTCGAAATGCGATCACACGACACGAGTCAACAAACTGTTATCGACAGCTTTTATCGACAATCGGTCGGTCAATTGCCGGTGACCAGTGAATAGCGCATTTCCCAATAGAGAAACGCGAATTTACACACGCCCCTCATTAACCTTTCTCCTTGACCCTCAAATACCCATTTATCCATTAAATGAAAGTTTACAGAGAGGACTAAGATTAAGACTCCCATTAATTCAGGGAAGGGGGGAAGTGAATTAAGTTTAAAGAGTAAGCACACATCGTCGCCTCTTTTTCTCTAGACGGAGCTATTGAGCTCGGTAGGCCTAACTGCTAAAGCTTTTGAGGTCTATTGCTCCGTCAATTTTCATCTCCTTAATTTGTTTTTAATGATAATTTGCGTGGCTTTTTCTATTTGGTTTCGCGTCACTATCATTTTAGGGAAGGGTCGGTTAAAATCCCTCGTCTTGTTTGGCATCGGCATTTCTAATGACATGGTCATAGGGCGTCTTAAGTAAGCTTACACTCTTAAAAGCTTTTATGCTCTCATGTGTAGTAGCCCCAGGGTTTCGAATACCGCAGATGCCAGTTAGCCACTTTGTATTCCTCCTCTTCCTTATCATCATCAATAACAATGAGAAATTCGCGACCGTGGGTAATGGTAGCACGGTCGCTCAACATAACCATCAAAATCAACAAAACTGCGATAACGTTGTCATTTGTGTTCGGGCAAGGAATAGACACGGATGAATTGAGGATAAAATATTTCCCGTGGAAAGCCCAGTTAGAGTAGGTTCGTCTATTGGTAAAATTGACATCAAATTTACTTAAGACATTATCAGATGATAGGATGCAATCTAGCTTGGGGGTGGAGGGATAAGGTATGGCCCACAGGGCAAATGTGACCCGCCGATACTCAAAGTATGGCGTGCGAAGTAAATGTGACCCGCCAATACTCAAAATATGCCCTGCGGGCTAAATGCGACAAGCAGATCATCAAAATATCGCCCACGGAGTAAATGTGACCCGCCGATACTCAAAATGTGGCCCGCGGAGTAAATGTAACCCGTCGGTAATCAAAATGTGTCCTGAGGGGTAAATTCGCCCCTCCAATAATCAAAATATGGCCTGCGAAGTAAATGTGACCCGTCAAAAATCAAAATATGGCCCGCATGGTAAATGCGACCCGCCAATAATCAAAATATGGCCCGCGGAGTAAATGTGACCCGTCAATAATCAAAATATGGCCTGCAGGGTAAATGCGACCCACCAATAATCAAAATGTGGCCTGCGGGGTGAATGCAGACCGCTGATACTCAAAATGTGGCCTGCGGGGTAAATGCGACCCGCCAATAATCAAAATATGGCCCGCTGAGTAAATGTGAGCCGTCGATAATCAAAATGTGCCCTGCGGGGTGAATGCGACCTGCCAATACTCAAAATGTGGCCTACGGGGTAAATGAGACCCGCCGATACTCAAAATGTGGCCTGCGGGCTAAATGCGACCCGCCGGTACTCAAAATATAGCCCGCGGAGTAAATGTGACCCGCCAATAATCAAAATGTGCCCCGCGGACTAGATGCGACCCGCTGATCCTCAAAATATGGCCCGTGGAGTAAATGTAGCCCCCAAGGTAAATGCGACCCGCCTATAATCAAAATGTGGCCTGTGGGGTAAATGCGACCCGCTGATAATCAAAATGTGGCCTGCGGGTAAATGTAACCCGCCGATAGTCAAAATGTGGCCCGTGAGGTAAATGCGACCCGCCAATAATCAGAATATGGCCCCCGGAGTAAATGTGAGCCGTCGATAATCAAAATGTGTCCTGCGGAGTAAATACAACTAGCCGAAAACCTAAATGTGGCCAGCGGGGTGAATGCGACCCGCTGATACTCAAAATGTGACCTGCGGGATAAATACGACCCGCTGATACTCAGAATGTGGCCTGTAGGGTAAATGCGACCAGCCAATAATCAAAATATGGCCCGCGGAGTAAATGTGACCCGTCGATACTCAAAATATGGCCTGCAGGGTAATTGCAACCCGCCAATATTCAAAATGTGGCCTGCGGGGTGAATGCAGACCGCTGATACTCAAAATGTGGCCTGCGTGGTAAATGCCACCCGCTGATACTTAGAAGGTGGCCTGCGGGGTAAATGTGACCCACCGATTATAATTAATCAAAATATTGCTTGCGATTGTTGTGAATAAAACACTAAAATTACATAATAAATTGCAAGTTCCATGAAAACCTAACGCAGATAACTTGAAATGATGAAACGGGATTGCTTTTAGTCGCGATGATTGCCATCGTACCTTAAATCGGAAGCGTAACTGCAACTTTGTGCTGAAGTCCACCATTTCCAGATCAACGGTCTTTGAACTATTTACGTCACTACCAGTTATCGTACCTCGTTTTCAAAGGTCGTTTCTTCTTATAGGAATTTACCAGATTTCTAGTTTACTATTTCTCGAAATATTAAGATGTTTTTTTTTGTTTGTTTTTTACCATTAGACCGAAATGTTTATCATTTATCTTGAGCCAGTTGGTAACCATGAAATTTCAATTATCAGGAGTATTACGTTTACAACGTGCAAACTTTGAAGTAATTCTAGAATTGTCAAATTACAAACGAGTATTATTACAACTTTACTAATTAAAAGGTAATTACTGAATTCTTACGTTTATAAAAATAACCTTCATAGTTGTTTTTTAACTTCAGCTGTATGGTACGTGATATTTTAAGAAAGTCGAAATGTAGCCCCCTTGGCATAATTGGACGTTACCATGAATTTTAATTTGAGTTGGTATTGTTAGTTGATCTTGCCAAATATAAAGGGAGCTATTCTTTACTGGTTAATAAAGGACTTTAGGGTAGGCAAAAACTCGGATTGATACGTTTGGAAAAGTTAAATGCCTTCCCAGAGATGATTTGAGACGAGTTGATTCCGACATTCCCTTGTTAACTGGTAGGTATTTGTAAACAGGTAAAAAAAGATGAGTTAAATATTTGAAAATAAGGTGTTAAAGTTTGATAAGAAGAATGAATTTGAAAAGAGGCTGCACGAGGCAGCCTGAAAGGGATTTCACTGATTTGAGATAAGGCGCCCCCCGTCAAAGCACACCACGCGTGTCTACTTCCCATGGTGGCTCTTGACTCTCCATTTTAGAGGACCTCCTTCCAACCTACCAGATCTAGGAAACATCTCTCCTTATCTTATGTTTTTAATATGTGATTCCACTCCACCTACAACACAGGGTAGGGGAAGTGGGAGGCGTGGCACCATTAAGAATCTCCAGGGTCTGAGTAAACGAGAAAACGCGGGCGCGTTGACCAATCGTCTCAATTTTCAACAGCAGAAGTTGCAAACAGTCACCGCAAGGCCTTACTCCGAAGAGGAATACCCAAACTCGTGAAAAATAGAGTGATAAAAGTGGAAGACTCGAAAATAGGGGCAGATTAGAGGAAAGCGGGGGAGGGTAAATCAATCAGTCGAAAATATTTTTCTAACAACTTCAAGATAACGTTTAAATCATGAAAAGGCTTCAAGCTTAATATAACTTAAATCGGCAGGTTTGTGTGCGTTTTTTTTAAACTTTGACTTTAATTACCCTTATACCTCATAATAAATGTTTGAGTTTCAAAATCTTTTATTGTTTCTCATATTATTATCGAAGGGAAAGGTGCATAGTTTTGAAGATAGCCAAGAATTTTTAATTTAATCTCGCAGCGATCTTTTAGACCAGCGAGGAATGTCCATTTTACCCAACATTTACGGGTCTGAACGAAGCGATTCTCCTGTTCGATATTCTGATACTTGCCTCATTCTTAGCTTTGTTATCAGGCGACTCTAAGCACGTTCCAGGCTCACACAATCCTTAACGTATCTTTGAAAATTTAAATAGATCAAATTGCTCGGGTAACAATTTCATGGAAGGCTGTCGCTAAATTAGAACTTTTCATCTAGCTTAGGTTCCGCACCTTTCAAGATGCTTGATTTGACACACGTTTGCGTACGTCACTGCCACGTTTTGAATGTTAGAGTGGGCCCCATTAGATTACTTTTTGAGAGGAAAATTTTGTGAACAAATGATGTCTAGTTTGATGCTTTTGAGAAGTAACGTAGCAGAGTAAAAGGACAATTTCTCTCTCGTGGTGTTTATTTCTCCTTTTCAGATGGAAATACACCACCCAAGCTGCGGCCTTGAGTGCCACCGCCCGCAAGCTTGTGAAAACCTTTACTTTCTTATAGGGCAGCTATTTTTTCCTAGCTATCTAAAGCCCCCAACGATCAGAAGGAGGGTGAGCTCATCTGCACTTTTCGGGGTATGAATTAATAGGCTGTGGTTTCCTTGAGGATCCAACCCGAACTTTGACAGCGAAAAGGACTCTTCTCCACATGTTGTACTAAATACAAACATCAGGTGCTGGTTGAAATCAACCCCAAGCAAACAGGTTATATCCCCAATTCGATCTTTCCAATCGAATTGATGGAATAATGCCATATCTGGAAGAGGGATCCCATCAGACCTCAAAGCAAGTTTTGCACCACCTAGTAATCAACAAATTAACCAATGGTTCCGAAAAGAGGAATATTTAATGTAAAGTTTTGATAGAAACCCAAACAAGTCCGAACACATTCACCAATCCAAGGTCTTCCACAAAAGTAGAGAGGGGAGAATTTAGATTCAGCTACCTTCCCCAACGACACCACTTTTCCCTTATTTGAAACCGAGGTTTGACGTTTAATTTTTAATAGGAAGTGAACCGAATTACGAGGGGTGGTCAATAAGTTTTGCGAATCAGTACGGCAAAACAGAGGAAGGGGGATGACTGTTTGTGGGGGTGTTAGGACAAGTTATGACAAGTCAGGACCTGCAGCCGCACGCTCCTGCCTCGTCTATTTAAGAAGCAGTAGCTGATCGCAGATCGTCAGTCACAAATCTTTCAACAATGGAGAAGGTTGAACACCGCGCAGTGATCAAATTTTTGACAAAGGAAGGCAAGAATGCAAAAGAGATCCATGAACGAATGGTTGCAGTGTACACCGACACCGCCCCTTCCTATGCAACCATTGCTCGCTAAAATAGGGAGTTCCGCCATGGTCGTGAGTTCCTTAAAGATGACCCCCATCCAGGACGCCCGTCAGACGTGACCAACGAGGACAATGTGGCCCGTGTGAAGAGGATCATCCTCGAAAATCGATGGGTAAAGGTTGAAGAAATCGAGCGAGAACTTGGAATATCACATGGAAGTGTTATGAACATCATCCATGACAATTTGGCCATGACCAAGGTCTCTGCCCGTTGGGTCCCTAGAAACCTCACGCCCCATGATCGACTTCAACTTCGTCAAAGTTCGGAGGAGCTACTGCTCCTGTACAGGAGGGATTCGAGTCACGCATAGTGACAGTTGATGAAACGTGGGTCCATCACTGGGATCCCGAGACCAAGCTCGAAAGCATGGCCTGGAAGCACAGGGGCTCTCCGACTCCCATCAAGTTCCGGACCCAACCCTCAACCGGAAAGATCATGGCCACCATCTTCTGGTATTCTGAGGGAGTATTGATGGTGGACTATGCGTCTTGTGAAAGAACCATCACAGGCTAATATTACGCCGAGGAACTGGCTGGGTTGAAGAAGTGCATCCGTCAGAAGCTGCGCGGCAAGTTGACACGCGGTGTTCTGCTCCTCCACGACAATGACCCTGTCCACAAGGCCAGAGTTGCACAAGCTGGCCGCGCCAGTGCGGGTTCGAGGAGCTCAACCATCCCTCCCCTACCGTCCAGATCTGGCCCCTAGCGACTACTTTTTATTCCGCCAGCTCAAGACTGCACTGCGTGGACGCCAGTTTAGGGACGATGAAGATGTCCAGCTCGCCGTCCAGGAATGGATTGAACAGCAGTCGGGAGATTTCTTGTTGTCGGGAATTCGAAGCCTCAGAGACAAGTGGCGCAAGCGCATTGAAGTCGAGGGTAGTTGTATTTAAAAATAATAAAACACTTTCCCTCATAACTCGTTTCCTTATATCCGAATTGCAAAACTTATTGACCGCTCCTCGTATGTCTTCGGTTCGGAAGCTGTGCCGTGGAGAAAAGAGAAATAGCTGTGTGGTACAAAAGTCGGCCAAAGAGTGGTGCCCTCCGAAGAATTCACCGCTTGAGTGTGGAGATTTATATCACTCATTTGAAGGTAAATTAGAATTGGAATTGAAATTCAGATGCGATTTCGAGGCGCGAATCGAATTGCTAGAGTTAGTTGAAGGTGAAGTGAAGATATGATTCCTCTTCTTAAAATTTATTTTCGACCGATAGATGTCCCAGTTCTCTCTTTCGTTTATCTGCCCTTCATTCGTATGTCTTTTTCTCTTTATCCACCTATTTTTCAAGTGTCTGGTTATCCCTTTTCTGTTTAATGATTTGCGGTCAGGGTTTGGAATTATGTTGTTGAAATATGATAGTTACTGGTCAATGCATCTTACGTTCTCTCAATTTATGACCACTGTAGATTGTCCTGAACAGAGGTACGACTCCTGCGGCCTATTTGGGGTTGGAGGTAGTGTTTATTTACATGTTAAAAGCCTAGGACCAGGAAGGGCGTTACTTCGGTCTCATTCCTCTTACCCTCTTGTGGGGTTGGATGAGGTCCTATTAGAAATGATGAAGATAACCAGCCTTATTGCCGTAAATTAACTTACCGTTAACTCTCAAATACTTTAAAAATATTATAGAGAGAGAATTTTTTTTGGAAAAGGTGAGATGAGATTGCTAAAGAGAACGGACGCCATGGTTTCTTTCCTATCTGCCTGGAATGTGTCCGCTAAAACACGCGTGTTCCCTTCTAATGGTAGCTCTTGACTTTCTCCTTTGAAAATGTGTAACTGCCAAAGACCCAGGGAATGCTCTTCCTGATCTTACACTTCTAAAATGTGCTGCCACCCCACACCTAACCCTCAGTAAGAGGTGGGAGGCGTACCGCCGTTAAGAATCTCCAGGGTCAGAGAAAATGAGAAAACATGGGCGGGTTGACTGCTTTCCGCCGATCACTCGTCTCAATTTTCAACAACAAATTAATTTCCAGACCCTCACCGTACGTCCTTACACAGAAACGGGACACAAAAACACGTGAAAAATAAACAGACGAAAGTGGAGTGTGAAAAATCTATCGTTCGAAAATATTTTTCTCACATAATAATGAAAAGAAAATAATCTCAGAAAACTGTGGGTGTATATTTACTTCTTAAACGCCTAAAGAACAACGTGAGTTTATTCTATAGATGAGAACTTCCTACTACGAAATGAAAACGTAAAAATCCTACAGTGATAGAAGTATGGCGAATATGGGAGATGTGTGCAACACTGTAAAAACGATATGGCGCAGTTTCTGAATAGTTTTCAAATCAATTTCCGTAGCCATGAAACCTCACGAATTTCAAGGCGTTTATTCGCCGGGCAAAACTTTGTATCTAATCCTATATTTAAAGTAAAGTTGGCAGAACTATAGAAGTACAATAACATTACTTGCTTTTAGAATAAAAATATACAAATTGAGCTTAAGTATTTGCCTTTTAATTACTTATGTATCTATATATGTATTATTTAACCTTCATTGTACCCGTTACTTTGGATTTGCTCCTCTCCAAAATGAAAATAAAAGCAAATATGTATTACCTTCAGTTAATAAAAATCCACGGGGTTTTATCTTCCATTATCTTCCATGTTTTTTTATATATTTACTTTTCATTTCGCTCATCAGGCCTTCGACATTACTCTCTGGGTGCTCTTCCAATACGTGATCTACAAACCTTTTTTAACTACCAACCTTTTGTATCTATACTTTATCGTAATGGGATTGAATTGAAAGGGTAATGAGTTGTAAGTTTATTAACAAAAGAGGCATGCTAAAACTGAAAAATAACAACACAATATAACATCATTTTTAATATATAGCGGAAAACAACTTTAACACCATTCATAAAATCAGAGTATCTAACGTAACGTAACATACCTAACCTAATCTGAAATGACCTAACCGAACCTAACCCACCCTAACTATCCTAGCCTAACCTAACTTATCCTAATCTAGATTAGGCTAGGTTAGGTATTCTGATTTTATGAATGATGTTAAAATTGTTTTCCGCTAAATATTAAAAATTATGTTATATTGTGTTCTATTTCTTTTAGTTTTAACATACATTTCTTTGCTTATAAACTTAAAATAATTATTATCTCAATGTAATTCTCAACCTCTTCACGATAAAAGTGTAGTTCAAAAGAGTTGGTAGATCAAAAAAAGTTGGTAGATCACGTATTGGAAGAGCATCGCATTTTGCTATCTTTAGTTCATCACTTAAGCAAAATTGATTTCATTTTTAAAGGTCTTTGTTATTGTGATCCTTCAGTGGATTATTTTTACGTCTTCAATCTCCAGATACCACAGCACGTCCAGAGGAAAGAACTTCCTTCCCTTAACTTGTATTATTTCTTCTTCAGGTATTGACTCTTCTGAGCAACTTTGCTCAACATGAAACAGGAAGTGTTTCTGCGTCAGGAACTGTCAAAAATGAACAATTCACTACAAAAAAGAGGTAATGACTTTTAAATTGTCTTATCAACAGACCACGGGCCATAGAAGAGCCTTAGGACTTCTGCAATGGTAGATCGATAGGTTAACCATAGGCCCATTTTTTCGAATGCATATTTATTGACGATTAATAAAAGGGTTAGGATCGAGATAAAGCCTGCAATGATTCGTTGCCATTAATGGGTGAGAGAATCAGTTTTATGCTTCTACTTGCTGAAAAATCTAACGGTGTCGTTTAGTAGATTTGCCTTTTAATTAAAAATTGTCGTAGTACTTGCATGCTGTTCAACCGGCTACTACGTTGAACAATGGGACGGCCAGCTGATTTGATTTTCTTAAGCGGAAGTTGTTGAATAGCGAAAATTTGCGTCTTTTACACAGAAACACCGTATCATCTCCATGAGTGTGTTTGTACTTGGACATGTACGTTAACTTTATATCTACATGTCGTAACTTGTCTTACAAGGCCTTCCGAATACATGGGGCTAGAGGTCGTGTAAAACACTACAGAAATTTTGAAAGTGAGTCTGAGGCTAGAACCGCTTATAGAAATATTTCTGCCATTTGTGTATGTGGGGTTAACCTCTTTGATGTAAATAATTATGAGGTTAATATAGGTCATGGTGTGGCATCGCCCAACTCTGTGTTTCATATAATAATTTGATATTTAACTCTTCGGTTACGGCTAATGTAAATCTCTTGGTCTCTATCAGTGCGGCACTTTTAGCGAAAATAGTTATTTGCTTGTTTAAAACTGAGTTAAAAAGATATCCACTAAATTCTGCTTCCAGAGGTAGGGTGGGTTTTGTTTTTTTTTACTTTCAAAACGCCGTTTTTTATAAACTATTTATTAGAATGTTTAACATTTTGTGACAAAGTCCCTGCCAAGCTTCAAAAAAATGCCATTGAATTAATGCTATAATATATTTTGATATTTTTTGACTTACTTATAAATATATTAAATGAAAATCAATATAAAATTTATACTTCTAGATTAACGTATTTAGAAAGAAAAGTAACTGGAATCCTGTCGTAAGACAAGCAAAGCAAAATATTAAGTAAATTCAAAAGTTGACAACTGATGCAATTTTTTCGCACTAAGGGTATGGCATAATATCTTCACTAATGGCAGCATTTTGTGAGGGAAGATGAGTGAAACCAGTGTGATTTCAAAGAGATGGTTGTTGTACAGGTTGCAGCCAAGATGAATTATCATACAATTATATAAATACCACGTTGCAATGGCAATAAATATTTTAAATCTCTGACAATATATGGATGTCATAAAACTTTATATCACGTTTATATGTCTATTATACCACAAAGATAAACTTACCCAGTAAAATTCGAGGTTAGGTTATGTCATATGCTGTGGGATATGAAAACACCTAGATTTGATGCGTCATTTATAAAGCTCTAACCTTAATTGTTCTTTGAATTTCCGAGATTGCTTATCATTATAACGTCCAATAAAAGGCTTAGGCTTCTCAAAAGAATGCAGAGACGTGGTAAAATCATTTCTAATTTGTTTCGAGTTTAGATTTGGAATTTGCTGATAATGATAAGTGACTTTAAATATTTCATTTAACCTAAAATCGATGGCACATATCAGAATTCGTTGGCCACTCGGATATCACACCATATTTTAATCGAAACCCTGTCAGATATTTTTTAGCAGTTAAGTTAGAAGATTTTACCTATCTCCATATCCTATATTGTTCAAATGATGAAAGAAGCAACAATGTAGAGGTGTCTTACCTGTTTGCTTGGTCTTTCCTTGATCTTTTTCTCTATCCCCCAGGATTCTTGATCGACTGTTTCGTCAGGGATTGCCTTCTTCGGAACGCCAAAAAATACACTCTCACAGGACATCCCAACAGCACTTGTACCCAGCAAGGCCTCTTTCAGAAATCTCCAGCTCAGTCTCGAAGGCTCTACGCAGTTCCCAGCATTATGCTCTCCTGCAACTGATTAGATCCAACACCATTCCGAGTAGAGAGTATTGGGGAGACGGAGAAAACTTCTCCCTCGTAGGAGTAAATAACACTTCTTACATAGGCGCCGGCGTCCCCAATTCTTATTCCTCTGATTTGTTAAACGGTCTAAAGAGTAGTTCCTTTCCCATGGGCGAGGACGTGGAAGAATATAGTTCGCTCCATCGTCGTCACACCGACACGGGAGATGGTGCCGAGCAAACTTCCCGGGAAATGAGTGCCAAGGAACGGAAGCGTCAACGCCGGTTGGAACGTCAACGACGCCGACAGGAAAAAAAAGACAAGCGGAGGAAAAAGAAAGGGCGAAAGAGAGACGATAACAATCGCTTGGAGCAACTCTTAGCGGACAATATTACCGTTCCCCATACCATCGACGGCGAGAGCTACTTAGAGTGCTGTCCATCCAAAGTCGAGGTATTCGTGAGAAAGATAGGAAAGGATCGTAAGAACCACGCGGTCCAAATACGTCCTTCCCAAAAGTATTTCTACCAGAGAGTGTGCTTGAAGGATGTGGTGGGCAAGGATTGCCTCTTCCCCTCTCGTTCCCTTCGGAAAGGCGTCAAAACGCGATGCGTGCAGCAGTTCGCGTTCACGCAGGCTCACGTCCGACCGTTCAATAGCACGGACGATGTTGAGTGGCAATTTGACTATATCGAAGTACGTTCTGGGTGCTCTTGTCATGTCAGTTTATCGCCACGGAGAAAGAAAAACAAAAAAAGAAACAAGTGAGTTACGAAACGAAAGTGTAATGAAATAAACGAAACATGACTTTCTCTTCGACAAAGTAAATTTCGAACGAAAGACATTACTGCCAAATAAGAAACCCCTAAAAATGGTCATTTTTCGATTCCACACTCAGAAAAATAATGATGATGTATATAAAATATTAAATTGTATTTACCTCACTCGCTCAATATAAGTGATTTTTTATTCTAAAATATCTTTGTTAGAAATTCGACAACCCAGACATAACTCTTGTATATATATATATATATATATATATATATATATATATATATATATATATATATATATATATATATATATATATATATATATATATATATATATATATATATATATATATATGTACATATATATATATATATATATATATATATATATATATATATATATATATATATATATATATATATATATATATATATATATATATATATATATATATTAATATATCCGACGCAGCGCAAGAAAGAGTGTTGGTTTATTTCATCATTCTCTCGCGCTCATGAGAAATATACATTATGTATTCGCCGCGTGTTTAACTCAACTTCTCCTCTGTCCTTTGAATTCCAAATTAATTCTCTCTCTTTCGCAATTTCGATCGACCATGCGAAGCGTTCCTTAGAAGCTTTTCTATTCGGAAGATTTTTGTCTTCCACGTAGCAGAGTGGTCGAAGGGGCGGTTTAATTGAGATCAAAGCGGGTTTGCGCTGCCTCAGTGGGCACGGTTCTAGTCCCACTCCAGCTCGGAATTTTTCGATATAAAAAATAACTATTTCCAAAGAAAAATTATTCCGTTTTCTCTTTCTTGTGGTGTGTTGGATTTATGTCATCATTCTCTCGCGCTCATGAGATATATATATATATATATATATATATATATATATATATATATATATATATATATATATATATATATATATATATATATATATAAGCATAATGTAGCCGAATTCTATTAATATTAAAATTAATGCAATCAAGCGAAGAAATGAACAGTATTGTATTATTACTTCTTCAAATGAGAAAATGTTCCTCCTGATGAAAATCAGTTAGAGCTCTAGTGTGGATGATGACGTGTTCAGTCCGAGGAAGCAGCATTTCGCTCAAGTGTCTGTGCTCCCTGAGAGGAGATGTGGTATTTGGTTGCCTCATTATTGGGCAAGCAATTCAGATTCCAGTTTTACCTACTTTAACCGAGTAAGGGAAGAGGAGGTCTGGAAGATGATGTTACCTCTATTATGAACTTACAGGAAACAAGGTACAATAATAGTGTTATCAGGAAAAACTAAACTCTGATGAAATACTCAAAATAAACTTACTCATTTTATCAATATTTAGTATCAAAGCCAAAATAAGTCATTCAAAAATTAAGTATTTTTTTATTCAATTATATATATATATATATATATATATATATATATATATATATATATATATATATAATAGCCGAAGCTATGTATGCCCTTATAAAAGTATTAATAATAGATAAGGACAAGCTAAGTATTTTTTTCACACTATTTATTTTGTAAACTGTTTATGTCCTATTTGCAGAAAACAAATAAAAAGAAAACTGATCTTCAGTGATTGCCGCTAATTATTTAAAACTTTGCATTTATTTTATTAAATTTCTTCGAATTTTACTCAAAAATATATATCCCCTCCTCTCCCTTCCCCTTATTTATTTTACCCCATTTTTCCTAAAACCTGCTAATTCCTAAATTTCCTTTCATATTCAATTACCACCTCGAGAATTATGTTAGAAATATTTGTACATTTTTTTTTGCAATATCTGGAATTAGTCGAAAATATTTTAAAATCATATTGTTATTATTAGTAATAGTAATCGAGATTTTTAATAGGATCATGATTATTTTTTATTGTTGTGAAGAATTGTTTTAGCTATAAATAGTACATTACAGTATTGGTCTTAAATACTGTCAATTGCACGTTTATAATCTACGACACCCAAAGGTCTCCAATGTTGCTTAAATGAAGCTCACCCCATCTTTAGGGCTGAAAAGATCTGCCATACTTATCGCTCCATGTCACCCTCAATTTTCCCAAACCCCTACATTTCAGCTACCCATTCTAACATCTAACTTCCTTTATCTTTTTTTTTTTTTAATTCTATTGAGCTTTGTTTGGCCTGGTAATTCTTTCTACTCGCTGTTTCTCTCAAATAGACCAATTATTATGGTATAACGGCATATGACATTTTCAATATGTATTTATTATTATCTGAACTTGCCTTTAATATTTTTTCTATCTTCATGTATATAGAATGTATATATGTATAGGCACAGCCTATATGTATATAGAGTAACGATCAGTTTCTGATTGTTAGGTTAATATGATAAACTCTATTGCATTATCAAGTGTCGCTAAATTTTCATGTTAATTTAACAAATATAATATTAACTTGATCCAATATTATACGAATTAGTGTATATTTTATTTAATTAAAAATCACCTTTTAAATGTTGAAATGGAAATTTATTGTTATTTACAGTTAAATATAAATACTTTTGTTTATATTAAATATTTCTAGGTCAATTTTTTTTAGGATTTAATCACATAATCGTGATTGCATTTGTTTTTATTAAATCTCATTTTAATACTTGATTATAAAATTAACGATCTTCTACTAATTAAAAGGAAAATATTATATCTAATGGTTACGGCAAAAATTTATATTTTTCAAATTAAAACTTCATTAAATTAACAATTATTTTCAGAGCCCAACCATATTTGTAGTAATTGAACCAAAATGTCAATCAACAGATTTAAATTTGTATAGTTTTGTATTTTTTTTTGTATATTGTGAGCAACTAACGGAAAAAACTCAATGTAGAATCTAATTATATTTTTTTTATCTTACTATGACCATACGAGTAGACGTAATACTGAAAAATGCGAAATAAATGTATAGTAATGTGTTATTTTAATAGATTTTCGACTGGTACTCCTTATTTCTAGCAATACACACTCCAACACTTTAAAAATGCTTAGATTCACCCAAATGGGTGAGTGCATCTTGTGTTCTTTTAATCAGGATTATTAAATGGACAGAACTCCTTTAATGGCAAGAATTGTAGCCATATACTGCAATATGAAATCTAGGCAAAATATCCTCTACATAGATGATTACCTCAAAAGGGAGTTGTCAAGACAAGCATGGAATCAGTTGTCAACATTTTATTGTCATTTAAAAAAAATAATAAAATTATTTTTATTATACGAAGAAAAAACTTAGCAAAGTAGTTTCCATCATTATTAACAATGCTCTTTTAGCTAAGCAGGGAATAGATAGCTTTCTGGAGCAATTCTTTCGGTTTTTTAGGAAATATATTATTTGATATCCTTTTACACCTCAATATAAGAGTAAAATTTGCCATTTAGGTGCTGTCGTAATGGTGTGAATAAATGGTAATTAGATGTTAGAAGGTCCGATGAATATGTTGGATGAAGAAACTCTTCCCAACCTAACGCAATAATTTATTGTCGGTCTGAACGTCTTGCGTGTGGGCGTTCATTAAATTTGTCATGATGGAGGACACCCTTCATTTGACCCGTGAAGGACGTTTTTACTCATGAAACGTTACAATTGTTGAGCATTAAAGATAGCAATTGTTGAACAGTTAGGTCGGTAGTAACTGCTTGTTTATTATTGAGAAGCTCATAATTAATAACTATATTATCATCTCACCAAATATAAAACAGAGCCTTTTGCTGTTTAAAATCTTGTCTAGGCGTAGGGATGTTTTTTTCTGATCATACTATTGTAGTGCAGTAAAGAACCGACTTTCCCTCTCCGGTAATAATTCTTTCCAGAACCGTCTCGCCACAAATTGCTACAGTTATCTTTAAACAGCTCGCAACAAGTTTAGAAGAATTTAGGCAGCACTAAGAATCATTTGCTGTAAGTCTTATATAAACGACCAATTTATTGACAACCGACTACAAACTAACCCACTCCCTAAGCGTCAGAAAATTGCATTAAAGATCAACCCAAGGGTCAAACTTATATGTCCTCTACTACACCACGGCATAAAAAGATGCGTTAGAATTCATCCACATTT
This sequence comes from Ceratothoa steindachneri, assembly GCA_963969495.1. Lineage (NCBI taxonomy): Eukaryota > Metazoa > Arthropoda > Malacostraca > Isopoda > Cymothoidae > Ceratothoa > Ceratothoa steindachneri. The sequence goes on along the minus strand of OZ018320.1, from coordinate 112,965,533 downwards.
TTCTTGCAAATCGATCATGCCTTTTCAACCATCTGATACAAAATCTCTCTGCTTGTTTTTGGATCATGCCTTTACATTTAACTGTGCCTGATTGTTAAAATTAGCGGTTGTAAAAATTATAACATTACATTCTAGGTGCTGCTGTCATTTAAATTACATTTTCGCTTCTTCCCTCCTTCTAAGCACTTTCTCACTCATTACCAGTGAGTGCTCAACTTAAGATTCTGACCTCTCATTTGTCTTTCGAGTTCCGATTGACAAAGAACCATCGAATTGATCTGCTTTAAATGACGATATCCTACAAACGCTCGCTCAGTAGCACGAGGTGAGGCCAAATCACCTTCTTAGGCGAATGGTAGGTAGGTCTTAGAATTATTATTTATTAAAGTAAACATTTGGATCTAAGGGAAGAAAAAATGTGTGAAATGTACAATTGCGCCACTTCCACGTTTAACACTTTTTCTAAGAAATACATGCAAGGGTCTATCAGGCAATGATCTAAAAAGAAAGCGATGCTGGTCTTATATTGGAGGCATTTCCACAGATTAAAGTTTAGTAGGAAGATTTGTAAGAATATATTGTAGTTGTGTTTTTTTTTGCGGCATTTTACAAGGCTCAATTTAGTTATTTTCTAAGAATCAACAAAGAATGACGGCCTGAACCTATCAGGAAGGGGCGCAAAAGGGCTCAAGTGATGAAGTAAAGAGAAGTCAAAAGAGGCTCTGGTAAGTTTCAGTCTCATTATTCTCTAAACTAAGAAGCGAAAACCAACGGGAGCAGAAGTTTGTGAGGAGTATAGGCGTGTGCCGAGTGGTAAAGTTAGGGGAAGTGAAATGTGCGGTTAAGATACTTGAAGAAGAGCCTACTTTCAGCTCTCGGGAGTAGGTGGGCGCGCAACTCTCCCAAACATGGCAAATTTTCGAAATAAAGTCCGATATATAACGCTGTTGTATCTAACATCTTAAAAATTACGTCTCCCCTTTAGCCCAATTCAGCAGGGATATCTACCATGAGGTTGATGAAGTTACGCTAAGTTGCGCCTAGTAGTTTCCTCTTTAGACTAATTAGACACTCGAACTTTAGTTCATGCATTTTCTGTTTCCATAAATTCACCAATAGGAGAGGAGATCCTCTCATCACTAACTTCTGGAAAAAAATTCCCTCGTTGGTTATCATTACTTATTTTTAGCTAAATAACCACTCTATTATGAACATCAATAAAAGGCCAAACGAGCTGTAACGATTAAAGATACAGTTTTTATGCAATTAATTACAGTATATATATATATATATATATATATATATATATATATATATATATATATATATATATATATATATATATATATATATATATATATATATATATATACTAAGCTGGACATCATACGGTGCGAATGGGTGGTAACAACGGTAGGAAAAACAAGCAAATCGTATCATACGAGCATGTAGGATTACGCCCCCCACCCCCCTCAATTTTAGGATCCTGATTCTACGTTGCTTGCATAACAAGTTTAGGCCCTTAGGGTCTTGATTGTACATAACAAGTTTATGGACCTGATATTAATAGCCTACATAATTTAATGGGCCTGATTCTCCATAACCTAGATAACAAGTTTAAGCTCATGGTACTACACAGTCTACTTAACAAGTTTAGGGTCAGATTATTCTGCATTGTTTATCTAACAAGGTTCGGGTTCTGAATATACAGAGCCTACCTAAGGCCACTTTCTTTAAAAGCCTCTCACTGGTTAATAAGTGTTTGAGGGTAGGCTACAAAGTCTGATTGATTGTTTTGGAAAAGTTAAATGCTTTCCCAGAGATGCTTTGAGAAGAGTTGAGTCTCAAATAATGAAAGATGAATTGAGTATTTGAAAATGAAGTGGGAAAGTATGCTACTCAGAATGAATTTGGAAAGAGGAAGTTAATTATGATTTGCTAGTACGTACACAGGAACCAAGTTTTCCTGCACTTATATCATTTGACAGTACAAGGTTACCCTAATACGAAATAATGAAGCTAAACACTTACATGATTAGTGTAAAAAGCCTATATTAACACCTTTTATTCACAAAAACTCTCAAATATTATACGTAGGAGGAGAGAAGTTATTTGGAAACAGTGACATGAGATTATTAAATAAATCAGACGCAATGGTTCCTTTTCTGCTTGCTTGAAAAGGGGTCCCAGCCAAGACAAAATGCGTGTGCCATTTTAATCATGCCACCGTGAACGACTCTTCCTCGCAAGTAAGGTTCCCACTCCGGTTTTCCGGCCAAAGTGAGCTTTTATACCCTCTTTCTCGCATTGGTTCTGCGAGTTCTCTCGAATTCCCATCCAACTCTCTCTCTCTCTCACTCTCTCTCTCTCCCTCTCTCTCTCTCAAGGAGGCTCAAGGAGGAGCACTCCCACCAGATCCGCAGGCTCGAAGAGAAGTTAAACGAGCTCTCGAGTCCTGTGGCAAACACCACCTCTGCAGAGAGCCCAGCCCCGAATGTGGCAGAGACGCCAAAAGAAAAAAAGAAAAAAAAGACGAAAAAGGGAAAGAAGAAATAGGAAGAGAGAGAAATAGAAGAAGAAAAAGTAGAAGAAGTAAATGAAAAGGATGACAAGGAGAAAAAGATGATAGAGAAGAATAAGAAGAATAAGAGGAAGAAGAAAAAAGAAAAGCCTGAAAAGACCATGACGGGGAAGAGAGAGGAATCGGAGAGCTTGCCTCAGAAAATAAAGAATCCGAGCTCAGCAGGCAAATGTGCCAGGGTCATCCTTGTGGGTGATTCCCAGGCACGGGACCTGCAGCCCCTGCTAGCGGCCCGCCTTCGCACAAGCGTTAAGGTAAGCTGCCTGCCAGGATGTGGTAACCACCACATCAGAGTAGAGGCTGCGAAATCACAGATTTCTGAGAGCTCAGTCGTTGCTCTGATGGTCAGTGGAAACGACCTCTACCTGAGAGGAGGTAGGGTAGGCCCTACAGATAAAATCCTCCACACGGTCATGGGTGCCGTGCACGGCTGTGGGCTGAAAACCCGCAAGCGCGTGGTAGTCGGGATGCTCCCGAGGAGAGGTCCAACACGGACCGCTCACTCGATGAATGTCTCTTTAAACCGGCGCCTGGCAGATTTGTCTACGGCAGAGGGGGTCTTTTTTGTGGACCCGTACCACACCTTTTATGGTAGAAATGATTTCTACCAAAGGGATGGGGTACATCTTTCCTTTAAAGGAAAGGCCTTTCTGTCGAACATGATCCAGGATGTCGTAGAGAGGACCGAAAGGAGTATCCGGCCCAGAGTGAGGGCGGACTTACGGCAGTACGCCCGTGTCACTTCAGGAACGACCTTCTCAGAGGTCGCAAAAAGGGGTGCCTCGCCAACAAACAAGCTGGGAAACGGAAGAGCGTAGGGAGCCCTACAGTCGGGGACTCCCTGAAAGTTCTTCTGTTCAATGTGAGGTCAATCAGAAACAAGTTTCCTGAGCTCCGTGGCCTCGTAGCGACGGAAGAACCCGAAATGGTAGCCATAACAGAATCGTGGATAAAAACCTGAAACCGAGACTTTGAAGGCACAAATTTACGGTTCCTGGCTACCAACTCTTCCACAAAGATAGGCCAGACAGAGAGGGTGGCGGTGTAATGTTGTATGTCGAGGATACAATTAAATCTACGAACTCCAACATTATATCCGATCACGAGCTCCTAGGCGTTGACCTAGAGATAGGTCCTGTCAGATACAGGACCCTGGTGCTTTACAGACCCCCTTCCCAACCCGTTGAGAAGGACAGGGAACTGTACCAGCTGCTGGTTGAGCTTGTTCAAGGCAGAGTGTGCATCGTTATGGGCGATTTCAACAGCCAAGTTGACTGGGAAACCAGAGCAGCCTGTGGCGAGAGCGCGCTACTCCTGGAGTTTGCCAACAACGAGTTCCTCTCTCAATGGGTCAGAGAACCAACGAGAGGAGACAATATCCTCGACTTAGTCTTCACCTCTGAGGATGATATCGTTGAGGATATCTCTGTAGGCGAAGAGCTCGGTGGCAGTGATCACCAGCTAGTTAGATTTACCGTCAAGATCCCGAAGGTAAGGTCTGTTGCCAGTCAATCAAGGAAACTTGACTTGAGAAGAGCAGACTTTGCAAGCCTTCGTGCTGGGCTGACTGATGTAAGGCTAGCGGTATGCTAAGAGGTTGAGGATTCGTGGAACAATTTCAAAAATAAGTTCATGAGTCTTTAATCAAGTTGCATCCCCCTGAAATGCCTCCATCGGTCTTCTGTTCAACCAAAGTGGTTTAATCGAGAAATCGGCCAACTGCTTAGGGAGAAGATAAATGCGTACCGGTGATCGAAGATCTCGGGTGCCTTTGACGAGTACCGGAGGCTAGCAAGGAGAGTGAAGTCCAGCATAAGGGCGGCTAAGCGTACTGAGGAACTCCGAGTGGCGAGACTCTGCAAGGAGAATCCCAAGGAGTTCTTCGGCTATGTAAATAGCCGTAAACCAATCCATCGTAGGATTGGGCTCTTAGTGGACGAGGAGGGTGCAAACAGTTTACTCATCCATTTCGGTATTTCACCCGAGCAAACAGTTTACTCACCTATTTCGGTATTTCACCTCAAATTGAAGGTAGAATGCCCTTTCTGCAAAGGAGATCCCATCAGCCCTCAGAGCACATTCTGTACTTGGGTTTGATTGGACTAAAAATTTAACTATTTTCATAGGCCCAGAAAAGAGAATTGCCCCCCTTTCTAGGACCGAGGACAATTTTGCTTGTGTGAGTGTAGCTTTTCCATGGTAGTAACTATCTAAGTAGCCAATGGTTTGGACGCGGAGAATATTTTATATGGTTTTGATAGGCAACCAAAAAGGTCCGATCTCACACATCAATCCAAGAGCTTCAATATAAATAAGAATCAGTGAAATTTGATTGAATTTAGCTAGGGTTTTAGAACGCTCAACAGATTCACCCACCGCCCTATAGACCACTGCTCTTCTCTTATTTGAAGCTGAGGTTTGACGTTTGATTTTCAATGGCCACTCGGTTGAATTATGTCTCTTCGCATCGCAAAAGCTACACTGATGAGATATGGGAAATCGCTCTGCGGTACAAATGTCCGCCAAAGAATGGCGTCCTCTGAAGAATTCGTTGCTTGAGTGTAGAGATTTAGAATATTCGTTAGAAGGGGAATTGTCATATGAAATATGAAATTTAGGAGGCTCTTCTGTAAAATTTGATGCATAAGGAGGGGGGAAATGGGAGGGGACGGTTGAGAATCTGAACAGTGCTTAGGAGTAGATTTAATAGGGAGTTTCTGGTCAAGATTACCCAAAAGTTCATTGAGATCAGATTTTGAAGTGTCGACGGAATTGGTAGATTTCGGTAATGTGAATATAGGATTCCTCGAAAAATCGTTTAAATTAAATTTGACTTCGAATTCGAAGTCAAGTTGAAACGAAAATTCTCCTTCGAGCAAAGAGTCATTCATTTCGTTCATGTTGAAATATTATGTAAATTTGATTTATTTGTTCGTTTAAATCTTCCACAAAACAAGAAGAGTGTTAACCTAACAACTCTATTACGCAATTCAAGTTTGAAAATAGAATCTAAGTTAACTTCTCTATTGGCTTTATCTAAAATTAAAGTAATTCTTCTTTTGATTGAATGACGACGTTTAACTAAATGTGAAACAAAATGTTTGAACTCGAATCGAATAGAGGATAATTTTTTGGACACCATTTTTTAGAAAAAAATAGAATAATAAATGAAAATTGTTGTTAAACAAGTATTTTAAGAAACCTCAATAGTTGAAGAGAAAGTGGAGAAAACCAACGAAGGAATTTCTAGGACAAGTACAAGATCTCACATTGACCACAATTTTTCGAGCGTAAACAAACCCGAAGCCTTGTTCTTTAGGACTTTTGAAAAAAGAAATATTTGAATGAAAAAACAAGTTTTAGGATCAATACTTCAGGTGAGCGAAAAGAAATAACCAACAGGCGAATCACCGGCGAGACAGATTATCCAAAATTTGATCAGATTTAAACGCTGAATAACTTTTTCAATTTGTTACAATCGACCTCTTCCGATGTAATGGGGTGGGATATTTTTTTATTGATTAAAGAAAGGCTTTAGACTAGGCTACAAACTCCGATTGGTTATTTTGGAAAAGTTAATTGCCTCCCTGAGATACTTTGAGACAGGTTGAGTCCTAAATTCTCTGGTTAGTTGGTAGTTAGTTGTATAAAAAAAAATAACGATGAAGTGAATACAGTTAATATGGCTCTTGAGAATGCCTTTATTTTGCGTAAATACTATGGTAGGCATGGCATCTTCTCGTACCAATAATGACATGAGTATCTCTGTAAAAGTTATTAGCTGCCATTGGTTAAAAATTATGAGCAAAAAATACTCAGTCACTTTATTCACTAGTCTGCTACTTATCGGCTCTAAATTCTCGGAGATCTTATATTTATAGAGATTTCTAGGCATATTATCAACTAAATATTTGTATCTCCAACTTTTATGATTTCAAATCGTATCTTTTGTATTATCTTTGTGACTGACTGATAAAGATATAACTGATATGAACTGATATGACTAATATGTTATGACTGATATATATATATATATATATATATATATATATATATATATATATATATATATATATATATATATCCACTCATTATATATGAAGAAGACCTGTTTATTATAGACTGATAGCTGGATATTTATAAAGGATTAGAGTATCTTTTATATTTTATGACTTCAAATCTTATCATTTGGATTTTATGTAGATTAGAATATGAATACATATTTTTATGATGTCAACTTTAGAATCTTTAGTCTCCAACTGTAGAATCCGCCACCCAGAATTACTCAACTGGAGAATCCGCCCGCCAATCCATTAACCTGTTGAGTTTGTTATAATTCCGAGGAATAATTTCTTACACAAGACATAGACACTTGAAAGTACAAATGAAAAAGAACCCGGGGATTCGATGTAATGTAGAATATTCTAAATGTGGAGTCGTTCACTGGTTGCAGGAGGGGTGGCGTCGTGGTTGCGACAAGGTGAAGTCTGTGAAGGCAGTAGGAAAGAGAGGAAAAGAAGCTATTTGGGAGATATTTCAAGTTGACCTGGAGATTGCCAGCTTGATGGTGAGAGGTGTGTGGATGCTCTCAGATGGGTGTCCTTGCATTGTTAATTGCTACCCTAAATACAGCGATACATAAGGGTGGTGGAATGCAAATAGGATGTACAGTATAGTGTGCGGCCTAAAACCACATTCACTCTTTTATGTAGACTCTACAACAGAAGCAAAAGGAACTTCTATTTCTTTTGAGAGAGAAAAGTGAGGAGTGGTTTCTTATAAGAAACCAACACTTTTAACCGTCAAGAAATTCAGATAATTTTTAGAAACAAAATCAAGTAGAAGAAAAAAAGAGTTCGAAATTTGAAGTCAGTTAATGGTGACCTTAGGTTAGTTAAGGCGATAAATTAGAGAGAAGGAGAGAAAAGAAGTAAAAAAAGAAGGAAAGAAACAAGGTGGAGATATTAAATGTTAAAAAAAGCTGAAAACGGAGAAAAGGTGCTACATGAGGCCCGGTAGTGGATCATGATGTTAATTCGACATTGTGAAGCACAAGAGAGAAAGAAACCGTCTTTAAACAAAAGAAACTTGAGAAACATATTTTATCCAAAGGAGTTTTATAAAGTTCATTCTTTAAGACGAACCGAACTTAAAAATAAATTCTCTTCCTAAAATACAAAATGAGTTTTTAAGAAATATGAAAATACTTGAAATATTACTTAGATAAATATGCCCAGCGCGCAGAACATTGCCATAGGCAAATTAGTATTGTACAATAAGATATTTGTGAAAATGAAGTTTAATAAAAGGTTATACCTTTGGACGATTGTCCAACCGACCCACCCGGTTTCCTATACCCCTGATCTGTGTAAATTACCCATAGAGCACTTTTGATTTCATTTACTTGAAAAAGAAAGGAAATTGGTTTTATGACCGAGCAAAATTATTTATGACTGAGGGAAGGGTGGACGACAAGCGGATAAGGGAAAGAGGGGAAATAGATGAAAATGTTGAAGTTAAAGGAGAATACTGAAAACCAGAAGGTTTATTATGAACCTCTTGGAACAATTTAGGGATCAAAGAAAGATAAGCGCTCGCAAAATAAAAGGAAATGCTTAACTTTACTTGATTAATTTTAGGATTTTTCATCTTTATCATTGGTTTTTGGTAGTCATTATCTTTACTAGGTTAGGCAAGAAAGTAAACAAGCAAAACAACCTAAGTAATCTAACTTCCTCAATACACATAGGGAGTGTATATTTTTGCTCTATAATGATTATTATACATACTATAAACACATTTTGGAGGTGTTATCTTTACTTACATTTAAATTTGGGAGTGATCATCTTTACTTGATACCAAATTAGTATAGAGACTACAAACATAAGAAGCTGAATACGGGGGAAGAGCGCTTTAGAGTCCTTCGTGGAGTCACCCTTGGTTCTCCTCGGTTGGTCCTCCATGTCCCAGGGCCACGTTTTTACCTCTGGCACCTTTAAGGTTAATTTAGGTCAGGTTATGTGATATGATCCCAGTAATATCATGCGTAGATTTGATGTCCAGTATAACTAAATTTCCTAATTTGACCTAATCTAATTTATATTGAAAATCTCTGAATTGATCGTCTTCATAGCATCCCTTGGCATCTATCTCTCTTCTCTCTTCTCTCTACTCAATACTCTATTGTAACAATACCATATTATATCTATGGGAAAGGGACCGATAACTTACAGGCGAACCGACGAAGGGACGGAACACCACTAATTTAGACGGGCGGAGTAGCGAGAGAGAGTGCAACGAGGTCAGGTAAATTATGGACAATGGCAAAGCTCAAGGTTATTTAAAGAGGCATGTACAAAAATATAATTTTATTTACACAAAAATAATTAGAGAATTGATGGGTAAATTTACCTCAGAGAATTAACGGGCAAAATCACATCAGTAACGGAGGGCGGAATTGTAGTTATGACTGAGACTATGAAGTTAGAACTTAAGGTATTACAGGAGGAGACTATTCAAATGGGGAGGGGGAGCGAATTAACTCAATTGGGTTACTGAAGGGGAGAGAGGTGTTGGCTTACGGATGTCTTCTGCACGTGAGGTGAGGCCGCTCGGAACTTCTGAGCGGGAACTTTAAGTGATGACGGTTCTCCAAAAACAGGGGGGGGGGGAGGGGGGCGGCGGTAACTTCCAGTCCAGGGGAAAATATTTCGGCCACCCGAAATAATGGGCGAACAGAGGAGGGCTTCGACAGGAGTTGATGAGAAAAGTCCGGAAAATCACTCGGTGGCGATCGTTAAGTGGAATTACCTCACTGGCTAGGGATAATTCCAAATACACAAAATAGTTCAGCTGTCACTTTGCTTTGTTGTTAGCACCTGACTTGAAACTATGGGGAGTCTTCTGGAGTCCGGGCGAGACTTCTCAACTCTGTGTCTCTTCATGGGAGTCGAGCGCTATTTATGTCCGAGGCTCTCTCCGGGGTTGGGGGGTGGTTAGCGGGAAACAGCTCTACTCTCGAATGGCCTCGAATCTTCTTGCAGAGGCTATTCTGCCCGTGTAAAAGTGAATCGCAGTGGACACGGTTCGAGGCTACCGCTTGTGGAAGAGGGGGATGGGGTTGGCCTAACTAATTTAGGCCTAACCGGGACTTCGGCAGCGCATGAAAGTTCGGTTCTGCTCAAGAGAGTCCACGGGGGGTTCCCTCACAAGCCCCTTTATCATCCATTGAAGGTCAGGTCTCTAAAATAGAGAGAAATTCTACTCCTTTTCTCAATATATACCTTAATAAGTCACTAATTCCTCAAAATGACCGAACAAAAGAACCTCTTTTCAGTAGCAATTCCGGAATAACTCAACCATAAAACTACTTCGAAATTGAAAATAATTATTGCAAATTGTACCTTTTACAGCTAAAGGCTTAAGGTCAAAAGTCAACTCTATACACTCGAATGAAAGGTCAAATAAAGAATGGGGGTGTCCATTGAATGAATAAAAACAAAATGGACATAGATTAAGTTTAAATTTTGTTCACGATCAGCTAATTATGCGCGAACATGTAGAGTTATTTTTCTCCAGAGAGATTAGCTTTATCTCACTGAAGGCAGCCAACCAACAACCTGTTCTTAGCACGGAGAGGGGTAATTAATAATACTGTTGTTAGAGTGGAAATTTCGCTATTTGTAAGTAAATCTTAATGCAGATTCAAGAGAAAGACTTAATGGATGTGCCAGAGGGTGGAATGACTGTCTGGATGACCAAGTGTTTGGCTGGGCGGAGCGGCGACCTTGACTGAAAGCAGATTTGAGGGTATTTCTTCACATGCTCATAGTGCCTCATGCATATTTATAAATGCTATTATTTGAAACTAGATAAAATATAATGGTATTATTTCGACAGAGACTGAGAGAGAGAGAGAGAGAGGGGGGGGGGGTGAGCGATAGGTCGAGAGGGAGAGAGAGAGCGTGTCCCACCATTCATTTATTGTAGGTCCAGCTGAGTTTACTTGAAATATAGGCAAGAAACGAAATTAGCGACACCGTATAATTGAAATTTGAAAATAATTATTGCCAGCTGAATCTTTTACGGTCATAGTTTAAAGGAGAAAAGGGAAAAGATTAGTAAAAATAGCCTTGAGGGTGAAAGAGATGTTACAAGTGAGTGTAAAGCTTTCAGAAAAACATGAAACCTCAAGAGGAATTTTGTTAATGTTTTGGAGGCATTTTTTAGTTAGTTTTAGAGGATAAGTTTAACTCACTGCTTCACTAAAGAAAATTAACATATTACTTCTAACATAGAAACATTTTTACATATTGATTCTCATTTTAAATTGATTCATCATGAAGCCACAATTTAGTTCTTGGTTTTGGAAAATGAGCGAAGGAAATTAGTGCAATCCACTTCATCGCCATATACTCGTCGGGTCATCTCCGCCACTGAACCTTTTTGTTCGTTCTATCTTCTCGAGTTTGAAGATACCCAACATTGTTTGCATAATAACTAACTCCAGTTAAATCTCTTATACATTACGTCATTCTCTTGCCAACTGTGGTCTAGGTAACAGGGCTAAGAAATCTGTCACACCTTTCTCTGTCCGCCACCAATATGGTCTTTCAATTGGAGTCATGATAGAGATTGTCAAGAGCTGCAAAAGTGTAGTCCATACTATTCTGTTAACCTATAAAAAACAAGTTTATGTGGTAAGGCTGGTAAATTAACCGGTAGGCTAAGTAAGATCTAAAAGAGGAAGCCCGAGGCAATACCTAAATTGTAAAGAAAGAACGAATTAAGAAGCGAAAACCAATGAAGGCATGAGTTTGTGATGAGGAATATAGGTGTGTGCCGAGTTGTAAAGTGAAGTGAAATATGTGGAAGATGCCCGAATTGGAACCATCTCGCGGTACTCGGGAACGGAAGGGCGCGCATCTCTCCGGAAAATGCCAAACTTTCAGAATAAAGACTGATAGACTGGACAACCATATAGCAATTAGAATCTTAAGAATTATGCGCACCGGAACAAACCCAGATGCCATGTGATGAGACAAGGTCCGGTGCGGTGCAAATCTACATTGCTCCGATCGCTGAGTAGTCTCTTCTTTACACTAACCGAACACGCAACCTTTATTTCATACATTTTCTGATGACCAAAACCTGGGAAAGGTGCCATCGTCGGTTATTGTTTCATGGCTTTAGGGAAAAAAAATAACCACTCTATTATGAACATCAATATAATTTACAAAGAGCTGTAACGCTAAAGATACAGTTTTTATGCAATTAATTACAGTATACAGTCGACCCTCGGCTATTCGCGGTTCGTCATCCGCGCCTTCAAATATCCGCGGAAAATTTGGGAGGGCCTTAAAATTCAAAATTTACGCCATTTCCAGACATCCGCGGAAACCTACGTACATAGTCGTAAAAAGTAAGTGTTAGTTGGCTGAGATGGGACAATTCCAGCCAATCAGCGTTCAGATAGAATTTTTACCACCTAATACAACGTCCCTATTTCAACCAATGGACCAAGGCGTCATAAGGGCATTCAAGGCCATCTACACAAGGAATTCTCTGCAACAACTGGTGATGTCAATGGATAGAGATGAAAAATTCAACTTGAAGGATTACTGGCGCGATTTTACCATCGCTAATTGATATCAAATAATAAAACTAGTCGTAGAGGAAGTGAAACCCCACACCATTAATGCTTGTTGGAAGAAGCTGTGGTCTGAGGTTGCAAACGATCACAAGGGTTTATCTCCTGAAGAGATCAGAACTGCGGCAGTTACCACATCTGTTAAATTGGCTAAGCTCTTTGGTGGCGAAGACTTCGATGATGGTTGAATTAACCAGGATAAATACGAAAGAATCTGACAAATAAGAAGGAAATGAGGAAGTCCAAGCTGAAGTTGGGCTTACGTCAGAGAGGCTAGCCGATCTTCAGAGAAGAATTAAAAGTATTCAGTCAGATTTGGAATCATGGGACCCTCAGATGGTTCGTTCCATGAAGGTACAAAATAGCCTCGATCTTGCTATGGGCCCTTACTGGGACATGCTAAAGAACATGAAAAAGGAACGATCTCAATTGCCCATTACAGTGTTCTTCACCCCAAGTAAAAAGCCTGAACCCCTAACCACACCCGAAACTACGCCCTCCACCTCTGGAGAAACTTTTCCTCCTCCGCCTCCTTCTCCTCCGGTGTTTACTGAGCAGGAGTCTGAGGATAATTAGAATCTCCTCAGCTTCCCTGTGCAGTTATATCATCATCATTGTCATCGTCATCATTGAACTGCACAGGCAACATCATCTACAATCATCATTCTTCAATCAAAATAAAACTATCTCCAGGTGAGTAAACATTATACAATAAAATAATTTAATGTGTTCTGATACTTTATTTCGTACTGTATGTGTATGAAAATGACAAAACATAACTTCTTGGATTAATATGGGGAGCGTATTACGATGTTTGGGAAGGGTTGGGGGTGTTTTGGGGGTAGCATCAACTATCCGCGGTTTTTCAATATTCGCGGGGGTTCGTGGTCCCTATCCCCCGCGAATATGGGGGGTCGACTGTATATATAATATATATATATATACATACATATATATATATATATATATATATATATATATATATATATATATATATATATATATATATATATATATATATATATATATATATATATTTAATTATTAGAAATAACTTTGATAAAAAGACATAAGTCATAACCAAACTAAAATGAAATTATTATTTAAATACTATTATTTAAATAATAATTTCATCTTAGTTCGGTTATGAGATTTTTTTTATCAAAGTTATTTTTAATAATTATTTTATAATATCAAAAACAAAAGGATGAAGTTCAGAAATAAATATAAGTATCGAAATTTTGTGAAATTTTTAAAACCCAAAGAATTACAAATGGTGAAGTTCTGAAAATTTATTTTTATATATCTTCTTCTATAACTATATTTTAGCATCGTAATATTTTGAAAGGAGGGAAATTTAGTTTCGAGTTCCTTTTCAAAATTATTATATTTAGTGAAGTTCAGAAAATTTCTAAAAATTTAACCATGGCGGTTTTTTTTAGATTTTAAATTTTAATTTTAGTAGCGAAGCGCAAGTTCCCCCCCCCTCCCCCGTAGGGGAAAGTGGCGAAGCCATTGCTTGGTATATATATTAAGAAAAATTATTGCAGTAACGCAATTAATTATGCGGTTAAAATGCTATTTTTAGCAAACGCAGTCTTCATCAAAGCACTCGGCAAGAGCGCTTCTCACATACACGAGAAGATTGTGTTTGCCAAAAATAGCCTTTTAACCGCATATATATATATATATATATATATATATATATATATATATATATATATATATATATATATATATATATATATATATATATATATATATATATATATATATATATATATATATATATACACGAGGGGCGGTCAATAAGTTTTGCAATTCGGATATAAGGAAACGAGATATAAGGAAAAATGTTTTATTATTTTCCAATATAACTACCCTCGACTTCAATGCACTTGCGCCACTTGTCCCTGAGGATTCGAATGCCCGACAACCAGAAATCTCCCGACTGCTGTTCAATCCACTCCTGGACGGCGAGCTGGACATCTTCATCGTCCCCAAACCGGCGTCCACGCAGTGCAGCCTTGAGCTGGCGGAATAAAAAGTAGTCGCTAGGGGCCAGATCTGGACTATAGGGGGAGATGGTTAAGCTACTCGAATCCGCACTTGCGCAGGGCAGCTTGTGCAACTCTGGCATTGTGGACTTTGACGACGTTGAAGTCGATCATGGGGCGTGAGGTTTCTAAGAACCCAACGGGAAGAGACCTTGGTCATTGCCAAATTGTCGTGGATGATGTTGATAACACTTCCATGTGATATTCCAAGTTCTCGCTCGATTTCTTCGACCTTCACCCGTCGATTTTCGAGGATCCTCCTCTTCACACGGGCCACATTATCCTCGTTGGTCACGTCTGATGGGCGTCCTGGACGGGGGTCATCCTCAAGGAACTCACGACCATGACAAAACTTCCTATTCCAGCGAGCAATGGTTGCATAGGAAGGTGCGGTGTCGGTGTTAACTGCAACCTGCCTTCATGAATCTCTTTTGCATTCCTCCCTTCCTTGGTAAAAAATTTGATCACTGCGCGGGGCTCAACCTTCTCCATTGTTGAAAAATTTGTGAATGACGATCTGCGATCAGCTACTGCTTTTTAAATAGATGAGGCAGGAGCGTGCGGCTGCAGATCCTGACTTGTCATAACTTGTCCTAACACCCCCACAAACAGCTATCCCCCTTTCTCTGTTTTGCCCTACCGATTCACAAAACCTATTGACCGCCCCTCATATATATATATATATATATATATATATATATATATATATATATATATATATATATAATTGGTGTTCCTAAAACTTGGGCCGATTTTAAATGTGAGTTAAGTTTAAGCGTCTAATGATTTTTTATTTTTCTTTCAGATTTAACAACTTCAGTCTTTGACAATTTCAACCATGGAAAGATTAACAATAGAACAACGTTTTAAAGTTATCGAAGCCTATTACGAAAATGGACGTTCAAACAGAAACGCATTTCAGGCACTTTGCGATTTTTTTGGTCAACATAATCGACCAACCGAGAGTACAATTAGGAAAATTGTTCGTAAATTCAAACAAACGGGGTCGGTGGCAGATATGAAAACGCCATTGCGTGCTCGTTTACGCCGTTCAGCTGAAAACATTGCTGCGGTGCGCGAGAATGTGGCCGAAGATCCAGACACCTCTATTCGTCATCGCGCGCAGGAATTGAACCTCTCCACAACAACGTTACATCCAATTTTGACAAAAGATTTGTCTCTACACGCTTACAAAATTCAATTGACACAAGAAGTGAAGACTGCTGATCATTTGAAGCGCGTACATTCGTCAATTGGGTGCACGAGTAAAGACAAGCCGATGATGATTTTTCGCAAAAAAATATCTTTAGTGATGAAGCCCATTTTCATCTTGGTGGATTCGTTAATAAGCAGAATTGTCGCATTTGGGCTGATGAAAATCCGAGGAAGATTGTTGAAAAGCCACTGCATCCACAAAAGGTCATTGTTTGGTCTGCATTTTTTGCTAGCGGAATCATTGGGCCGTATTTCTTCGAAAATGGTGCCGGGAATTCTGTTACGGTGACAGGCGAGCGATACCGTGCCATGATAACCAACTTTTTATGGCCTGAATTGAATTCTATGGATGTCGAAGATTTGTAATTTCAACAGGACGGCGCCACATGCCACACAACCAATGCAACAATGGCTCTATTGAATGAGAAGTTCCCAGGTCGCATCATCTCTCGAAACAGCGAGGTCAATTGGCCACCACGATCGTGTGACATGACACCTTTGGGGTCATCTCAAAAGTAAGTTCTATGCCATCAAGCCAACAACAATTCAACAGCTGAAGGATGAGATAATAAGGCATATTGGTGAGATCGAGGAGTAACTATGCAGAGACGTCATCAAAAGTTTTCACCATCGAGTGGAGGTGTGCCCACGAAGCCTTGGCGGACATTTAAGCGATATTAGTTTTCACACATAATTGCCATGACTCAAATAACGTGATCCAATAGTGATTCAATAAATTTTCACCAATAACTGTTTTATACTTGGATCCGTCATAATGGAACACCCATATATATATATATATATATATATATATATATATATATATATATATATATATATATATATATATATATATATATATATATATATATATATATATAAAGAAAGAAAGAGCAAATACAAGTTCTGCGGGGGACAACCTTCATTGTGCCGCCCTCTCCTTTCTTTGGTTCTGGTGTTCCTATATATAATTTTTAACAGAAATCTCAAAGCAAGAAAAAATGCTATTCTCATTTTTTCATCTATTGGCGACGTTTCGACCATTATATGCTCATCTTCTTAGGCCTATAAAATATATACTAGAGCACAATTTGAAAGGTACAAATATAACTTTAATAGTTTTAGCTTTGAATAGGAAAATTAGAGTTTAAATCATTTTTTAAATTAGAGTTTAGATTTATAATAAAAAGACAGGATTTAAAAATATTTCATTTAGTTAGTGACCTGCAAAATTACTTAAATTTCACAGGTAGGATTATGAGTCCCATATTTATATACAAGGTGTCCCAGAAAAAAGTTAACCGTACTTTGAATTAGTATAACTCAAAACCTATTAGAGATTTTTGAGTTTTGCAAAACAAATCAAATTTACCAACTATTTTCTGTCGATTCTAGAAACTTCATTAAATTCCCTTTTACGATATTGATATACTAATGGGTTTAGTGGAGGCTATCAAAATTATGTTTGCGCAAGGAAGTAAAATAATGAAACTTCGAAGTTTAAAATCAAGAAATATATTTAAATCCATTTTTAACAAAAACACCTCTTCATATGGGTAATACAAATTCATTTTTTAATTTTCTAAGCACCGTTTCCTTCCACATGTCCTCCATTTCTTAACAAGCACAGCTGCGCCTTTGATCGCATTGATTGAACCAGCTTTTTGATTAACTTGTGATTTTCCTTAAGTTTATTGACTTCACGTGTGATACTATCTCTTAACTGGTTGATGCTTTGTGCTGGAGTAGAATACACTTAATTCTTTAGATATCCCCATAAGAAATAATCACACGGTGTTAAGTCAGGGGATCTTGGGGGCCATTCAATTGCATGGGGTTGTCAAACGTTTCTCTTAGTTTTGTTCTTACATCAAGCTGTCTATGAGCTGGTGCGCCGTCCTGAATCCACCAAAGTCTATTGAATTGATTGCCGTAAATTTGGCGGAGTTCCGGAAAGATCCTTTCGTTGATCATGCTCAGGTAGGCAGCGCCATTCAAGTTATTCTCGTAAAACAATGGGCCGACAAGATAGCCATTCTCACATATTTCATCCACAGACACTTTCTGCTAACAAATACGTGTGTCAAAGTAGAATGCTGGGAGTGGTGTGTGTGTGGGGGGGGGGAGGTCAGCGGCGCATATTGCCGAATGTCATGGCTATTTACCTTTCCATTCATGAAAAAGGCTGCCTCGTCACCAATCACAATGTTTTTCAAGAAACGAACAGGTTTATGGAGAAGCCATTCGAAAAATTGTCTACGACGAGGAAAATCAGCTTCAAGAAGCTGGTGTCTTGCATGCATCTTATAAGGATGCCATTTTAAGTCATGTTTAATAATGCGGTTAATTGATGACTTTGACAATGGTAACCCATTCTTTCTGACTGATACATGTGGATTTTGAAGAAGTGTCATCTGAACATTTCGATATTTTCTGTTGTTCCTATGGTTCTCATACGACCCGAACGACCTTTATTTAGATTCAAGCATATTCCTTCATGTTGGTATTTGCGAACATTTTTCAAAATTGTGGTCTTGCTTGGTGGGTGCCTACCTGGAAAACGTTGTTCAAATGAATCTTTTACTTGTTTAATACTGCCAGTCTTAATAAAAGTTTGTGACTAAAAATACGCGTTGATCTTTTGTTAATTGAGTAATTAAAAAGGTTCTATGGAAGTCAACTTTTACACAGAAATGCCTTGATTTTCTTAGTAAGCAATAATTACTAGACTATACCACAGCGTGGCTGAAATACCACTGTAAAATAGCCTAGGCTTTGCTTGAAGAATGGCACAGTGGCCTAGGCTACCTAGGCTCCCTACGTTTCTCTTGAAAGTGCACGGTGGCCTAGCCTTCCTAGGCTTCGTTTCATTATTTTACTTCCTTGCGCAAACATATTTTTGATAGCCTCCACTAAACCCATTAGTGTATCAATATCGTAAAAGGGAATTTGATGAAATTCCCAGAATCGACAGATAAATAGTTGTTAAATAGTTTTGGAGTTATGCTAATTCAAATGACGGTTAACTTTTCTCTGGGACACCCGGTAGAACTTAAAAAAAATATATTAAATGAAATACTAAGCACTATTAACTTTCAAAAGTAAAATTCAACGAAAAATCAAAGTAAAAATTATCCAGTAAAGTGGTTGTATAAAAACACCAACTTAGCCTTATCTTGGGTTAAACGATGTTCCAGGTTTACCTGACAAACGCCGAAATGAGATCCGCAGCCCATATACAAACAAACAATTTAGCTTAGTAGGACGGGAATTGACGGCAAATCACTATTTAACTCTGGGTTGAGCTGTTTAATATATAATGTTTCCAAGATTCGAAGTGTAATCGGACATTTATGTGAATTTAAAATTTCAACATCTTCTATAGAGATATAGCTTTTACATTTTATTGCGCGATATCTGATCGCTGAATTTTCTTTAGTTTGAAGTATCTTGTCTCTTCGATTATTTATGCCCATATGAGGAGAGAATCTTGCCTTTAGAGTTCTCACAGGGCTTCCAATATATTTGCCATGGAAACACCCTGGAAATTTAAATAAGTATATTATTGAACTCCTACGACTCTTTGGAACCGGATCCTTTATTTTAAAGAAAGATTTATATTTATTTTGTTTATAAAGACAATTTGAAATTTCATTTGATGAAAAAATTTCTTTAACAATGCATGTAATTTTCGGCTAAGGACTTTATTATAAATACCCAGCTCTGGCATAATCAAGTAATGTCTGTCTTTTGCCACCGTTACTTTCCCGTAACCTGGTTGGTACACTCCACTTAAAAATGTGCGGATTGACTTTTCGAAAATATTTAATGGAAAACATTGTGCAAAAAGAAGGATTCGAGGTGTTGGAATTCTTTATCTATAAGAATATAAGAGGAACAAAGATTGTAAGCGCGGTGAATAAGGGTCTTAATGGATGAGATTTTATATTTCAAATCTAAGCTACTAAAAAAAGTTTAATCCTAACATCGTATTAGTGGGCTTCCTGTAAACTGATGTTTCTATACTATTTTGATTTTTCCCTATTAAAATATCTAAAAGGGAGAGGGTGTTATCACTTTCAGTTTCCATTGTATATTTAATACCGGGGTGGATGGTGTTTAAAAAATTAAGAAATTCTAAAGCTTGATCACCTTGCTTAAATATCCCTATGGAGTCATCTACAAAACGTCTATAAAAAGTTGGTCTACATGAATTATGGACTTCAGAAAAAATCTTCTCTTCTAAATCAGCGATAAAAAAAATCTGTCCCTCGAATGTAAACGCCTGAACCACCAAAAACTAGATCTAACAAGGAACTAAATTGCAATTTACTGAAACTATGTAAATTTGAGTAGTTCTTAAATATTTTATCTAAAATAATTGTCTTTGTTTCATTAACAGGTGTGTTTGTAAATAGAGAATGAATATCATAACTTATTAAAAAAAACTGCCAGTATTTGTTTTATATGCCATCAATTCCTCTTGGGGATTGTGTATTCATTCGTTGCTAATAAGGTTAGTAATTCCACAACGTATTTTGCTAATTTGTAGGCTGGTAAACTATAAGAGGTCAAAATGGGGCGTAAGGGGATTACAGGTTTGTGTATTTTAGTAAACAATATAGTTTTGCGCTAAGCCAGAACCGTTGGCATGTAATTTTAAATAAAGCTCATGGCTGATATTTAAAAGAGATTTAAGGTTATTAAGAAGTCGATTGACTTTGTCTTCCAATTGAGTTATAATTTTTTCTTCGTGTTTTTTAATCTTTTGAACTTTTGATGAGTCTGCCAATATAATTTGTGTTTTGTTTATATAGTTTTCACAATTTAATATGACTACTCCGTTTCCTTTGTCTGGTTTTGTAATTATAAGTTTCCTGTTTTTCCCCAAGTTACGAAGAATTTTTATGTCAGATTTACGAATAATAATTGAAGTGGATTTATGTAGCATAAGTTTGGGGTATTTTTCATGAGAAATATTCGAAAGTTCAGTTAGAAACCAATTGAAAGAGTCATAGCAAGACACATCTTTTAAGTCCCTAGCCAGCTTCTCAAAATGAACCATAAAGGTAGGCTTGGAAAAAGAAAGGTTGGTAAATTTAAATTTTAACCCAAGTGAGAGCAAATATCTTTCTTGATCTGAGAGATGATAATTAATCTGTAAGATTTGTAACTACTGTTTAGGGGTCTAAAGATTTTAGAGAACTTATACCAAGAGATTTTAACTTACGATCATGTGTTTGGATGATGTCATTTTTAAATTTCGTTTTGTTTCACCCAATAATAGTTTGATAAGTAGGCCATCTATTCATTAGTGAGGGAAAGTAGACTTGCAATTTAGGAGAAAGTTCATCGATCGTTTTTGTTTTAGAGTTAATTTCATAATTAATTAAGAAATCGAGTGAGTCTTTATAGAACTAAGAGTTATAGAGAGATTTGTTGTCAGGTTGGGATTCACAATTGAGCATGTAATTTAAGCTGGTTTAAAAAAATATCAAAAGAGTCTAAGTGGTTTAATGGCAATGTTCAAATTCCATCATCTACCTACCTATACTATATGAAATTAGTGATTGGTTTCGTATTATTTGAGAGGTTTGTCAGTATTTCTTATTTTTCAGCTGAAGTTGATATGAAAAACTACATATCGACACTAGTCCCCTCATAATAAACTTTATGCTCTGATACAGTAGTTTACTTTCTATATAAATTTAAGCACTGTTGACTCAATAATGTTAATATAATTTCACCACGATGGAGCAAATAAAATGGCATTTTACTCCTATCATACGAAAGTATATGAGGAGATGATCAGTCCACATAAATCTAAATTAAAAGCGAGATTCTTACAAGACTGTGTAGCGGAAAAGTTTTTCCCCAAATCTCTTCGTTTTCCTATGAGAATTAGGTCTTATGAAACTCACTTTTCGAATGAATTTCACTGCTTGAGAATAAAATCTAACAGGAATGTTTTTGTAGCGTCAAAACCGACACGGATGTAACTTAATTGCCTCAGAGACTTAGGCAATGGCCACAAACTTTCAACTGGGTTCTTTTAAAATTCCAATCTCTAATGGAGAAAAAAATAGAATGGTTATTTCAAAATATTCTTTGGAAGTTTCCTCCACTCCAAATAAAAATATTTTCAATCTTTCATCATATAATCTATCGCTTGAACCAGAAACCATTCATGGTTATGACCTTTCCTTTGCGTTCAAACACTGTAACTCATTTTCCATTAGTTATTTAGTGGTTATTAATAAGTTTTCTGATAGCAATAATTCTGACTCTGAGTTTATAGACGGTTTTATTGCTGGGATCTTATCGCATTGTGATAACGTAAAATATTTAGAAATCGTTAGACGCTTGGGTTGCCCTTAAATTACTTAATTCTAACAAAAAATATTGTAATTACAAAATCATCTATAACTAATTAGATTGCTCTCTTTGAAAAAAAATCATATTAAGAAAAGTTAACTTGTAAGAATCTCGCTTTTAATTTAGATTTATGTGAATCCCAACCTGACAACATTCAAATACCCTTCAACCATCACGAAATCTTTCTCTTCCACTAAACCCCAAACACAAAGCAAAGATTCTAGTGTATACTTAATCCCGTATAAAGGCAATAACTCTCCTTTATTCTGCATTGGAGAAATGGGAGGGGGGCATTAGATAAGAGCATTTATGAACATCGAGGAGAGGTTAGGAGAGCAAGCAATGACTCAAGTATTTTTAATCATGTTATAAACGCTAACCATGTTAGAAATTTCTTCTGTGCATAGATAATTTACAATTGTAACGATTTTAATAAGACAATTTATTGAATTGAAAGAAATTTCGAATTTTGATCTCCCAGAGGAGCAGTTTAAATGTAGCCCAAATGTCTTAAACAAATCCTAAAAGATGCTGTTAATGACCTTAAGTTATCACCCTCAGATTATTGTTTGTGGTCCGTTACTTGATATTTGTATGATTTAAGAGTTTTTGCCAGTTTTTCTCAATTTACGGCTGAAGTTGATATGAAAAAATTCATATTGAAACTAGTCACTTCCTAATGACTAACTCTATATTTTAAGAACGGGATTTTTTGAGAGGGGTCAAGAAATAGTAATTTGGAGAGGGAGGGTGCTTTAGGGCGGCACTAAACCGCGAGGCTCTATGAAAAGTCCCCCTGAAATATGGGTGCCTATCCAAATATGTTAGTATCTTGAGACTTCTTCATGATGACATGGCAGCGTCAGTAGCATACAACGGCAGTCAGACTGCACCTTTTAATATCCGGACAGGGGTTAAGCAGGGCTGTGTGATCGCACCAAGCCTTATTAACATATATGTGCCTGTGGCCGTCCACCTAGCTCAAAGATACCTACCAACTGCGGTAGAGTTATGCTACCGACTGGATGGGGGACTATTCAACCTGCAGCGCCTGAAGGTCAGAACAAAGGTCGGAGAACTAGGCGTATCTGAACTCCAGTATGCCGACGACTGCGCGATCATCGCACACTCTGTCGACGAGATGCAAGCAGCCGTGAGTGCATTTAACAACCCTTACAGAAAGCTTGGTCTGAAGATGAATACGCAAAAGACCAAAACCGTATTCCAGCCGAGACCATCAAGGCCGTACAACCCTCCTCCAATTTCGGTGGAAGGATAGCAACTTAAATATGTGGAACACTTCCAGTACCTTGGCACTCATCTCTCAGTGAAGGCAAACAAAGATACAAGGAAGTGAAACATCGCCTCTACAACGCTGGAGCAAAGAGTCCTACACATTTCCTGGGATGAACGAAGAACAAACATCAGCTTTCTAGAAGAGGCAGAATCCACCAGCATTGAGGCCCTCCTAAAGAAAAATCAACTTAGATGGGCGGGGCACTGCACTCGGATGCCTGAGACAAGACTGCCTCGGTGGGTCTTATTCCCTGAACTTTAAGCTAGCGTCCGCGCCAGAGGAGGGCATCAAAAGCGATGGAAGGATACATTGAAGTCATACATGAAAACGGCAACATTAAAGTCCATTCCTGGGAGACTTCCACGGGGATCGCCCTGGTTGGCGAGGTGCAACCCACCTTCCAGTGGAGAGGTTTGAAACCACCCGACGTGACAATGAACAGCAGCGACGAGAGCATAGGTATGTAAAAGCTGCCAACACACTGCTGCCGCAACAACTCCCCCCCACCCCCCGGCACCATCTGCGCGACGTGCGAAAAGCAGTGCCGGTCGCGACTGAGCCTCCTCAGCCACCTGAAGACACACGGGTTCGATGGCCACTCAAAGGACGTCATCTTCGCTCGCGAGTGACAGCCAACTTACTACTATTAAAATTAAAAATCTATTTTAGTATATATATATATATATATATATATATATATATATATATATATATATATATATATATATATATATATATATATATATATATATATATATATATATATATATATATATATATATATATATATATATATATATATACATATATATATATATATATATATATATATATATTTCATGTATGCGGGCTAATAATTTACAAATACAGTATTTATTGTATTTAAAGTGGGGGGTTTTCTTTCTTTTTACTTTAAAAGGGGTTCAAGGGGCTAGAATTAATGAAAAGGGGTTGAAAAAAGCATTTTCAAAGGCCAAAGATGCTTGAGGCCAACAGCCCGTGGTTAGCGAGCGCAGCGAAACCATTGCTCTGATTCATATATTTACCTATTATTGATCAAGAGTGTTTATATATATATATATATATATATATATATATATATATATATATATATATATATATATATCATCACTAACTGTATAATTTAAGAAGGGGATTTTTTTGAGTATTTGAATAATAATTTCACCTTAGTTTGGTTATGATTATGTTTTTTGGAAAAGTTATTTCTAATAATTCTTTTATAATATCAAAAAACAAAATGGTGAAGTTCGGAAAATTTAGTTTTATAGATCTTCTTCTTCTATAATTCTATATTTTAGCAACGTGATATTTTGAAAAGGGGAAAATTTAGTTTAGAGTTTATTTTCAAAATTATTATAATTGGCGAAGTTCAGAAAATTAAAAAAAATTTAACCATAGCTGCCTTTTTTTTAGATTATAAATTTTAATCTTAGTAGTGAAGCGCAAGCTCGCCCCGTAGGGAGGGGGGGGGGGGCGAAGCCATTGCCTGTTTTTTTAATATGAATTTTAGGTCGAGATATGGATAGAATTTAATTAGTCTTCTTAATTTCATTTACAAAGTCGTTTGATTTTTTACCAAAGTATGGAAGACTAAAGAAAATGGATAATTTCTCTACAGTATTTTCAGTTGGATTTTTTTGATAGAGAGCTTTAAGAAACTTTTTAATGTGTTTTTCCACTAATAGTTAGGGTAGCCATTATTTTTGAAGAATGTTTTTAGAAAAGAGAATTCTAAATGCAGCAGTATGTATGAAGAACATATATTGTGCCTAAACCTGTAAATGTAGGCTTCCCATAGACTGCTGTTTCATACTTTGTTCCAGAATGTTTAATATCTATATCCAAAAATGGGAGCCTAGCATTTTTCTCGACCTCCATTAACTAATATATATGTTTATGTCTAGAGTTCAAGTATTTAAGGAATTGTTCAGCTCGTTGCCGTGATTTCATTAATATAAATGTATCATCGATATATCGTCTGTATTAGATAGGTTTATATTCAATGGGATAGTTATTGAGCCAAAGTTGTTCATAATGACATAAGAAGATATTTGCGAAAGTTGGCCCAAGTGGTAGTAGGCCCATCCCTACTCCTTTTTGGACGTAAAATTCTTTATTAAATACTAGGCAATGGCTTCGCTACTAAGATTAAAATCTTTTAAAAAGGGGCTATGGTTAAATTTTTATAAATTTTCTGAACTTCGCCAATTATAATAATTTTAAAAATAAACTCTAAAATATTTCCCCCTTTCAAAAAATCACGTTGCTAAAATAAAAAAAGCAGCCTTACTTAAATTTTAATAAATTTTCTGAACTTCACCAATTTTAATTCATTTTCCTTTAAAACGTTATAAAGCATCGGATAATCATATTTATTTTTTCTGAACTAAACTATTTTGTTTTTTCAAACTCTAAAGAAATTCTTAGAAATTACCTTGATAAAAATTTAAAATATACTAAAGTCATAACCAAACTAAGATGAAATTATTATTCAAATACTACAAAAAATCCCTTTCTTAAATTATAGAATTATCACGTGATGGTTACGAAGTGATGATGCTAAATACGAATTTAAGACAGCAAATTCTAGAAATTACTTAAATAGTTTTTTGTTGTAATACCTATTACTTTTTGAGAAGAATTAAAAAGAGTTTGTACAATTTTTTATGGTTTCATTTAGCGGAATATTTGTGAATATGTTTTCGACATCATAACTCACCATTATGACGTCAGCAGCGTCCGAACGGGTGCAAATGTCTTCTAAAATTTTTCGGGAATTAGCTATGGCGTAGTCATTATTGGTAAGTCCGGAAAGGATGGGTACTAGGAATTTTGATATACCATAAGAGGGTGTTGTATTACATGCAGGAAAAATGGGGCGGAGGGGAACTCCTACCTTATGGGTTTTATTTTGTGGTGTTGGAACCACATTATAGAATAGCATCTGACTCAAAACCACCTCAAAGATGAGCATTTTGAAGTCTTATAAAATTCTATAATTGGTTCACAGTAAACCAATGTAACATTCCATAAAATGGTAAATCAATAAGTGTTGTGAAGGGAGCAATGAGATATCAAACCCTTATTTAATTATTGACTCTTAGAATAAAATTGAATTATTATCTCTTTCTTAACGAATAAAATTGTATCATCCGTTTCCGTACGGATAAAAATTGTAATAAATCTCTTTCTAAAGTGTGAATAAAAGATTCCCCATTAAACTGTCATCTTTGATTAGCGGTGCTCATAGTTCGTCCAAGAGTTCCGAGGAGTCGAATAATAAATAACGAAAATGTTGATGTATCGCCAATCACATGTTCCAAATGTATTATTCTCTTTTAATTCCCCGTTGGGAAAAGTGAAAAAGATTTCACGTTTTTGAAGTCTCTTCCTTTTCCTGTACCTCCTTTATCGAGTGGCAACTTTCCTCTGAACCAATATACGGATCTTTTTATTTATTCATTTTTTATTATTTTTTCTTAAAAAACATACATGGCATCATGTATGAGATAGTTCATTTGGTTGTCATTCATTTTTGTAATTTTACTTGGTTAGCGTTTTTCCGGAGTATGTTTAACGATACAGTGGTACAACATCCTCCTGCGTACGCAGTTGGCTGCTGCCAAATCCTCGGTCGGTAGTGTCTATTTCGGTGATCAAGTTCGGGTGGTCTTATGCATTAAAGTACTCTTTCCGGTATGTATGCATAGATCTTTCTCAATATAGCTTTTGCCTTGTTGTGTAGGGTCACGTTTAAGTGTTCGACCTCAGTTAGGTTATGCATTTTGCTTGAGGGGATGTGGTTCAGGTGAGTGAAATTAAAGATGAGCCGTCGTGCCTGGTTATGCACCGTTTGTGCCTTTTTTCTAATTGACTTTTGCTTGCCATGTTTATGGGAATGGCGGGGTACAGCAAAATCGGTCTCACCAAGCTCATGTATAATTTTCTTTTGTTTTAGGGGGAGAACCCCCTGAATCTATAGATGTATCGTAGATTTTTCTTGACCGGTGTGACTTTCACTTTAAGATGTTCGCCATACCCTTGAGGTACCCTGGCTTTCATGGGAAAGGGCTGTCCTCCCGGTCTTCAAGATAGTCGCAGATGAGTTTTATGATATTTGCTTCCATTCCTAGATCAAATAACTTCTTTTTATACTACTGGGGTCCATACTTTGTCGAAAGCCGATGTTACGTCTCTGAGCACTATATCCACGTTCTTATTCTCAGCCTTTGCTATGGCAATGTACTCGGTCATCAAGGCAAGGGGCTGTTTCTGTTCAAAGTTTTTTTGGCGGAAGCCATGTTGCTGTTCGTCGTAACGGTCCCTTGCGTCCAGATAGTCCCTCAACCTGTCGTTGATTAGTTTTTCGAATAACTTCCCTATAAACTCTAGTAGGGATATCGGCCTGTAGCTCTTGACTTCCCTTTTAGGCTTCTCTGGTTTTAGAAGAAAAATCATCCTCGCTCTTTTAAGTAGGTCATAAAAAGTACCAAACGTTCAGGCAGGCATTGAAGAGGTTCAGTATTATCATATTGATGTTCGCCGGGGCCTTTATTAGATGCGCTCTGGTGATACCTGAAATGCCTGGAGCTTTCTGTTTGAAGCTTTTTGAGGCTGCTTCAAACTCATCATGGGTAAAAGGTCTTCCTTCTTCTTCCGCCCGACGAGTGACGTCCGCGTAGTTGAAGGGCGTTAAGGCTGGCCCTCGCTCCTCCAAATTTGATAAGACTTCCTCTTCATATTCCATGTCAAAATCCTCGTTTTCCTCTTCTGTATTATCGAATTTCTTTTTCCAGTGTTCTCTGAACTGATGTGCAATAGCCTGGTCATCGGCGATCTTTATTCTGTCAGTTGTGATGGTAATGTTGGGCTTGGTGGGAAGAGTACGGCTCAATCTCTTGACCCGGGACCAAAACATCTTGGAGCCACCTTTCGTTTCCATCCTATTAATGATTCCGTCCCAGATCATCTTTGATTTCTCGCTAATTAGAAATTTGAGCTTCAAACGAAGGTTCTGGAGTTCCCGATAACGATCTGCTGAGTTTCCGTATATATTTATTTCCAAAACTAATTCATCTAATCTATCTTTCCTCTGAATAATATCCTCGTCCCACCGTGGCACCGGAAGAGTCTTATACTCTACCCAACAGTCTTATACTTCACTCTTTCAGCCTCCTTTAATTTAGTCATGATGTTTTCCAAATGTCTGTCGAGGTCTTCAAGCGTAGAACCATCCAACTGTTCGACTTGATAATCTTGTAGGATTCTTTTATAGTTGTCCCAGTTTTCCTTGGGCAAGCACCTGCGAGTTGGGATTCTAACTTGTATAGGGTACGGTTGAATAGTAGTGACCATACTAATATGGTCTGACGAAGTATATAGGCATGGAACCATCCTATGGTACAGAACAAAGTTAGCATTGGTGAGGATAATGTCATGTGTTGTGGAAGATCTTCTCGTTAGGTACGTGGGGGATTCTGGGCCAACTCTTTCCACCACATTTCGTTTAGGGAGGCACCTGATCCATTGAATGACATGGTATAATAGCCTGCTTTCCTACAGCGGGCATTAAGATCGCTAATCAGAATAGTAGAGCTATTCCTCCTGAACAAGCGGAGAAAATTGGGAATAGAAGATATAATCGTCTTGGGGGCTGGTACCCCAGATCTATAACAAGGTCGTCGATAGTCATGCTGATCTTTATTGCGAGGTATGATTCCTCCAGTTTTACGATCTCTCTGTACTTGATTCCTTTACGCACGGCTATTGTAACACCGTCGTATATTTCATTAGTATGGATGGTCGTAATGGCGTTTGAGTTACATATCTTAATAGGATTGTTATCTGCATTAAGGCCTTGCTCAGAGATTAGGACTACGTCTGGGTCTACTTCGCGAATGATGTTACCTTCCCAGTGATTTAGATTGAGTGAAAAAATCTTTATTCTGTTGTTAAATCTCGTTTTGTACGCCAGTTTAATCTTCCTGGGTGATTTGGACTTTCGCCGGTTCTTCTCGTGCAGGCAACTTCACTCTTACATATCTTTTCTTCATGAACTGCTCATCGGAAGGATTGCAACATGATTCAGGGCATATTTTGATGTTGCCACCCTTTATTGCCGAGAGCAGATCTTCTTCGCTGGCGTCACAATCGTAATACCACTTAAATTTCCCTGTTGCCACTCTTTTAATTATATCCTTGACTTTTGACAATTTCGGAAGTTGAGCCAATGGTGAGGCATATATCCGTATGTTTAGGCCTGTGGATTTATGTATAGGAGTAGTTTACTTGCTTTTGAGGGCGTTTTTGCATTGTTGGCTCGCTTTTTGAAATATATTTTCTCTTTGGGCTAGATGGTCAGTTTCCATCGTTTCGGGTGTTTCGAGCGTATTGTGTTTGTTCAAACGGGGGTCCCTAGATCTTGATCTATTTCTTGATGCTAGGTTATGTTTGCTCCCTGTCTGGGTTTGGTATATGTCACCTGAGGGGGGATTATCGGGAAACCACATATTAAATGGCATTTGCCATTTTTTCACAATTTACAAAAAATATAAAATCGTGTAAAAAAAAACATAAATTGTCGTCTGCACTTGGCCATTTGGCGAAGTTTATGCCATGCGTAGACTTCGCTGTTTTGAGAGTTTCGAGTTCACAGACAACATATCCGTTAGTCCTTCAGCCGCACTCATGGTGGTGTAAGAAAAAGTCTGTGCTCCAATTAAACTTGACAAAGGATGGGACAGTGGAAGAGTAATACCAAATTTCCACAGGGAGATTGGTAGAGGCATACACTAGACAAGCTGTTTAAGAAGCTTCGTGATACAGGAACCACTGCCAGAAAAACAGGAATTAACAGGCTATAAAAGCAACAACACCACAATGAAATCTACTCTCAAGAAACTAAAGCAGGAACTTATTTTACACAACTGATAATTACCAAAATTCTGGGTATAAGACACTCTGTGGAATGTGTAGTAAAATCGCTGTAAAGAAGAGAATTCACAAAGTTTACAGCATCTATAAAAAAAAAACAAATAGAAGAAAAACAAGGTAGAAAGAATTTCTTGATCAATTTTCATTTGGCGGGGTTAAGAAGATGTACCTTCGCGATTTTCTCCGAAAGTGATGATATTTACAAGCGTTTCTTAGAACAGGAAGACCGAGACGTTTCCCCCATTGGTGCACTCTTTGTAGGTGTGCCCTGTGCCGGCGCATTCTGAGCACACTTTGCCCTGGAATTAACAATCCTTTGTCGCGTGTTGTTCTAAGACGTAGCACGAGGAGCAAACCTGTACAGATACGAAGGTTTCCCTCTCAATGTACGTAGCAGAGAGCTTAGTACAAAACATTATGAAACCTGCTTCAAACGACTTATTAGCCATTTCAGATGTCTGGAAGGTAGGCTTAAATAGGTGTGTATACTCCCCTCCGTTACGGTTCTTAAATTTGTAGTAAATTTCGTCAACCTTTGCCCAGCTTTGCTTTGCTTCTATCTCCTTCTCCATTTCCTCTGCACTATATAATCCGACCCAGCAATCCAAACGACGGCCGATTATCTATCTTTGGCCTGAGACGTGTGGTGGAACCTTCGGTGTTAGGTGAATTTCATCGAGCTTCGTGAGAGATTTCCTGCTGCGTTGAGAAGCTTGTCAACATCCTGGTTGTTGTCGCAAATTGCTAGATAGCCATAATACTATCCACCAATCGGCATAACGCAACTCCTATCGTAGAGAAAATTGTCTCGAAATCATTCTCCCTCGGCGGCTTGGGACAGTGCTCTTTAACCCAGAGCGCGATTCTCTTCTCTCTCCTGGGGTCGTCCATGACGGCGCGCTAGGGAAGCTCTCTTCGCTTGGATCCTACCAAGCTCCTATCCGTTTAGTGTCCATATTACTCTTTTCTTGGCTCACCTTCTTTGCCCTACCTAAACAAGGCCCGCATGCCAATCCTGACCATGCCGATCAATGACGCTTATGTTTGTAAGTGGTTGAACGTAAATTGTTCCTAAAATCTATCGTAACGCTGATTGGCCAATTATTGCAGCTCCTATCTGTAAAAGAGCCTTAAATCTTGAAAAGGTAGAAAAAATAAAGCGTATAGTAGAAGTTTAGTTGATAGATATTGTAGACTAAAGTAGGAAAGGGAAAAAGCAGAGTTGATTGCAGTTGCTTGGTGACCAGCCATCTCTTGGTTTCTTCTTGCTTCATCCTATTTTTTAATCATACTTTGCTGTTGTTTTGAGGTTCTCTCGCCTCTTTTGTTCTTCGTTTGCTTTTACTTTTCAGTGCAGATGTAATTTTTCATTATGTTCTTAACATTTCAAAGCAACCTCACTTATATGTGTAGACAGGTGCCGGTGCCCCTCTCGGGTCCAGTTTCCCTCTCCTAAAGTTGCCTCTGTTGGTTATCCTATATATTTGCGGGATTTCTATAGATCTTAAGTCTTAGTCATCTAGGATGTCATTCAGGTTATCCCATACCTCCCATGACCTTTTGTGTAGGGATATATTAGTGGCTGGAAGTTCGATTTCTTGGTATAGGTCTTGTATTCTCCTTTGCTCTCTCCTCCTCATGTACGTAATTTTGTATACGGCAGAGTTCTGAACACTCTGAAGTTTTATTGCATTAGTCTCATAAAGTCTGTTCAGTGGTATTGCTGGGTAGAGTAGAGTTGCTTTACTAGGGGCGTTATAGATCTTAATCTTGCTTTTCCGATTTAGGCTTCTGAGTTGGTATAGTGTAGCATGACTTGCCTTCACAATGTTTGTTCGGTCTGCTGGGTGCTTAACGTACCCGCGCTGGGTTATCCTGAGTCCAAGCACTCTTTCTTCATATTCGTAACGATATCTGTTACCCTCCACTTTTACTCTGGAATTATTAAAACACCCGTGTTTGTGCGGATTTTCCATTTACTTTCATAGTTGTTTATGTTTGTAATCTCCGCTGCTATGATTCTCGCCATGGTCTGGGCGTGTCTATAGACGCTGTTTGCCACAATTGTAATATCATCAGCAAACTGGATGTAACGTGTGGATTCATTGACTGGTGCGGTAAGTCCATATTATATATACTATACAAAGTGGAACTGATAAAGCCCCATTGTGCGACCCCCTGCGGGATCTCAAAGGTCTGTCCGTCATAGTTTTCCACTGAGATATAACCTTCTCCTTCTGTCACGTAATCACAAAGGCATTTTATGAGAGTTGGGGTAGTCCCAACCTCCTGATTTTGAATTTAAGACCGATCCTCAAATCTTATCGAAGGCTCTTTGGACGTCCCTTAACACTTTGACGGTGTATTGCTTATCGTCCTTTGCTTTTGCGACTGTCTCCACTAGGATCGTCAGAGCTGTTCCTGTGCTCTTGCATTTACGGAATCCATGCTCGTGTTGCGGAATCAATGACCTTTTTTCTAGATGTTTTGTAAGTCTACTGATTATTGCCCTTTCCAGTAGTTTTGCCAGCGTCTCCAAAAGGGTTATGGGTCTAAAATTACCTGGTCTATCGGGTGGCTTTCCAGGCTTCAGTAGAAATATGATTCTTCCCTTCTTTATTGCGTTAGAGAAATATCTCACACTGATTGTGGCGTTAAATAGTTGGACTATTTTTTCGAGGAAGGAATCTGGTGCACCGACTAGATTTTTCCTGGTTATCCTGGACTCACCGGCCGCCTTCTGTTTTGTTTTAAAGAGAGTGTTCTTAAACTCTTCGAGGGTCACTGGTACAATTCCATGTTCCTCTAACGTCGTAGGGGATGCACAGTTGTTAGGAACTATCTCGAGACGATGCTGTTCTATTTCCTCGACAATCTTTAGTTCGTGATCCCTGTCATAATCTTCATTCTCGTCTGGTGAGATGTCGAACACCCCCTTCCAGTGTTGCCGGAAGGCAGCTTTAATCTCCTTGTGTTCTTTAGCAACTACTCCATTATATTTGATTTCAACCTTCGTTCTTGGATGCTTTTTTTCCTCTTGCCATGTTTATCTTGCTCCAGAATTTTGTCGGGCTCAGCTCAGAGTTCATCGCCTCCACAAATTGATCCCATCTGTTGTTTCTTTATAGTGACGTTGCAGTGATTAGTTCTTCCTTGACCCTTCGAAGTACGGCCATATCTTCTATTTGGGGGCCAACTAGTTCAATAGTCCCTCTCAAGTCGACGTACTGTTGTTCAAGAAATGCGATCTGGACTGTCCTTAGTGGATGCGGAAGGGTTCTTGATGTTCTAGGGACGTATTTCTCGTCTGCATTTACTATCGCTTCCATTAGGTTATCGAATCTCAGGTCGATTTCCTCGAGTGTCGCTTCAGGGAGGGCTCCCTGTTGTTGCCCGTCCAGCGCCTCAGCGTAAGCGTCCCAGTTAGCGTTCTTGTAACTTTTCCTGGGAGGACAGCTAACTTGAATCGGGTACAGTGATAAGGTTAATACGATCATTTCATGATTGCTGGTCGATGTGGGTCCCTTTTTCAACTAAATAATTGTACTGTAGGTCCGGTGACGCAAGCACTATGGCAGGCTTGGTGGCTCTGTTTGTTCCATAGTAAATTGTGAATTCTTGACCAATCATTGTGACTATGTTCCCTTCCAAGCGTATATCCAGATTTGTGCCTGCTTTGTTCAAGTTGTTTGTGTAGCCCGATGCCCTGCTACGGGCGTTCAGATATCCCATAAATATTGACTGATCTACTCTTCTAAAGACTTCCATGAAATTTTGTAAGGGCAAAATATTTTTGCTCTGAGGTTGGTACCCCGCTATAATTGTAAGGTTTCCCGTGGTGGTCATCATGTTAATTGCCAGATGTGCCTCGTCCAATTCACTTAGTTTTGTAAATCTGACATCACTTCTTATCGCTATTGCGACTCTGTCAAAGTTGACTTCGTCGGTATTCTTAGGTATTACTATTTAATTAAATATTCTGATTTTGTTAAGCTCTGGGTTTATATTAATTTCATTTAATATTATTATTTATGGGTCTTCTTTTAAATATGCGTTGGGTAGTAAGTGTTTCTTTTCGTCCACGCCCGCAGCATTTTGACTAATATTTTTTTTTTTTAATTTTTATAGCCGAGTCGTTATTTTGTTGTTTTGCCTTTCTGTGTTCTATAATGATGGGCGATTTGGCTCTCCCGCTTTGCTTTTTCTTAAATTCTTCTCTGGTTATTATGTGACACAGGTCACGGGGAATAACTAAGTTGCTACCGGTAATGAATTTGTAAACTTCCCTGTCCGTGTACGAGCCTTTGTATTTCACATACCCTTTCTTGATCCCTTGAATTAGTTCTTCGTTGCTCTCCGGGAAGGGTCTCTCCTCCGACGCAAAAAACCTCATTAAATTTTGGTTTCTCCTGTATGTCTTCCTCGGTGGTTTCAGCGGTGGATGCTTCGCTCCCTACTTCTTGGGTTTTGGCTTGGACTGAAAGATTAATCTCCTCCTGACTACTTTTCAATGGGGATACATCTGTCTCCATTGCTTCTTGAGTACACTGTTGCGTTCTTTATCTGATTCTAAGGTCTCTTGATTCCACTGTATTTGGAGGCTGTGTTTCCAGTTTACTGGCGGTTGCCTGCTGGTGTTGTACATGGCGGAGTGACGGAAGACTCGGGTTTATAACGTAACACTCAAGATAGCCGCTGATGGAGGATTCTCGGGGAACGACATCTCTTCTAGTCCCTTATTTTTTAACATCAGATTTACTTCCTTTGAATATGTTCCAGGGTTGCCGACATTAAGTACATGAGCATGTAAAATGCATGCTAGGATGGTAAGTGACTCATGTTGTTTGACTTCTATAATATTCTGTGTTGGTTCTAGTTGTTGCGCTGTCGCCTTCGTGACCTTAGTGAAAGTGATGCTTTGTTTTTCCTCCTCGAGCCTAACCTTCTCCTTTCTTTTATTTTCTATAAATTCATGTTTTCTTGGGCAGGCCATCGCCACTGTACAATAGTTACCGTTGCAGTTTAAGCACTTCTTTACTAGGGAGTCACACTCGCGCCACGTATGTCTTGCTACTACATTCGCCACACCACTTGATGTCTTTTAATAGGCATTCGAGTGCAATGTGCTTGTCAAGAGCAAAACAATTGAAACATGTTTTTATGATAACGAACTCGTCACTCTTTATCTGTTCGAGTGTTATTTTCAGATGGAGTGTTAAAAGCCCAGTCTCTATTGTTTTTCTCGCCATTTCAGTCTCCCGGAATATAACTTTAAACACGTGAGTGTATTTGTTCAATCGTTTCTATTGATGAACTTAACTATCTCCTTGACTCTGGCCGAATTCTGAGCCCGTTCAATTTCCTCTTTTATCTCGTCGGCAGAATGCTCTCCAATCCACGGTTCGATCTGGGGATGGTAAACAGTCTTTTGGGCTTCGATTTATGGAGGAGTTTTGGCCTCTAAACCGATACCTTCTAGTAAAGTTGTGGCTCTTTCTGAAAGTAGTTTATCCACGTCTTTGTCGTGCTGGCATATGGCAATATACGAATTTGAGTAGTCCAATGGGCCAACTAACACCACGCCGTGTTCCCCGTAGATAGTTTTGAATGCAGAGGTCCGATCGGGTTTGAACGAGTCCATCGATTATTTAGCCAATCTTCTTCTTTTTGTGTTTCTTCATCTATCAAAAAGGCGAAAAAAGGAAAAGAGAGATAGGCTAGAGGGAGATAAAGTGATTAAGAGTATTGTTTTATCCGTTTATCTACACGGCTTATTCAGCAGGCAAGTCGGTGACCCTACCTACCTACCTAGCCCTATCTCTAACAATTTTTGCTCCCACCTGTCTTTTGTCCGTCTCTCACACGGGTTTAACCCGTCCCGAGCTAAGTTTCGGCCTGCGCCGAGTTGGTCGTCCTTTCAGATAAGGCTCCCGCACAAGAAGCTATCTACGGAGATTTCAAGTTTCCTTACCAAACTTGCCCTAAAGAGGCTAGATAGGAAGGGTAGAGCTTGTCTTTGTTGAGAGTCCAGTAGTTGTCGCGCCAGGCAGTCGTTGTCTCTTCGGTGGCTTCTTTCTTCAGAAAAGAACGATGTAGCTTGCTTCAAAAACTTTGGAGTTGAGGATTGCTGTGTGAAGTCTTCGAACGTAAGGATTTCCAATATCTGCTATCCGTCTATGTGTAAAACGTAAAATTTGTCTTAAAGCTGATAGAATAAATTAAACATATTTTTTTATTAAAAGTCTGATGCACGCTCATTGGCTCATTCTGTAGAGTTAGAGTTAGGCAGTTATTTCCTGTACATTAATTGTAATACAACTTATCGCTCCCGCCGAATAAAGAAGTAGATATCCAGCTCTAAATTTCCTTTCACCCACTACCCAGCCTACCAAACTACAAGAGAGATACCTTGTCACCCCCATAAGATTTTCCATATAGTATGCCTGGAACGGAGCCCGATACGTGTAACTTATTATATATTTCGTTAGATATATATTTGCCCGTCTTCGATTTGGATAAGAAACTATTGATACGATCTTATATATGAATCAAAGTTTGAATAATGGGATCTTTTATTTTTGAAATTTAATTGTGTCTCAAAGAATGAGCATCATTTTGTTAGTGTACCCTTCCCGAACCATAATAACAACATTTCTTTTATCATGTTTACAGATTATAAGTGTTTGATCAGAGGCGAGAGGTTTATGTAGAGATACGAGTATATCGCCAGGACGAAATATCGGAGAAAAAAAAAATATATGCCTTAGTTATAAAAATATTTAAAACTTATAGACATTAGTTTTTTCTTAACATTATTGAAATAAAAGCGGGGTGTATATCCATATGACCCAGGGTTAATACAAGTTTTCCTATTTTGAGAATGAATTTGTAAAAATTTAAGTTAGAAATGGGCATTCCAAAGTCTAAGCCAAAAAGCGGACACGTTCGGACAATGGTTTTGATGAATAATTAAATATTACTTTGTTCGTAGGACATGGTTGAAGATCATTATTAATTCCTATAACCTTTAATTTGCGAATAGTTTTTGGCGGGAATTTTCAGAACAATTTGCAGTAGAAAAGTTCACAAAGTTTGAAACGAAAGCATATTCTAAGGTACTCAATGTAGATATTAGCTTTAATTTATAAGATAAAACTTTATCACTGAGATGACAAATGCGTTCACATTTGAATTTAATTTCCTTATTAAGTAATTTATTTTGCCAACACTCATAAAATTTAGAGCGGTAGAGACATTTTTTGTATAATTTAAATCGTAAAACTTAGGGAATATATTGTAGGTTTTACACGTCATTTTTCAAATCCTTTCCCTGATCAAAGGCTCCCAAGGATAAAATCACTTGGGAGCCTTTGATCAGGGAAATAAGTAAAGGATGTGAAGTAGGAAGTGAATAAGTTAAAGATGTGAAATAGGATGTGAATTTAAATTATTTGGCCTGGGAAAATATGATAAGAAGGGATAGAGCAAGTTGTAATTTTATATGATAATTTTGAGGATAATATTTTGACTCAATTTGTTAATAAGCCAACAAGAGGTACCAATATATTAGACCTGGTTCTATCAGAAGATGATCACTTGGTTCAGAAATTGCCTGTTGGGAAAGCATTGGAAAGTAGTGATAATCACATGGTTCGTTTTAACTTGAGAATAGTGAAAGGGAGAACATCAACAAATTCCAAATTTTTATAGGGACAATTACGATAAATTGCGTAACTTGCTAAATCAGATTTAGTGGGATATAGAATTCCATGGAAAGAATACTTATGAGATGTGGGATATTTTTAAGACTATATTAAACATGGTTCAGGAACAGTGTATTCCGATAAAGTCTATTAGGAAGAAATGTAGGAAACCATTATGGTGGAACCAAGAAATAGCTAAGAAAGTTTCTGAGAAGAAAAGAGCATACCAGAAATTACAGAGAGAAATGTTAAAAAATTTAAATCATTATAGGTCGACCTGAAATGAGATAAATAAGATTATTAAGAAGTGAAAAGGGGTCGAAGAAATTAATTTAGCTCGAAATAATAGTAAAGATCCAAGAAAATACTTTAACTATTATAAAAGCAATAACAAATCTAACTGATAAAATAGGGCCTATTAAATATGAAGGGGTTTTGAAAGAATCTGATGAAGAAATAGTAGAGGTTCTCGATGATCATTTTTCTTCAATATTTACAGATAAGAATCTAGATAGATTAATTGATGATAATTCTAGGTCAAGGGATAGGGAAATAATTAAAGGGCTTATATTTGAGTTAAATACTAGTAAGGCATCTGGCCCAGACAACCTTCATTCTAGGTTACTCAAAGAAGGTGTAGATAGTATTGCAGTAGCTCTTGAGAAGATATATGTACATATACTAGTTTACTAGAGTTTGGCGAAATACCTAATGATTGGAAATTAGCGAATGTAGTGCCAATTTTTAAGAAAGGAAATAAAAAAAACCCGAATAATTTTAGAAGATAGTTAAGAAGGGAATTTCTGACCATCTAGAGAGTGGTTGGTTAATAAGTGATGCTCAGCATAGGTTTAGAGGAGGTAGATCGTGTTTAAAAAAGTTACTGGATTTTATGGATTATGTAACTAAACAATTAGAAGGGAGAAAATGTTGATGTAATTTACTTAGATTTTAGTAAAACTTTTGATAAGGTTCCACGTAGAAGATTAGTTCGCAAATTAAAAATGCATGGAATATGTGGGAAAGTTTTGAATTGGATAGCTGTATGGGAGGGGGGCTCTTTCTTATAACTTTATTTATTTATCAGTTATCATTCATCTTCTGATTGATTATATTCGAATCTATTTACTTCTTGAGATGTAGTTGCCCCTTGGAACATTGTCTTCCATTTATCTGACTCTTAGTATTCTTGTAGGCTGAGATTCCTTCTTCTTTAAGATGGCTGGGTTAGTAGTTGATCTTCATCATTCTTTCTTTTCTTGATGTATCTTCCAATTAACTTGAATTTATCTTGATGTGATGATTTCTTCTCTTGATGGCGTGATGATTTCTTGAGATGTTGAGACGAGTTAGCCCTTGAAGTCGTTTTCTTTCCGTTTTCCTCGACAGCGGTTTTCTCTTGAGTTGTCCATAAGGCGTTTTCCGTTTTCTTCTGGGATCTTCTCCTTTAAAAATTGTGAACTGTCTGGGATCGATCTCGGGTCTTTGAATCCAGAGGCCAGCACTCTGCCGTCACGCTACGGCCAAGTCCGTTTTAACTTGGTAATTTAATGGGCTATTTATATTCTCGCTTTGGAAGGAAGTTTTTCTCTTATACATCTTCGCACCCCTACAGCTGAATGGCTGAAAGACAGGAAACAAAGAGTTGTACTGAATAAGGCTAAGGTCACAGTAGAGGGGCGTTATCAGTGGTGTATCTCAGAGATTAGTTCTAGGCCCTTTATTTTTCATATTTTATATAAATGATCTTGGGGAGGAGCATGTAAAAAGTAAAGTGTCAATTTTTCCTGATGATACTACGAGGGGCGGTCAATAAGTTTTGCAATTCGGATATAAGGAAACGAAATATGAGGAAAAGTGTTATATTATTTTTTCAATATAACTACCCTCGACTTCAATGCACCTGCGCCACTTGTCCCTGAGGCTTCGAATTCCCGTCAACCAGAAATCTCCCGACTGCTGTTCAATCCACTTCTGGACAAGAAACTGGACATCTTCATCGTCCCCAAACCGGCGTGCACGCAATGCAGCCTTGAGCTGGTGAAATAAAAAGTAGTCGCTAGCGACCAGATCTGAACTGTAGGGGCGATGGTTGAGCTCCTGGAATCCGCACTCGCGCAGGGCAGCTTGTGCAACTCTGGCCATGTGGACTTTGACGCCATTGAAGTCGATCATGGGGCGTGAGGTTTCTAGGGACCCAACGGGAAGAGACCTTGGTCATGGCCAAATTGTTGTGGATGATGTTGATAACACTTCCATGTGATATTCCAAGTTCTCGCTCGATTTCTTCGACCTTCACCCGTCGATTTTCGAGGATCATCCACTCCACCCGGGCCACATTGTCCTCGCTGGTCATGTCTGACGGGCGTCCTGGACGGGAATCATCTTCAAGGGACTCACGACCATGGCGGGACTCCCTATTCCAGCGAACAATGGTTGCATAGGAAGGGGCGGTGTTGGTGTACACTGCAACCATGCGTTCATGGATCTCTTTTGCATTCTTGCCTTCCTTGGTCAAAAAATTGATCACTGCGCGGTGCTCAACCTTCTCCATTGTTGAAAAAATTCGTGAGGGACGATCTGCGATCAGCTACTGCTTCTTAAATAGACGAGGCAGGAGCGTGTGGCTGCAGGTCCTGACTGGTCATAACTTGTCCTAACACACTCACAAACAGCCATCCCCCTTCCTCTGTTTTTCCCTACCGATTCACAAAACTTATTGACCGCCCCTCGTATATTGGCAGCTGTAGTAAAAAAAGGTTGATGGTAGGAAATGGATCAAAATATAAAAAAAGGCAGCAGCATATTTTATATTTTGATCCAAAGTTATTAACATGGGAAGAGATAATAGGGAATTTACCTTTGAAATGGATGGGCACTGATTGAATTCAGTTGAGGATGAGGACTACTTAGGCGTAGTAGTAGATATGTCACTGAAGTTTTCGAAGCAGTGTATTGAGGCAAAAAATAGAGCAAATATGTTGCTAGGATACATTATGAGGAATGTTAGCTACAAGAGTAAAGAGGTTATCCTTAAACTCTACAACTCATATGTCAAGCCACATTTAGAGTGCTGTATACAAGCATGGTCACCACAGTTTAAACATGATATCATCCTGCTAGAGTCAGTACAAAGGAGGGCAACAAAAATAATACTTTCACTGAACCACCTTGAATATGAAGATAGACTGAGGCTACTAAATATGTACTCATTTTAAAGAAGGTGTGTGAGGGGAGATATGATTTTGCTTTATAAAATTTGTTCTGGCATGGATAAGTTTGATTTTAGCAGGTTATTTGAGTTGGAAGATAGTAATAGGACTAGGGGTCACCACTTAAAAAAAACAAAAAAAAAACAGAGGTGCAGGTTGGATGTTAGAAAATATTTTTTCACCAATAGAGTGGTAGATTACTAGAATAGTTTGCCACGTGAGACAGTCCAAACTTGAATGTTTTCAAACGCAGATTAGATGAGTATTTAGGGAGGGCGGGTTAACTTTGGATGGGGGGGGGGGATTCTGAACTCATTCGTGCAGATGCATTTGTTTAATTATTGTATATTATGGGCGATGATTTTATAATGCTAGATGATGATGATGCTTTTTTTTTACGCATTCCTGTGGATGGTTTAAATTGTATATTGTAGATGCATAATCTGACACTATCCTATGGATGCAGTTTGTGGGAGTGTTTTGACGGATGTGTATGACCTTTGATAGGCCCTTGTGGCTTTTGTCGTCCGTGAAATTATGTTATGCTATGTTATTGCTGAGTTATGTTGTATTAATAGCACTTTATTTATAGCGCCCATCACTTGTTTCCACTGTTATTTTTTATGATCTATTTAACCCTGTCCTTTCCACGCCTGAAGAAACTCGAACTAAGAAGAAAGATGGCACTATACTTCTTGCAAAAGTGGCCGTTCGACCTATCGAAAAACGGATCTTCAGATAGTATTACTTATTAGCCAATGGAACCAGGATTATTTTTGAAACCATATTTTATAAATAATACGCAGAACCAATTTCGCCTCCACCCACTTCTGAAATGTCTTCTTTTTTTTCATTTCTTTATGCATAAGGGTGTCCAGCTTAAGATTTCTTTCATCCATGTTTCCGTCTAGCATTGTGTCTTTTCCATTTCCACTACATAACTTTTATTCTGTTTACTAAATCTGTCACTTGTGTTTGTTTTCTTACCTATGTATCTTTTATGCCCCTGAGGCTAATTCTAAATATATTACTTTCTATATTCCCTTGAAATATCATCAAACTCTACTAGTTTTTTAGGGTCAATGTCCAAGTTTCACTTAGGGTGAGGAGGGGAGGCACCGACCGAATGCTCTGGTACGATAACTATTTCAAATTGTTCGCCGCCACTTACCACCAACACAGTTCCCATCTTCAGTGAACAACATGCGAGCAACACGTTTCTACCATTACGACGTCTGTGTTTACCAGGTAAGAAAATTTATTTCTCGGATGTCTGTTGTTATTTTTCACGGTTCTCATGTGGTGTCTCACGTTGGTGAATATGGCGTGATTGTTTTGAGTTAAGTTTCATTACGATATTTAGCCATATTGACATGTTATCGAGTGAAATGAAGTGCGTCCTTTCGAAGTGGCCACCATGGCATTGTTGTGAAAAAAAAATGGTGGTGCTGGAGAACATCGACACCAACATGTGGGGAGGCAGCGATGCGTGAAATTTTGAAAATTCGATATACTTTGAAATACTCGGAAAAACATAACAAAAAGTGACTGATTATGTATATAAGAATGAAAATGAATGGTAGTAGTGAACTGGTGCATTTATCGTAGTGGTGAACTAGTGCAACATGAAATAACTATTATATAAGTGACTTAGGTTATTAGAATGCCTCTAGGACAATAGGATTAATATTCAATTTACAAAAAGATTTTTACCACCGGATGTATTCGAGGCATGGTGGTCAGTGTACCCCTACATGACTACGATTTTTGAAAAAATTATTTAAAATACTAATAAGGGTTTAAATACTGTAAAAAAATACTGTAATATATAGCTAATTGCTAATATGAAATACACAAGACAAATAATTCTTAAAATAAAAACAGGAAATTTGTTTTTTTGGGGGGGTTCAATTGAACTTTACCTATTCATATGTCTAATGTCATTAACTTTTTCAGATATAGCCTACTGCCTTCTTGGAAGCCTAATCATCATGCCTCGCAAGTATGCCAGGAAAAGTGAAAAACAGCTCGACTGCACCAACCTGGAGGCTGCATTCAAGCATCGGGTTGCAACCAATTGCAGCATCAAAGCGGATGCTGAGGAATTCGGTGTCAAGAAAACAACTCTTGTGGTAAGTTTAAAAATTCATTCATCCCATTTAGGCTGCATTAAAGGTCTGGAATTCACTTCCTCAGTCTGTGTTTCCAGACTCGCTTAACATTTCCTCTTTTAAGAGGCAAGTCTGCCAGCATTTTCGGAACCATATTTCATTGTTTTTACTTTATTTTGTAGCCTAGATTTATCTATTTTATTTTTTCATTTTTTTAGCAAGGATCTTCTAAGTCCTAATTCATTTCTTTTGTTACAGGACGCCTTCAATCGGTCCAAGAAGTTGTCTGGCGGGGTCACTTATGTGCCTGTGCAGCCCCATACTAATAGGGTTTTCACCGCACAACAGGAGCTGCACATAGTAGAATATGCCATCCAAGCTGCCAAGATGTTCCATGGCCTGCCTATGAACGAAGTGCAAAGGATGGTATACCAGTATGCCAAAGCTTGTGGGAGCCAGACCGTCTCTGATGCCTGGGAGAAGGACAGAATGGCAATGCGAGACTGGTACTACTCGTTCATGGACGGTCATCCAAACTTTGTTTTGAAGGCTCCGGAAAACATTTCAATTGCCAGGATTGTGGCCTTCAAGAAAATTAATGTGGAAACCTTCTTTAAGGCTTACACATTAGCTATGGAGAAGTACGAATTCACTCTG
The DNA here is from genome assembly GCA_963969495.1 of Ceratothoa steindachneri. NCBI lineage: Eukaryota > Metazoa > Arthropoda > Malacostraca > Isopoda > Cymothoidae > Ceratothoa > Ceratothoa steindachneri. The sequence goes on along the minus strand of OZ018320.1, from coordinate 112,921,722 downwards.
GACTAGATATACAATTTGGATGAGAGTTCTTTGTCCACAGTTGTGAAGCCTGTTAAGGTTGTGTGTGCGAGTGGTCAGCCAGTAGTCACGCAGGTAACTCTGGAAAGAGGGGACACCATGACGTTTGTGGGTATTATAAATGCTGTGGGGCAGTCCATCCCTCCAGTGTTTATAATTCCCAGATGCAGATGGAACCCAGCTTTCACGAGGAACACGATCTTCGGTTCCAAAGGCATATTGCATCCTAATGGCTAGATGAACGGTGAATGCTTCATGCAGACACTTCAGCATCTTCATGAGAAGTCTGATTCTTCTGTAGAGAACAAGATTCTTCTTATCATAGACAATGCTGAATGTCACATGAACATTCATGTTGTGGAGCTTGCGATCAAGCATGGTATCGTGATTGTTACCTTGCCTCCGCATAGGGCAGACAGACTTCAGCCATTGTATCTGAGTGTGTTTGGTCCCTTCAATACGTTTCTGCGTGACCTACTGAACGACCTCTCTCTCATGCACCCTAACAAACACATAGCAGTGCACCAGTTGCCAGAGTTTGCCTCTGAGGCTTGGACTAAAGCCAGTACCCCTTCCAACATTCTCGGTGCTTTCAGGTCGACTGGTATCTGGCCTATCAATCGCAATATCTTCACAGATGATACGTTTGTAGGAGCACAGGTAGCAGGGCGACCGGCACCACCCGTGAATTTTGCAGTTGAAGTTACTCCAACTTCTTCTGATGGAGAGGAATGACAAGCTGAGGGCCATAACTCAGAAGTAGACTTTCCTGATCCGTCTCCCATGCATCCAGATGATGACCTGTACCCTGCTGATGTGATGGTGGAACCCTGCTCTTATGGGGACCCTGGCATCTCCAGTGACCCTGCCGCCCCAGGCCCTAGCACTACTGACCCTATCACCCCAGGCCCTAGCACTGCTGATCCTGCCATCCCGGGCCCTAGCACTGCTGACCGTGACACCCCAGGCCCTAGCACTTCTGACCCTGCCATCCCGGGCCATAGCACTGCTGACCCTGCCACCCCAGGCCCTAGCACTACTGACCTTGCCACCCCAGGCCCTAGCACTGCTGACCATGCCACTCCAGGCCCTAGCAATGTTGACCCTGCCATCTCGGGCAATAGCACTGCTAACCCTGCTACCCCAGGCCCTAGCAGCTCAAACCTTGCTTCCCTAGAGATCACCCCAGAGTATGTCAGGCCCTTCCCCAAGGCTGCTCCTCGTCCTTATGGAAAGGGGCGTAAGATGGTACGGGCCTGCATTCTGACTGAGAATGAGGAGGTCATCGCAGATCTGAGGATGAAGGCAGAGAAAAGGAAGAAGATGGAGAGGAGAAAAAGAAGGCAGCGGCTAAAAAGAAGGCATTAGGAGAGAAGAAAAAGTGTGCAAGGGGTAGGAAGTCTGTTCCTGTAGAGCAAGATAGTGAGGAGGAAGACGTTGATGATGTTCCTATGCAGCTTGATGACTTCTCAGAGTACTCAGATGAGGTGGAGGACGAGGAGAATTTGATAGAATTGTCATACCCTTTTGCTGAGAAGGCACCAGAGGTGAGAGACTTTATATTTTTGCAGCCAAAATTTATCAATTATCATAATTCATTATCAGGACTAGACTAATCTGGCATATATATTTGTTTTTTGTTTTGTTTTATCTCAGTTTTCAATTCTTTTTCAGGTGGGTGACTTTGTTCTTGTTGAGCTGAATCTGGAAGAGGGAAGGAACGTGGGCACATTGGTGTGCTACTCGTATGTTGCCTAGGCCTTGGCCATCATGGAGGATGGAAAGTTTAATCTTTCTTTCCTCCGCATGAAGTCAGCTTTCTCCAAGGAAACCTTTACCTTCCCTACCATCTTGGACGAAGCATCTGTCGAGCCAGGACAGTGCAATGGTGTCCTGGTAACCACCAAGGGCGCCACCAAGAGGTAGGCCGACCTGGTTAAGGTGTACCTCCCTCTGATTGCCTCCAACATGCACTTATGAGCCTGTAGTAGCCTTCAGGCTAAGGTATTGATTTGTATATAGTTTTATGTCTTGAATTCCCTATAGTTGTATGAAATTAGGCTATAAGTTGCTCAAATATACTTTAAGGTGTCTTAATTTCCCTCTCTGGTTCAAATAGTTGTTAATAATTCATAAAATTTAATAAAAATTCAAAAAACGATTTTTGTCTGCCAGAGTTCATTTTGTTTTGTCAAATAAATGTTATTTTTTTATGTGCTTAGCTTTCATTTCATCATTTAATAATGATGGAAGGTGGCTAGGGTTATCATATATTCTGATTTCAGACAAAAAAAATCAATGTTTTTTGTTTATGAGCTTCAAAAATAAGGGTCGATGTTCCCCTGCGGTAGGGGAACACCGACCGAAGTCCCCAAAAGTTTTGAAGTGCCAAAAATGACACTTATTTTTTGAGTTGAGGATTTATGAATATAACATAGGTGAGCCATGTTGTGAAGTTTATTTTGGGCACAGTTTGCACTCGCTCAGGTACAAAATGGAATTTTTATGAAGGTTTTTCTACTAATAGGTCAGTGTTCCCCCACCCCACCCTATATATTTTGTCCGACCTTCATTTATCGTAGTTTATTATTCACAACTATTGATAAGGAAGAGCATGTTGATGTAATTTACTTAGATTTTAGAAAAGCTTCTGATAAAGTTTCACATAAGAGACTAGTTCACAAATTAAAAATGCATGGAATATGTGAGAAAGTTTTGAATTAGATGGCTGAATGGCTGAAAGACAGGAAGCAGGGCGTGGTACTGAATGGGGTGAGGTAACAGTAGGGTGACTTTATAAGTGGCCTACTTCAGGAATCAGTTCTAGGCCCATTTTTATTCCAAGTTTATATATATATATATATATATATATATATATATATATATATATATATATATATATATATATATATATATATATATATATATATGAATAACGTTACAGCCACGAGGAAAATGAAACAACGGAGAACTGCGAGGCCTTTCGACTAATGGTCCTTTACTAAGCAGACTAAAAGACAGGGAAAAAGAGGAAGATATTTATACACCTGATTAATGAAAATATGGGATATAAAGATTAAAAGGGGTGGGATTAGCAGATACCTGGAAAAATCCTATTAACGAGATGAGCCGTCAGGGTTAGAAAAAAAAAGAAGTTTACGGGTTTCAAAAGAAAGGGGGGGAGGCAATGTTTAGGAATCACATATGCAATATGAAAACAAAAAAAGTTTACACATGATAACTAGAAAATATGACAAAAGAAAAATATGAGGAAATGTTTTTTTTTATAAATAAGCTAGAATCGGCATTTATACAACTGACTTCGAATTTTAATCTCAGCCCTGGAATGTATTTTTTGGACCCTTGTCTCAAAAGAATGTTTAAGAATGATTTTAAAGATAAAATTTCTGAATTAATGATTACCACCTAGAAGTTATTTTAGCTTATTTATAAAAAAAAACCTTTCCTCATATTTTTCTTTTGTCATATTTTCTAGTTATCATATGTAAACTTTTTTTGTTTTCATATTGCATATGTGATTCCTAAACATTGCCTCCCCCCCTTTCTTTTGTAACCCGTAAACTTCTTTTTTTTTTCTAACCCTGACGGCTCATGTCGTTAATAGGATTTTTCCAGGTATCTGATAATCCCACCCCTTTTAATCTTTATATCCCATATTTTCATTAATCAGGTGTATAAATATCTTCCTCTTTTTCCCTGTCTTTTAGTCTGCTTAGTAAAGGACCATTAGTCGAAAGACCTCGCAGTTCTCCGTTGTTTCATTTTCCTCGTGGCTGTAACGTTATTCATAAATTCCTCACGTTCCTTATTTTCGTGATTCAGTTATATATAATGAATGCCGCGTTCTCTTTCTCTATTCAGTTTCCACTTTTGAGTTGTGTAGTAACTGCGTTCTCCAAATCCCTTTGTGATGCGCACTGCACAAGAATCCGTCTCAAGTTCTTAAAAAAGTGCTTGTCTGAACAAGTTCTACCCAAATCTTTACTTCCATACCGTCTAAGAAGATATGATCATCACCCTTTTAATGAATTTAGCTCCATGATGTTAAAACGCCACATAGCCGCCGCCAAGCAAGAAGAAAAAGAAAAATTTAAGGAATTGAAGGAAGCTAGACTCACATTCGGTTTCTCCATTCACGCCAATTGGAAGTACTCATTACGACAAGAAATCTATGGAAAACTTCGTAGAACTTCTGATGTCTTAACAATGAAACTGGATAAGAAAGTAAAATCTCTTATTGCACCTAGTGATTGGACGAATAATGTACGTAATAATTGTGTTGTTAACTTGTCAAGCAAAGAAATTAGTGAAAACGTCGTTTGCGCACTCGGTTACGGTTTATCCTTCTCCGTTTCAAGTAGACCCTCCACCTTAACTATTGCGTCTGCCCTTTGCAAATTTGAAAAATACTGTGAGCTTCCCCCAAATCAGGTTGTCATAATTAAAGGTATTGTTTATGGGGCCACCAATGTTAGTCATGAAAGTAATTTCCCCGCTCGGTATAAAAAAAGTTTGGCCGATCTTAAAAAAGATAACACATTACATATCACAAAAGCCGACAAGTCGAATAGTATCGTAATTCTTGATAAAAATGATTACATATCGCGCGTGCATGCCCTACTTGCTGACGGTGTGACTTACAGAAAATTAACAAGGAACCCCTTAGATCAAGTTATTAAACATTTCAATAGTATACTGAAAAAAATCCTTAAAGATAAGAAGGAATTAATAGGTGTTTTGTCAGAAAAATCTCCCTCGTTACCTTACTCATACGGGTTGGTAAAAACACACAAAGAAAACAACCCTATGCGGCCTATTATTAGCACAGTTGGTTCAGTTTCATATAAATTATCAAAATATATTACCAAACTGTTGTCCCCTTTACTTGGAACAATATCCGGTTCTCATATACTAAACTCCCTTGACTTAGTAGAAAAATTAAATCAAATTACTATTTGCCCCAATGATAGGTTGGTAAGTTTTGGCGTTTGCTCTCTCTTAACCAAAGTCCCTATTTATTCCATTTTAGATTATCTTAGTAATGAGCTTACTCATCATGAATTACCTCTATCTGTAAGTCATATTATTTCACTCATTAAGTTGTGCATTTGTGACTGTAAGTTCGTTTTTAATGGTGAATATTACCAACAAATATTTGGTATGGCAATGGGCAACCCCTTATCTCCCCTACTCTCAAATTTGTATATGGAATTCTTCGAAAAACAATATTTACCTAATATCATTGATATCCCCTTAAAGTGGTATAGATATGTTGATGACATTTTAATTATTTTGCCTTTTAATATTGATGTAAATAATTTGCTTTCCAATTTAAATAACCAGGTACCTTCCATAAAATTTACTGTTGAATTAGAGAAAGACAATTGCCTACCATTCTTAGATGTCTTAATACATAGGGAATCATTTAATTGCAATTTTAGTATTTATAGGAAACCAACCAACAACTTAACCTATGTCCATTTTTATTCAGGCCACCATCTTAATATTAAGATATCAATTTTTTCCTCTATGTTTTTACGTGCGTTGCGCATTGTCAGTCCTCAATATTTGGATCAGGAAATTGAATCTATAAGAAAAATCGGTGCAGACTTGTGTTATCCAGAAAATATACTTGATATTTGTTATAATAAAGCCAAAAAAAAGTTTTATAACGAAAGTACTATTGAGAAGGAAGCGCCCAAGAATATCCTCATTTTACCTTATTTTAATGGCTTTGAAACCGTAAAAACATTGTTAAAAACACGTAATGTAAATCTTGTTTTCTCTTATACTAATACTTTAAAAAAAATGTTAATAAACAATTGCCCTAATGAAACAAATAACGGAATTTATAAAATCCCTTGTTTGGATTGCCCTTCAGTTTATATTGGGCAAACTAGCAAGGATCTGAATGTGCGTATTAAGCAACATAAGTACTCTGTAAACACTGGGCAAACATCAAATGCCATTTTTATCCATTTGAGTGAAAATTCCCATCGTATTAATTGAAAGGAGAGTTCTGTGATTGCCAAATCAAATGACTTTTTTTCACGAAATCTTTTAGAATCGGCATTTATACAACTGACTTCGAATTTTAATCTCAGCCCTGGAATGTATTTTTTGGACCCTTGTATCAAAAGAATGTTTAAGAATGATTTTAAAGATAAAATTTCTGAATTAATGATTACCACCTAGAAGTTATTTTAGCTTATTTATAAAAAAACCTTTCCTCATATTTTTCTTTTGTCATATTTTCTAGTTATCATATGTAAACTTTTTTTGTTTTCATATTGCATATGTGATTCCTAAACATTGCCTCCCCCCCTTTCTTTTGTAACCCGTAAACTTCTTTTTTTTTTCTAACCCTGACGGCTCATGTCGTTAATAGGATTTTTCCAGGTATCTGATAATCCCACCCCTTTTAATCTTTATATCCCATATTTTCATTAATCAGGTGTATAAATATCTTCCTCTTTTTCCCTGTCTTTTAGTCTGCTTAGTAAAGGACCATTAGTCGAAAGGCCTCGCAGTTCTCCGTTGTTTCATTTTCCTCGTGGCTGTAACGTTATTCATAAATTCCTCACGTTCCTTATTTTCGTGATACAGTTATACATATATATATATATATATATATATATATATATATATATATATAATATTATATATAATAAATATGGCATAGCCCTGTGGTGGTTGTATAATCACCCGCAGATTCTGTAGTTGCTCCTTCTTTGTATATATATATATATATATATTTATATATATATATATATATATATATGCAAAAAAATAATAATAAACCAAAATATTTTAATCCGATTTACTTAACAAAATAACTAGTTTCGGCTTGTTGATGTCATTGTCAACTGTGTAATAAAATGCAAGGCAAATAACTCCAATATATAAAGGGAAGAAAGAACGGATAACTTAAGATGAAAACTCTGTTAAGATATCCTTCCTTTCTCCCTCTTTTCTCTGAGCCTACAGAACATGCGACCCAATTTTCCTTCAAGATGAAATCATCCACCTTATCTGCAATTTCATCGAGCTAAAATACCCAATTTATTTCCTTAACAGATGCCATTCTACAGCACGAAAAAAACTATTATTCCATCTCCACACCACAAAAGGACGAATTTATAAAAATGTATTAGTTTCCCTTATGCTCCAGCCTTAACCCCATTAAAATCGTTTGCGAACGGAAATGATATAAATATTACATTTAAATATTGAAATACCATTCAGAAATTCTTGACAAACTGCGTTCCATTAACCAAGATGCAGGCGTATATCTAATCCCTTGCCAAAATTGCAATGGGTCATACATCGGACAGTCTGGTCACTTTAATAAGAGGATAAAAGAACACCAAGCAGATATAAGAAGGATTGTAACTTCTTCAAGTTTCTTCTGAACCTTAGCCCTGGTTTGTTCATGCTAGACCCCATTTTTACTACATACATAAACTCTCAAATAAAGTTGTTTCAGGATTTTGTACCCCCTAATTAAGGTCCAGAGGTGGGTAGTCTAATCCCACCTTACACTATTTAAGGCAATGTATGTCCAGCCTCCTGTTCATTCCTTGAAAAGGTCTTTAAAAATAAAGACGAATGCGCTCAGAATCTTTTTTCACTTTTCCTTCGTGGGTGTATAGCGTACGAGAAGTGCAGGCGAGCGGCTTAAAAGCTTCGTTTAAATGAGTCTTTTTTTGAGACTCAGGATGGCCGAGTGGATTCGCCGCTGGCTAACAGTGGTCCAGCGACGCGGGAAGCTGTTCGCAACTCGCATACGCTATTAATTTTTCTGTGCTCCCTTTCCTACTCTTCTCTATCTACAGGTGTATCTGCATAACTTTGACTTTTTTCATTATATATATATATATATATATATATATATATATATATATATATATATATATATATATATATATATATATATATATCTATATCTATATCTATATCTATATCTATATCTATATCTATATCTATATCTATATATATATAATTTTCATGAGCTAAATCTATTTTAGTATATTGTATATTAGTAAGATGTGATGCCCTCAGGGGAGCATTAGGAGTGCTACTTTTAACGAATGATTAACAAAATAATTCGTTTTTGTTTAATTTACCTGACTACAACTTTTTCCATTTAATATAAAAGTTATCTTACAAAGTGATCTTAAATATATCGATCTAGATCTGGATCTTTTAGATCATATTTTTGTGGTGATCTGAACCTCAAGATCAACAAAGTTGGTGATCAAGCCTTTCCCTTTTTGTTATCAAGGGAATATTTTTTAACTTACAATCAGATGAATAGAAGTTGGAAGCCATCCTGTACGGACACGGATCCAGCGTGAAACGAATTGTTCTCCAAAAGGGCCAAACGCAATACTCCTTGCGGTGTGGAAGCTTTGGTAATAGAGAATTGACGACAAATAATCGAATATGGTACCCTCTAGAGTGGCGTTCTGGGCAGAGCCAGAGGTGCCACTGGCCCGGGAGCTACACAGAACTCTCAAAGGAGCTTCTGAGTCCAAAACCAAAGGGCTGGGGTGTAACTGGAATCTCTCGACGTCATAGGTACTGTCAAGATCGGCATCGGAAGAAGTGAGAGCTATACGTGACTGAGGAAGATGCCACCAACAGCTCTGTGTCTACAGCGCAGAGCGAGTGGCCTCTTCCCGGCATCGACAAGTGAGCTTTCAATGGGAGACGTGCTGAAGACACCAACCGACAGACGGATACCGCCGTGGTGGATTGAGTCAACCTACCGCAATACACGCTCGATTGCGGATCCGTAAAACTCTTATACGCACTCAAGTTTCGAACGAACAGAGACTCAATGGAAAAGTAAGGCAGTAGCCCTATCAGCACCCTAAGTATTGAACATCCAGGAACAAAGAATGTTCATGATGCGGCTACAAGAGGCTCTAAGACTGCAAAAATGAGCCTGCCAGGTGAGGCGTTGGTCGAAAACAAGTCCAAGGAAAAGTGTACGAATCCACCACTTCCAGGTAAACCCTATTTATGAGCAAGTCCGGGTCGGTGTATAGTCTTGATGACGGCAAAGTGTGCCCACCTTACCCTTGGCCAAGAAAAACCGAAATCTATGCGCTTCGGCATATCAAGAGATGTGGTTAAATTTCTATCTGATTCCACGGTCTAGATTTGCCATCTGGGCCACACCATAAGAGATTGAAAAGTAGAAAGTAGTGTAGCAAGAACATCTTCCGGCAGGACCAAGGCGATACCGTTGGTGCTCAAGGCAAAGAGTGTGACACTTCCCTGCGGGTCGCCCTCTTCCTGCTATATTATCTCTGCTGGGGCTTCCCATACCCGCACGCGGAATTCACGATCTCCCAGAAATATAGAAATAAAGATTAGGAGGCGTCGTCTCGATCCAAAGCGTGCGGAGAGTCTCCATGATACCGTATCGCCATGCGGTATCATAGGTCTTCTCCAGATCAAAAACTCCATGGTATAGTGTTGTCTGCGAAGTAAGGCATCGCTGAGAGCATTTTCCAGTAGAAGCAGAACACCCGACGTGAAGTGGACCTTGTGGAAACCGCATTTTGCAGAATATATCTGGCCTCCGCTGCCCAGGAAAAAAACTTAATCTAAAATATACCAATTTCTCCAGCAATTTGTACACGCAGGAGGTTAGATCAATTGGGCGGAAACCAGCCTGGGTAGAGTGATCTCTCCCCGGTATCCTAAATCATATCAATTCTTCCTTGTCACAAGTCCTTCAGCACAAAATTTAATCTAAATTTGTCAATAGCTTTTGGGGATATTTTGTGCACAGAAAAAGGAACACCCACAAAATTCTAACGAGTTTGATAGACAAACTAACTTTACGAAAATTTGCTATCAGAAGGTATTCATAGCCCCGTGTCCTTTATTATCATTATTTTGGGGTGAAAATGGATCCCAGTCACTTTTGAAACAAGTCTAAATTTTTTACGATGAACCGACTTTTATTGTTCATACATCAAACTCGATACTGAGGAAAATACTAACATGAACCGCTTATTTCAGACAAACGAAATTTGGAGACATTGAAATATGTCCATTCGAACTGCAACGCCTTAAGCTGTAGGGTCTGAGTCAGTTATGGTACTCTCTTTCTAGTTTTGCAGGCTGGGTTTAAGTGATCATCAGCTTCCCTATGGGATGAAGGAAAATATATATTTATATCTGGATTCTTTATTCCTGTATATTATAGCCGGAATAAGCTTTTAAAATGGTGAACAAGGAATATAATTTTTCTTATTAAAATAACAATAATTTTCTGGTTCTGACTGATTTTTACAAAAAAATTCCCCTATATAAATAGTTATTTCATCTAAACTTAACTCTATACATTTTAACCAATCAGGCGCCAGGATAGATTAAAATGTTACTAACGCTTCAATCGTTTACACATAAACACGGCCGAAGTCAGTTTTCCGAATTTTTAGACTGCTCTGCTTGCCTTAGCAAGTTTGACTCCCGCTTTGACAGCAAATTCGGAATTTTTATGAAGTGAATTTTTAGCGTGAATAGTGAACAGAGTGACTCGTCTTGATTGTGATAGCTCGATCGTTCGGAAGTGGACCACTGGCCTTCTTCGTGGAAGACGGCACGGATGAATCTTCACTCCTTCGTGGAAAGTATTTTGAAGTAAAGTGGTTATTTTTTTGTTCTTGGACATTGACCCTTTGATCTCCCTCTCTTTTTTCTCTCTCTCACCACATTTGTACACAAGTGTTTTTTTTTTTGTTTTTTTATGATTTGTAACCATCCAGTGTGCGGTAGGATGTATAAAAAATGAAAGAGACTCTTCGAATCACTCTTCGGGTCCTCTCGGAGGGCTCGAAACCGGACCGAGGAAAGGTATTCGAACAAATATGCGGAAACTTAAAGATTGCCTTGGTACGACTCATTGACATACAAAATGGATACTCTGCTATTTGTGCAAGGGAGGCCAATTGTAAAGCCTTGACCTCAAGCAAAGCAGTTGAATGCCTGAAGACTGTAAACCTAAAACCCCACACACACACCCCCAAATCAAAACGCACCGTAGTGTCATCTGCAGGCACCTCAACTCTTGGGTCGGGAGCCACTCGACAGAAGATATTAAAAACGAAGTTGAAAGGAACCACCCTTGGGCGAAAGTTGCAGAGGTAATTAAATTTAAAACCTACACGCACGTATTCAAGGTTGTGTTCAAGGATACGGCGATATCGCAAAAGGCTAAGGATCTTGGATTACTTTTATTTAGTGTGAGAGTCTGCCCAGAGCAGATTGAAAGGGAAGAGTTTGTCGACTTGCAAATGTGTTTTCGGTGCTACAAGTACGGCAAACACACCACCTCAAGCTGCCCTGAAAATAAAGACCTCACACTGTGCTCGGTCTGTGCCAGTACCAACCATTTTTGGCGCGACTGCAAGAGTACCTCCCCAAAGTGTCTGAACTGCGAAGGCCCCCACCGGACTATGTCCATGGCATGCCCGATCAGGGAGACAGAATCCAAAAACAAACCCAGCTACGACGCGAGACGGAGGAAAAGAAGGTTCATTCGATCTATGCAAAAGTTGCCAAAGCCGCGATTGCCGAGACGAACAACCAGAAGACTTACCTCCACATCGAAAATGAACACTCCACCAAAATAATGTGCTGCATTTATTATGCACACATAGCCAACATTACTCGCCCTGGAACTTTCGCAACCGAGGTCAGCCGTATGCTCGTAAAGAAAGGCCTACGGGAGATGTGGTTCCCCGACAACCCTCCTTTAGAGGAGATTATGTGCATAAGCGTAGCCCCTCAGTGCCGAGAACCGTGCCAAAAGGTACCTGCACCCCTAAACACAGCCACCGCACGCGACCCACGTCTAAATAAACCAAAACAAACTCCACAAACAGTAAAAAAAGTTCCACTCACCCCACAAAAAAAACTAACACAGAAACACCACAAGCCCACACAAAGACACCAAACAAGGAAGCAGTACGACCAAAAGAGCCCAGGTCTCCACGGTCAAGAAAACTCAAAAACACGTGGCCCAAGGTCAACCTCCTCATCTCGAGGCAGGGAGACCCAACTCAAGTATCATGCAAGAGGCTTCGATCTCAAGCTGTATGCCCCCGAATCGGCGCCCTTCCCAACCGAAATCGATTCCCATGAAGTATCTGAGAGTCTTAGGACCGGAAGATACAAGTAGGAATGCTCTGATGAGGTTCTGGAACGGCAGGTTGAGGAGGCTCTCTCCAAAAACATGATCAAATTGCCCACCGGCTGCTTTCTCACAATCACGGACACTGAATTCAGAAAAAAACGAAACGGCAGGGTGCGCACCCCGCCCAGTACACCACATAGGGCTAAAGTGGATCGCGAATAAGCGTCCACTTTAATCCCACACACAAAAGACCCAACATTTCACAAAATGACCAATAGACTTAGAAATTGTACAAATGAATTTCGATGGATGGGACGGAAAAGGTTCCATCTATGGCAATATTTTGCGACAAAATGACCCTGACATCATACTTATTAACGAACACGGACTGACTGCGCATAAAGAGTTTAAAATATTTCAATACGACGTCATTAGTAAAAATCATAGCCAGAAACAGTATGACGGCTGCGCAATAGCCGTCAAAAAAGGACTAAAATATAAAAAGCTACCCGACTTAGATGAATCTTACCTTGCTATTGAGGTAGGCACTACCCTGGGGGGTCTTGTTGTGACCACGGGGTATCAACCCCTAAGACACGGCTATGCACCCTTGCACAGCCCTCAGCACCCCGTCCGGCCCCAGCTTAGCCTCTCTTCCTTGCTTCAAAACACTTGTTTCCTCTCTTTTCACACAACCTCTCCCACAACTTTCTCTGGTCAGCCTCTAATTTCACAGGGTAGATGCTGACCTTCTTCTCAAGCCAACCGTCCCGGATCGGGGCTAAGGAGGGAGGGGACAATGTTCCCTAACCCCTGAGCTCCGGTTCGGGATGGGGATTTTTTAACAACCTGCTTCATCCCCACCCATACCTTCCTCACATCCCTTTTCCTCTCCTCTTCACATTATATCTATTTTTACGCCGTGTCTAAGGTGGAGCCGCCATGCCGATGGAATGCCAGGCCACCAGGCGGGAGGGGTGGTCCGAAATGGCGGTGCCTGGCTCTGCCAGGCCTGTAAGCACCTCTTGCAGTGTGGGCAACTGCAAGAGGAGATGAGCTATTGCGTCCCGTATTAAAAAGAGGGTCACCATGCCCATGTATGAAAAAAAAGCCCCAACCACCAACTTTCCCTGAATCAGCGACGGAGCTGCCCTCGGGCAGCTCCAGCAAAAAAAATGGAGGTCCCCCCTCTTGTGCTTGCGCAGGGAACGCTCCATATCTTTTCAACCGGAAAGGAGGCTTACTCCTCTCCTACGCCTACGGGCGAAGGGGACTCCCCCTCTCCCCCTTCTCTGGAGGTGCTTTCGGGCACCTCCCTCTTACCAGCAGCAGTCCCCTCTGTTCTTTCCAAGGGGACTGCCAAGGAAGCCAGCAGGCAGCCCTTAGCCAGCTGCTCCCCATCGAAGTGGCTCGGTAGAGCAAAACCCTTAGGGGGGAGAGGGAAGCCAGGCCCCTTCGGTCGCTTCCCTCAAAAGACCTACTGGCAAGAATATTGAACCTTGCCGGGGTCAAGGCCCATGCCTCCCCACACAAGACTAGTGACGATACTGCCAACGGGACCTGCGATGTCTGGGGGGGGGGGATGGCCAACTGGAGGGCCCCCCCCTGAGATAGACATGGTCCTTGAGGAAACGAAACCTCAGATGGTAGGGCCTTCCATGGGGAGGGAATCCGTGCTCGGCGCCAAGCACCGAACCCGAATACGCCCCTATGCAGGGTCCTCCTCAAACGGCTGTGGTTTCCGAAGCAGTACAAGGAGGGGAGGGATCTCCTCCGACCGGTGCCCCCACGACTACCAGGACCTTCTGCATTTCGGAGAATGACCTGGCTGAGGCCGGTCCATCTGGCCTGGGGGCTTCTTCCGGCGGAGGTGAGAAGCGGGTTCATTCCCCGCCCTTCTCTCCAAAAAAAAGACTAAAAAGACAAAAAAGACTTGGGGCTCCTCTCCATCCACGGGAGCCACGGGGACGGATGGGTATGCTGCCAATTTGGCAAGTGACCAAGCAAAGATCAGCAAATCCGGCCCCTCTGCCCCCCCAGTTGTGGAGCCCCTGACTAAGACCAAAAGTGCACAGGGTGGAGCCTCGGTAACATCGGGGCCCCACATCCAGAGGTTACCTGGCGTTTTCGAGCCCGCTGGCTTAAAACGCTTCCTCGCTATTCGCTCCACTGATGGCACCATGTTGTCCAAGGGCAACATGATCCATCAGAGGAGAGGATTAGCTATTGCAATTGTTATAGAGCCGAAGGTGACCCGTTTCTCGGATAGGAGCCTTCTATCGAATGCGGCGAATCCCGCACAGGCGGCCAAGATAAGTGTTCTTTGGACACTTCATGGCACCTTGGTGAGTGTGACGCCGCACTCTACCATTAACTTTGTGAAAGGAGTAGTTTATGCGAGGGAACTCGTTGACTACTCCATTGAGGACATTACCCTAGAGCTAGCTGACCATGGGGCGGTCAAGGTCAAACGTGTGATGAGAAAACAGGGAGGGGCCTCGAGACCCACCCCTACACTCTTCGTCACGTTCGACTGTGACAAGCTCCCTGAGTCGGTGCGTGCCAGTTGGTACCGCTACTGCGTGAAGGCATTCGTGCCAATGCCTCGGCGGGCTATTAGTGTCACCGCTTCGGCCATACGAATTGCTCATGTAGACGTGCAAAGTCGGGGTCACCCGAAGTCTGTGTAAATTGCTCCAAGGTCGCACACGATAAGTCATAATCGTGTGTGGCCAAGTGTGTCAATTGCGGAGAGCCGCACTTCACTTCTTCAAAGCAATGTGGTGCATATCTTCTTAAGAAAGAACTCCTGGCCGTTAATGCCCAGGATCGACTCTCATTCCGCGAGGCTAAGGACTTGGTCCTGGCGTGCCCGGCTCTGCCTGATACGTCATATGCCTCATTAGTTAGAAAGGCACCCTCTGCTCCTGGCCCATCCAGGCCAACGAGCACGGTTGTTTCCGCGCCCATTCGGAGCCCTTCTGCGGGCTCTACCCAACCGGGGCGCTCCCCTGGTAAATCTGGCGGCAAAAAGGGTTCATACCCAGCCCCAGCTAACACCAGGGCTCCCCCTCTTTTTCCAGCGTGACCGTTTTCTGTAAGGCAAAACGGCTACGCGCCTCCACCGAGTTGTTAGACTCAAAGGAGGCAACACCCCTGAAGATGGTTGCTATGCCATCTTCGGGGGTTCCTAAAGCTGTCCCCCGAAAGAAGGACAGCAAGAAAGGAGCTTCGGCTTCTTCGCCCATGCCCAAAGGTGGAGCGAGTAGCTCGGAGACGGTGGTTCCTCGAAAAGAGGGCCCTTCGCCCCTGAAGCCACAACGGCCGCCTAAGGTTTCGAGGCGGAGGGAGGAAAAGACTCGCATGGCGAGCCCAACCTTCCCCAATAAGTCCTCGAAGGCGACAGCGCCTTCAGCACTTTATCAGGCCAACAGCGCCCAGGGTTCTGCCACCGGGAAGCGTACGGCCATTCCCGTGAGGGGTCTTCAGTACGAGAAGGGCCCCCGCGTCTCCTCCGAGCTAGCCCTGGAGGGCATATTCCTTCAATGGAATTGCTGTGGACTCCGGGCCAACTGGGAGGAGCTGCGTAGGCTCGTCTCGTCCCGTTACCCGTTAGCTATCTTCTTGCAGGAGACTATGCTAGGCGCGTGCCCCCTGCCTGCCCTCCCGGGGTATAAGGGTATTGCGATCCCACCACCGCGGGATAGCCGGGCTGGGATGCGCGGTTTACACCCAGCGTGATGTCTCCGTTCTTCCTTTTTCTTTAGATAACTCCTTTCAGGCAGTGGCTGTGCAGCTGCACCTGGATAGGAGGTATACTATCATTTCTGCGTACATTTCACCGTCAGCTGACTTCGACGCCGGGGACTTCCGCCACGTCGTGGCACGGTTGCCGAGGCCATATCTCTTGCTTGGAGATCTGAACGGCAGGCATCCTCTCTGGGGAGATTACTCCATTATCCCCAGGGGACAAGTCCTTTCCGATCTGATCGAAGAGCTTGAGATGGGTGTCCTAAATGTGGATGAGTTTACGCATCACTGTCCGAGAACCGCTTGATTTTCTTGCCTTCACCTATCTTTGTGCTCTTTGGATGCACAGCCTCATTTTGATTGGGGGGGTGGGGTGGTCGATGACCTCAATGGTAGTGATCACTTTCCAATTCAAATATCATTTTCAGGGCAACTGCCGCCTGAGAGCCCACCTCGGTGGTGCTTGGCGCGGGCGCGGTGGCCTGCATTTCAGGAAATGACTGAATTCTCTATCTCAGTCGAGGAGTTGCGGTCGGTAGATAAGGCTGTTGAGTTCTTCTCCGGCAACCTCATCGCCGTGGGCCTGACTACTATTGTTAGGACGTCTGGCCGTTTTGCACGCCGACAACTCCCATGGTGGTCGGCCGAGTGTGAGACGGCCCTCAAACAGAAGCGTTATGCCTACATGCGTTATAAGCGCCGCCCGAACGATTTCACTGTCGCACAATTTCGTCGGGCTAGGGCTAGGTTCCGGTATATTTCGAAGCACGCCCGCCGCTCTTCTTGGCGGGCATACGTGTCTTCACTTAACGGGAAGAACCCTTTAGCTGAGGTGTGAAAGCGAGTCAAAAGGATTCCAGGCAAGTTCTCGCAGGACCCCCCTCCCATTCTCCAGGAGAATGGGACCGCAATCTCTGACCCCGCATCCGTGGCGGAATCCTTAGCGACCGCTTTTTCCGCATTCTCTAGCCGTGATGCTGCTCCGCCAGCATTCAATGTACGTCGTGATGTCGCGGAAGGCCGTAGGCTAGACTTTACCTCCAGAGGCGGAGAACCCTTCAACGACAAGTTTACTGTGAGTGAGTTGCGTTCCGCTCTCGCTTTATGCGCGGAAACTACCCATGGTCCGGATGATGTCCCGTACGCCATGCTTCGACCACTGGGTGAGCGAGGCATGGCCTTTCTGTTAGATTTGTTCAACAGGATCTGGGTGGAAGGTCTTTTCTTAGACTCCTGGTGAATTGCTACTGTGCTCGCCTTTCGCAAGCCGGAAGGAATCACTCTACTCAGACCGGTTTCCACCCAATCTCTTTAACCTCTTGCGTGTGCAAGTTGATGGAGAAATTGGTAAATGTTAGATTAGCCTTTTTCCTGGACAGCGGATGCCATCTGTCTTCAGCACAGTGTGGCTTCCACAAGTTCCACTCCAAGTCGGATGCTCTGCTCCGACTGGAAAATGCCATCTGCGAGGCTTTCCTTCGTTGACAGCACTACGCCACGGTGTTTTTCGATCTGGAGAAGGCCTATGATACCGCATGGCGATACGGTATCATGGAGACTCTCCACACGATGAGGGCGAGGGGACGCCTCCCAATGTTTATATCTGAATTTTTGCGAGATCGTCGATTCCGCGTACGGGTTGGGGGAGCCCTTTCTGGCCCAAAGGAGCAGGAAGGGGGTGTCCCGCAGGAAAGTGTCCTCAGTGTCACACTCTTTTCCCTGAGCATCAATGGCATCACCTCGGTGCTGCCGGAAGATGTTCTCGC
The DNA here is from genome assembly GCA_963969495.1 of Ceratothoa steindachneri. NCBI lineage: Eukaryota > Metazoa > Arthropoda > Malacostraca > Isopoda > Cymothoidae > Ceratothoa > Ceratothoa steindachneri. The sequence goes on along the minus strand of OZ018320.1, from coordinate 112,904,010 downwards.
TACGCTCTACGTGGACGACCTTTCGATCTCTTTTGGCCCAGCCCAGATGCCAACTCTTGAGCGTCGACTCCAACAGGCATTGAACCACGTCTCTCGCTATGCCGACGCGCACAGGTTTTGTGTTTCTTTGGCCAAGACTAAGGTAGTGTACTTCTGCCACCATCCACGGCTTCACCCTGACCCAGATTTGTTTCTTAATGGGGTGCGCCTGGATGTGGTTGAGTCGCACCGTTTCCTTGGTCTTGTATTCGACCGACGCCTCACCTGGGAGGCTTATATTCGCAGCCTTAGGGTCTCTTGTACCCGCGCCATGGACATTCTCCGTTCCGTGACGTTTAGCGCCTGGGGCGCTGATAGGGCTACTGCCTAACTTTTTTATCGATCCTTTGTTCGTTCGAAGCTCGATCCTTTGTTCTTTCAAAGCTTGACTACGGATGTGAGCACTTCCTGCCGACACCCCCGTGTATGCGTGGTTGCGCGCAGGCCTACCATGGTAATTCCTGTGACCATTCCCGCCTAACCTAACCTAACTGTGGAGAGTCCCATAGTACATCTTCCTCAAAGGGTCGCATATTTCTCTTTGCAAAAGAGGTTTTAGCAGTCCGTGATTCTTACTCAGGTGGATATGCGGGAGGCCCGTCGACTAGTCCTTGAGACATTTATCTCCGTCAGGGTCAAGTTCTCTGATGTCCTACGCATGGCAGCTCACTCTCGTACCACTCGCCCACTACCATCCCGCAAACTACCATCTTTCGTCATGATTCCGGTTTGCAGTACCATCACCCTCCGCTGTATCGCCCTCTTATTTTACCCAGACTGAAGTCTGGTCCCCTAGTATACCCTCTTATTGCCCCCGCGCCGGCAGAGCGTACCCAATCCATGGATGACACTCCGGAGAGTCTGGAAGCCATTCAATCCTATATCGAATCTACTAAGGCGCCCCGATCTGACATCGGAATGACCTATGACTTCGTGAACAAGCGTAAGGCCTCTCCCTACTCTTCCCCTTCATCTATCTAGGAAGCTAACTTCGAAAAAGGGCGGGCAATCTATCTCAATAAAAACTCTCCCCCAGTTGATATATACCATATCCTCCCCCCCCTTCCCCTACTCCTCTCCCTTTGACACATGTAACTGAAACTTCCGACCTCCCTTCAGGCGGAGGTCGTGTATCCTTCACCACTAGTGATATATCCCCACTCCCAGAAGGTAACGATGCGGCAAGTCTCTTTTTACCTTTACCACTACCTTCCGACCAAGACCATACCCCATCTCTCCTTCCTGTTAGCCCTGTTCCTTTGAAACCCTCCGGAACTACTACTTACGACCTTCCTTCAGACGTGGGTTTCACACCGGCCATTAGCAGTGATGATCCTTTCCGCCCTAGGAGTAACGTTACCCCCAAATCTCTCTTATCTCTACCCTTTCCTCTGGGTCATGACCCAATGACTTTGGTCTGTAGAAACAAACTTAGCTGATGCAATACTAGCCCCAGCACCTCTAAATCGGGGTTACTTCGCCGTTCAGAGTCTCCTTCTATAACGTGATTTTACTGTTTTTAACTCTACACCACCTACTGGCGGTGTGACCCATGGCAGTGTCTCTAAGCACTTTTTCACGCCTTGAATTCTGCAGACTACTCTTCAAGCAGTCGCAGCTCGTATTCAACATACGAATATAATTTATACTTTCTGTTCAATTTATATTCCTACAGATGAGCTACCCTCAAGGGCTCAGTTTTTAGATATTTTATCTCAGCTTCCTACCATATTTCTAGCTCTAGGTGCCAGACACTCCGTATAGAGTGAGTGAAGAACCGTCAAGGCCGTCTCTTTGAATCTCTTTTATACACTAATTCGTTTAGCATTCTAAACTTTGGTCATGTTACGTCCTACCACATGCAAACTGATTCTTTATGTGGTCGGTTTTAGATGACCTGCATGGCAGCGACTACTTTTTCATTGTCTTGAAACACACAACCTTTTGCTCGTCCCCTTAATACCCCCCCCCCTTAAAAAATTAAGAGCCCTTCTGGCGACTGCCTACTAGGACAAAAGTTGCCGCACTCATACTATAGCCTAATACTAGGCTAGATTAAAAAAAAAAAATAAGGAATAAAGGGCTAAGGCACAAGCTAAAAAAAGGAACAACAACAACAAATAAAAAAAATGATAAGAGAAAAGTTAACAAGAAGGAAGCGCGCTCCGGCGTCGGGTGTAGGCCTGCCTCCTTAGGCGCAGCAACATGTGACCTACATCAATGAGTCAAATAAAGGGGAGGAGGCCAGCCTCCTCCAAAAAATCATATAGTTCGCAGGTCTATGTGCACGAAGCAGTCCCGAGGACAAGAGACAAGTGGTAGCAACCCCTACTCTTCCCGGTACCGGGACAGGTAACGTGCGCGAAGATCACCCAAAATGGCGCATTCAGCAATAATGTGCCGAACGGTCTGGGGAAAAACAAAGTCGTAGGAACAAGGTGTTGGCCAGTGCTCCATCAAAAGGCGGTGCGTCCCGTGAGTGTGTCCAATTCGGAGACGACAGAAAGTAGCCTGAAGCAGTAGCGGCGTTTGGGGAGAGGGGGTCAATGGAAACAGTCTCTAGGTATGGCCCGCAAATTTAAGTTCTCCTCAGTTGTCTCCCCTCTTCTTTGCCGAGCAGCCCAGAGGGCTGCTTGGCGTGAGGAAGAACTAAACACTGAACTGGTTGCCCAATCCTCGCGGACTCTTTGGTGCCCTCATCGGCGCACTCATTCTTCGCAATTCCCACATGTCCAGGAACCCAGCAGAAGATAATCTGGACATCCACCCGGCTCGCCAAAACGTGGCGTCACGGATATTACGATCCAGGGGATGCGAAGATTCCAATGCCCCGAAAGCTTCTTCATATCGCTCCAGATAGAATGTTGTAAGGAAAGGGCCGACTGGTCAAAGTTCCATGACGCTTCCTTTACCAGTAAACAAATTAGAGATTTTGTAGATATCGATGCAGCTATACATTACATTTCCTGTTTAGTGGTAATGCTGCAGAGTCCGCAATTCCTAGAACTTGGTCCCGCCGGGGCATAAATTCAATCCCATGGTGGAATGCTGATTTCGTTCTTGTGGCTGCGCCCTATAAAAATGTTCGTGCGCGGTTCCGCCGAAATCCAGCTCTTCCGAACCGTATTCACCGAAATCAAACTAGAGACATTCACCAGCGAACTTTACCTCCTGGAGGTCATGTGTGGCATCCTTATCTTCCACTATCTCTTCAGTTCAGGTGTGGAAGAGATTGAACAAAATCAGGGGTCGGTATGCTAGACATTTCACCCCTGGAATTTAGATGATTCCCCATCTTCGTGAGCTGCGAAAGTGATGTCTCCGAAAAATGGACCTAATGAAGATACCTTCTCACACATTTTGGGAAAGTGATAGGTTCATGTTGTGGAGGCTCTATACCTCTCTCGTACAGTCCAAGTTTGACTATGGTAGCGTGGTGTATTCCTTGGCATCTTCCTCGTCTCTCCATATTCCGCATCTACCCAGTGGCGCATTTCGCTCTTCCGCTTTACTGAGCAGTTAAGCTGAGACTGGCATATTCCCGCTTCTTCACACCGCCTCTAGGTCTGTCTCCAGTATATTTTCTGTATTCAGCAGCTCCCTTGCTCAGAGGCCTACAAGACTGTCTTTCCCCCAGGGTCTGTCGATGCCTTTGACAAATTTCCATCCATACACCCTCCCTTTGCGGCTTTGTGTAGCTGAACACGTTTCCCGTTTAGGACAACGCAATTCATTTTTTTCCCTTCTCATTCCCGCCAGCCCTCCGGTGGACATTCCCTTCGTCAAATATTTGCTTGACTCTCTTAGCATGAAAAAGTTTCTGCTTAACCCACGTGTCGCACGTGCTATGTTCACTGAACATGCGGCATATCGCACTCCATTATGTCATCTCTTCACAGACGGGTCTAAAACGGACGATGTTTTGGGGGATGATGTGGTATTACCGGGGTCTTTATTCTCCGAGTCATTATGGCAGGCAGATTCCATTTTTACCACCGAACTTCATGCAGTATTATTAGCCTTACGCCCCCTCCCTCTCTGAGACCTTTTCTTTCTTCATGGATTACTCCCAAAGAGGCTCTGGCCCTCTCGTATTAAGGGAGGTCAGCCCTGGGGCCCTTGGGGGACCCCTGGTTCTGTAAAGTAGACTTTTAATATACCCCTCTCCCCTCCTATTACTTTCTTACACTGCCCTTTATTTCCCACTCTTCTTTTTCCTATCTAGTAGCCCTGACGGTTACCTGACCTCTGTTTGTTTTTTCTTTGGACTGATTCTGAATTGTTCTTTCATAAAGGTCGGAGGAGGTTGGGCATCTCCACCGTCTTCAACTGCCCATGCCCAAGGAGAAATCCATCATTAGCCTCTTTTCTCCGCGCGTAGGAGAATTCGGGCAGCCTCTTCGGTCTATAAAGATGGTGCGGTGGATCCGTATCCATTCTCCATGACATGAGGACCTACCGGACGTAATCGAATCTAGAGTTGCAGTAACTCCGGGCTCTTGTAGGCCTCCGTGGTGGAGAGTCCCGAGGGAAAATATGGTTATTTCTATTTGCAATGCCTAGTTATAAACCTAAAACTTCCCCTTCTTGTAAGGGTTCTCGTGCCAAACGTTCTTCACTCCTCCCCCCCCCCTATCAGCCTTCCCTCGCTCGTTCGATCTCCATGCCAACGATGTGTACCCAGATTTAGACTCTCCCCGCTTTCTGGTCATGAGTTCGTCATCTGACATCCCACTTGCAAAAGTGGATGTTTGACGTTAATGAATTATTTGAGTTCCGCTGTGGTGAACCCCGCCGGAAGAGGTAGTGGCGATATAATAGTCGAGGTGTCATCTCACTTTCAACATAATCTTGTGGGAAATCTGTCTTCGATAGCCGAAGTTCCCATACCCGTTTTGCCCCATCGACGCCTGATTTTTGTCAAAGGTGTCATGCGTTCAAACGAATTAAGGGACTGCGACCTCACCCGTCTTCAGAGCAAGCTTAGTATCCAACGCGCCACACATGTACACAGGGTGACTAAAACTGTAAGCTCTACTAGAGTCCCAACTGCCGCATTGAGTTTAACGTTCGAATGTCGGGAACTGACGCATTTTATTAAAGCTGGGTACCTTCGTGTCCCGGTAAGCCCCTACGTCCAACTACCCAGACGTTGCTTCAATTGTAATCAATGTGGACATGTTGGTTTTGCGACCGTGTCTGTCGGCACTTCCGTTCCTGCGTGAATTGAAGGTTCTGATTACCATGGCCCTGAATATACCAAAACATCGTGCTGTGCTTACTGCGGTGGTGCATACAGGGCCGCGTCAAAAATCTGCCCAATTTTCTTATATGAAAAGGAGGTCCTCGCTTTGCATGCCTTTCTGCGTTTGAACGTGCGAGGGGCTCGCTAACGTGCTGGAGCACAAACCTCACATCTTGGCCGTCTCTTCTCAGACGTTTTGCGTGAGGCTGGATGAAACCGACCATCACGTTCGAGTTCCAACACGCCTGAAGCATCTCACCGCCCATCTACCGTTAGTGTCAGAAGCATTCACGATATACCGTCGAAGCATCGATCTCCCACCGAGATACCTTATGCTGCCTCCCTCTCCCCGACAGTTCTAGCCGGGAACGACGCTCAGTGTGAGACACTTGAAGACATCAGACCTTATCTGAAAGAATCTTCTATATCGACCAGTGAAAGTTCTTCTAACCGGCCCCAGAACCCAAAGTCGCGTAGTAAGAGGAAGGACTCCTCACCTGGGTTATCGGCTACAAAGAAGCGGGGAGCCTCATGAGCTGACTCGGCCAAGCCTCAAGAATCTTCAATGGACTCTTCTCTGTTGCTGAATATTTTATGACCCCAAGCCAGTCCCGGCCTTCACAGGATTTAGGCCCCTTACCGGTCCAAACGGTAGCAGATATCCTCTCAGTTCCAGGCACTTTGTCCAGATCGCTTGCTTCACCCACTCAACCTCCTACTCATGATCCAATGGAAGCAGATGATATTCCAACATCACAAGCCGCAGTAGTTGGATCAACCCCTCAGACATCGAAAGCGCCATCGGCCAATCAATCCGAATCTACCGTCCGAAAATCTCTTACTAATTACAGACAGGGGCCTCAGACGGTTCCTTGAAACCATCGCACATATCCACTGTCACTGCTCCTTCCAGGATATCTTCCCCTGCAATAAAAGATCTTCAAAATCTGGTATTCGTTCCCCAAGCTCTTTGGGACGCACTGTGTGTGAGAACCACGTTATAGAATCGTATAAGACTCAAAAGTACCTCATAGACGAGCATTTTGTAGTTGTATAAAATTTTATAATGGGTTACGCACGTTGAACCATAAAAAAAAACTTCACCGAAGGGGAATCGGAAGGGTGCTCTCAAAAGTCTATAGATAGTATTTTCCATTTTATATTTTCAATATATATTAATAAATAGGGTTTGATGGATGAAAACAAAAGGCATTATAGGTTAGATCGCTTAGATAAGAGAATCGGTGACATTTTGTAACAATACAAGGCCTAAGAGAGGCAAGTCATTATTTTGTCTAGATGTGAAGAAAATATTATATTAATTCCTTGCTTATTATTATTATTATTATTATTATTATTATTATTATTATTATTATGTAGCAATTATAAGATTTAATAATTATGTAAAAATTGCTAAAATATGTTAATGTTAGTTGAGAGAACCAGTTTTTTGTTATGGGAACCGATTAAATATATAAATTTATTATAATTGGTTCTTTAAAAGACCGCATCCTGTTGGCGGACAATAAAAGGCGCGTACGAGCCTGCGTACAAGGAATCCTACAATCTTCCCTGAACGTCAACCAAAAGAAAAACACCCTGATCTCTACGCATCGCCTAACTTATCTCGGGCTACACATTAATCTGAGAAAGCAGTAGGTAGCCCTCTCCTCGCTCATGAGCAACAAGCTCAGAGAGGTAATAAAGGTGGCTTCGGAGCATTGTCTCTCTCAGAAAGGATGGATCAGGGTCGTCGGCCTCCATAATTTTGTGAGGCCATTCATCCGTTTGCGATTCTTTTGGATTCAGCTCTGCTATATGCAGCCTGCCTCTCCGAGGCCGGAGGACTTTATTCCTCTGATTCCGTTAATTACCGGAAAGTGGTTTTCCTTTTAGCCCCTAAGGCTTCCCCCTTGATCATCCATTGTGACGCCAGCACTACCGGCGTTGCTATTTCCTCCCGGTAACATGCTGTGGCATGACCCCTGGATTCCTCCTCTCTCGGATCTATCTTTGAGGGCGAGACAGTGGCTCTCTGGTTGTCCATCTCCTTTTTTTCCCAAGGCAAGGATCTTCTCCGACAACATACCGGCCATATTCAACTCTTCAAGGACAAGGATTCTCCTGTCTCTTCTAACAAAAATTTCCGACGACCTTTATGGAAAATTCTCACGACTCTTCTCACGAGCTTCACTCAACATCGCCTATATACGCAGCAAGAATAACCTTGCTGATGGCGCCTCCAGAGCCTTCGGCCAAGTTTCACGAGCCTGGCTAGCGACCATCGTTACAACAACTATATAAGCGGTCACTTCTCAGGGAGACTCCATGGTCGTTTTACTCCTCGTGACACAAGGTATCCCCGTGAAGTTGCCCCTTCCTGGCCTCCCTTCCGTTCTCCGCTTCGTCATTAATGGTTCTGTAGTCAGACTCTCCCTGTAATATTTTATGTTAATTGAATCGTAATCGATCTTTCCTTGTATTCCTGGGGTCACTTGACCCGCTCCTATGTTAGAGTTTTTTCTATAACCTCATTTTCTGTACTTCAAAATAAAGGAAGGGTCCTCTCTCCTGCGAGAGGGAGGACCACAAACAAAAAGGCAAATGGACTGCATCTAAGGATGGATTCTTTTATCAAGAAACTACTATCGGAATATGAGTCCAAGCTCCTGCCGAATAAAGAAATTCGAATCCAGCTCCTTGTGAATATAAGGCATTCACTGAGGAATCAGCCTAGGCAGACGCCCAGCTGAATCAAGAAACCCCTTTGGCTGCCCCAAGAGTGGTACAAGAATTCAGTGACATAATATCCTCCATTTAACAATGAAATTGTCAATGCGTTCTTTCCAAAGGGATAAGAACTCAAAGTTCTTTTGACGACTCTCCACTGAGCTGTTATTTGTCTTCAATGGAACAAACTGGGTACACTGCTCGTTTCGGTGGTACCATTCTTTCGTATTTTCAACTCCCATGGGGATGGGGGTGTCAGTTATGGTTTCCTCACCCCACCATGTATCTCCCCTCCCCCTTCACAATACCCTCCAAGCTGTTGCCGTGAGGGTTTTTCTTACAAGGCTTTTTACTGTTTGTTCTATTTACCTCCCTCCTTTACCATTGTCAAGACCCGACCTTTTAGAACTTGTAGATCAGCTGCCCATCACCCAGATTGGTATGACATCACTCGGAATACCAAAGGCAGTGTTTTAGTCTCCTTTACTATCTGATTTCTTTGCGTTTTAAACACCGGCGATTTTAACTCTTATCATGTCAAGACGGATTCTTTTAATTGTGTTGACCTGTCTCTGTTTCCCGGAACGCCTCACTGATTTTCAATGGTCAACCCTTGATGACGCGGCCACACAGACCATTCCACGGAGGCTACCCGTAACGGGTCGCTTAACCATGCCCTGGTGGACCTCGGAGTGTACAACAGCCGTCAAAAACTACAAGTTCCATATGCCCGATTCCGGTGGAACCCAACCATGTGCAGTAAGGTTGACCGAAACCCGGCTCGGGCGCTTCGCCAGGCTCGCCAAACTTCATGGCACTGCTACGTCTCATCATTTCCTTCTATGACCCCTATCGCGAAGATCTGGAAGAAGATTAAACAAGATCCGGGGTTGTTAGGCCCCCGCACTCAACTTACAGGGACCCTTAGTGAATGACCGCCTAATGATCAGCGATGCCTTGGCCGATCATTTCCATGCCGTCAGCAGCGTCAGCCGTTACAATAAGGCTTTTCTAGTCTATAAATCAAACGAAGAGTCTTACCATCTCAATTTTACAACAAAATCTAACCTTCCATATAAAGCCTTATTCTCCATCCATGAGTGTGTGCTGCATTGTCCCTTTGTAGGTCTACTTCTGGCCTTGACGGGATCCATTTTGATATGATTCGGCACCTACATCCACACTTTCATTTTTTTACTTGAATTGTACAACCTTATATGGGTGAAAGGTTTTTACCCATCATCATGGCGCGTCGGGATTGTCCTTCCCTTTGTCAAACCGGGCAGGGACGGGTTGGACGTAGATCACTACCGCCCTATAGCTCTTACCAGCTGTCTGACTAAGTTGCTAGAGATGGTATTGGTGCGCATGAACTAGTTCCTAGAAACCAATCACTTACTGTCTTCATTTCAGTGCAGTTTTTGCACGGGTCATAGTACGCTCGCCCTTTTAGTACGTTTCGAAGGATCGTTCCGGAAAGCTTTCTCGTTAAAGCACCCAGTCTTGGCCATATTTTTCGACATTGAGATACGGCGTCTTAAAGCAGCTATACGTTTGGGGTATGAGAGGTCTTTTACCGTCTTTTATTCAAAGTTTATTATCATCTCGATCCTTTATCGTGTGTGTTGGAGACACTTACTCTGACCTGCAACCTCAAGAGGAGGGAGTTCCTCCGAGCAGCGTTTAAAGTGTTTTATGTTTCGTAATTGCGATTAATAATATTTCCTCTCTCCCAGAGGGTGTATCGGCGACCCTGTTCGTCGATGAATTGGCGCTATATGTTCCTCGTCTCGCCTTTCATCAGCAGTGCGTCGGATGCGATCTCACAAAGTGCACAACTTAGGGGATCTTGTTCCGCCACTTATCCCCCTACAGGGTGTAGATATAGAGTTCGTCTCTGAGCGTAACTCTTGATCCCAAGCTATCCTAGTTACCGTACCTACGGTCTTTGAACGGGCTGTCTGCGGGCTCTAGACATTTTGAAAGTCCTCTACCACACGTAGTGTGGCAATGATCGTCAAACACTGCTCACTATATACTGCCATCGTTCAATCCAAATTGGAGTATGGATGCCAAATTTACTCCTCGGCTTCTCCCTAAGCCCTTAAAATCTGAATCCGATTCGCAGCATCAGAGTTTTCCTCTCCAGTGGAGCCTTCCGCACTTCTCCCGTCAACAGCCTTTACTGTGAGAGTGGGATGCTCCCCTACTCTCACTCCACTCCAGATCTACATGCGATACCTCTCTCGTGTATAGCAGGCCCCTGTATCAGAGGATTACAGATGCCTGTATGCTGCCGAGTCAACGGCGGCATTCGATAGATTGCCGTCCTTACCGCGCCCCCCTGAACCTCCGGATCGATCATCTCTCCAATCTGGGTGCTCTAATGGTCCTTGCCCTCCCGTCGTCGCTGACCCCTAGTTGGCGAGTTCCACCTCTCAGTTTGTACCAGCACGTGGAGACTGGACAAGTCGTCCGCGGACCCTTGCTCCCTTAAGAGGCTGTTCCTAGAGCATGCGACCTCACATAAACACGGATGGTCCAAATCGGACCGTGGCGTGGGTGCCGTAGCCACCTACTCTGGAGAGTTGTTTTTAACCTTGTCTCTGCCGCTGAACTTTGAGCTTTTTCGACTGATCCAAATTTTACCTTTTAAAGATTTCGTCATTTTCTCCGACTCTAGGAGTGTTTTAAAGGCAATTCACTCTTTTAATGCTTCCCTATCCCTTAGTCACAGAAATCTACAACTGGCTGGTCTAGAATACATCCCGATACTGTTATATTTTGTTGGGTATTCGGGTATGTAGGGTTGCTGGGCAGCAAGAGGGCTGATCAGCTGGCCTGTCCAGCCTACTCTGTGTCCCCAGATAACTCTTAATTGCCTTCGAGATTTCTTTCCTTCTATAAGAGAATATATTTTTCAGTTGTGGCAGGACGAATGTTCATGATTTAAATTATATAAAATCAAAAAGTCTGTTCTTTCTTGGCCCTCGAACTCAGACTACGGTCATTAGAGGTGGCCTTTTGCCGCATTCGCATCGGCCACAAAAGACTTACCCACGGTCATCTTGTTTTGGCTAATGCTTGAATCAGCTCTTGCTAGCGTTTTTGTGGTGGGGACCAATCGGTCGCTTATCTTCTACTAGAATGCCTTCATTTTGCCTCTCCGGTCGTCCTATTTTCCGACCTTTTTAACTACCCTTCGCCTGTCCCGCCTTCGTTTCATTCTGGCAAAGGAATCTTTTAAAAGATTTTATCACATAGTGGTCTCCTCCCTCTTTTATAACTAATTTGTTTCTTTTTATTTCCGCTGCCACTTGGATTGGGCAGCTGCCTAACTGGTTCTTTGCATTTAGGGTTTTTATTGATTCGAGAAGCGTATTATAGGCTCTTTGTTCTTTAACTTCTGGCCATCCCCTCTAAAATACATTCCTTGTTGGTGAATAACTTTCGATACAAAGTAGATTTTTTTTATTTTATAGAGCACATCTGGAGCCGGCCTACTTGGGCATAAGTCGCCGAAAAACACGACAGCCTAGAACTAGGCTACTTTAAAGTAAAAATATATGAAAACATAACAATGATATAAATTGGAAAACTTAACAATCAGGAAGCAATCTTCGGCAGCGGGGGGAGGTCCCTCTCACCCCGGTGCCGGAGAGTGCAACCTACAAAACAACAATAGCAAACGAAAAACAAAAAGAACCTTAAATAAAGGAGAGAAGCGCGGCCTCCCCTAAAAAGTCCACAAGTCAATGTGCACGAACTCGTCCCGAGCACAAGGGACAGGCGGTAGCGGCCCCGCCCATCCGGTACCGGGACAGGTATCGTGCGCGAAGATTACCCAGACTTAGACATTCGACAAAAATGTGGCGAACAGTCTGGGGGACGACGCAGTCGTCGCAATAGGGCGCTGGCGAGCGCTCCATCAGATAGCGATGCGTTACACGAGTATGTCCGATAAGGAGACGACAGAAAGCGACCTGAAGCCATCGCGGCAATGAGGGATAGGTCAATGGGAACAGTTGCGGCGCAATGGCACGCAACTTTAAGTTCCCTTCGACCCTCTCCCATCTTCTCTGCCAAGTAGTCGGAAGAGCTGCCCGTATTCCTGCCATGGAGTCGGTGTGAGGAAGAGCAAAACGATGGTCCGGTCGCAGAGTCCTCGCGGACTCTTTGGTGCCCTCATCGGCGCGCTCATTCCCCGCAATTTCTACATGTCCAGGAACCCAGCAGAAGAAAATCTCGACATCTGCCCGGCTCGCCAAAACCGTGGCGTCACGGATATCGCGAACCAGGGGATGCGGAAATTCCAATGCCCCGAGAGCACTCAGGGTGCTTTGTGAGTCGCTATAGATCACAATCCGGTCTCCGAACCGGGCACGTCGCGTAATCTCCCGTACGGAGTGTGTATTGCCACCAGCTCGGCCGTGAAGACAGACGCAGCGCCTGGTAGAGCCCCGCTGACTTCAAACAGAGGGGATACGGCGTGGAAGCCGACCCCCTCTTGGGACTTGGAGCCATCCGTATACACTGGCACGGTTCCAGCGTGACACGGTGTGCTCCAAAAAGGTCAAACGCAATACTCCCGGTGCAGTAAAAGCTTTGGGAGCAGAGGCGTGGCGACAAATAGCCAAATGTGGTACCCTCGAGGGTGGCGACCTGGGCAGAACCAGGGGCACCACCGGCCCGAGAGCTATATCTACCTCTCGAAGGAGTTTCCTGGCCCTAAACCCAAAGGGCTTAGGGTATGACTGGCGTCTCTCGGCGGCATAGGCACCATCGAGATCAGCTGCGGATGCAGTGAGAGCTGTTGGCGACTGAGGGAGGCGCCGGGCTCGCGCGTACAGGCGAGTGATGCACTGCACGCGGCGCAGAGCGAGTGGCATCTCCCCAGCATCGACCAACAGGCTCTCAATGAGGGAAGTGCGGAAGGCACCGGCCGCAAGGCGAAGGCCAGTGTGGTGGATCGAATCCCCCTTCCGCAATAAACGCTCGGCTGCGGATGCATAAAACTCGCATCCGTAGTCGAGCTTCGAACGAACAAAGGATCGATGAAAAAGTAAGGCAGTAGCCCTATCAGCACCCCAAGCGCTAAACGTCACGGAACGGAGAATGTCCATGGCGTGGGTACAAGAGACCCTAAGGCTGCGAATATGAGCCTCCCAGGTGAGGCGTCGGTCGAATACAAGACCAAGGAAACGGTGCGACTCCACCACATCCAGGCGCACCCCATTAAGAAACAAATCTGGGTCGGGGTCAAGTCGTGGATGGCAGGAGAAGTGCACCACCTTATTCTTGGCCAAAGAAAACCGAAACCTGTGCGCTTCGGCATAGCGAGAGACGTGGTTCAATGCCTGTTGGAGTTGACATCTGGGCCGCGCCAAAAGAGATCGAAAGGTCGTCCACGTAGAGCATAGCGAGAACATCTTCCGGCAGCACCGAGGTGATACCGTTGATGCTCAGGGCAAAGAGTGTGACACTGAGGACACTTCCCTGCGGGACACCCTCTTCCTGCTCCTTTAGGCCGGAGAGGGCTCCCCCCACCCGTACGCGGAATCTATGATCTCGCCAAAATCCATATATAAACATTGGGAGGCGTCCCCTCTCCCCCATGATACCGTATCGCCATGCGGTATCATAGGCCTTCTCCAGATCGAAAAACACCATGGCGTAGTGCTGTCTACGAAGGAAAGCCTCGCAGACGGCATTTTCCAGTCGTAGCAGAGCATCCGACGTGGAGTGGAACTTACGGAAGCCGTACTGTGCGGAAGACAGATGGCAACCGCTGTCCAGGAAAAAGGCTAATCTAACGTTTACCAATTTCTCCATCAACCTGCACACGCAAGAGGTTAGAGAGATTGGGCCGAAACCGGTCAGGGTTGAGTGATCTCTCCCCGGCTTGCGAAAGGCGAGCACAGTAGCGATTCGCACGGAGTCTGGGAGAAGACCCTCCACCTAGATCCTGTGGAACAAATCTAACAGAAAGGCCATGCCTCGCTCACCCAGGTGTCGAAGCATGGCGTACGGAACATCGTCCGGACCATAAGCGGTGTCCGCGCCACTCACTCACAGTAAACTTGTCGTTGAAGGGTTCTCCGCCTCTGGAGGTAAAGTCCAGCCAGCGGCCTTCCAAACATCACGACGTGCATTGAATGCTGGCGGAGCAGCATCCCGGCTAGATAATGCAGAAAAAGCGGTTGCTAAGGATTCCGCCACGGTCGCGGGGTCCGAGATTGCGGTCCCATTCTCTTGAAGAACGGGAGGGGGGGGGGGGGGGGTCCTTGACTCGCTTCCAAACCTCAACTAAAGGGGTCTTCCCGTTAAGTGAAGACACGTATGCTCACCAAGAAGAACGTTGGGCTTGTTCGAAATATACCGGAACCTAGCCCGAAGAAATTCAGCGACAGTGAAATCGTTCGGACGGTGCTTATAGCACCTGTAGGCATAACGCTTCTGTTTGAGGGCCGTCTCACACTCGGCCGACCACCATGGGAGTGGTCGGCGTGCAAAACGGCCAGACATTTCCTGAAATGCAGGCCACTGTGCCCACGCCAAGCACCACCGAGGTGGTCTCTCAGGCGGCAGTTGCCCTGAAAATGATATTTGAATGGGAAAGTGATCACTACCATGGAGGTCATCGACCACCCCCCAATCAAAATCAGGCTGTGCATCCGAAGAGCACACAGATAGGTGAAGGCAAGAAAATGAAGCGGTTCTCGGACAGTGATGAGTAAACTCATCCACGTTTAGGACACCCATCTCAAGCTCTTCGATCAGATCGGAAAGGACTTGTCCCCTGGGATTTATGGAGTAATCTCCCCAGAGAGGATGCCTGCCATTCAGATCTGTAGGCAAGAGATAGGGCCTCGGCAACCGTGCCACGACGAGGCGGAAGTCCCCCGCGTTGAAGTCAGCTGACGGTGGAATGTACGCAGAAATGATAGTATACCTCCTATCCAGACGCAGCTGCACAGCCACTGCCTGCAGGAGGTATCTAAAGAGAAAGGAAGAACGGAGACATCATGCCCCAGCCCGGCAGCCTGCGATGGTGGGGTCGCAAACCATTATACCCCGAGAGGGCGGGCAGGGGGCACGCGCCTAGCATGGTCTCCTGCAAAAAAAGATAGCTAACTGGGAACGAGACGAGAGAGCCTCCGCGGCTCCTCCCAGTTGGCCTGGAGTCCACGGCAATTCCATTGAAGGAATATACCCTCCAGGCCTAGCTCGGAGACGCGGGGGCCTTCCTCGAACTGAAGACCCTCACGGAAATGGCCGTACGCTTCCCGGGGGCATAATCCCGGACGAAGCGCTGTCGCCTTCGAGGGCTTATTGGGGGAGGTTGGGCTAGCCATGCGAGTCTTTTCCTCCCTCTGCCTCGAAACCTTAGGCGGGGGAGGCAAGGGGCCCTCTTTTCAAGGAACCACCGTCTCCGAGCCACTCGCTCCATCTCGGGAGGTAGGCAAAAGAACCGAAGCTCCTTTCGGGGGACAGCTTTAGGAACCCCGGAAGATGGCCTAGCGACCATCTTCAGGGGTGTTGCCTCCTGCGAGCCTAACGACTCGGTGGCCGTTTCGCCTTACGGGAAACGGTCACGTTGGGGGAACAGGGGGGAGCCCTGGTTTTAGCTGGGGCTGGGTATGAACCCTTTTTGCCACCAGCTTTACCAGGGTAGCACCCCGGTTGGGAAGAGCCCGCAGAAGGGCTCCGAATGGGCCCGGAAACAACCGTGCTCGTTGGCCTTGATGGGCCAGGAGCAGAGGGTGCCTTTCTAAATATTGAGGCATATGACGTCCCAGGCAGAGCCGGGCACGCCACGACCAAGTCCTTAGCCTCGCGGAATAAGAGTCGATCCTGGGCCTGAACGGCCAGGATTTCTTTT
The DNA here is from genome assembly GCA_963969495.1 of Ceratothoa steindachneri. Classification (NCBI taxonomy): domain Eukaryota; kingdom Metazoa; phylum Arthropoda; class Malacostraca; order Isopoda; family Cymothoidae; genus Ceratothoa; species Ceratothoa steindachneri. The sequence continues at coordinate 112,888,114 of OZ018320.1, read as the reverse complement.
TCAAGGAGATATGCACCACATTGCTTCGAAGAAGCAGTGTGCAGCTCTTCGCAATTGACACACTTGGCCACACACGATTTGGACTTATCGTGTGCGACCTTGGAGCAATTTACACAGACTTCGGGTGACCCCGACTTTGCACGTCCACATGAGCAATTCGTATGGCCGCTTCGGCCATACGACTGTAATAGAACCGCCGCGGCACGAATGCCTTCACGCGGTAGCGGTACCAACCGGCACGCACCGACTCAGGGAGCTTGTCACAGTCGAACGTGACGAAGAGTGTAGTGGTGGATTCCCCGGATTGTCCTCCCCATGGAAGGCCCTACCGTCTGAGGCTGGGGTTCTTCAAGGACCATGTGTGTCACAGGAGGGGCCTCCAGTTGGCCATCCCCTCCCAAGACATCGCAGGTCCCGTTGGCTGTATTGTCACTAGTCTTGTGTGGGGAGGCATAGGTCTTGACCCCGGCAAGGTCCAATATTCTTGCCAGCAGGTCTTTTGAGGGAAGCGACCGAAGGGGCCTGTCTTCCCTCTCCCCCCTAAGGGGGTTTGCCCTACCGAGCCGCTTACACGAGGGACGGTCGGCAATGGGCTGCCTGCTGACTTTCTTGGCAGTCCACTTGGAAAGAAAAGAGGGGACTGCCGCTGGAAAAAGGGAGGTGCCCGAAAGCACCTCCAGAGAAGGGGGTGAGGGGGAGTCCCCTGCACCCGCAGGCGAAGGAGAGGAGTAAGCCTCCTCTCCGGTTAGAGAAATATGGAGGGTCCTCTGCGCAAGCACAGGGGGGAAGGGACCTCCATTTTTTCGGTGGAGCTGCACGAGGGCGGCTCCGTCGTTGTTATAGGGGGAATTAAGGGGAGATGTTTTTTTTTTTGCATCATTGGGCATGGTGACCCTCTTTGTTTTACGGGACGCAATCGCTCACCACCTCTCGCAGTAGCCCGCACTGCAAGAGGTGCTTACAGGCCCGGCAGAACCAGGCACCGCCATTTCGGACCACCCCTCCCGCCTGGTGGCCTGGCAGTCCATCGGCATGGCGGCTCCACCTTAGACACGGCGTAAAAAAAAGATAGATTTTGAAGACGAAAGGAAAAGGTATGTGAGGAAGGTATGGGTGGGGATGAAGCAGGTTGTTAAAAATCAACCATCCCAGACCGGAGGTCAGAGGTTAGGGAACATTGTCCCCTCCCCCCCGATCCGGGACGGTTGGCTGAGAAGAAGGTCAGCATCTATCCTGTGGAATTAGAGGCTGACCAGAGAAAGCTGAGGGAGAGGTTGTTTGAAAAGCAACGAAGTAGGGGAGAAAAACAGGCTATCTGAAGGAAGGAAGAGTGGCTAAGCTAGGGCCGGACGGAGCGCTGGATCCCGTCAGCACGGCGGCCAGGATGGCCAATCGCCGCGCCCCTTACGGAGTCGATACAAAGTAGAGATTTGCTGGGTTCCTAGTCATGTCGGAGTTCAGGGGAATGAGTGGGCCGATGAGGCAGCCTGAATTGCGGCCACCGACTCGTTGCAGTCGACCTTATCGTGACTTTCATCCTCTTATTAGGGAGGACATTCGGTCATTAAGGGATGGCTGCATCGCTAAAGAGTTGCATTCCGTTAAGCCCTCGGTTTTAGCGTGGGCTAACTGTTATCACTTCGTCGGAACTCTTGAGGTGGTCCTTCGTCGCCTGCGAATCAGCCGCACACATTGGGCATTTAATGAGTAGCGATTGGCACCACATCGCCCCCTCTGTTGGTCCCCAATATCAGTACGTCATCGTTTGGTGAACTGTCAGCCCCTGGCTAGAATGCTTCCCTCTATTTTCCGTGTCCCATGCAACGAAAGGCTGTGCTTCCTCTTAGCCGAGAGCCCTTCTTTTAGTACTAATAACCTCTTCTGATTTATAATAAAATCTGTTTTTGCTCTCTTTTATAGCTTGTAAATATGCTTTAATTAACTAGAAATGTAAATATTAGTAAACGCATGTCTTTTTCCCTTGTTGCGGGGTAATAGGTTCCCCCTAGCTTAGTTTTGGATTTTTGTTAGGCAATGCCAGGGCATGACATTTGTTTATTGCCCCCTTTTTTATCGCTTTTATTTTAATCTTACAACTTTTTGTATTTCAAGGCCTCGTACCTGTTTATGTCTTGCCGCTCCATAATCTTAGATTTTAGTAGCGTACCTCCTCACTCCAAATAATAATAACTCCCAAGATACATAAATGACTAACAATAATATATGGGCGAAAGGGAAAGCATAAGTGGTAAGTCTACTTCATCGTCAAACTTGGCGAGGGCGGGCATCTCTCGCCATTGGGTTTAGGGGGAGGGAGCCCTTTCACAGTGAGTCTGGAAACACCATGGGTGGGGCTGGGGCCTGCATGAGATGTGTTCATATTTACTCACCTTCTACGAGATGCAGCAGACAGCAGCACTCCAACCCAAGACATATATAATTTCATAGGTGGGTGAGTAGGGTGCAGTAACATTTAGTCACCTCGTAGGATGAGCAAATGACCAGAGGTTTAAGGAAAAATTAAGATAGTTTTCTGCGCGTGGGATACAACATCCAAACGAATTATTATACAGAAAACAATAGGTTGTAACAGCATTTTTATTTATTTGCATCGAACAAGCACAGAACAGCATTGAATTTAATATTAAACTGTCAATTAATATCACATTTAATTACTCCTAAGGGTTTCAAATCAATTTGCTTTCGTACGACACACATCTCCAATCTTTTTGATAGCACCAGATCGAAGGCGATAAATGTCTATTTTCATATCCAACTCTTAAAAATTTCATAAATGGTCTCGAAAATAATTCCCAAATATTCCGCATCTTAAAGATATTTCTATATATTAAATTCCTATACAAACATTTCAAAAGTGAATAAAAATATAATCTGTAGGAAAAGCTATACAGTCCTAGAAAAAACATGAATTACTATCCCCAAATTCATACACGGACCACGAGCCTTCTTGCGAGCTAGCGTCCTTCAAAACATGTTCGAGATTTCGCTAAAAGAATCTCTCTTGCGCATATTATTTTTTTTAATGACCTTTTCCGGGAGGTTTAAGTTGAAAATGCCTGTATTCCAGTAATCGCTCGTCCAAGGATTAAAGCATGAATGTCATGGGTACCTGGAAAGAAGGGACTGATAGCGAAAAGAATTTCGTCCATGACACACTCGTTTGGTTACCCACCGTCCATTATGTTCATGTATAGCTTGTTCTACTCATTATCCAGGTTTAAACTCAAAGGCAATGATTAATATAACTACTCAAAAACAAAATTGGGTAAGCCGACGAAGGCATAGGCTTAACAGTGGCAAAGTAAATAAGAAAGGAGCAAAATACGAAAGACTGAGTGGTCTCTCTTCTTACCTTCGTATGTATTGACCGCTTCGAGATTCATGACATGCCGAATGATGTGGTACTCATCCGTTACTCCATTGCCACCCAGCATGTCCCTGCAGGTTCGAGCGATATCCAATGCCTTGCCGCACGAGTTTCGCTTCAGTAGGCTAACCATCTCGGGGGTGAGTCTGTGGACAAGGAAATCTTTACTATCCACAAGGAAATCTTTACTATTACCCAGGCCAAGTCAGAAACATCAAGTCTGTTAGGAAATATTTTGCGATCTAGGAACCCTGAACAAACAAAAGCTCACGAGTTCTCAGGCGTTTTTTATTTTATTTTTAGCACAGATATGGCGACTGCGACTAAGGACATATATCACCTAAATCAATGTTTGGCCTAATAGTAGGCTAAATTAAAAACACTAAACAACAGAAAAAAGAGGCAAGAAGTCTAGTAAAATGGATGAAACCATCCTCTCACAAGAAGACGAATAGCGCACAAGTCTCTGTGCACCAACTCGTGCGCATAGATCCTCCAGACTGGGAAATTCAACAAGAATATGCCGAACAGTCTGGGGGACAACGCAGTCGTCGCCGCAATAAGGTACCGGCGAGCGCTCCACCCACGATGGTGACCAATTCGGAGACGAGAAAAAGCAACCGGAAGCCGTCACGGAATGTGATAGACGCGGCGCTAAGGCAAGCAACTTTAAGTTCCCGTCGGGTGTCTCGCATCTTCTTTGCCAAGCAGCTCAGATTCTTACAATGTAATCGGTTTGAGGAAGAGCGAAACGCTGGTATGTTCGCCCAATCCTTGCGGACTCAATGGCGCCCTGAAAGAGGCCCGCTGACTTCAAACAGAGGGTAGATGGCGTGTAAACCAACCCTCTTGGGACTTGGAGCCATCGGTATACAATATCATGTCTCCAGCGTGACACAAAGTGTGCTCTAAAAAGGACGAACGCAATACTCCCGGCGCTGTAGAAGCTTTGGCGGCAGAGGTGTGGCGACCCGACCCCACCCCTCCAGGGTGTTGGGCAAATCAAGGAGCACCAGCGACCTCGAAGAAGTTTCCTAATCCTAGCACAAAGGGCTTAAGCTATGACTGGCGTCTCTTGGCGGCATAGGCACGGTCGAGATCGGCTGCATATGCAATGAGAGCTTGTGGGGACTGAGGGAGGTTCCGGGCTCGCGCTTACAGGCGAATAGATCACTGTGCACGGCGCAGAGCGAGTGGCATCTCCCCAGCGCAGGTCACCAAGCGGAGGACGGTATGGTTCACCTTCCGCAAAAAACGCTCGGCTGCGGATGCATAAAAATCGCATCCGTAATCAAGCCTTGAACGAACAAAGGATGGATAGAAAAGTAAGGCAGTAGCCCTACCAACACCATAAGTGTTGAACATCTAGGAACGAAGAATGTCCAGTCCATAGCGCGGGTACAAGAGACCCTAAGGCTGCGAATGTGAGCCTCCCAGGTGAGGCGTCGGTCAAAAACAAAACTGTGCGAATACACCATTTACAGACGAACCCCGTTTAGGAAGAATTCCGGGTCTGAAATGTATGCTCTTCGGCATAGTGAGAGAGGCGTTTCAATGCCTGTTGGAGTCGACATCTGGGCCGCTCCAAAAAGATCAAGCGTAGCGACAACATTTTCCGGGCAGCACCGAGGTGATACCGTTGATGCTCGGGGTAAACAGTGTGACACTGAAGACACTTTCTTCCTGCTCAAATGGACCGGAGAGCCCCCCCCCCCCGTCGCCATACGCCATACGGGGAAATGAAGATAATCTCAAAAATGGAAATATAAAGATCGGGAAGCGTCCCCTCGCCATCATAGTGTGGAGAGTCTACATGATACCGTATCGCCATGCGGTATTATTATAGGTCCTCTCCAGATCGAAAAAAAACAAGGCGTAGTGCTGTCTACAAAGGAAGATCACGCAGACGGCATTTTATAGTCGAAGAGCATCCAACATGGAGGGAGTGGAACTGGCGGAAGCCGCACTGTGCGGGAGGACAGGTGGCTTCCGCTGTCCAGAAAAAAAGTATTTATGATTTACCAATTTCTCCGTCAAGTTGCACACGCGGGAAGGTAGAGATATGACGAAAACCAGCCGGTATAGAGTGATCTTTTCCCGGTTTGTGACAAGCGAGCACACTAGGCATTCACCACGAGTCTGGGAGGATACGTTCTACCGAGATCCTGTTGAACAAATTTAACAAAGGCCATGCCTCGCTCATCCAGGTATCGATGAATGGCATACAGACGATCGTCCGGACCAAGGGTGGTGTCCGCGCACAAAGTGGAGAGGAGAACGCAACTCACTAAATGTATAAACCTGTGGTTCAAGAGTTCTCCGCCTCTGGAGGTAAAGTGCAGTTGGCGAACTTCCCCGACATCACCACGCGGGTTGAATGCTGGCGGAGAAGCATCCTGGCTAGAGAATGCGGAGAAAGCGGTCGCGAAAGACTACGCCACGGACGCGGGTTCCGAGACTGCTGTCCCATTCTCGCGCAGTGATACGGAAACTCATCCCCATTTAGGTCCCATATCTGCAGCTCGTCGATATGTATTTTTTTCTTCAGCGTCCATCTGGCAACTGCTTACTAGGGCATAAGTGGATTTAATCATCTTATATCCTAATACTAGGCTAGATTAATAACTAAACGAGCAAAGAACATCAAAAAAATACAAAACAAAGAATACCAGAAGTGAATAGCAACATAAAAATAAAAGCAAAAAAAGAGAGAAGAAAGCACGCTTCCGGCGACGGGAAAGGGGTGCCAGCCCACGGCGCGGGAACATGCAATTTACATCAAAGAAAGTTAAATAAAATGGAGGGCAGCCTCCTCCAAGTCTCTGTGCACGTCTCCCATCTGCTTTGCCAGATAGCCTGGAACGCTGCACTGTTTCAAGCCATGTAGTCGGTGAGAAAAAGGGAGCGAAACGCTATTCTGATCTCCAGTCTCCGGGGACTCTTTGGAGCCCACATTATCCGCAATTCTCACATGTGGCGGGCGTGCTTCGAAACATACCGGAATCTAGCCTTAGCTGGACGAAATTCACCAACAGTGAAGTCGTTCGGGCAACGCTTATAGTGCATGTGGGCATAACCTTCTGTTTGAGGGTCACCTCACACTCGGCTGACCACCACGGAAGCGGTCAACGTGCAGAACGGCCAGACATTTTAGGAATAGTAGTTAGGCCCACGGCGATGAGATTGCCGGAGAAGAACTCAACGGCCAGATCTGCCGACCTAAACTCCTCGACTGAAACAGAGAAATCAGTCATCTCGCTGGCAGCCGCGCCAAGCACCACCGGGGTGGGTTCTCAGGCGGCAGCGTCCCCCAAAATGATATTTGAATTGAAAAGTGATCACTACCATGGAAGTCATCGACTACCTACCACCCAAAATCAGGCTGTACTTCCAGAGCACAAAGATAGATCGGTTCTCGGGCAGTGATGCGTAAACTCATCCACATTTAGACATTTAGGATAACCATCGGCAGCTTCTCGATCAAGTCGGCAAGGACATGGCCCCTGTGATGGTTTGAGTAGTCTTCCCTCGGGTGGTGTCTACCGTTCAAATCCCCCAAGTAAGAGAAAGGGCCTCGGCAACTGTGCCAAGACGCAGCGAACCCCCCCCCCCCCGGCGTCGAACTCAGCTGACGGTAGAATGTACACGGAACCTTTATACTCTGGGAGGGTGGGCAGGGGGCACACGCCAAGCATGGTCTCCTGCAAGAAGCCAGCTAAGGGAAAACGGCAGGAGACGAGCCGCCGCAGATCCTCCCAGTTAGGATGGGGTCCAGGGCAATTCCATTGAAAGAACATGACCCCCAGGCCTAGCTCGGAGATGCAGGGGCCATCTTCGAAGAGAAGACCCTCATTTTTTTTTTAAGGGGCCCATCTGACGACTGCCTACTTTGGCAAAAGTCGACGTACTCGACCTAGCATACATATTTTTAGACTATATTAAAAAAAATAATAAAAAAATCCACGAAATAATATGCAAATAACCATGATAAAAATTACAAAGGCAAAAAAAAAAAAAAAAAGGTAAGAGGCAAGAGCGAACGGCGCTCCGGCGTTGGGGAAAGGCCCGCCTACCCCCGGCGCAGGAACATGGGACCTACAACAAACAGCCAAATACAGTGGAGGAGGCAAGCCTCCTCCGATAAGTCATAGTCAACAAGTCAGTGTGCACGAACTCGTCCCGAATATAAGGGACAAGCGATAGCGACTCCGCTCGTCCCGGGGCCAGGACAGGTAACGCGTGCGAAGATCGCCCAGACTGGGACATTCAACAAGAATGTGCCGAACAGTCTGGGGGACAACGCAATCTTCTCAGTAGGGCGCAGTCGAGCCCTCGATCAAATGGAGGTGCGTCCCATTCGGAGACGGCAGGAAGCAACTTGAAGCTGTCGCAGCATTGGGGGGTAGGTCCATGGGAACAATCGCGGCGCAATGGCACGCAACTTTAAGTTCCCCTGGACCGTCTCCCATCTTCTTTGCCAAGCAACCCGGAGAGCTGACCGTATTCGTGCCATGTAATCGGTGTAAGTAAGGAAGAATGAAATACTGACTTGGTCGCCAGGTCGCGCAAGACTCTTTGGCGCCCTCATTCTCCGCAATTCCTACATGTCCAGAAACGTAGCAGAAGATAATTTCGACATCTGATCGGTTCGCCAAAACCGTGGCGTCACGGATATCGCGAACCAAGAGATGCGCAGATTCCAATGCCCCTAGAGCACTTAGGGCGCGTTGAGTAGCAATGAATCACAATCCGGTCTCCGAACCGGGCACGTCGCGTAATCTGCGGTACAGAGTGCTGTATTGCAACCAGCTCAGCCGTGAAGACAGACGCAGCGCCTCGCTGACTTCAAACAGAGGGGATAAGGCATGGAAACTGACTCCCTCTTGGGACTTTGAGCCATTCATATACACTAGCACGGTTCCAGCGTGACACGAAGTATGCTCCAAAAGGCCGAACGCAATACTCCCGGCGCTGTAGAAGCTTTTGGGGCAGAGGCGTGGCGACAAATAGTCAAAGGTGGTACACTCCAGGGTGATGTCTTAGGCAGAACCAGGGGCGCCACCGACCCGAGAGCCATACCTAGTTCTTGAAGGAGTTTCCTAGCCCTAAAGCCAAAGGGCTTAGGGTATGACTGGCGTCTCTCGACGACATAGACACCGTCGATATCAGCTGCGGATGCAATAAGAGCTATTGGAGACAGTGGGAGGCGCCTGGCTCGCACGTACAGGTGAATAATGCACTGTGCACGGCTCAAATCTCCCCAGCATCGACAAGTTGCCTCTCAATGGGAGAAGTACGGAAGGTAGCCGTCCCCAGGCGAAGGCCGGTGTGGTGGATCGAGTACACCTTCCAAAATACACGCTCGGGTGCGGATGCATAAAACTCGCATCCGTAATCGAGCTTCGAGCGAACAAAGGATCGATAAAATAGTAGGGCAGTAGCTCTATCACCACCTCAGGCGCTGAACGTCACGGAACGAATATCCATAGCGAAGGTATAAGAGAACATAAGGCTGCGAATGGAGCCTCCAATGTGAAGCGTTGGTAAAACACAAGACGAAGCAAACGGTGCGATTCCTCCACTTCCAGGCGCACCCCATTGAAAAACAAGTCTGGGTCAGGGTGGAACCGTGGATGGCGGTAGAAATGCACCACCTTAGCCTTGGCTACCAAAACCGAAGCCTGTGCACTTCGGCATAGCGAGAGACGCCCTTCAATGTCCATTGGAGTCGACGCTCCAGAGTTGGCATTTGGGTCGCACGAAAAGAGATCTAAAGGCTGTGCACGTAGAGCATAGCGAGAATATCTTCTTGCTCCATTGGGCAGGAGACGGGTCCCCCAGCGTACGCGGAATAGACGATTTCACAGAAATTCAGATATAAAGATTGGGAGGCGTCCCCTCGCCCCCATCGTGTGGAGGGTCTACATGAAACCGTATCGTCATGCGGTATCATAGTCCTTCTCCATATAGAAAAAACACTGTGGCGTAGTGCTATCTACGAGGGGAAGGCCTCGAGGACGGCATTTCGAGCCGGAGCAGGGCATGCGACGTGGAGCAAAACTTGCGGAAGCCACACTGTCCAGAAAAAAGTCTAATCTAACATTTCCCTTTTTCTCCATCAACTTGCACACGCAGGAGGTTAGAAAGATTGGGCAGAAACTAGCCGGGGTAGAGTGATCTCTCCCGGGTTTGCGAAAAGCGAGCACACAAGCGATTTGCCAGGAGTCTTGGAGGATACCCTCTACCCAGATCCTGTTGACGAAATCTAACAGAAAGGCCATGTCTCGCTCACCCAGGTGTCGAAGCATGGCGTACTGGACATCGTCCGGACCATGGGCGGTGTCCACGCACGAAGCTAGAACGGAACGCAACTCACTCAAGAGTAAACCTGTCGTTGAAGGGTTCTCCGCCTCTGGAGATAAAGTCTAGTCGGCGGCCTTCCGCGAAATCGCAACGCGCATTGAATGCTAGCGGAGCAGCATCCCGGCTAGAGAATGCAAAGAAAGCAGTCGCGAAGGATTCCGCCACGGTTGAGGGGTGCGAGTTTGCGGTCCCTTTCTCCTGGAGAAGGATTCGGGGCAAGTTCTCGCAGGACCCCTGCGAGAACTTGCCCCGTATCGTTTTGACTCGTTTCCACACCTCTGCTAGAGGGGTCTTCCAGTTAAATAAAGACACAATGCACGACAAGAAGAGCGGCGAGTGTGCATCGAAATATAGCGGAACCTAGCTCGACGAAATTAACCGGGTGGCGCTTATGTAGACATAACGCTTCTATTTGCGGGTCGGCTCACACTCGGCTGACGAACACGGGAGTGGGTAGCGTGCAAAACGGCCAGATGTTCTAGGAATAGTAGTTAGGCCCACGGCGATGAGGTTACCCGGGAAGAACTCAACGGCATCATCTACAGACCTAAACTCCTTGACTCAGATAGAGAAATCAGTCATTTCCTGAAATGAGGACCACCGCGCCCAGCACCACCGAGGCGGGCTCTCGGTCAGCGGCGGCCCAGAAAATGATATTTGAATGAGAAAGTGATCACTACCATAGTCATCGACCACTCTCCACCTAAAATCAGGATGTGCGTCGGGAGAGCACAAAGATAGATCGAGGTAGGAAAATGAGGCGGTTCTTGGTCAGCGATGCGTAAACTCATCCACATTTAGGACACCCATCTCCAGCTCGTCGATCAGGTCGGCAAGGACTTGACTCATTGGATTAATCAGTAGTCTCCCCAGAGGGAATGTCTACCGTTCTGATCTCCGAGCAAGAGAAAGGGCCTCAGCAACCGTGCCACGACGCGGCGGAAGTCTTCCGCATCGAAGTCGGCTGACGGTGGAATGTACGCGGAAATAACGGTATACCTCCTATCCAGGTGCAGGTGCACAGCTACTGTCTGAAAGGAGGTATCTAAAGCCAAGAGATGAACGGAGACATCATGCCGGGTGTAAATCGCACATCCTCCCGCCAGGCCCACATCTGGTGGTGGTATTGGGATTGCAAAACCCTTATACCTTGGGAGGGTGGGCAGGCGGCAGGGGACATGCGCTCAGCATGGTGTCTGCAAAAAGATTGTTGACGGGAAACTGGACGAGACGAGCCTCAGCAACTCATCCCGAAGGCAGAACTCCGGGCGCTGTTGGCCGGACAATGCGCAGAAGGCGCTGTCGACTTCGAGGACTTATCGGGGGAGGTAGGGCTCGCCATGCGAGTGTTTTCCTCCCTCCGCCTCAAAACCTTTGGCGAGCGGAGGTTCCTCTTTTCGAGGATCCACCGTCTCCGAGCCACCCAGCCTACCACTGGGTGTGGGCGTAGGAGCCGCGGCTCCTTTGTTGCTGTCCTTTCGGGGATAACTTTAGGAACCCAGGAAGATGGCCTCACGACACTCTTGAGGGGTATTGTCTCCTGTGAATCTAACGGCTCGGTAGAGGCGCGCGGCAGTTTCGCCTTATGCGAAACGGTCACGCTGGGGTAAGGGAGGGGAGCCTTCGTTTTAGCTGGGGCTGGGTGTGAACCCTTTGTGGCGCCAGCTTTACCAGGGAAGCGCCCGGGGTGGGTAGAACCAGCAAAAGGGTTCCGAATGGGCGCGGAAACGACCGTGCTCGTAGGCCTGAAGTGGCCAGGAGCAAAGGGTGTATTTCTCACCATTGAGGCAGCGAAGGGCGCGCCAGGACTAAGTCCTTAGTCTCGCGAAATGAAAGACGATCAGAGCCTGAATGGCCAGGATTTCCTTCTCAATCAAGGAGATATGCACAACATTGCTTCGAAGAAGCAGGGTGCCGCTCTCCGCAATTGACACACTTGGGCACACACGATTTGGACTTATCGTGTGCGGCCTTGGAGCAACTTACACAGACTTCGGGTAACCCCGAATTTGCACGTCGACAAGAGAGATTAGTATGGCCAAAGCGGTAAGAGTAATAGCATCTCCGCGGCAGTGGCACGAATGCCTTTACGCGGTAGTGATACCAACCGGCAGGCACCGACTCAGAGAGCTTGTCACAGTCGAACGTGACGAAGACTGTAGGGGTGGGTCTCGAAGCCCCTCCACGTTTTCTCATCACACGTTCGACCATGACCGCCCCATGGTCGGCCAGCTCTAAGGTGATGTTATCTATGGAGTAGGCCACAAGTTCCCTCGCATAACTACTACTTTCAAGAAGTTAATGGTAGAGTGCGGTGTCACACTCACAGGCGTGCCATCAAGTGTCCGAAGGGCACTAATCATGGCCGTCTCGGAGGGATTCGACGCATTCGTCAAAAGGATCCCGTCCGAGAAACGGGTCACCTTCGGCTCTCTACTAATCACACTATGTAGAGCTCTCCTCTGATGGATCATGTTGCCCTTAGTCAACATGCTGCCATTAGTGGAGCGAATAACGAGGAAACGATTGAAGCTAGTGGGCTCAAAAGCGCCAGGTAGCCTCTGAATGATGGGCCCTGACGTAATCGAGGCTCCGCTCTGCGCAGTCCTGGTCTTCGTCCGGGACTCCCCAAACGGGAAAGCAACGGGTCTGGACGTGCCGATTTTGGCTTGGTCACTTACCGGATTAGCAGCGGCCCCGAGTCTTCTTCGTCTTTTGCATTTTAGGAGAGGAGGGCGGGGAATGAACACGCGTCTCCCTTCTGCCGGCAGGATCCCTTAGGCCAGATGGACCAGCCTCAGCCAAATCCTTCTCCGAGATGAAGGTCTTGGCTTTCACAGGGGCACCAGCCGGGGAAGGAGATCCCTCCTCTCCTTGTACATACAGTCTTGGAGACCTGAGCCGTCTAAGGAGGACCTTGGACAGGGGCGAACTCAGGTTCGGTGCTTGGCACAGAGCCCAGGTTCGTCCCCATGAAAGGTCCTACTGTCTGGGGCTAGGTTGCCCCAGGGACCATTTCCATCTCAGTGGGGGCCTCCATGCCCCCCCCCCCCGAGGACATCACAGATCCAATTGGTCAGTGTGTCTTTTGTCGGGGAAGAGATGGGGTTACGTATGGTGACCCTCTCCAGCTCAATATGCGAGCTCGCAGGTCTTTAGAGGGAAGAGGCCGACAGAGCCAGTCTTCTCTCCTCCCTCTAAGGTGGTTGACTCTATTGTGCCGCTCCCACCAAGAGCAGTCGATTATGGGCCACCTGCCTTTCTTGGCATTCCCCTTAGAAAGTAAAAGGGAGACTGCCGCTGCAAAGAGGGCGGCACCCGAGGGCACCTCCAGAGAAGGGGGTGAGGGGGAGTCCCCTATACCCGTAGGCAAAGGAGAGGTGTAAGCCTCCTTTCCGGTTGAAGTTTTTTGGAGTGTCCCCTGCGAAAGCACAGGAGGGGGGGGGGGATGCCTACACTTTTTCAATGGAGCTGACCGAGGGTGGCTACGACGATGGTTGAGGGGAAGGTAAGGGCGTTTATTTTTTTTAAATTTCATCATTGAGCATGATGACCCTATAATAATCACGGGATGCAAACGCTCATCACCCCACAAAGTAGCCCGCTCTGCGAGGGGTGAGTACGGGGCCGGCAGAGCCAGCTGCCGCACTTCGGGACCACTCCTCCCGCCTAATGGCCTGGCAGCCCATCGGCATGGCGGCTCGACTTTGGGCACGGCGTAAAATGGATAGAGATTGAAAGGAGAAAGATGAGGAAGTTAGTAAGGTGTGGATGGGATGAAGCAGGTTATTAAAAAAAAAAAAACACCCCCCCAGAACAGAGCTCAAGAATGAGGGAACATTGTCCCCTTCCCTCTCAGCCCCGATCCGGGGGCGATGGGGAATATCGCGCAACTCATAGCCTATGTTCCCTAAATGTTGGCACACCACCTTCACGTGGTGCCCCTGTTTTTTAACTGAGCGTGTGCCCAACGTCCGAACACCAGGCGGGATATCCTGGTTTAGGTATCTAAGGGTACCCACCAACCTTTTGGGGCAGTTGTGTGTTTGGACACAGCACACTTCTGGCCCATATGGTTGTCTTTGCTGTGGCCCTGCAGTTAGTGAATGGCATCACAAGGGCTAGGTGACCTCACACCAACATAAAAGGTGGGTGAGGGGAACCCCATGAGGCGGTTTGATGACCAAACACTGGCATCACTCCGGCATCCCCAAATTACCTTGTGGGGCGACTGTGTGTCTGAACCCCAGCGCACTTTCGGCCCACTTGGTCCTAGTCAGTATGTGTACTCTGTACGAGTCGACGGATGTACCCACTGGGGGGCATCGTCCGCAGGACCGTACCACGGAGGTAGGTTTGGTTGCCTGGGTCGTTGTTTTGCTTTCGGGAGGTCTTTGCACCGCAGTCCAGTAAAACTCCGCTATGCGGCTCCGCTGTTTTTGAAACAACAGTGGGAGTCGGGGGGCGGGCTACCCTGTCTGCACTGTATGGGCGCTCTCCGGACTCACGATGGCGATTTGGTACATGCCCTCGGCTCCAGAGACACCACTTATAAAAATAAAAATCATATGGGTAAATTTTCCAAAAACTCATCCCAGAGACCGCCGGGCTCTGGTCACCGTGAAAACAGCAGAGATCTTCGTCGCCTGGATCCTTTTGGATCAGAAGTAGACGAAGAACTGGATTATGACCGCTTTATTGTACTCAAATCCAGCAACGAACGTTGTCCTCTTAGCAAAGCTGACATCTTTGATGTCTTTGACGACTTCGTAAACAAGTGTGGCGAACCTGCTCAAATGTGGCCGCGCAATGATGGCGCATTGATTGTCGAGGCCAAGTCTAATGAGCAGCAAAAGAGAATTCAATCTCTCGAAAAGTTAGCCTCAGTGAATGTATCATCCGCGTCTCACCCGACATTTAATACCTCCAAAGGTGTTATTCGATCGGGTGAACTCATTGAGTATGATATCGACAGGTTGGTGACAAAACTTGCCAATCAGAAAGTAACAAGTGCACATCGCATTTCTAGGTTTGTGAATGGCACTAGGGTCCCTACCGCCACCATAATCCTAACTTTCAACAGATTGGAACCGCCCAAGTACGTAAAGGCTGGCTACCTTAACATCCCAGTCAAGCCTTATGTCGAAAACCCCCGGCGGTGCTTCCATTGCCAACGCTTTGGCCATGTAAGCAAGTTTTGTAAAAGCGAAAGGATTTGTGTAAACTGCTCAGCAGAATTTCACGGAACACCCTGTTCCAAACAGCCGTGCTGCCCCAATTGTGGCGGAGACCACTCTGCCACATCACAGCAATGCACCTTCTTCCTCTACGAGAGAGAGGTCATTGCTGTTCGAAATAAAAACAGGGTGAGCTATAAAGAGGCTAGACGAAGAGTTAGGGAGACTTACGTTCAGCCTGGCGTGAGCTTCGCGGATGCTCTGCGCACCGCCACGCCAAAGAAGGGGAGAAGCCAGAGACCATCTACAGGCTCTCCTGAACAAACAAGAAGTCCTCCACAACCAAAACCCAGGTCTCCGCGCAGAGATGTGCCTCAACAGGTAAGGGGTTCTCCTAACCCTAAACCCGCATCTCCACGCACACCTGAAAAGGTTAAGAGCCCCCCTCGACCGAAACCACGATCAATCGGTAGAGAAAACTCTTCACCAAAATCTAGCCTAGCTTCTGATGGCACAAAGAAGAGGAACCTTCCATCCTCTCCCGATTCACCAAGAGTGGCAAAACACTTTGCCACCGCTCCACAAGACGTGGATGTGAATCGGATTGGGCCGCAGGTGGTGTCTATTCCAGCTCTGGACATCCATCCTGCCCCAAAAGAACAGAGAACTACAGCCCCAAAGCGAGTAGTCAGCAACCCACCCCTTGCTGATACTGCTTTGGAACTCCTTCGAGCCTTAAGTGAGAAGGAATCAACCTGTACCCCATCACAGGAAACAGCTGTAGTAGAGGCTGCCCCCTTATCCAAGGAGGAGCCGAACCAACCATCAGATTCCAAGAATCCTTCGCCAGCCGAACAATCGCTGCCACCATCACCAGCCAAGTCGATGTCATCGGCTCACGAAATGACTGATGGAGATGCTCCCACATCTGCTTCTCCAGTCAAGACAGTCATTTCGTATAGCCAGCTAACAAAGTCGCTACGTTTAAAAGAAAAGTCGAAAGCTAAATTAACGCTCCCGATGCCTCCAGAGTCATACCCAAAACCGGTAATTGGTATGACCAAAACCTCCTACCCCTAAGGGTAGGATGATTGTCTTAAAGAGGTAAGGATGTATCCAATAATTCATTGGAACATCCAAGGTCTCTTCCCCGAGTGGGAAGAACTCAAGCTCCTGTTTAAAGACTACAATCCTGATTGTATAGCTTTACAGGAAACTTGCTTGGGTACTCGTAGTGTACCCAATATTCCTGGTTTTGTGGGATACTATAAGAACCCTATAGAACCAATCCATGGTTCTGCTGTGCTCATCAACAGCAGGGTTCCCCACAACCAGATCGACCTTGCGACAGACCTGCAGGCGATCGCTGTCCGCCTGTTCTCCCATCGCCACTATACGGTCTGCTCGCTTTACCTCCCTCCTAGGCAGGAAAAAGACACAGCCTCTCTAGTTAGAAAACTAGTAGAGGTAATTAAACAGCTCCCTCCCCCCTTTCTATTGATTGGGGATTTTAATGCTCGACACCCCCTTTGGGAGGACCATGATAAGAACCCTAGGGGAAACATGATTGAGAAATTTCTGAGCGAAAATGATGTCTGCCTTCTAAACGATGGCAGCCATACATCATTTCACATCCAGACGAGCAGCTCTACATGCGTGGACTTGTCCCTCTGTTCACCAAGCTGTAGAGCTGATTTTGATTGGGCAGTGGATCCTGACTTGCGAGGCAGCGATCACTTCCCCATTATTATAGCGCCATGTACAGGTGGCCCCCCTCCACCACCTAGTAAAAAATGGAATGCAAAAAAAGCAAACTGGCCTAAATTCAGGCACCTCTCGAGCCATGACGGGTCCTTCCCTCATGAAGATATTGACGTGGCTATCGATGACCTCCTAGTCCACGTCAATAAAGCGGCTAACTCCTCCATCCCGCTCTCCGGCTCAACCGCTCGCGGACCACAAGTTCCCTGGTGATCGGCTGAATGCTCGAGAGCCGTGACTGAATGTAAAATGGCTTGGCGACGTTACCATCGCTCCCCTACGATGGTAAATAAAATTGCTCGTAACAGAGCAAGGGCAGCACGGCGACGCATCCTTCGACAGGCTCGAAAGACCTCGTTGGAAGGTTACATCGCGTCCATAAGTTGGCAAACGCCTATAGACAAAGTGTGGAAAAGGGTCAAAAAGCTATTGGGCAAATCCAATGGCTTTACAGCTCCCAACATTGTCCAAGCTGGAGAATTGTTGGGGGACTTGTCCCATATTTCCAATGTCTTGGCCAGATCATTTGCTAGCATCTCAAGCCCAGATAATTATGAGATACAATTCCAGTGCTTTAGGCTCCAACAGGAGCAGCAAGCGCTCAACTTTATGGAGCCTAACATGGATAACGAGTCTTACAACCGACTCTTCTCTATCCATGAGCTCCATAATGCACTGAAGCACTGTAGATCCACTGCCCCCGGATCGGATGGCATTTCCTATGATATGATTAGGAATATGCATCCATCCCTTCTCTCTCATTTACTGGACATTTACAACTGGATTTGGATCAAGGGCCGCTTCCCTTCCATGTGGAGAGAGGCCATAGTCCTTCCATTCCGCAAACCAGGAAAAGACGGGACGGAGCCCACCCATTACCGCCCCATTGCTCTTACCAGTTGTCCATGTAAAGTGTTTGAGAGAATGGTCAATTTCAGACTCGTCTGGTTTTTGGAGACTCAAAATCTCATATCTCCTTCTCAATCAGGGTTCAGGAAAAAGCAGAGTACGACAGACCTGCTTGTCCGAATGGAGTCACTCTTAAGAGATGCTTTTTCAAAGAAGCAGCACGCCATCGCTGTCTTCTTTGATATTGAGAAAGCATACGATACCACCTGGAGGCGTGGTATCCTTAAACAACTCCATGATTGGGGCCTGCGGGGTTACCTCCCCAGGTTTGTCGAGCAATTTCTGATGCGACGCACACTACGCGTAAGGGTTGGAGGCACCTTATCGGAGCCCGTGGACCAAGTTGAGGGTGTGCCACAGGGAAGTGTCCTCAGTGTCACCTGCTTCTCTGTGGCCATTAATAGCATTGTTAGAAATCTTCCTCCCGAAATTTCGTCGACGTTATATGTGGATGATCTGGCGCTCATTTGTTCTTCGCCCAGACTCCCATTTATCGTCCGTAAGCTACAGCGAGCTATAAGCACTGTAGCTGAAAATGCTTCCTCCAAGGGTTTCCACTTTTCCGCAGTAAAGACCAAGGCTGTTCACTTTTATGGGCATAAGTTAGTGACATGGGACCCCCCCCATTTGTCTCTATATGGTGTGCCTATAGATTTTGAGCCCCACTTCAAATATCTGGGGGTCATATTTGATTCAAGGCTTTCTTTCCGGCACCATGTGGACGCCTTGAAAAGGTCTTGTTTAAAGAGAATGGACATAATGAAACTGTTGTCTCACACTTCTTGGGGAAGTGATCGACGTACCCTGTGGCTCCTGTATCTAGCATTGGTCCAATCAAAGCTAGACTATGGATCACAGGTGTACTCCTCTGCCTCGCCATCCATTCTCGAAAAACTAAATACTGTGCGTAACCAGGGTGTGCGCCTGGCTTCTGGAGCCTTTAAGTCCTCCCCAGTGTGGAGCCTCTACGCAGAGAACGGGGTTCTCCCCCTTCCCTATCACAGGCTCAAGTCTAATTTAAACTACCTCCTTAGACTTGAGCAACTACCGCAGACGCCAGTGTATGAGTGCATGTTCAATACACGGACAGTGGCCTCATACGATAGATCTCCATCTCTGGCTCGCCCCTTTGCTCTGCGTATGGCCGAGCACACTGCGCAACTAAGGGAGTTCTCAGTGATTCCCTTTACCATGCCAAAGACCCCCCCCGTGGCTCATACCACCTGTAATGGTATGTAGGGAACTAGCTGATAGGCCCAAGGATCACCACCTGCCTGTAGTATTGAGAGCCATGTATGGCGACCACTCCTCTCAACATCGGCATAGCACTTTTGTGTTCACCGATGGGTCCAAGTCACCGGACAGAGTTGGAGCAGCTGCTGTCTTTCCATCTGAGACAGCATTGGTCCGCCTGCCAAACGCAGCCTCCGCATTCACAGCGGAACTCGTTGCTATGATGGCGGCACTGACTATCATAGCTGGCAGGCCATCTGGTTCTCATACTATCTTTACAGACTCCCTTAGTTCGCTTCAAATGTTGGGTGATGTTGGTTCGAGCCATCCGTTGGTTTCCAAGATCCAGCGGTGGCTCCTACGACTATCGCCCATCCACGAGATATCCTTTTGCTGGGTGCCTAGTCACGTGGGCATCCCAGGCAATGAGAGGGCAGATGCTGCAGCCAAAGAAGCAGCATCACTGGGGACAGCTCCAGTGGCCCCAGTCCCACTCTGCGATGCCTATCCTCTGATCAATGAATACGTGGTCGGCCTATGGCAGAAGAGGTGGAGTGAGCTCCCTCCCACCAAGCTCCACTCCATAAAACCCTCCGTTCACCCATGGCCACGTACAACTAGACATCGTAAAATGGAGGTTGCGCTTGTCCGTCTGAGGATAGGCCATTGCCGGCTCACCCATGAGCATTTAATGAGTGGGCTGCCCCCACCTATGTGCATTCTGTGTGGGGTACAAATATCTGTCCTCCATATATTTGTAGAATGCCCATTGCTAAGGAATCTCAGAAGGACGACTTTTCCCTTCATTACCAGAGAGATGGCCCCCCAGCAGGCTCTGCGGGGCATCTTTTCTGAGACCCATTGCTTCTTTAACGTGACTAGGATACTAACCTTCCTAAAAGAAAGCAATCTTTTAAACAAAATTTAAATTAGTTTTATATATTTATTGTTGATCTATTTATAGTTTATGTTTTTACATTTTGTTGAATTTTTTAATAGTCTATTTTTTGTTAAAAGATTTTAACTCAACTGACTCAATATTGCCTATTAAACTAATTTTGGTCCCAAGGACATTTCTGCTTTTTTATGTATTTTAATATGGCAATATTTTAAAAATAATAATTTTAAATTCACTGCCCATAAGTGAATTTGACTGCGAGATAGTCCATCTGGGCTACGCAGCTTTTAAATTTTCAATGCACTATTCATTCATTCATTCAGCCCCGATCCGGGATGGTTGGGAGAGAGGAAGCTGGTCGGCGTCTAACCTGTGAAATTAGAGGCCGACCAGAAAAAGTTGTGGGAGAGATTTTAGGGAAAGTGAGGAAGTCGGGTAAAAACACAAGCTGTCAGAAAGAAGGAGACGAGTCTAAGCTGGGGTCGGACGGGGCGCTGAGCCCCGTCAGCACGGTGGCCAGGAAGGATGGGGGGCGCACCAGCTTCGCCAGGCCTGGAGCAACAATGGAAGTTCACTCGGCAGGGAGGACATACAGCCCCTCCAGGTACAATGCGGAGCGAAGTACACAGAGTACCTCCATGGGGTGAAAAGGATAAAGTGAGTTCATACAGAAAAGAAGTATGTAGATGTTAGCGGAAGGAGGAGAGGCCTGACGTGGCGCTGAATCCCGTCGAGAGGGCGCCAGGAAAACATCGCCGTGCCCCTTCTGGGGAGACAGTAGAGGGATAAGCTCTCTCTCCACAACAAGTTTGGAGGGGCCTCAAAGAAAGAAAAGAGGGATGCTTCCTTATTTGAGGTGGAGCTGCCTGATGGGGACTCAGGAAGTGGCATTTAAGGGAAACGGCTTTAGCATTTGAGGTTGGTCAGACAGGAGCCCCTCCACAAAACCTATGTTATCAGGGTCCTCGCCCAGCCCAAAACTAAGGCGCAGTGCTTAAATTTCTTTTGCAGCTATTTAAAATTTTTTTGGGGGGAAATGATGAAAAGAAGCTTAAACCTAAAAAAAGGTAAAAGAAGGGTATTGGACTATATCACGCATCTAGTCGCTCCTGCCTATCCAGTATTACATCTTCAAACCGATCAGCCGGTCCAAACAATGCGTGTTAAAGGGTAATTTATGTTTGTGCCTGTGCGGTAACATCAAAAGGACCAAACACAAAGGCTCCAACTTCGCACTGGCCAATCAGAGGCAGGTTCCACATTATTTTTTTTTTTTAAGAAACCATCTGGGGAGTGCCTACTAGGGCAAAAGTAACCAAAATGCAAGCTACATGGGAGGTGCCACAAAGTGGAATTCCTCACTAAGTCATACTATTCATAGACAAGATGGCTAGGATCTGAAGATGTCAAATGACAGAGCTAGAGACGGGATGCCAAAACTTCTAGTTGGCCCGGTATCTTGTGACCTGAAGACGATGTTTATAGAGGTTTCAAAGCTAAATAGGACATAAAAATTTCAAAGTAAATAAATCTTACCTTTAAAAGTTTAATGGGAAATTTTAGCTTGATGAGTATCATATAAATCTTTAATATTGGGATGTATAGTTGGAAAGGCAATTATCATTTCTTCATTCACTGTCTACACTTTCTCTTTGCCTTGTTTTTATGTTGCAAAATGCAGAGGAGCTAGTTTAAAAATACTTTCAAGTGTCGTTAGATTTTTTATAAATATTTGAAATATTTGTTTGCAATTTAGGCATTTTAAAAATGATTTCTTGGTTGCTCCCGCACCCCCCAAAGGTGTCACAGCACCATAGTTGAAAACCACTGACCTAGATAAACGAATAAATGAAGGACAAAAGAGGGGATACTCTTAGAAAAAAAGGGGTGCAAAGAGGAACAGGAGCAAGCCAGACCTTCCTTACGGATACTTGGGCCAGGAGGACATGCCGCTCCTCTATGCACCAGGTGTAGGAGTCTCTCTCTCCGGCGTGTTGTGGATGAAGAGGAATTACTTGAACACTATTTGCTGTTTATGGCGTTTGTGATCAGTTATAATACGTTGTGTTTTGGGGCGTGTTGTTAGGTGTTTGTGGGATTCTAGGCTGTCCTGTGGGGAAAGGTTGTGCCCCTCTCCAACAAATCATCACAGCATTTCTCATTTGTCTTACATAGTGAAATCTGTCTCTTTTAAACACATTCAATACACGCCCTTTTTCTGTTATCACATATACCTTCCCATTCCATACACCTTATCGTTTCATATCCTGACGCCGATTAACCAGCTTAAATGGACTGGATCAGGCAGCACCCACCCACCATTTATGTAATTCATTCATAGGAAAAGTAGTTATGGGGATGCAACTTCCCACTTAATACATGATATTATTATACAATTAGATCAACTCACCATCTCCATTACTTTAAGTGTGGCACCTTCTATTATACAGAGTTGACACCACACTGGAGATATTCTTCACTACAAAGAGGTGACAAAAAATAATAATAAAACAAAAGATTAAGCTTGATTTTCCGAATATAAACTCGCCTCTTTCCACAAACAAGAAGCTTAGCCCAGCTTCCTTCAACTGAGAATTCAAGAACTATTCCAATGGTAGTAACAGTAGCGACTTCAAACCGATGCAAATACCTACTTGCCCGCATCCTTGAGTCGGGTCACGTGTATACATCCTTGCAACCCGAGAGAGATTTCAGTGAGGGCGTCAGCCATCTTCTTCTGCATGAGTTGTGTGGCAGCCAACGGGCGCCCGAACTGCTTCCTGTCGAGGGTGTACTGACGCGCCGTCTCCAAGCAGAACTCAGCTGCACCTAGCGCGCCCCAAGCGATTCCAAGGCGGGCGTTGTTTAAACAACTAAACGGACCCTAAGTACGAAAACGCGTACTTATCATTATATAAATTACAATCTGTTGGGACTATAAGGTCTAAAAAATACAGGGGAAGCAAAACAGATCTAATAAAAGAATGTCAATTGTATTTTAAAGAGATTAAAGCTAATGTGTGAAAGGACTAAAAGGAACATAGCCCGAGGAGTCAAGAGAGGAAATTACTCGGATCCAAGGCACCGATTATTTAAATATTTTTTTATACAGCGTCTAAATGGCAATGCCACCAAAGGCATAAGTGGCCACAATAAAAATTTCGACGTAATACTAGGCTACTTTAAAATTCATAAATGGTAAACCAAACAACGAAACACCGCGCAAAAATAAGAAACAAAAAAAGACCTCCGACGTTGGAGGGAGGCCCGCCTCGCTTCGGCGTTGGGTGAAGGACCACCTACCGCCGGCGCAGGATCATGAGACTAACAACAGAGTTAAATAAAATGGAGGCCAGAGTCCTCCAAAAAGTCAAATAGTTCACAAGTCAATTTACACGCGCACATCCCGAGTACAAGGG
Source organism: Ceratothoa steindachneri (assembly GCA_963969495.1). Classification (NCBI taxonomy): domain Eukaryota; kingdom Metazoa; phylum Arthropoda; class Malacostraca; order Isopoda; family Cymothoidae; genus Ceratothoa; species Ceratothoa steindachneri. The sequence continues at coordinate 112,864,966 of OZ018320.1, read as the reverse complement.
ACAATCGGTAGCAACACGGCTCGTCCCGGTACCGGGATAGGTAACGCGCGCGAACATCATCGAGCCTGGGGATTCAACAGGAATGTTCCGAAAGTCTGGGGTACAACGCAGTCGTTGTAGTGATGTGAAGGGGAGCAATCCCATCAAGTGGCGGTGCGTCCAATTCTAAGATGATGGAAAGCGACCTGAAGCCGTCGCGGCACAATGGTACACAGCTTTAAGTTCCCCCCGGCCGTCTTCCATCTTAGTTGGTAGATAGCCTGGAGGGCTGCCCTTATTCTTGCCATGTAGTCGGCGTGATAAAAAATGAAACGGTGGTCTGGTCGCCCAGTCCTCGCGGACTCTTTAGCGACTACATTTCCAGCAATTCCGAAATGTACAGGAAACAAGCAGAAAATAATCTTGACATCCGCCCGGCTTGCGGTACTCGTGGCGTAACAAATACCGCGGACCAGGGAGTGTAGAGATTCAATGTCCCGAGAGCACTGCACACTTTGTGAGTCGCTAAAGATCACAATCCAGTCTCCGAACTGGACACAGTGATTTATATCACGTACTATGGTGTGTATTGAAACCAGCTAGGCTGTGAAGACACGCAGCGACCGAGGTGGAGGCTTCGCGCTTCGGTATAGCAAGAAATACGCTTCAATGCCTGTTGAAGTCGACGGTCGAGGTTGGCATCTGAGAGGCAACAAAAGATGTCGAAAGCTCGTCCACGTAGAGCGTAGAAAGAACATCTTCAGACAGCACCGATCTGATACGGATATGGTCAGGGCAAAGAGTGTAACAATGAGGACATTTCCCTGTGAAATGCTCTTCCAGCTCCACTGGGGCGGAGAGAACCCCCTCCCCAAAGCCATACGTAGAATTGATATTACAGAAATACAGATTGGGAAACGTCCCCGCGTCCCCATCGTGTGGAGTATTCATGATATCGTATCGTTAAGATGTATCATAGGCCTTCTGCAGATCGAAAAACACTGTGCCGTAGTGCTGCCTACAAAGGAAGGCCTCACAGAGTATCCGACGTGGAGTGAAATTTGAGGAAGCTGAACTGTGCAGAAGACAGATTGTCGTTAGAGAGATTGGGCGGAAACCAGCCGGAGTAGAGTGCTATCTCCCGGGCTTGCGCAAAGCGAGCACAGTAGCCATTTTCCATGAGTCTGGGAGAATACCATGTCCTGATCCTATTGAACAAATCTAATAGAAACGTCATGGATCTTTCACCAAGGTGACGAAGCATGATATACGGTACATCATCTGGAACAGGGGCGGTGTCCGCACAAGAAGCGAGAGCGAAACGCACCTCGATGTGAATGTGTCAGTTAAGGGTTCGCCGCCTCTGGAGGTAAAGTCCAGCCGGCACCCTACAGCGACATCTGGTCTAGAGAATGTAAAGAAAGCGGTCGCAAAGGAATCCGCCACGGACACTGGGTTCGAGATTGTAGTCTCATTCGTCGGTGGAACGGGAGGAGTCTTTCCCGTTAAGTGAAGACACGTGTGCCCGCCAGGAAGAGCGGCGGGCGTGCTTGGAAACATACTGGACCGATCCAAATCTAGACGAAATTAAAATTGTTTGCGCAGCGCATATAGTGCATGTAAGCAAATCGCCTTTTTCTGAGGGCCATCACACACACTCGGCTGACTACAAGGTTTTTTTTTGGGGGGGGGTTTTAAGAGCTCATCTGGCGACTGCCTACTTGGGCATTAGTCGCCGTATTAAAACTGGCCTAGTTCTAGGCTACTTTAAAATAAAATTAAAGAGAAAAAAAAAAAAACCCCAAAAGGGGGAAAGGAAGCAAGCTGGTGCGTCGGGGAGAGGTCCCCCCGGCGCAAGAGCGTGCAACTAAAGGGAAAAAAACCAACAAAAAACAAAACAAAAAAAAAACAAAAAACAAACAAACCTTGCTTAAATAATAGGGAGAAGGCCGGCCTCCCCCAAGAAGTCAACAAGTCCACAAGTCAATGTGCACGAATCTGTCCCGAGCACAAGGGACAGGCGGTAGCGACCCCGCCCATCCCGGTACTGGGACAGGTATCGTGCGCGAAGATCACCCAGACTGGGACATTCGACAAGAATGTGCCGAACAGTCTGGGGGACGACGCAGTCGTTGCAATAGGGCGCAGGCGAGCGCTCCATCAGATAGCGATGCGTCACACGTGTGTCCGATTCGGAGACGACAGAAAGCAACCTGAAGCCGCCGCGGCATTGGGGGATAGGTCCATGAGAACAGTCGCGGCGCAATGGCACGAAACTTTAAGTTCCCTTCGACCGTCTCCCATCTTCTTTGCCAAGCAGTCCGAAGAGCTGCCCGTATTCCTTCCTGCCATGTAGTCGGTGTGAGGAAGAGCGAAGCGCTGGTCAGGTCGCAGAGTCCTCGCGGACTCTTTGGCGCCCTCATTCCCCGCAATTCCTACATGTCCAGGAACCCAGCAGAAGATAATCTCGACATCTGCCCGGCTCGCCAAAACCGTGGCGAACCAGGGTATGCGGAGATTCCAATGCCCCGAGAGCACTCAGGGCGCTTTGTGAGTCGCTATAGATCACAATCCGGTCTCCGAACCGGGCAAGTCGCGTAATCTCCCGTACCGAGTGGTGTAATGCCACCAGCTCGGCCGTGAAGACAGACGCAGCGCCTGGTAGAGCCCCGCTGACTTCAAACAGAGGGGATACGGCGTGGAAGCCGACCCCCTCTTGGGACTTGGAGCCATCCGTATACACTGGCACGGTACCAGCGTGACACGATGTGTGCTCCAAAAAGCTCGAACGCAATACTCCCGGCGCAGTACAAGCTTTGGGAGCAGAGGCGTGGCGACAAATAGCCAAATGTGGTACCCTCCAGGGTAACGTCCTGGGCAGAACCAGGGGCGCCACCGGCCCGAGAGCTATATCTACCTCTCGAAGGAGTTTCCTGGCCCTAAACCCAAAGGGCTTAGGGTATGACTGGCGTCTCTCGGCGGCATAGGCACCATCGAGATCAGCTGCGGATGCAGTGAGAGCTGTTGGCGACTGAGGGAGGCGCCGGGCTCGCGCGTACAGGCGAGTGATGCACTGCACGCGGCGCAGAGCGAGTGGCATCTCCCCAGCATCGACCAACAGGCTCTCAATGAGGGAAGTGCGGAAGGCACCGGTCGCAAGGCGAAGGCCGGTGTGGTGGATTGAATCCACCTTCCGCAATAAACGCTCTGCTGCGGATGCATAAAACTCGCATCCGTAGAAGAGCTTCGAGCGAACAAAGGATCGATAAAAAAGTAAGGCGGTAACCCTATCAGCGCCCCAAGCGCTGAACGTCACGGAACGGAGAATGTCCATGGCGCGGGTACAAGAGACCCTAAGGCTGCGAATATGAGCCTCCCAGGTGAGGCGTCGGTCGAATACAAGACCAAGGAAACGGTGCGACTCAACCACATCCAGGCGCACCCCATTAAGAAACAAATCTGGGTCGGGGTGAAGCCGTGGATGGCGGCAGAAGTGCACCACCTTAGTCTTGGCCAAAGAAAACCGAAACCTGTGCGCTTCGGCATAGCGAGAGACGCGGTTCAATGCCTGTTGGAGTCGACGCTCCAGAGTTGGCATCTGGGCCGCGCTAAAAGAGATCGAAAGGTCGTCCACGTAGAGCGTAGCGAGAACATCTTCCGGCAGCACCGAGGTGATGCCATTGATGCTCAGGGCAAAGAGTGTGATACTGAGGACACTTCCCTGCGGGACACCCTCTTCCTGCTCCTTTGGGCCGGAGAGGGCTCCCCCCACCCGTACGCGGAATCGACGATCTCGCAAAAATTCAGATATAAACATTGGGAGGCGTCCCCTCGCCCCCATCGTGTGGAGAGTCTCCATGATACCGTATCGCCATGCGGTATCATAGGCCTTCTCCAGATCAAAAAACACCGTGGCGTAGTGCTGTCTACGAAGGAAAGCCTCGCAGACGGCATTTTCCAGTCGGAGCAGAGCATCCGACGTGGAGTGGAACTTACGGAAGCCGCACTGTGCAGAAGACAGATGGCCTCCGCTGTCCAGGCAATAGGCTAATCTAACATTTACCAATTTCTCCATCAACTTGCACACGCAAGAGGTTAGAGAGATTGGGCGGAAACCGGTCGGAGTAGAGTGATCTCTCCCCGGCTTGCGAAAGGCGAGCACAGTAGCGATTCGCCAGGAGTCTGGGAGAAGACCTTCCACCCAGATCTTGTTGAACAAATCTAAAAGAAAGGCCATGCCTCGCTCACCCAGGTGTCGAAGCATGGCGTACGGGACATCGTCCGGACCATGGGCGGTGTCCGCGCACGAAGCGAGAGCGGAACGCAACTCACTCACGGTAAGCTTGTCGTTGAAGGGTTCTCCGCCTCTGGAGGTAAAGTCCAGCCGGCGGCCTTCCGCGACATCACGACGTGCATTGAATGCTGGCGGAGCAGCATCACGGCTAGAGAATGCGGAAAAAGCGGTCGCTAAGGATTCCGCCACGGACGCGGGGTCCGAGATTGCGGTCCCATTCTCCTGGAGAACGGGAGGGGGGGTCCTGCGAGAACTTGCCCCGAATCCTTTTGACTCGCTTCCACACCTCAGCTAAAGGGGTCTTCCCGTTAAGTGAAGACACGTATGCCCGCCAAGAAGAGCGGCGGGCGTGCTTCGAAATATACCGGAACCTAGCCCTAGCCCGACGAAATTCAGCGACAGTGAAATCGTTCGGGCGGCGCTTATAGCGCATGTAGGCATAACGCTTCTGTTTGAGGGCCGTCTCACACTCGGCCGACCACCATGGGAGTGGTCGGCGTGCAAAACGGCCAGACGTCCTAGGAATAGTAGTCAGGCCCACGGCGATGAGGTTGCCGGACAAGAACTCAACGGCCTCATCTACCGACCTAAACTCCTCGACTGAGATAGAGAATTCAGTCATTTCCTGAAATGCAGGCCACCGCGCCCGCGCCAAGCACCACCGAGGTGATCTCTCAGGCGGCAGTTGCCCTGAAAATGATATTTGAATGGGAAAGTGATCACTACCATGGAGGTCATCGACCACCCCCCAATCAAAATCAGGCTGTGCATCCGAAGAGCACAAAGATAGGTCAAGGCAAGAAAATAAAGCGGTTCTCGGACAGTGATGCGTAAACTCATCCACGTTTAGGACACCCATCTCAAGCTCTTCGATCAGATCGGCAAGGACTTGTCCCCTGGGGTTTATGGTGTAATCTCCCCAGAGAGGATGCCTGCCGTTCAGATCTCCAAGCAAGAGATAGGGCCTCGGCAACCGTGCCACGACGCGGCGGAAGTCCCCCGCGTCGAAGTCAGCTGACGGTGGAATGTACGCAGAAATGATAGTATACCTCCTATCCAGGTGCAGCTGCACAGCCACTGCCTGAAAGGAGGTATCTAAAGAGAAAGGAAGAACGGAGACATCATGCCGGGTGTAAACCGCGCATCCCCCAGCCCGGCCGTCCCGCGGTGGTGGGGTCGCAAGACCCGAATACCCCGGGATGGCAGGCAGGGGGCACGCGCCTAGCATGGTCTCCTGCAAAAAATAGCTAACGGGGAACGGGACGAGGCGAGCCTCCGCAGCTCCTCCCAGTTGGCCCGGAGTCCACGGCAATTCCATTGAAGGAATATGCCCTCCAGGCCTAGCTCGGAGGAGACGCGGGGGCCCTCCTCGAATTGAAGACCCTCACGGGAATGGCCGTACGCTTCCCGGGGGCAGAACCCCGGGCGCTGTTGGCAGGACAAAGCGCTGGAGGCGCTGTCGCCTTCGAGGACTTATTGGGGGAGGTTGCGCTCGCCATGCAAGTCTTTTCCTCCCTCCGCCTCGAAACCTTAGGCGGGCGCTGCGGCTTCGGAGGCGGGATGCCCTCTTTTCGAGGAACCACCGTCTCTGAGCCACTCGCTCCACCTCGGGGCTTGGGCGAAGGAGCCGAAGCTCCTTTGTTGCTGTCCTCCTTTCGGGGGACAGCTTTAGGAACCCCCGAAGATGGCCTAGCGACCATCTTCAGGGGTGTTGCCTCCTGTGAGTCTAACGACTCGGTGGAGGCGCGTGGCCGTTTCGCCTTGCGGGAAACGGTCACGCTGGGGGAAGAGGGGGGAGCCCTGGTTTTAGCCGGGGCTGGGTATGAACCCTTTTTGCCGCCAGCTTTACCAGGGGAGCGCCCGGGTTAGGTAGAGCCCGCAGAAGGGCTCCGAATGGGCGCGGAAACAACCGTGCTCGTTGGCCTGGATGGGCCAGGAGCAGAGGGTGCCTTTCGAACTACTAAGGCATATGACGTCCCAGGCAGAGCTGGGCGCGCCAGGACCAAGTCCTTAGCCTCGCGGAATGAGAGTCTATCCTGGGCCTGAACGGCCAGGATTTCTTTCTCCAGGAGATATGCACCAAATTGCTTCGAAGAAGCAGGGTGCGGCTCTCCGCAATTGACACACTTGGCCACACACGATTTGGACTTATCGTGTGCGACCTTGAATCAATTTACACAGACTTCGGGTGACCCCGACTTTGCACGTCTACATGAGCGATTCGTATGGCCGAAGCGGTGACAGTAATAGCACCGCCGCGGCAGTGGCACGAATGCCTTCACGCGGTAGCGGTACCAACCGGCACGCACCGACTCAGGGAGCTTGTCACAGTCGAACGTGACGAAGAGTGTAGGGGTGGGTCTCGAGGCCCCTCCCTGTTTTCTCATCACACGTTCGACCTTGACCGCCCCATGGTCGACCAGCTCTAGGGTGATGTCCTCAATGGAGTAGTCAACGAGTTCCCTCGCATAAACTACTCCTTTCACAAAGTTCATGGTAGAGTGAGGCGTCACACTCACCGGGTTTTTTGTTGTTTTTTTTTAATTAAGGAGCTATCTGGCGACTGCCGACTTAGGCATTAGTCGCCGTAAACAAACAGCCTAGTTCTAGGCTACTTTAAAAATTAAACAGGAAACGATAAAAAGAAATAACAATAACAATAAAGAAGCAATAACAAAAACAATAACAACAACAACAACAAACCGGGTTAAATGAAAGGGAGAAGGCCAGCCTCCCCCAAAAAGTCAATAAGTCCACTAGTCATGGTGCACGCACTCCTCCCGAGTACAAGGGACAGGCGGTAGCGACCCCGCCCATCCCAGTACCGGGACAGGTATCGTGCGCGAAGATCACCCAGACTGGGACATTCGACAAGAATGTGCCGAACAGTCTGGGGGACGACGGTCGTTGAAATAGGGCGCAGGCGAGCGCTCCATCAGATAGCGATGCGTCACACGAGTGTGTCCGATTCGAAGACGACAGAGAGCAACCTGAAGCCGCCGCGGCATTGGGGGATAGGTCCATGGGAACAGTCGCGGCGCAATGGCACGCAACTTTAAGTTCCCCTCGACCGTCTCCCATCTTCTTTGCCAAGCAGTCCGAAGAGCTGCCCGTATTCCTGCCATGTAGTCAGTGTGAGGAAGAGCGAAACGCTGGTCCGGTCGCAGAGTCCTCGCGGACTCTTTGGCGCCCTCATTCCCCGCAATTCCTACATGTCCAGGAACCCAGCAGAAGATAATCTCGACATCTGCCCGGCTCGCCAAAACCGTGGCGTCACGGATTTCGCGAACCAGGGCATGCGGAGATTCCAATGCCCCGAGAGCACTCAGGGCGCTTTGTGAGTCGCTATAGATCACAATCCGGTCTCCGAACCGGGCAAGTCGCGTAATCTCCCGTACCGAGTGGTGTAATGCCACCAGCTCGGCCGTGAAGACAGACGCAGCGCCTGGTAGAGCCCCGCTGACTTCAAACAGAGGGGATACGGCGTGGAAGCCGACCCCCTCTTGGGACTTGGAGCCATCCGTATACACTGGCACGGTACCAGCGTGACACGATGTGTGCTCCAAAAAGCTCGAACGCAATACTCCCGGCGCAGTACAAGCTTTGGGAGCAGAGGCGTGGCGACAAATAGCCAAATGTGGTACCCTCCAGGGTAACGTCCTGGGCAGAACCAGGGGCGCCACCGGCCCGAGAGCTATATCTACCTCTCGAAGGAGTTTCCTGGCCCTAAACCCAAAGGGCTTAGGGTATGACTGGCGTCTCTCGGCGGCATAGGCACCATCGAGATCAGCTGCGGATGCAGTGAGAGCTGTTGGCGACTGAGGGAGGCGCCGGGCTCGCGCGTACAGGCGAGTGATGCACTGCACGCGGCGCAGAGCGAGTGGCATCTCCCCAGCATCGACCAACAGGCTCTCAATGAGGGAAGTGCGGAAGGCACCGGTCGCAAGGCGAAGGCCGGTGTGGTGGATTGAATCCACCTTCCGCAATAAACGCTCTGCTGCGGATGCATAAAACTCGCATCCGTAGTCGAGCTTCGAGCGAACAAAGGATCGATAAAAAAGTAAGGCGGTAGCCCTATCAGCGCCCCAAGCGCTGAACGTCACGGAACGGAGAATGTCCATGGCGCGGGTACAAGAGACCCTAAGGCTGCGAATATGAGCCTCCCAGGTGAGGCGTCGGTCGAATACAAGACCAAGGAAACGGTGCGACTCAACCACATCCAGGCGCACCCCATTAAGAAACAAATCTGGGTCGGGGTGAAGCCTTGGATGGCGGCAGAAGTGCACCACCTTAGTCTTGGCTAAAGAAAACCGAAACCTGTGCGCTTCGGCATAGCGAGAGACGCGGTTCAATGCCTGTTGGAGTCGACGCTCCAGAGTTGGCATCTGGGCCGCGCCAAAAGAGATCGAAAGGTCGTCCACGTAGAGCGTAGCGAGAACATCTTCTGGCAGAACCGAGGTGATGCCGTTGATGCTCAGGGCAAAGAGTGTGACACTGAGGACACTTCCCTGCGGGACACCCTCTTCATGCTCCTTTGGGGCAGAGTGGGCTCCCCCCACCCGTACGCGGAATCGACGATCTCGCAAAAATTCAGATATAAACATTGGGAGGCGTCCCCTCGCCCCCATCGTGTGGAGAGTCTCCATGATACCGTATCGCCATGCGGTATCATAGGCCTTCTCCAGATCGAAAAACACCGTGGCGAAGTGCTGTCTACGAAGGAAAGCCTCGCAGACGGCACTTTCCAGTCGGAGCAGAGCATCCGACGTGGAGTGAAACTTACGGAAGCCGCACTGTTCAGAAGACAGATGGGATCCGCTGTCCAGGAAATAGGCTAATCTAACATTTACCAATTTTTCCATCAACTTGCACACGCAAGAGGTTAGAGAGATTGGGCGGAAACCGGTCGGAGTAGAGTGATCTCTCCCCGGCTTGCGAAAGGCGAGCACAGTAGCGATTCGCCAGGAGTCTGGGAGAAGACCTTCCACCCAGATCCTGTTGAACAGATCTAACAGAAAGGCCATGCCTCGCTCACCCAGGTGTCGAAGCATGGCGTACGGGACATCGTCCGGACCATGGGCGGTGTCCGCGCACGAAGCGAGAGCGGAACGCAACTCACTCACAGTAAACTTGTCGTTGAAGGGTTCTCCGCCTCTGGAGGTAAAGTCCAGCCGGCGGCCTTCCGCGACATCACGACGTGCATTGAATGCTGGCGGAGCAGCATCACGGCTAGAGAATGCGGAGAAAGCGGTCGCTAAGGATTCCGCCACGGACGCGGGGTCCGAAATTGCGGTCCCATTCTCCTGGAGAACGGGAGGGGGGTCTTGCGAGAACTTGCCCCGAATCCTTTTGACTCGCTTCCACACCTCAGCTAAAGGGGTCTTCCCGTTAAGTGAAGACACGTATGCCCGCCAAGAAGAGCGGCGGGCGTGCTTCGAAATATACCGGAACCTAGCCCTAGCCCGACGAAATTCAGCGACAGTGAAATCGTTCGGGCGGCGCTTATAGCGCATGTAGGCATAACGCTTCTGTTTGAGGGCCGTCTCACACTCGGCCGACCACCATGGGAGTGGTCGGCGTGCAAAACGGCCAGACGTCCTAGGAATAGTAGTCAGGCCCACGGCGATGAGGTTGCCGGAGAAGAACTCAACGGCCTCATCTACCGACCTAAACTCCTTGACTGAGATAGAGAATTCAGTCATTTCCTGAAATGCAGGCCACCACGCCCGCGCCAAGCACCACCGAGGTGGTCTCTCAGGCGGCAGTTGCCCTGATATTTGAATGGGAAAGTGATCACTACCATGGAGGTCATCGACCACCCCCCAATCAAAATCAGGCTGTGCATCCGAAGAGCACAAAGATAGGTCAAGGCAAGAAAATGAAGCGGTTCTCGGACAGTGATGCGTAAACTCATCCACGTTTAGGACACCCATCTCAAGCTCTTCGATCAGATCGGCAAGGCCTTGTCCCCTGGGATTTATGGAGTAATCTCCCCAGAGAGGATGCCTGCCGTTCAGATCTCCAAGCAAAAGATAGGGCCTCGGCAACCGTGCCACGACGCGGCGGAAGTCCCCCGCGTCGAAGTCAGCTGACGGTGGAATGTACGCAGAAATGATAGTATACCTCCTATCCAGGTGCAGCTGCACAGCCACTGCCTGAAAGGAGGTATCTAAAGAGAAAGGAAGAACGGAGACATCATGCCGGGTGTAAACCGCACATCCCCCAGCCCGGCCATCCCGCGGTGGTGGGGTCGCAAGACCCTTATACCCCGGGAGGGCAGGCAGGGGGCACGCGCCTAGCATGGTCTCCTGCAAAAAAATAGCTAACGGGGAACGGGACGAGGCGAGCCTCCGCAGTTCCTCCCAGTTGGCCCGGAGTCCACGGCAATTCCATTGAAGGAATATGCCCTCCAGGCCTAGCTCGGAGGAGACGCGGGGGCCCTCCTCGAATTGAAGACCCTCACGGGAATGGCCGTACGCTTCCCGGGGGCAGAACCCCGGGTGCTGTTGGCCGGACAAAGCGCTGGAGGCGCTGTCGCCTTCGAGGACTTATTGGGGGAGGTTGGGCTCACCATGCGAGTCTTTTCCTCCCTCCGCCTCGAAACCTTAGGCGGGCGCTGCGGCTTCGGAGGCGGGGGGGCCTCTTTTCGAGGAACCACCGTCTCCGAGCGACTCGCTCCACCTCGGGGCGTGGGCGAAGGAGCCGAAGCTCCTTTGTTGCTGTCCTCCTTTCGGGGGACAGCTTTAGGAACCCCTGAAGATGGCCTAGCGACCATCTTCAGGGGTGTTGCCTCCTGTGAGTCTAACGACTCGGTGGAGGCGCGTGGCCGTTTCGCCTTACGGGAAACGGTCACGCTGGGGGAAGAGGGGGGAGCCCTGGTTTTAGCTGGGGCAGGGTATGAACCCTTTTTGCCACCAGCTTTACCAGGGGAGCGCCCGGGTTGGGTAGAGCCCGCAGAAGGGCTCCGAATGGGCGCGGAAACAACCGTGCTCGTTGGCCTGGATGGGCCAGGAGCAGAGGGTGCCTTTCGAACTACTAAGGCATATGACGTCCCAGGCAGAGCTGGGCGCGCCAGGACTAAGTCCTTAGCCTCGCGGAATGAGAGTCTATCCTGGGCCTGAACGGCCAGGATTTCTTTCTCCAGGAGATATGCACCACATTGCTTCGAAGAAGCAGGGTGCGGCTCTCCGCAATTGACACACTTGGCCACACACGATTTGGACTTATCGTGTGCGACCATGGAGCAATTTACACAGACTTCGGGTGACCCCGACTTTGCACGTCTACATGAGCGATTCGTATGGCCGAAGCGGTGACAGTAATAGCACCGCCGCGGCAGTGTCACGAATGCCTTCACGCAGTAGCGGTACCAACCGGCACGCACCGACTCAGGGAGCTTGTCACAGTCGAACGTGACGAAGAGTGTAGGGGTGGGTCTCGAGGCCCCTCCCTGTTTTCTCATCACACGTTCGACCTTGACCGCCCCATGGTCGGCCAGCTCTAGGGTGATGTCCTCAATGGAGTAGTCAACGAGTTCCCTCGCATAAACTACTCCTTTCACAAAGTTCATGGTAGAGTGCGGCGTCACACTCACCGGGGTGCCATGAAGTGTCCGAAGAGCACTTATCTTGGCCGCCTCGGCGGGATTCGCCGCATTCGCCAGAAGGCTGCCGTCCGAGAAACGGGTCACCTTCGGCTCTCTACCAATTGCACTAGCTAATCCTCTCCTCTGATGGATCATGTTGCCGTTGGACAACATGGTGCCATCAGTGGAGCGAATAACGAGGAAGCGTTTGAAGCCAGCGGGCTCGAAAACGCCAGGTAACCTCTGAATGAGGGGCCCCGATGTCATCGAGGCTCCGCCCTGTGCACTTTTGGTCTTTGTCATCGTCAGGAGCTCCGTACCCGGGGAAGCAGAGGGCCCGGATGTGCCGATCTTGGCTTGGTCGCTTGCCAAAGTGGCAGCAGACCCATCCGTCCCCGTAGCCCCCGCGGATTGAGAGGAGCCCCGAGTCTTCTTCGTCTTTTTCTTTTTTGGAGAGGAGGGCGGGGAATGAACCCGCTTCTCACCCCCGCCGGTAGAAGCCCCCAGGCCAGATGGACCGGCCTCAGCCAGGTCCTTCTCCGAAATGGAGAAGGTCCTGGTGGTCGCAGGGGCATCATCCGGAGGAGATCCCTCCCCTCCTTGTACTGCCTGAGAATCCACAGCCGTTTGATGAGGACCTTGCATAGGGGCGGATTCGGGTTTGGTGCTTGGCGCCGAGCCCGGATTCCCCCCCATGGAAGGCCCTACCGTCTGAGGCTGGTTTTCCTCAAGGACCCTGTGTGTCACAGGAGGGGTCTCCAGTTGGCCATCCCCTCCCAGGACATCGCAGGTCCCCTTGGCAGCGTCATAAGTCTTTAGTGGGGAGGCACAGGCCTTGACCCCAGCAAGGTTTAATATTTTTGCCAGCAGGTCTTTTGAGGGAAGCGACCGAAGGGGCCTGGCTTCCCTCTCCCCCCTAAGGGGGTTTGCCCTACCGAGCCGCTTGTACGAGGGGCGGTCGGCAATGGGCTGCCTGCTGGCTTTCTTGGCAGTCCCCTTAGAAAGCAAAGGAGGGACTGCCGCTGGAGATAGGGAGGTGCCCAAAAGCACCTCCAGAGAAGGGGGTGAGGGGGAGTCCCCTACACCTGTAGGCTTAGGAGAGGAGTAAGCCTCCTCTCCGGTTAAAGAGGTATGGAGGGTCCCCTGCGCAAGCACAGGGGGGGGGGACCTCCATCTTTTCTGTGGAGCTGCACGAGGGCGGCTCCGTTGTTTTAGGGGGAATTAAGGGGAGATGTTTTTTTTTTTCATCATTGGGCATGGTGACCCTCTTTGTTTTACGGGACGCAATAGCTCATCACCTCTTGCAGTTGCCCGCACTGCAAGAGGTCCTTACAGGCCTGGCAGAGCCAGGCGCCGCCATTTGGGACCACCCCTCCCGCCTGGTGGCCTGGCAGTCCATCGGCATGGCGGCTCCACCTTAGACACAGCGTAAAAAAATATAGGTTGTGAAGAGGAGAGGAAAAGGGATGTGTGGAAGGTATGGGTGGGGATGAAGCAGGTTGTTAAAAACCAGCCACCCCAGACCGGAGCTCAGGGGTTAGGGAACATTGTCCCCCACCCCCTCAGCCCCGATGCGGGACGGTTGGCTGAAAGGAAGGTCAGCATCTACCCTGTGAAATTAGAGGCTGACCAGAGAAAGTTGTGGGAGAGGTTGTGTGAAAAGAGAGGAAACAAGTGTTTTGAAGGAAGAAAGAGAGGCTAAGCTGGGGCCGGACGTCGGCTCTAAGAACCACCAGGGAGGAGGATGGTTTTCAGCCAGTAGCAGCCCAGAAAATGACATTTGAATGGAAAAGTGATCATTACCATGGAGGTGTCATCGACTACCTCCCAACCAAAATCAAACTTTGCATCCAGAGAGCACAGGAATAGATCAATGCAAGAAAGTTCTCAGACAGTGATTCGGAAACTCATCTCCAGCTCGTGAAGGACCTCCCACTTCAAACTCATCGTAAAGCCACCCAGAAGAAGTGTTTATCGTTCAAATCCCAGAGCGGTCAGAAAGAGCCTCTGCAACAGTGTCATGACGCGACGGAAATGCCACGCGTCGAAGTTGGCAAAAGGTGGAATGTAGGCAGAAATTACCTAGGTGTAGCTGCACTGCCACTACCTGAAAAGAGGTATTTATAGAAAATAGAACGATCCTGTGGCGGTGGGGTTTCAAAACCTTTATAGCTTGGGAGGGTGGGCAGGTAGCAGGTCTCCTGCACAAAGATAACTAACGGGAGCAGGAGGAGACGAGTCTCCACTGTTCCTCCCAGTTTGCCTGGAGTCAGTTTCAATTGTACTGAAGGAATATGCCATCCAAGCCTAGCTATGAGATGAGGTGACCTCTTCGAAGAGAAGAACTTCACTGGAATGAACGCACGCTTCTCGAAGCAGAACTCATGGCGCTGGTGCCTTCAACAACTTATCGGTGGAGGGTGGGCTCGTTAGTCTTTTCCTTCCTCCACCTCAAAACCTTGCGCGGGCTTTGTAGGCGCGGATACTTGCTTTCGAGGATTCACCGTCTCCGAGTCACTCAGTCCAGCCTTGGGTGGGGTCGTAGGAGCCGAAGCTCCTTTGGTGCTGGCCTCCTTTCAGGGGATAGCTTTAGGAATCCCGGAAGACGGCCTCACAGACGCCTTCAAGGGAGTTGCCTCCTGCGAGTCTAATGACTCAGTCTCACTGACAAGGGCATAAGCACATTTTGGCATTTTATTTTAACCTTTTAACTCTCTTTTTTGGTCTAAACATATTGTGTTTCTTTCCACAATGATGTGTGCCTGAGGCATTGAAATCTTTCAGGTGGTTAAGAGAGAAATTCAGTGGTAATGGGTTCTGGAACAAAGCCACGCTCAATGATTTGAACCCAATCGAATGAGGTAAGATAACTTCCATTCAGGCGATAGTAAACTTTCCCAAGACTTTGAATTAATTAAGTGGCAGTGACAATGAAAGTAGCATTTGCAGACAGGAAAGGGGGAAAAAAAACTAGCCGAAGCAGATACTGAAAATAGAGGGGACAAGCGTAATAAAAAGAGAATGAGAATAACTGCAGGTACAACAACACATAGTCAACCCAAAGCTCTTAGACCTTAAAGGAATACCACATATTTTCATTAGTCCCTTTTCAAATTGTTTCGTTCAAAATTGTCATTTTTTGGTTTTGTATATCATTTTATTGCAAATTTTATGAACTTTTTTATGGTATAATAATTTTTTTACCAATATGACTAGAACATAGTGAAAATTAAGATGATGCAAAATTTTATACATTCATGGAAATTCTCTGTAGATTTTTTAAAGTTGATTTGTGAACAAAATGCAAAACTATACCATGCGATTTTAAATATTTGCTAAAAAGAAAACAGTGCCTAAGAACTGGTTTATATTTTTAGCATCATTCGAATATAGATTGAACTAAATTCCAGGGCATTCAGAACACCCCTACTATTCACCTCCCCCTCCAACTGAGAACAAAGCCTATAGTTGACCTTGTCCCTAAAATATATATTTTAGTCCACCATTAACATAAATTTTAATGGAACTAAAGAAAACTGATTTCAAATGATAACTAAATCATATGTGCATATTTTGGTCATGAATTGAGTTTGAATGCTTAATTTTTATTAATTCTATAGCCATTTATATGATATCAGGTTTCAAGGAAGGGGGGGGTATTCTGAAAGAACCCCTGTATCTCAAAAACGGTGCCGTAGGTTATTATGATTTGGGCCGGAATAAAAGGGCTTTTGATGAGCTTTAGTTTCATATATGCTAAACTAATATAATAAAAAGTTGAACAAATAAATGTGGTATTCCCTTAATGCCTCCACGAGCAAGCAATTCCCAAACAAGGATTTGAATATACAAACTCCAAGTGCCTGAAAAGGTCTTGTGGTTGGTGTATATGAGTGGTAAGTGGGTAGCGCACCTTTAGCCCAGTGACGCCTGGGAGAAGATTCTCCTCAGGTACAACCACATCTTCCATTATGATCATGCCAGTTGTGGAAGCCCTCAATGAGAACTTGCCATCAATTTTCGGGGTACTGAACCCGGCCATACCCCTTTCAAGAATAAAACCACGCACGAGGCTGTCCTCACACTTGGCCCACACCACGGCGATATCCGCAATGGGAGAATTTGTGATCCTGAAAGGAGGGATAAATTATGTGCACGTTTTTTTTTAATTTCACTTTCTTAGAGAGAGGACTCAGCCTTGGCTCATATTGCCATAATTGATGACAGAAATATTGATACAGTAAGACTACCAACATAAATTACCATGTTTTTGACCCATTCAAAATATAGATTTTATCTGAAGGCTGGTATTTGGCCCTCGTCTCCATTCCATTGGGGTCACTTCCATGGTTAGGTTCCGTCAATCCAAAGCAGCCAACGATCTCACCACGAGCTGATGGCAGAAGAGAGGAAGGTGGATGAAAATTTATTTGACATGAGGAACTTTCTCAATACAATCATTAATCCTACTACCTTGCATTCAACAAATTTCTCTCATAACACCAACAACAACCAGAAGTATCATTGGAAAAAGAAGAGAGCATAGAGGCCAAAGACAGTGTGTGTTTCATTAGTGAGAAAAGAAGAAGAGGGAAAGCACAGCAATAATCACCTCAAGAGGCCTTTCTGGTGTAAGACGATGTAGGCAAGGCTTGATAAAACTACAAGGTCAAGGTGGAAGGAGCTCAAGGTCATGCACAGGACCAAGGGTATCACAATCTACACATTTTCCCTCTCTCAAATCTCCAGAAATAGTGATTACACACCTAGTAATGTAGGGGAGTCTGAAAATTAATCAATCTTAAGTTCTAATGAAATGCAAACCCATTATTGTCAATAGTTGAGTAATTTTATCTCCTCCTGGGAAGCTTAAACAATCTCTTCTGGTGGACACTGTAGTAGTTAGGTAAGAGTCCACCTCCCTTCACCTCCCCAAATGTCTAATCCCTTTCTTTTCTTCAGGGTGCATGGGATGAGGAAGATGACTGGGGGTGATCCGAGTGGGGGCCGGATAGACTTCTATCGTGCAGCCCATTCAACTCTGTCTCTTCCTACAGTAGTACTTTTCAGATGAGATAAATTGATTGCTGATTGAACGTTAACTTGTTTTTGATGTATAAGTGAAAGGAAGAAGGAACTGGACAGCCAGTCAGGTGAGTGTCAGTGTGTGTGAATGAGTGTGAGTGTATGTTTGCGTTAAGGATGTTTGCGTGTGGCAGTGAATCTGTGACTGAAGATGCCTTCTCCTTTTCAGCTCCTTGGTACCGGTTAGTCAATTGACATCTAACCTTGAGAGGCAGTGGTAAAAAGATGTGAGGCCAGCCTTTAGCTGATGACCTCAGCAATTGAGAAAGTGTGTCTTGAATCTGCATTCATTGAGAGCGACCTCCCAAGCTACAATGCAGTGGTTGGAGCTCAGGCATTCCAATTCCCTATGCATGGAACATTCATTGAGTCTCAGAACCCTAAGGAGTTCCAACAAGAAAGTGGGCCCACCTCCCTTTCCCTCATTCATTTCCACCACCCACTTTTTTCTGGCACATTACTGGTATTGTTTGTAGATATTGTAGCCCTATATATATTTAGTGGATTTGCTTTGTAAATATATATATATTTTTTATTTTGGGGTGTGATCTATGTTTTAACATTGGCATATATTTAGATTTTGTAAGGCCTTATATATATTTTGAACTTTGGGTTTGTGTACATGGAAATATATACTTTGCTGCATGTGATTTCTAATTTGCATTGGCCGATATATGTTGTAAGGCTGTATATATATTTTTGTATTTATACATATATTACTTGCGATTGGTTGGCATTGCCATTATTTATTATTTACGGTTTTTGAAATAAAGTAATTATCAGATTACTACCTCCTTATCCTCCCCTCAAACACCCAGGCAGCTCTGTTAGAGAAGCAGGTGGTGTGACTGCAGGGTCTAGAACCTGCTGCCACAACACCACGGAGAGAATAGCCATTGAAATTGCCAAAAAGCACATCTTCAGGCTAATAAACTTAAATCCTAACTAAAAAAAAAGAAAAAGGAAAAACAAATAAATCAGAATGGCCAGAGGGAGGCCATTCTGAATTACAAGCTGAGTGTGCAGTCAACAATTTAAATAATTAAATATTATGGAGGAAGCCTACTCCCCCCCCTCATTTAATACCACAGTACAACATGTAGGAGTCTGTCTCAAGGACTCTGCATACCCACCCATCACCGCACTGGGACTGGTATCATTGATGAAAGTCACCCAGATTAAGACATTCAACCAAAATGTCTCTTGGAGAACCAAGTAATATTGGCGAAAAGGTCCAGGGGAGAGCTCCATCCTATGATGCAGTGAGTTCAATTCAGTCAACAGAAACTGACCTGATACCGTCGAGGCCTTAGGGAGATAGGTCCACAGAAAAAATTGGGGGGGCAATAGCATGGGGGTTTAAATTCCAATCCCTCCCATCTTCTTTGACATGCAGTGTGAAGGGCTATCCTGAATCCTGCCATGCAGTCAGTGGAAAATAATAAAACAACAGCTTGGCACTCTCATTTCCCACAACTCCTACATGTCCAGAAACACAGCAGAAGACAATCCGACCTTCTGAATCACATCAGTCATGTGATACTGCAAAATGGGAATTCTAAATGCTCAAGAGAACTTGGTACACTCTGAGTCGCTTTGAATTAGAACTCATTGCACGAACCAGAGAGGGTGCATAATTCCCTGTACTGACAGGTGTATTGCAACCAACTCTGCCATGAGGACAGACATAGCACATGGAAAAGCAATGCTGAATTCAATATGCAGGAAATAACATGAAAACTACTTCCCCTACAGACCTAAGCCATCTGTGTAAAGCAGCACGCCTTCAGTGTGCCACAATATCTACTCCATACGGAACGTGGAAACAAACATTTAAAGGTGGCATCTTGGGCATAACCAATGGCACAAGTGTTAAGGCAAATTCTCAAACTAATTTCCAAGCCCTAAACAGTCTCTCAAAGGAATAGAGACCGTCGAGAATTGTCAGTGGACAAAATGAGAGCCAATGATTGAGGAAGGCACTTACCTGCATGTACAAGAGCATAGTGCACCGCACATGGCGTAAAGAAAGTGACATCTCTAGTATATCAATAAGGAAGTGCTCTATACACTGCAGAGGCACTGGGTCATTAAGCGCAGGCCAGTGTGGTGGATCGACTCCACCTTCCGCAATAGAGGCTCGATGTGAAATAAATCTCACATCAAGCTTTAAGCAAACAAAGGAAGGGTAGGAAAGTATAAGAGTAACACTATCAACAAAAAACAAGGTAAACTCTGCAGAAGGAGGATGACTTCTGCCCTTTGTCACTATCAACTGAGACGGCCATGTCTCAGCCTGGTGCTTCAATAATATTATGAAGGATTGCCTGTACCCATGGCTATGGGGCACATGAAAAGGCCCAGCCCATGAGTAGGATGTAGCTCAGGTGTTGTCCCCAAGACGAGATCCTCTCCAGGAAAGGACCCCATTTTCGGGAGCAAGGCAACAATGGTTCCCTTTGGTGATCCCAAATCCCCTTGGAGGGGCCTCCATCGGCCCATCACAATTTAAAGTACTTTACTTACTTGCCAGCCTCCTACAAGGGGGAGTGGCCCCTAGGAAGACCACCATGTATCCTGGGTGGGTCCACAGGTTCCTTAAGTAAGGAGATATGAGGTGAGGTTTGTTATTAAGTTTATGAGTAGGTGTTTGATGTTGCCTAGGCTTTGGTTGCATCTGGTATCGGGATGGGGAGGGGTTATTCTGTGTTTATATCCTTGTAGTGTAGTGGCCTGACTTGAGTTATACTCTGTGTGTTCTAGGTAGTGGTATCTCTTGATTGCTTTATTGAGGGAGGGGGGCTGGTTTAGGATGTTTGGTGGTAGTGGGTTCTAGTATCTTTGGATAAAGGTAGTGTGAATGTGTTTGATTAAATAGGGGTATGGTGGTGGAGGATTTTTTTTTTTAAATTTACGGAGCTTATCTGGCGACTACCCACTTGGGCATAAGTCGCCAGAATCACGAATTTTTCGTACGCTGTAGCATTGCCTTACTACCTTTCGAAGAGCGTTTAAACTCACGCGTGCTTAAAGAAAGAGAGACTTTTGAGCCTTTGCCACCTAAGAACGCGACTGTCCTGGGTATCTTTAGGAGCCTAGTTTGATCTGCAAAGATTTTCTCTGAATCTTTTCGCTGCGAATAGAAGAAAAATGATGGGCTAAAAACCCTCATTGCTCCCGTCCATCGACCTGCGTGGGAACCTGCTCGGATGACTGCCCTTCATTAATTTCGTCTTAACTATGTCGGCCACTTGGACTGGCATAATTAAGGGCTTGCGTGGAAACTGGTTTGAGGCCTATCCCACAGCAGAAACACAAGTCAGAAATTTTCTCGAATTTGCGGCAAAACTGCGAGTCCCGGACGGAGGAGAAATCCTAATCGCCCGGAGGACCCGGCCAGAATCATAGAGGGAGTTACACCTGTCTCTATGTAGTTGGATGCAGTTTTGGCGTATGTACCCGTGAGGGGGTGGCACAAACTTAGCGGTCGTTGATTCGGCCGCTATGCATTAAGTCCACCAAGCTCAACCCTCTGAGGTCCCCACTCGAGAACCATCCCCCATCATCCCGGCACCATCCGAGCGGGGAAACAACAGGAAACTGGACGGGAGCACTCTTCTCACGTCAGAGTCCAAATCAACCCTTGACTTTACCTCCTTTACCACTTGTCACTTTTTTTCACATACAACATTTAACATATATTTTTACACAAAGTAAGAAGAAACTCAAGAAAGAAGAGAGAAGACGTCGGCGACGATGGAGGCCCTCCCTAACAGGGTCCCCCTACGGACCTTACCCGGAAAAAAGACCCCCGAAAAAAAGACCGTGTGCGAATCCTTATTTGCAAATTTAAGGATCGCACTGATCAAGCTAATTGACATTCCCAACGGTTTCATCGCCATGTGCGGTGAAACCAAGGATATAGACCGGCTCCTATCCGATGAAGGGGCCAAAGTTCTAAAACAACTGAACTTGGAGGCAAAAATCCCGCCAGCGATCTCAGCAAATAGAAGCATTATCTGCCGTAAAGTAGAGAGCTGGGTGGGTGAAAACTCCCCTGCAGAATTAAAAATGGAAATAGAGAAGAACCACAATTGGGCGAAGATAAGGGAGGTGATCAAGTTCCGAGATCACACCCACGTCTTTAAGGTAACATTTAATACAACCGAAATGGCCCACAAGGCGGCGACAGAGGGACTCCTCATTTTTAACATGAGGATCCCAGGCAGCAATATTGAGCACGAGAAATACCATAGTATTCAGATGTGCTTCATGTGCTATTCTTTGGAACAGCACACCACTGCCAACTGCCCGAAGAAAGGACAAATCTGGTGCAGCGAATGCGCCACACAGGGTCATAGATGACTCCTGTAAAAGCACAACAAAATTGTGCATGAATTGCAAGGGGCCCCATCGAACGATGGCCTTGAACTGCCCCCAAGAGAAAAGAGATCATAAAGAAGATGGAAGAAGAAAAGAAAAAGAAGACTACCACATACGCGAGCACGGTGAAAAGAAGTGAAGGGATGACATCAACTCCCTCACCGATGATTTTCACCAATGATTTGAGTGCAAAAATACTAATTTGCATCACTCATGCGAATGTGGCTAATGCGGTAAAACCTGGATGCTATAACCAGGTTTTAAACACGCTTCTAAAAGCTAACAATTTGCCATCCATCATCGTGCCTGATGACCCTGAATGCTCTAGGGCATTCAAGGATAGCATAATTGGAAACAGCAAAAAAGGAAAAGCCACCGGATTGAACGAAGTCATGGAGTCTCACTCATCGGAGGAATCCGAAAAAGAGGATGAGACAAACGACAAAGAAGAAGAAGCAGAATCAACATCTTCGGATAGTGACGAGGGCCCATGCACTCGCACTAGAGCGACGAAGAGTCGGTCAAAGACTCCCAGTCCTCCCCCGAAGAAGGAAAAGCCTGGGCACCCCAGACCCGCCCCACAGGCCCCCAAGAGTAAGAAAACAAAGAAGAAACACAGGTAACTCATCTTACCATGGAGCGGAACTCACTAAGAATCATGGAAATAAACACCAATGGCTGGACAACAAAAAATACTCTCTACGGAAACGTGTTCTGGGAAATAGATGCAGATGTCATCTTGATTTCTAAACATGGGATTGACACTCGTAGTTCCGAAATGAAGATCTGGAACTACGACGTGCTAGTCACTAATTACTCTCAGGAGCGGTACGACGGTACCGCCATCGCCATCAAAAGAGGGATGAAGTACAAACCCATAAGAAACTTGGAAGAATCCTATCTTGCAATAGAGGGCGAACTCGATATAGGAAAGCTGGTCATCGCCAACGGGTACCAGCCGCCGAGACGAGAATATTTACCTATTCATTCTCTCTCTGGCCTATTTGGCAGAAGGACCCCCACCATATTAATGGGGGACCTTAATGCCAGATGTCGGGAGTCTGGGTACAGGACCTTCAACGGAATCGGAAGGTGCCTGGAGACTATGATGGACCGAAACATGGTCCATAGAATAGGCCTGGACTTCCCAACCTATACTCGAGGAAGAAGTGCCACAAAACCAGACATCTGTCTGGCTAATCGTCAGCTGCCGTTCAATTACTACATGGAACCGGTCCAGCTACCATGTAGTGATCATATAGGGATCCTACTTACCATCAATAGAAACCCTATACAAGTCCCAACTCCAGTCAGAAAAGACTACAGGAGAGCAGACTGGGCACGGTACGCTGATCTCCTCGAGGCCTATCGCCCACCAGATCTGGGCGAGGCAATTCTCGAGGAGATAGACGAGGCACTCGACGACCTCAACGAACATCTAATTATTGCAGATAGGGCTTGCATCCCCAAAACCCAGTATAAAACCATCTCCTCATACAGGTGGACTGGGTATATGAAAGAACTTTATAGAGAATTGAGAGTTATGTACGAGTTAAACATAACAAATGCAACATTTGACTCGCTACAACGAAGTAGAGAGATCAAGGAAGAGCTCAACCAGTTGATCCTCGAACAACAACAGAGACAATGGGTCGATGCGATCGAGAGCCTCGATCAAGATGCATCTCCCAAGGACTTTTGGAAGGAAGTCAAAAGTCTCAGAGGATCATCTGGAAAAAAGAAGAAAATGAAAATCCAAAAAGAAGATGGATCCATTGAAACTGCAGAAAATATCATCGAAGTGATATTCCGGCGTTATTGGGAAAAAATCTTCAGCATATCGGAAGATGAAAACAAAGATTTTGATATAGAGTTCGAAAACAACATCGTAGACGAGCTTAACACGGAAATACATCGAACGCATCCTAATCACCAGGTGGATAGACTGCGTGACGGAGACGCCGAGATCACCGAAGAAGAGATCCTTGGCGCACTCCGCTCATTCCGACAGAAAGCCCCAGGCCAATCGGGGCTTACGAAGCTTAACTTCGAAAAGGCACCAGCCAACATCATCGAAGGAATGAGACGAATTTTTAACGCATGTCTGAATACAGGGTACTTTCCAGATGCTTACAAGACAGCAAAAATGATCTTCTTGCCCAAGCACGGAAAGGACCCTACGTTGAGAGAGAGCTACCGCCCAATTTCACTCCTGGAATTTGGCGGGAAACTCTTTGAGAAGATCCTCAACGGAAGACTGGTGTCTCACCTGGAAGAAAACTCCCTCTACAACCCTTGTCAATTCGGGTTTAGAAAGAAGCGAAGTACGGAAAAGCTTTCCCAAGCCAAACGGGACAGGAGTTATGTGGATATCGTTTGTCGGGATGTGTCAAAGGCGTTTGATAAGGTGTGGCAGCGGGGCATGCAGTATAAGATCTTACGGCTGGGTCTAAGTGAAAACTTAGAAAGAACTCTCTGTGACTATGTCATGGAGAGAGCGGCGTATGTCAGTCTAGGGTACACGGACGGACCAAAGTTTCAGCTCACTGCGGGCCTCCCGCAGGGGGGGTGTCTGTCCCCCACCCTTTACTCGATATACACCGCGGACGTCCCAGCCCCTGTGTACCCCAATTCCCTCAATATTAAATATGCCGATGATTTCAGCCAGATAATCGTATCCCCATGGAGGAATGCGCCGTGGCAAGCTCGCATGACAGCGATGGAAATCGCGAACCTTAACAACTACGAGGCTCAGTGGAAGATAAGAACAAACCAAGAGAAATTCAAGGTGGTCCCCACCGGACGCACCTTAAGGGCAGACGTGCGTGTGGGGGATACGCGATACCCCTACACCAACGAATGCAATGTACTCGGTATGAAAATCACCTCTACCGGGTACAAAAAGCACGTCGAAGAAAGAATTTCTCGAGCCTCGTCCGCTGTCAGAACTCTATATAGTTTCAGAAATCTACGTGAAAGCAACAAGAAGAAGATCTACAATGCCCTTGTAAGATCTACGTTGCTTTACCCCGCCTCCACCCTCTCATGTGTCTCAAAAACACAAAAGAGGCGTCTTCAAGTAGTGCAAAATAAATGCATGTACCTAATAACGGGTACACGCAGGCATGAAAGAAGACGGCAAGAAGACCTGCACAGAGAGGCGGGGATAATTCCCATTAACAAAGTCATTGAAGAACGGACCCGGAAAATGCAGGATCTGGTTAATCATGAACTGAGTGATGAAATCACCCAGATGATTAACCAGAACAGAAGAGCTGATTGTCGCCCCAGATTCCCCAGCTCCGCCAACCGAGTGGCTGGCGGAGACGAAGTGCCGTTCTATGCGTAAAATGAGAAAATACCTGTGAAAACAAGATCAAAAATAAGTATAAAGAAAAAAACTCGAAAATTACTATGACAAATCACCGAAATTGACTACTCTATCAAGAAGAAGAAAAAAAAAAACCCTGATTACGACGAGAACTTCAATAGAAGAAGACATCCAAAGAAGAAAGAAAAAACAATAATACTATTAAAACACACACACAATAAAACAAAACAATAAGCACGCACTTAAATGTATTTAAAACATATACAAAGTAAGCAATGCACAACATAAACCATAAAAAACTAAAGTTGCTAAGACAAAGGGCTTGAACGCCATAATAATTATAATTTTATAATTATTGCAAAAATCAAATACAACAACAATGAATTCACGCATCCAAGAAAATAAATAAAAGTGATAAGTGTGATCACCAGACCCTAGGCATCTCTTTGCACCTCTACCACACTTCTTTCTCTCTTCTCCACTTGTCTATTTTCTCTATCTCTCCACACACCCTATCGTCCTCTCCTCACATGCACCCCCCCTTAAACAAAGTCAAAGTCACGACAGCCTACTTAGCACTAGGCTACTTTAAAATAAGAATATGAAAACATGAACAATGATAAAAAAGGAAAAAAACGTAACAATTAGGAAGCAATCTCCAGCAGCGGGGGGAGGTCCCCCTCACCCCGGCGCAGGAGCGTGCGACCTACAAAGAAAACAATAACAAAAAAGAAAAAACGTAATTAAATAAAGGCCTAGGATCATTATATCAGGACAGCGGTCTAGGATTACCCCACACATTCAGTAACCTAGAACGATCGGGCTAAGTGCGAACATCGTCAGAAGAAGAAGACATTCACCGTCATTCCCCAAATACTTACAATCTCAAAGGTATCGTTAAAGTGAATTATCCCCTCCCCTAACTTCACCAGTTTAATCGTTAATTCCATGATATTATTCAATTCATTCTGTCCGGTGAAATTAAGACGCAAGCATCCTAGTAACTAGATTTCAAGTGTTATCCCACGACATTATATATACTTCCCAATTCAGTGTGAAGATTAATCCTATTTATACATATACGAGTATTAAGAGCGCATAGTCCGAGCATTGTACAAAAAATTTATTCCCATCGGCAATCGATAATGGCGTTACTAACGTTTTGACATAGCATCGTTCGTCTCTCTCATAGGCAAGGAAATCTTTTTAATTATGATCAATATTTTGGGGCATTAGACCAAGTAAGAGTGCTTCAACGGATGACCATTTACCGCCCCAGACTAGAATTTTACTCTTCTGAGTGATCTCATATCTATTATGCAATTCACCAGGCACTCTGGTGGATCTGAGGGAACGCATAAGGTGCTGACAAAGGGGATGTTTCTTACGGCAGGGGCGCGGTAACATTTTCAACTAATTGATAAGGGGCATACTTAAAGCGAACGGAACTTATACCACCACTAAAAACTTAGCACTCTGCTTAACCTAACCTCTCTCTTTAAGTTAACTAGGTTAGCAATCGGTACCAAAACAAAACTTCCTTTTTCACCCCCTGATGGGTTGAATACCTTCAATTAGCCACACACAAAAATTCTAACCCGAATTTATCTTGCCATTGTGTTTATCTATACTTGGACGATTTGGCAATAATACATTCTTATTCAACAAGGGTCAAAACGACTAACTAATTTTTAATTTTTGGGGGGGATGGGGTGGAGGGTCGTTTATAAACCTCTAAAACCTGACACCAATTTATTATGTAGTAGTTTTATATATATTTTTGACCGATGCCGAGGTTAAAAGATGGTGCCTTGCACCTCGTGTGTACTTGATTAGGGCAGTTATTACCGCTTCAAGGGATTAATATCACAAACTAAGGTAGAATCTGGAATTATGACTACTAATATTGCCAAAACTTCCGTTTAAGCGATAGATGGAAACATTAACGAAAAATAGTAGTTTATTTTACAACAAACTAATCAATCAAAACAAAAAAAAATAGTTTTAAAAAATTAACGCTAATTAATATAAGGCTTGACTCATAAAATAATTAATTTACACTCCCTTAAATACGCAAATGTTAATCTTTGAAAAAAATTTCAATTCACTGGCTTACTAAAGAAATATTACAACGGACTACCCAGATAAATTTGGGCAACCGTTCATTTTAACGAATTCAGTAATTGCCCAACAATGCGAAGTGTGGATAGATTCAACAAAATACTAAAAAAATGTTTGAGTTACCGCTATTTTTTTCAAGGGTTGGCTGGTTGTGTGTGACATCACCGTCTCGGTGCAGTTTTGGGCCTATGGTAAGCAGATCCCAGCTGACCAACGTATATACTCTCCAGCCAAAAAGGTAGGCATTGGTTAGTTGCGCATTCATAGGTGGGAATTCTGAGGTTTCCGGTCAATTCACTTATCTACGGCTCCCGATAGGTATTCCTTTAGATTAAAGAAGCTTTCTTCTGGTTGAATAATACTCTCAGGAGAACTTTGTAGAATTTATCATTTTACTAGTCTCTTCTGGGTACTCTTGGGAACGATCGGCTTCAAAAATGGTTATCTTTTCAGGTTCGTAACTGGGTTATAACGAATGTGGGAACAGAGAACGTTTCTCTGGGGCTAACTCTGTCTGACTTCCTACTTTTCGCTTAGCCTTTCTATATATATAGCCCTTAACGTGGAAGGAGGTTGAGGGATCACTGCTGCAGGGTGTGCGTGTCGAGGTCAACCTTATTTGAAGACAAATGACTTGCCTGGCTTTTTATTTTTACTTCGCAGTTAGCTAAAGGGGGAACTTTTTGCTGACTTGGTTTTTTGTACTAACAACTTTAGAGGTGAAATTTAGGCCTCTTCAAATCCCTAACATAAACTACGTAAATTAAAAATAGCATCTGTACCCATTTTAATTAGCAAATTCTGCATCTTGGGTTGTCAATACTGTTTATGCAGCGGGATTAACTTTGTTTTTGGTTAAAACAGGCATCTCTTCGCCAATGTATTTAGGGCTATGGCCACCTATATTGCTTTTTACATCCTTATTTTGTTACTAAACGTAAGGTTTTTATATTCACTGACAAGAATTCTGATTGTACATCACTCTGAAGAGACGTTTGTGCCAGCATGTTAGTTTACTTTTTATAGTTTAGTCGAGAGGTGAAGTATAACCTTTCCAACGGCACCTCCAAAGTATGTTTCAATTTTAATTTTTGAGCCCTCTCATTATTGTCTTTTTTTCACATTTCTTATATACGAGATATTTGATATGGCTATTGGCCAAAGTTCTTTTATTTTAGTGGTTTTGTTTTTATTTTTTCTCAACTCACTGCTTTCTTTTTACTTCATTTTTTTTTAAACATTTTGTTAGTATATTTAGTTTTCTTTTTATTAGTTAGTACTTTATCTCATTTCGGATTGAAGCCATTCGGATCCACTGTTTTCATCTTTTAATTTCTTTATACATTTTGACACGGGGGCAGTATATCATGATAAATGGACAATGTCCATGGATAAGGAACATCATAAAACGTCCCTGAGTAGGTGAACCACTATATAGGTCTTAAAATTCCAAAGACAAAATACTAATCATTGAAACCACATTTATAAGAAAAATCATATGGTTGAGTATTTTTTAAACTTTTTAGTAATTATATCACTGTAGCTTGCTACTTTCGTTCAAGCATCCCTGAAAGCATATACTATAATCTGACCAGAATTAAACAATAAAGGTGTTACTTAATAAAGCTGTAGTAACTAGTAATACAAAGTATGTTATCTGGCCTAATTCAGCCACCAAAACTGTATAAAAAGCTAAAGTTTTGACAAAGAATCGGCAAAATTTTGGCGATGCTGATGCCGAGTACTCAGCACATCTCTACTAGCAATAAGTTATCCTGGGATGGTGTGCAATCCATCCAGGCACCATGTCTAGCAAACTGAACACAGCATCCAGATAGACTGCACACCATCCCGTTTTGAGGGGATAGTAATAAAGAAAAAGGAATGCTGAGATGGAGTGAAGAGGAAGTGCACCAACTTACCCTGGCCCTGTCAGAGTTCTATTCAAATCAGTGGTGGGGAGTTACTAATTTGCTATCTGTCCAGGTGAGAACAGTTCCTCCTGGTACAAAGTGCAGGAAGACAAAAGTTGAAGGGATAGTCGTAGAGTGAAAAAAAAGTAACACCGAAAAGGAGTGCGGGGGAAGTACACCACAACATTCCAGACCCCATCATAGAGTTCCAGACAACCGTGACAGGACCTCCTTAATTTGAACTCAGGCTGGAAGGAAATGCAGCTCCTCTTGGGTACCCCCCAGTAGGGAAGCCTCCAATGAGCAACTGAGGGCAGACATCACTGAGGAGTGGGTTAGTATCGCTGCCCTCAGGTGTTGTACCCTCAGGGAGAGCCTGTCTAGAAAAATAAATATTCCCATCACTACAAAGGGACTATAGACATCTTACCCAGCTTCCTACATCAGTTTGGTGTCACTGTAATTTTCAGAGCTTCATCTGCTTAGGTTATATGTTGCTGATATTATGTAAATGTTTTGGCAAATTTCATAGTTCGTTGATTCTTGCTGATTGTTTGGGGCATATATAACGGGTGTAATTTATTCCTTCTAATTTCATTGTTATATTCATAAAGATGCGCAAATAAATTTACAACCAGGCATTTATCTAATTTCTAAGGTGCCCAAAGGCTTTTGGCAGTAGCACTACACCTGTACTTTAATCACAGACCTCTGGACTCTCCAGACTATATGAAAGAAAAGATGCAGAAAAGTGGCAGTGGGCACAGGTTAGGTTGACATCACCCTCCATGAATAAAATTCAAGGAGGGTGAGAGAAAATGTCAGTTAGATAAGCTCCAGAACAAGAGCATTATTTTTAACAAAAAGTAAAGCTAAAAAAAAAACAGTGTATTTTATACAAAGCTTTTAAAAATAGTTTTGTAAAGGAAGTAATGAAGTTAGGGAAAATAAAGATATGCGAAGGTTAAATAGCAGGAGCGGACTATGTGAGGTGCTTAGGAGCTAGATGGAACTAAACCTTCCCTCATTGCACAATAAAGGCAGATTTTATTGCAGGCACCAGATAAAAAATACTTTGATCAAGGGTGATCAGTTAATTAATCGTCATGGTTTAGATTCCCCATAATCTTACGCATGCATTATAAGACATGAATAAGTGCTCCCAATAACAAGAAACATACCTAATCTGGGAAGATATTTTTCCTTTTGAGCCTCGGATCCAAAATCATAGATGGGGTACATAACAAGAGAAGACTGAACGGACATGACCGACCTGCAACAAAATAAGCATATGAAAGGTATAAAAAAAGGAGTGGGGTTGCCAGAATTTGTACAAGTCATCTCACAATTGACCATAGATGGTTTTAGTATCAATCTGTTATTGAAGGTGAAGAGGAGAGACAGGGCGTTGTTTACCTGTATGCGGAATCCACTCTTTCAATTTCGCGAGCAATAAGACCATAGGCCACTGATGAAACGCCAGAGCAACCATAACCAGAGATAGTAGGTCCCAACATTCCCAGAGAACCGAGCTCATCAACAATTTCCTTTTCAAAAACTAAAAGAAATATCAATGTGGTTTCATCATCATGCCTAGAAACAAGAAAATGAGATGTGCAAATGCAATAGGATGAAAATGTAAAAAGATAAAGAGATAGAAAAAAAGAAGAAAAATGATGTTTGACCACCACCAATCTGCAGTCATTAAATCAAGATGCCTTTTATTTATGAGGTGAGGACCTACAGTTTAACCCTTTTCCAGATGAATAGGGTATTCTTGGCATGATACCAATGCCTTGTTATAAATTGCAATGATGCCAATATTGGCATCATTACTAGGCCATTCAAATGGGCTAATAAATAAAATTCTTCTAAACTTGTACTGGTATGTGATTTTCAATATTTGTTTCTATTATGGCATAACTGAAAAATATATATTTTATTTATAATTTAATTTAGTATATGCTTACCCCCCCCTCCCAAAGAACCTGATGTTTTAAGGAGGTCAAAAAGTTTTTTATTACTTGTAACATTTTTACATAGTCACAAGTAAGAGGTTAATGGAAGATCTGAACAAAGGGTCCCTCCCTAGAATGTATTGCAGGCACCAGCAAATCAATCCAAATTAAACTCCATTCTAGGCTTACAATTGATTGATTGATTGATTGACTTTGAGTGGCGCAACTACTAGGTTATTGCCACCAGCTATACCTTTTTATGTGATTTATGGATTTATTATAGGTGGTGAATGAGTGATGGATGAATGATAAGAGTATTTGCAGATGTAGTACATACAAAGCTATAAATGAATGAGGGTGAAAGGGTGAGTAATAATTTATGGATGAATGAATGAATGTATGTATGAGATGGTGAAGGTGATTTTTTTTTTTTTAATATCTCATCTGGTGACTGCTTTCTAGGGCATAAGGCACTGTACTCATCCTAGCCTAAATCTAGGCTATATTAAAAGAAAAAAAAGAAAAAGAAAATAAATAAAGAGAGCTCCGTCGATGGGAAAAGGCCCACCCTCCCCTAGCGAAGAAGCATGTGATCAAGAGTCAAATATTAAATAAGGGGGAGAAGGCCGGCCTCCTCCAAAAGGTCTAAAAGTCCACAGGTCGGTGTGCAAGAATCCGTCCCGAGTACAACAGAACGGCAGTAGCGACCCTGCCCATCCCGGGACAGGTAATGTGCGCAAAGATCATCCAGACTGGGACATTTGACAAGAATGTGCCGAACAGTCTGGGAGATGACACAGTCATTACAAGAGGGGACAGACGAGCGCTCTATCAAATGGCGATGCGTCACAGGAGTGTGCCTGATTCGGAGATGACAGAAAGCGACCTGAAGCCGTCACGGCATTGGGGGATAGGTCCATGGGAACTGTCACTGCACAATGGCACACAACTTTAAGTTCCCCGGACCATCTCCCATCTTCTTTGCCAAGCAGTCCGAGAGGACCCCTCCCACCTTGAAGCCGCAATGCCCGCCTAAGGTTTTGAGGCGGAGGGAGGAAAAGACTCACATGGCGAGCCTTGGTTTTAGCCAGGGCTGGGTGTGAACCCTTTGCGCCGCCAGCTTTACCAGGGAAGCGCCCGGGTTGAGTAGAGCCCGCAGAAGGGCTCCGAATGGGCGCGGAAACAACCGGGCTCGTTGGCCTGGATGGGGCAGGAGCAGAGGGTGTCTTTCTAATCATTGAGGCGTAAGAAGTCCCAGGCAGAGCCGGGCACGCCAGGACCAAGTCCTTAGCCTCACGGAATGAGAGTCGATCCTGGGCCTGAACGGCCAGGATTTCTTTCTCAAGGAAATATGCATCACATTGCTTCGAAGAAGCGGGGTGCGGCTCTCCGCAATTGAGACACTTGGCCACACACGATTTGTCATGTGCGGCCTTGGAACAGTTTACACATACTTGGGGTGACCCCGACTTTGCACTACTACATTAACAATTTGTATGGCCGAAGCAGTGACAGTAATAGCACCGCCGCGGCAGTGGCACGAATGCCTTCACGCGGTAGTGGTACCAACCAGCACGCACCGACTCAGTGAGCTTGTCACAGTTGAACGTGACGAAGAGTGTAGGGGTGGGTCTCGAGGCCCCTCCCTGCTTTCTCATCACATGTTCAACCTTGGCCACCCCATGGTGATGTCCTCTATGGAGTTATCCACGAGTTCCCTCACATAAACTACTCCTTTCACAAAGTTCATGGTAGAGTACAGTGTCACACTCACCGAGGTTCCATAAAGTGTCCGAAGAGCACTTATCTTAGGCACTTCTGAGGGATCCGCCACATTCACCAGGAAGTTCCCATCCGAGAAACGGGTCATCTTCGGCTCTCTACCAATCATACCAGTTAAAGCTCTCCTTTGATGGATTATGTTGCCCTTGGCCAACATGCTACCATCAGTGGAGCAAATAACTAAGAAGCGTTTGAAGCCAGCGGGGTCAAAAATGTCAGGTAATCTTTGAATGAGTAGCCCCAGCGTAATCGAGGTTCCCCACCCAGACAAGCACCGGGGCTGGACCTGCCGATCTTGGCTTGGTCTCATTCAAAGATGGTAGCGGCCCCCATGGAGGGAGAAGAGCCCTGAGTCTTTTTTTTAATAGTCCTTTTCTTTTTAAGAGAGGGGGGTTGGGAATGGACCCGCTTCTCCCCTCCCCCAGCAGGAGCCACCAGGCCAGATGGGCCAGCCTCGGCAAGGTCCTTCGCCAAGATGGGTACCGGCGGAGGAGGAGATCCCTCCCCTCCTTGTGCTGTCTTAGCAGCCTGACCCTTCTGGCGAGGGCCCCACACAGGAGCAGACTTGGGCTCAGTGTTTGATGCCAAGCCTGAATCTTCCCCCATGGAAGGCCCCACCCTCTGAGGCTGGGCTGCATCAGGGAGCATGTCTATCTCAGGGGTGGGGAAATCCATTTGCCATCCCCCCCCCCATGACATCACGGGTCATGTCAGTCTCGTCCATATTTTTTGGGGTGGTCATAGGCCTTCACCCCAGCTAGATTCAATATTTGGGCCAGCAGGTCTATAGAGGGAAGCGGCCGATAGGTCCATTCTTCCCTCTCCCCCCTAAGGGGGTTTGTCCTATCGAGCCGCTTTAACACAGAGTGGTCGGTTATGGCTGCCTGCTGGCTTTCCTGGTAGTCCCCTGTGAAAGCAAAGGCGGGACTCGCAGATTTGAGCTGGATTCACATGGTGACTTCAAGGAAGGGGGTGAGGGGGAACCCCCTGCACCCGTAGGCACTGGAGAAGAATAAGCCTCCTCTCCGGTTGAAGAGTTATGGATGGTCCCCTGGGAAACCACCATTCTTTCTGAGGAGCTGCCTGAGGGCAGCTCCATCATTCTTAATAGGGAAATGGGGAGAGATTTTGTTTTTTTTTTAAATTATCATCATTGGGCATGGTGACCCTTTTTTTGTACAGGATGCAAACGCTAATCACCCCCCACAGTGGCCTGCTCTGCGAAGGGTGAGTACAGGCCTGGCAGAGCCAGGTGCCGCCATTTCGGACCAGCCCTCCCGCCTGGTGGCCTGGCAGTCCCTCAGCATGGCGGCTCCACCTTGGACACAGTATAAAATGGATAGTGTTTGAAAATAGAAAGGAAAAGGAGGTGAGGAAGATGTGGGTGGGGATAAAGCAGGTTATTAAAAAACCCACCATCCCAAAATGGAGCTCAGGGGTGAGGGATCATTGTCCCCTGCCCCCTCAGCCACAATCCAGGATAGTTGGCTGAGAACGAGGTCATCATCTACCCTATGAAATTAGAGGCTGACCAGAGAAAGTTGTGGGAGAGGTTGTATGAAAAGCGAGGAAACACAAGTGTTCTGAAGGAAGAAGAAGAGGCTAAGCTGGGGTCTGGTGAAGGTGAGTGGGTGAATGAGACTAATTTGAAAAACTGGTTAAAAAGTTATTTTAAAATATTTACAGAATAATGTTTTGATGGATGAATGAGGATGAGGGTGAACAGGTGAAAGATCATCAGTGAATGAGTGAAAGATAAAATATATGGAATATATATATATTAAAATTTATTCTAAAATATTCACATTGTTTTAAAGAATAAATATTTGGAATAAAGTATTTTTTTAAAATTTATTATATATGTTCTAGGAGGCCAGCCTCCTTAACCTTTCTGTGGGTAAGGCAACTTTACTCAGTCATGAATAATAATGACTAAAGTTGCAACAGCCAGCGAGAGGGTTAAAACAATAAATATAATCAAATTGCCAGGGACCCCCACATGGGCAGGGACCCAGCAGAATTGCACAGTGCAACCTCAGCTGCTCAGGAAATGGAGCCACTCTAAGATCAATCTAACCAGCAGGTAGTTGGGATTAAAACAATTTATTGCCTGAAGGGCACTTCAAAAGTCTGAATAAATTATGTAAGACATCAGGAAAATAAAAAATAAGGGCAGTCAAGATTGCAATAAGTTCTGCTGCGAATATAGAGGCAGCTCTACAAAGCTGCCCCCCTTTCCTGGATGAGGGAGAGATAACTCTAAAACTGACTCCCTCATCAGTTTTGGAACCAGCTAAGTAGACTGGTATAGATTCCTCATGCAAAGACTGATGGTCTTTAACCTGGAGGAGCTCAGCTTGTGGTAGGAATGATCCTTTTCTCCCTGAAAGTCCCCTAAAAAAGGTGACTTCAGGCAGATCCCAGTGACCTACTCTAGACTGCTCCTGTGAACTTATTTTCAGTCGGGTCTTGGTTCTCTTCTCTATAGATTCACAAGAGGAGTGGCTTCGCAACTCCTCCTTACAATAGCATGGTGAGAGATTCCCTCAGAGCATCGCAACAAATTATTATAATACATAACAGGAGCAGCTTCGCCACTTTTCCTAAATAGCTATATAATCAAATACGACAAGAGCATACAGCGGTGGATCCGACAGATGAGGTTGCTTGACACAGGAACCAGACAAAAGTGAGAAGTGAGGAATGATTATAAAATTCAAAAGGAAACAAGTACTGATATGAAAAGTAAAGAGCTTGTGTCTCAGTCAATAAGGCAGTGGATTTCCTCACCTGGTTACTAGGATTTGTTCCCAGAGATAGTAGGCCTTCCAATCACAGAGCCATGTTCACCGGACTTCTCACCTAGTCATACTCACACAACTCTCCAACCTGTTTTAGGGAGTAATTTTAATGCCCAAAACACTGCTTAGCCAACTACACAGCCCTATAACCAAAGAGGCACCACTATTATTTAAATAGACTCACAGAACAACAGAAACCAATCAACAAGAAAATCTGTAAAACACAATCAAAACCACAGTTCCCCTGACATTACCCTCTACACACACTTCCACACTAGAACCACATGGCAAACCTTTCATGCATGCCAATCTGATTTCATCCCAAATAAGCCAATGAACCTATTTTACATTCTGCATAGAAAATGCCCTATTCCAAATTACAAAATGAATTTCCTTATCTTTGTTCCACCAACACAATCCATGAAACAAGAAATAAATCTCTGAGGATACAGGAAGCACTTCAACCACAATTTCACACCTAAAATCAATGACATGAACAGAGAAACAATGAGTAACACCTTCACACTATCATAAACATGCAACACAAAAGATGTAAGCAACATCTTCAAATAATAATTTATTATAAAATAAACAGCTCCTAACTTTAATAAACAATAAAAAAATACCAACCTCTAGCCACTACACTAATTTTTTTTTTTTTTTTTTTAAGGGGCTATCTGGCGACTGCCGACTTAGGCATAAGTCGCCGTAAACAAACAGCCTAGTTCTAGGCTACTTCAAGAAATGGAACAGGGAACAACAAAAAAGAAATAACAATAACAAAACAATAACAAAAACAACAACAACAAAAATTAAGCCTGGTCAAAAAAAAGGGAGAAGGCCGGCCTCCCCCAAAAAGTTAGCAAGTCCACCAGTCAAAGTGCACGCACTCGTCCCGAGTACAAGGGACAGGCGGTAGCGACCCCGCCCATCCCGGTACCGGGACAGGTGTCGTGCGCGAAGATCACCCAGACTGGGACATTCGACAAGAATGTGCCGAACAGTCTGGGGGACGACGCAGTCGTTGCAATAGGGCGCAGGCGAGCGCTCCACCAGATAGCGATGCGTCACACGAGTGTGTCCGATTCGGAGACGACAGAAAGCAACCTGAAGCCGCCGCGGCATTGGGGGATAGGTCCATGGGAACAGTCGCGGCGCAATGGCACGCAACTTTAAGTTCCCTTCGACCGTCTCCCATCTTCTTTGCCAAGCAGTCCGAAGAGCTGCCCGTATTCCTGCCATGTAGTCGGTGTGAGGAAGAGCGAAACGCTGGTCCGGTCGCAGAGTCCTCGCGGACTCTTTGGCGCCCTCATCGGCGCGCTCATTCCCCGCAATTCCCACATGTCCAGGAACCCAGCAGAAGATAATCTCGACATCTGCCCGGCTCGCCAAAACCGTGGCGTCACGGATATCGCGAACCAGGGGATGCGGAGATTCCAATGCCCCGAGAGCACTCAGGGCGCTTTGTGAGTCGCTATAGATCACAATCCGGTCTCCGAACCGGGCACGTCGCGTAATCTCCCGTACCGAGTGGTGTATTGCCACCAGCTCGGCCGTGAAGACAGACGCAGCGCCTGGTAGAGCCCCGCTGACTTCAAACAGAGGGGATACGGCGTGGAAGCCGACCCCCTCTTGGGACTTGGAGCCATCCGTATACACTGGCACGGTTCCAGCGTGACACGATGTGTGCTCCAAAAAGGTCGAACGCAATACTCCCGGCGCAGTACAAGCTTTGGGAGCAGAGCCACTACACTAGAAATAAAATACCCAGCTCAAGAGAGCAATGCAATCTAAACCCAAACAACTTGAACAAATCCACATAAACAAATCAACTCATCTCAACTGAACACAAAGATAATTGGAAACACCTTAAAACATTCAATCACAAAACAAACAGCTCCCAACTCTGGAGAATAAAAAAACCCCACTTCCAACCGCTTCCCACATACAAATCTCTTCTCACCAGAAACAACAAAATACCTAACTCAAGTCACTAATACAATCTAGTCATAAGCGACTACTCTAAAATGAGCCAACTAGCTGCCAATTGCAAACAATGTCCATATATCATCCCCATCCTCAAACAAAATAAACCCCTGAACCTCCACACCAACTAGAAATCTACCTCACTCCCCTTTCAACTTGGGCCAAAAGAATGTGCTGCTATTCCAGGTATAAAGTGTACATTAGGTACTTCCCTGTGGCACACTGGGAATGGGAGGTAGTGTTTCTCCTCTAGGTTTCAGTTGAAGCAGGGGGTTTCACCCTGAGCTACACCATCCACCTTGCAAGTAGACAAAAAGTTAAGGGGATAGTTATAGAAAAAGGATGCTGAGAGGGAATGAGATGGAATAGCAGCAACAAGCACATGCCCCATCAAGATGAGAGGACATCCAGCTCCTCTAAGTGCCAAGTGTAGCAGGCTATACTGGGAACCCCCTCTGAAGGGCCTCTGTACTTGAATAGATACAAATAGAATACCTGTGACCATCTCCAAACACCTTTCAATATAATCTCTCTAAGAGATTGAGAAAGACCATGTGATGTGGTATCATTCCTGAGTATTGCTGGGTTGACTGGGGTGCAACAAAGTAAGTACATATAGCTAATTAGATTACTACTATTTCTTTCACATCCTTCCTTGTCACGCACAATACATCATTTTACCATCTCTAGAACCCATCAAAGGTGTTTCTAATCCACATACTCACTAAGTGGAACAAATGCCTCTCCTTTGGGCTACAGAGGGTTCCAAATGCTCATTGATTGGTGGCAAAACACACTATCACCCAATCAGTGACCAGTCCCTGATGCGTATGGACTTATCAGTGACTGTAATTCTGATTTTTATATAAATTTCCTATTCATTTGGGGAACATTATCCTCAATTGAAATGGAAATTTTTTTTTTTTTTTTTTATAGAGCCCATCTGGCAACTACCCACTTGGGCATAAGTCGCCGAAAAACACGACAGCCTAGAATTAGGCTACTTTAAAGTTAAAATATGAAAACTTAACAATCAATATAAATTTGAAAAACTTAACAATCGAAGCAATCTCCGGCAGCGGGGGGAGGTCCCCCTCACCCCGGTGCAGGAGAGTGCAATCTAAAACAAAACAATAACAAAAAAAGGAACCTTAAATAAAGGGGAGAAGGCCGGCCTCCCCCAAAAAGTCAATAAGTCCACCAGTCATGGTGCACGCACTCGTCCCGAGTACAAGGGACAGGCGGTAGCGACCCCGCCCATCCCGGTACCGAGACAGGTATCGTGCGCGAAGATCACCCAGACTGGGACATTCGACAAGAATATGCCGAACAGTCTGGGGGACGACGCAGTCGTTGCAATAGGGCACATGCGAGCGCTCCACCAAGTAACGATGCGTCACACGAGTGTGTCCGATTCGAAGACGACAGAAAGCAACCTGAAGCCGCCGCGGCATTGGGGGATAGGTCCATGGGAACAGTCGCGGCGCAATGGCACGCAACTTTAAGTTCCCCTCGACCGTCTCCCATCTTCTTTGCCAAGCAGTCCGAAGAGCTGCCCGTATTCCTGCCATGTAGTCGGTGTGAGGAAGAGCGAAACGCTGGTCCGGTCGCAGAGTCCTCGCGGACTCTTTGGCGCCCTCATTCCCCGCAATTCCTACATGTCCAGGAACCCAGCAGAAGATAATCTCGACATCTGCCCGGCTCGCCAAAACCGTGGCGTCACGGATTTCGCGAACCAGGGGATGCGGAGATTCCAATGCCCCGAGAGCACTCAGGGCGCTTTGTGAGTCGCTATAAATCACAATCCGGTCTCCGAACCGGGCACGTCGCGTAATCTCCCGTACCGAGTGGTGTATTGCCACCAGCTCGGCCGTGAAGACAGACGCAGCGCCTGGTAGAGCCCCGCTGACTTCAAACAGAGGGGATACGGCGTGGAAGCCGACCCCCTCTTGGGACTTGGAGCCATCCGTATACACTGGCACGGTACCAGCGTGACACGATGTGTGCTCCAAAAAGATCGAACGCAATACTCCCGGCGCAGTACAAGCTTTGGGAGCAGAGGCGTGGCGACAAATAGCCAAATGTGGTACCCTCCAGGGTGGCGTCCTGGGCAGAACCAGGGGCGCCACCGGCCCGAGAGCTATATCTACCTCTCGAAGGAGTTTCCTGGCCCTAAACCCAAAGGGCTTAGGGTATGACTGGCGTCTCTCGGCGGCATAGGCACCATCGAGATCAGCTGCGGATGCAGTGAGAGCTGTTGGCGACTGGGGGAGGCGCCGGGCTCGCGCGTACAGG
This sequence comes from Ceratothoa steindachneri, assembly GCA_963969495.1. Lineage (NCBI taxonomy): Eukaryota > Metazoa > Arthropoda > Malacostraca > Isopoda > Cymothoidae > Ceratothoa > Ceratothoa steindachneri. The sequence continues at coordinate 112,825,453 of OZ018320.1, read as the reverse complement.
CGAGTGATGCACTGCACGCGGCCCAGAGCGAGTGGCATCTCCCCAGCATCGACCAACAGGCTCTCAATACGGGAAGTGCGGAAGGCACCGGTCGCAAGGCGAAGGCCGGTGTGGTGGATCGAATCCACCTTCCGCAATAAACGCTCGGCTGCGGATGCATAAAACTCGCATCCGTAGTCGAGCTTCGAGCGAACAAGGGATCGATAAAAAAGTAAGGCGGTAGCCCTATCAGCGCCCCAAGCGCTGAACGTCACGGAACGGAGAATGTCCATGGCGCGGGTACAAGAGACCCTAAGGCTGCGAATGTGAGCCTCCCAGGTGAGGCGTCGGTCGAATACAAGACCAAGGAAACGGTGCGACTCAACCACATCCAGGCGCACCCCATTAAGAAACAAATCTGGGTCGGGATGAAGCCGTGGATGGCGGCAGAAGTGCACCACCTTAGTCTTGGCCAAAGAAAACCGAAACCTGTGCGCTTCGGCATAGCGAGAGACGCGGTTCAATGCCTGTTGGAGTCGGCGCTCCAGAGTTGGCATCTGGGCCGCGCCAAAAGAGATCGAAAGGTCGTCCACGTAGAGCGTAGCGAGAACATCTTCCGGCAGCACCGAGGTGATGCCGTTGATGCTCAGGGCAAAGAGTGCGACACTGAGGACACTTCCCTGCGGGACACCCTCTTCCTGCTCCTTTGGGCCGGAGAGGGCTCCCCCCACCCGTACGCGGAATCGACGATCTCGCAAAAATTCAGATATAAACATTGGGAGGCGTCCCCTCGCCCCCATCGTGTGGAGAGTCTCCATGATACCGTATCGCCATGCGGTATCATAGGCTTTCTCCAGATCAAAAAACACCGTGGCGTAGTGCTGTCTACGAAGGAAAGCCTCGCAGACGGCATTTTCCAGTCGGAGCAGAGCATCCGACGTGGAGTGGAACTTACGGAAGCCGCACTGTGCAGAAGACAGATGGCCTCCGCTGTCCAGGAAATAGGCTAATCTAACATTTACCAATTTCTCCATCAACTTGCACACGCAAGAGGTTAGAGAGATTGGGCGGAAACCAGTCGGAGTAGAGTGATCTCTCCCCGGCTTGCGAAAGGCGAGCACAGTAGCGATTCGCCAGGAGTCTGGGAGGAGACCTTCCACCCAGATCCTGTTGAACAAATCTAATAGAAAGGCCATGCCTCGCTCACCCAGGTGTCGAAGCATGGCGTACGGGACATCGTCCGGACCATGGGCGGTGTCCGCGCACGAAGCGAGAGCGGAACGCAACTCACTCACAGTAAACTTGTCGTTGAAGGGTTCTCCGCCTCTGGAGGTAAAGTCCAGCCGGCGGCCTTCCGCGACATCACGACGTGCATTGAATGCTGGCGGAGCAGCATCACGGCTAGAGAATGCGGAAAAAGCGGTCGCTAAGGATTCCGCCACGGACGCGGGGTCCGAGATTGCGGTCCCATTCTCCTGGAGAACGGGAGGGGGGTCCTGCGAGAACTTGCCCCGAATCCTTTTGACTCGCTTCCACACCTCAGCTAAAGGGGTCTTCCCGTTAAGTGAAGAAACGTATGCCCGCCAAGAAGAGCGGCGGGCGTGCTTCGAAATATACCGGAACCTAGCCCTAGCCCGACGAAATTCAGCGACAGTGAAATCGTTCGGGCGGCGCTTATAGCGCATGTAGGCATAACGCTTCTGTTTGAGGGCCGTCTCACACTCGGCCGACCACCATGGGAGTGGTCGGCGTGCAAAACGGCCAGACGTCCTAGGAATAGTAGTCAGGCCCACGGCGATGAGGTTGCCGGAGAAGAACTCGACGGCCTCATCTACCGACCTAAACTCCTTGACTGAGATAGAGAATTCAGTCATTTCCTGAAATGCAGGCCACCGCGCCCGCGCCAAGCACCACCGAGGTGGTCTCTCAGGCGGCAGTTGCCCTGAAAATGATATTTGAATGGGAAAGTGATCACTACCATGGAGGTCATCGACCACCCCCCAATCAAAATCAGGCTGTGCATCCGAAGAGCACAAAGATAGGTCAAGGCAAGAAAATGAAGCGGTTCTCGGACAGTGATGCGTAAACTCATCCACGTTTAGGACACCCATCTCAAGCTCTTCGATCAGATCGGCAAGGACTTGTCCCCTGGGATTTATGGTGTAATCTCCCCAGAGAGGATGCCTGCCGTTCAGATCTCCAAGCAAGAGATGGGGCCTCGGCAACCGTGCCACGACGCGGCGAAAGTCCCCCGCGTCGAAGTCAGCTGACGGTGGAATGTACGCAGAAATGATAGTATACCTCCTATCCAGGTGCAGCTGCACAGCCACTGCCTGAAAGGAGGTATCTAAAGAGAAAGGAAGAACGGAGACATCATGCCGGGTGTAAACCGCGCATCCCCCAGCCCGGCCGTCCCGCGGTGGTTGGGTCGCAAGACCCTTATACCCCGGGAGGGCAGGCAGGGGGCACGCGCCTAGCATGGTCTCCTGCAAAAAAATAGCTAACGGGGAACGGGATGAGGCGAGCCTCCGCAGCTCCTCCCAGTTGGCCCGGAGTCCACGGCAATTCCATTGAAGGAATATGCCCTCCAGGCCTAGCTCGGAGGAGACGCGGGGGCCCTCCTCGAATTGAAGACCCTCACGGGAATGGCCGTACGCTTCCCGGGGGCAGAACCCCGGGCGCTGTTGGCCGGACAAAGCGCTGAAGGCGCTGTCGCCTTCGAGGACTTATTGGGGGAGGTTGGGCTCGCCATGCGAGTCTTTTCCTCCCTCCGCCTCGAAACTTTAGGCGGGCGTTGCGGCTTCGGAGGCGGGGGGCCCTCTTTTCGAGGAACCACCGTCTCCGAGCCACTCGCTCCACCTCGGGGCGTGGGCAAAGGGGCCGAAGCTCCTTTGTTGCTGTCCTCCTTTCGGGGAACAGCTTTAGGAACCCCGGAAGATGGCCTAGCGACCATCTTCAGGGGTGTTGCCTCCTGTGAGTCTAACGACTCGGTGGAGGCGCGTGGCCGTTTCGCTTTACGCGAAACGGTCACGCTGGGGGAAGAGGGGGGAGCCCTGGTTTTAGCCGGGGCAGGGTATGAACCCTTTTTGCCGCCAGCTTTACCAGGGGAGCGCCCAGGTTGGGTAGAGCCCACAGAAGGGCTCCGAATGGGCGCGGAAACAACCGTGCTCGTTGGCCTGGATGGGCCAGGAGCAGAGGGTGCCTTTCTAACTATTGAGGCATATGACGTCCCAGGCAGAGCCGGGCGCGCCAGGACCAAGTCCTTTGCCTCGCGGAATGAGAGTCGATCCTGGGCCTGAACGGCCAGGATTTCTTTCTCAAGGAGATATGCACCACATTGCTTCGAAGAAGCAGGGTGCGGCTCTCCGCAATTGACACACTTGGCCACACACGATTTGGACTTATCGTGTGCGACCTTGGAGCAATTTACACAGACTTCGGGTGACCCCGATTTTGCACGTCTACATGATCGATTCGTATGGCCGAAGCGGTGGCAGTAATAGCACCGCCGCGGCAGTGGCACGAATGCCTTCACGCGGTAGCGGTACCAACCGGCACGCACCGACTCAGGGAGCTTGTCACAGTCGAACGTGACGAAGAGTGTAGGGGTGGGTCTCGAGGCCCCTCCCTGTTTTCTCATCACACGTTCGACCTTGACCGCCCCATGGTCGGCCAGATCTAGGGAGATGTCCTCAATGGAGTAGTCAACGAGTTCCCTCGCATAAACTACTCCTTTCACAAAGTTCATGGTAGAGTGCGGCGTCACACTCACCGGGGTGCCATGAAGTGTCCGAAGAGCACTTATCTTGGCCGCCTCGGCGGGATTCGCCGCATTCGCCAGAAGGCTCCCGTCCGAGAAACGGGTTACCTTCGGCTCTCTACCAATTGCACTAGCTAATCCTCTCCTCTGATGGATCATGTTGCCCTTGGACAACATGGTGCCATCAGTGGAGCGAATAACGAGGAAGCGTTTGAAGCCAGCGGGCTCGAAAACGCCAGGTAACCTCTGAATCAGGGGCCCCGATGTCATCGAGGCTCCGCCCTGTGCATTCTTGGTCTTAGTCGTAGTCATGGGCTCCGCACACGAGGGGGTAGAGGGGCCGGATGTGCCGATCTTGGCTTGGTCGCCTACCAAAGTGGTAGCAGACCCATCCATCCCCGCAGCCCCCGCGGATGGAGAGGAGCCCCGAGTCTTCTTCGTCTTTTGAGTCTTTTTCTTTTTAGGAGAGGAGGGCGGGGAATGAACCCGCTTTTCACCTCCGCCGGCAGAAGTCCCCAGGCCAGATGGACCAGCCTCAGCCAGGTCCCTCTCCGAAATGGAGAAGGTCCTGGTTGTCGTAGGGGCACCTGTCGGAGGAGATCCCTCCCCTCCTTCTACTGCCTCGGAGCCCTCAGCCATTTGAGGAGGACCTTGCATAGGGGCGGATTCGGGTTCGGTGCTTGGCGCCGAGCCCGAATTCCCCCCCATGGAAGGCCCTACCGTCTGGGGCTGGGTCTCCTCAAGGACCATGTCTATCACAGGAGGGGCCTCCAGTTGGCCATCCCCTCCCAGGACATCGCAGGTCCCCTTGGCAGTATTGTCACTAGTCAGGTGGTGTGGGGAGGCACAGGCCTTGACCCCAGCAAGGTTCAAAATTCTTGCCAGCAGGTCTTTTGAGGGAAGCGACCGAAGGGGCCTGGCTTCCCTCTCCCCCCTAAGGGGGTTTGCCCTACCGAGCCGCTTGCACGAGGGGCGGTCGGCAATGGGCTGCCTGCTGGCTTTCTTGGCAGTCCCCTTAGAAAGCAAAGGAGGGACTGCCGCTGGAGATAGGGAGGTGCCCGAAAGCACCTCCAGAGAAGGGGGTGAGGGGGAGTCCCCTACACCCGTAGGCGTAGGAGAGGAGTAAGCCTCCTCTCCGGTTAAAGAATTATGGAGGGTCCCTTGCGCAAGCACAAGGGGGGGGACCTCCATTTTCTCGGTGGAGCTGCCCGAGGGCGGCTCCGTAGATGTTTTTGGGGAAGTTGGGGGTTGGGGTTTTTGTTTTTTTTCATACATGGGCATGGTGACCCTCTTTTGATTACGGGACGCAATAGCTCATCACCTCTCGCAGTTGCCCGCACTGCGAGAGGTGCTTACAAGCCCGGCAGAGCCAGGCGCCGCCATTCGGGACCACCCCTCCCGCCTGGTGGCCTGGCAGTCCTTCGGCATGGCGGCTCCACCTTGGACACGGCGTAAAAAATATAGGTTGTGAAGAGGAGAGGAAAAGGGATGTGAGGAAGATGTGGGTGGGGATGAAGCAGGTTGTTAAAAAAAACCCATCCCGAACCGGAGCTGAGGGGTTAGGGAACAATGTCCCCTCCCCCCCTCAGCCCCGATCCGGGGTGGTTGGCTTGAGAAGAAGGTCAGCATTCTACCCTGTGAAATTAGAGGCTGACCAGAGAAAGTTGTGGGAGAGGTTGTATGAAAAGCGACGAGGTAGGGGAGAAATCGGGCTATCTGAAGGAAGGAAGAGAGGCTAAGCTGGGGCCGGACGGAGCGCTGGATCCCGTCAGCACGGCGGCCAGGATGGCAAATCGCCGCGCCCCTTACGGGGTTGAAATGGAAAGGTCGCACATTTAACTTAAGAAGAACACAAGTCATAGAAAGTTAACATAGATAAGGATTAAAGAACAAAATTACTGACCCTCCTGTAGTGGGGTTTGGCAGGAAGAGAGCAAAATAAACACATTTTTTGCCAGCTAAGGAGTAGAATCGTCTTTAGTTAGGAAAATAAAAATTTAGTAGGAGCCATATTCATTACCCAATACAAAGTCAGGCATCAACAGAGGGGAAGATATAGTATTTAAGTTCTGAGGAATGTGGCGAGAAATACTGCAACAAAGGGATTGGTTTAGAGAATGAAAATTCTGCTTAAAATCATTGATAGTTTTCCATATCCACACCATTGAAGAGTATCCTACCAATCCTCAGGAGCTATTATGGTCTTAAGTACATGATATGGAAAAATCCTATTTAGGAAATATGGGGGAATATTATTAAGATCTTTACCAACTAATAATGAAAAATATTTTAAAATTTTCACAAACATGGATAAGGCACATTTGCTTTACAAAAGTATTAATTCATCTTACTTTCATGTCGATTTGCTTTTAAAATCCTTGGAAATAACTTTTCTTGGCAGTATGATTGACATGCATCTCGAATCATAATTTCTTCATCAGTTAACAGACTTTCTAGGTTTAAAGCATCCTTCCATGAAAAATGAACTGAAATAATATAAAACAATGAATAAATTCTACAGTTGAAAAACTTTACTAATATAAAAGAAGCATGAAAGACCATAACTTCTAAGAAACTTCTGGAGGAAATATATTAGTCTAATTTTAAAAAGATTCAAGAGTTGGAAAACCAGATGATGGAATCTTTCATTGACAAATAAATTAGATCTTGGGGGTTCTTTCTAGTATCAAGAGGATTATAGCTCTTTTATAAAAAGTGACAAAATAATAGAATCACAAGACATTCAACCCAGACCTTTAACCTTTAAAGTGCAAAATGAATTTGCTTGAAATCAAGAGAGAATGAATTTAGCTTTGCTATATCGTTAGGGAAAATAACAAAATAAAATATTTAAATCCTTTTTTTATAAATCAAATAGTATATCATTTTAATTGAAAAGAATTCTATCGACCTAACTCAAAAATTATTAATATCCATCTACATATTTAGAATCATGATTGATAATCTCAGTGGTTCCTGCAAAACTTTTATGGCATTTCTTCTAAGAAAGTTTGTTAAATTTCCCTTACTGCTTACAACTCCTATTTTATAGAAAACTTTGCTTGTATATATGGGAAAAATTTCTATATTTCAATCAATTGGAATTTTTTTTTAATTTTAAGAGCCTATCTGGTAACTGCACACTTGGGCATAAGTCGGCAAAATCACGACAGCCTAGCCCTAGGCTACTTTAAAATAAGAATATGAAAACACAACAATAATAAAAAGGGAAAATGTCAACAATTAGGAAGCAAGCTCCGGTGTCAGGGGGAGGACCCCCCGATGACAGAAAGCAACCTGAAGCCTTCGCAGCATTGGGGGGTAAGTCAATTGGAACAGTCGCGGCGCAATGACACGCAACTTTAATTTCCCTTCGACTGTTTCCCCATCTTCTTTGCCAAGCAGCCTGAAGAGCTGCCTGTATTCCTGCCATGTAGTCAGTGTGAAGAAGAGTGAAACACTGGTCCGATCGCAGAGTCCTCGCGGACACTTTGGTGCACTCATTCCCCGCAATTCTACATGTCGAGGAACCCAGCAGCAGATAATCTCAACATCCACCCAGCTTGCCAAAACCATGGCATCACGATATTGCGAACAAGGGGATGCAGAGATTCCAATGCCCCGAGAGCACTCAGTGAACTTTGTGAGTTGCTATATATCACAATCCGGGCTCCTAACGGGGCATGTCGCATAATCTCCTGTACTGAGTGGTGTATTGCCACCAGCTCAGCCATGAAGACAGATGCAGCGCCTGGCAGATCCCACTGACTTCAAACAGAGGGGATACAGCGTGGAAGCCAACCCCCTCTTGGGACTTGGAGCCATCTGTATACATTGGCATGGTTCCAGCATGAAACAAGGTGTGCTCTAAAAAGGTCAAACGAAATACTCCTGGCGCTGTACAAGCTTTGGGAGAATAGGCGTGGCAACAAATAGCCAAATGTGGCACCCTACAGGGTGGCATCCTGGGCAGAACCAGGGGTGGCAGAGGCCCCGAGAGCTATACCTAACTCTTGGAAGAGTTTCTTGGCCCTAAACACAAAGGGCTCAGGGTAGACTGGCGTCTCGGCGAAATAGACACTGTCAAAATCAGCTAAGGATGCAGTGAGAGCTGTTGGCAATTAAGGGAGGCGCCAGGCTCACGTGTACAGGCGAATAATGCACTGTGCACACGTAGAGTGAGTGGCATCTCCACAGCACCGACTACTAGACTCTCAATGGGGACAGTACGGAAGGCACCGGTCACCAGGCGAAGACCGGTATGGTGGATTGAGTCCACCTTTGGCAATACACACTCAGCTGCAGATGCATAAAACTCGCATCTGTAGTAGAGCTTCGAACAAACAAGGGATCGATAAAAAAGTAAGGCAGTAGCCCTATCAGCGCTCCAAGTGCTGAACATCATGGAACGGAGAATATCCATGTGCAGGTACAAGACTGCGAATATGAGCCTCCGAGGTGGGGCGTCAGTTAAATACAAGACCAAGGAAACGGAGCAATTTAACCACTTCCGGCGTCCCGATTAAGAAACAAGTCTGGGTCAGGGTGGAGCCGTGGATGGTGGCAGAAGTGCACCACCTTAGTCTTGGCCAAAGAAAACCCAAACCTGTGCGCTTCGGCATAGCGAGAGACGCGGTTCAATGCCTGTTGGAGTCGACGCTCCAGAGTTGGCATCTGGGCTGGGCCAAAAGAGGTCGAAAGGTCGTCCACGTACAGTGTAGCGAGAACATCTTCCGCCAGCACCGAGGTGATGCCGTTGATGTTCAGGGCAAAGAGTGTGACACTGAGGACACTTCCCTGCAGGACACCCTCTTCCTGCTCCTTGGGGCCGGAGAGGGCTCCCCCCACCAGTACGCGGAATCGACGATCTCACAAAAATTCAGATATAAACATTGGGAGGCGTCCCCTCGCCCCCATCGTGTGGAGAGTCTCCATGATACCGTATCGCCATGCGGTATCATAGGCCTTCTCCAGATCGAAAAACACCGTGGCGTAGTGCTGTCTAAGAAGGAAAGCCTCGCAGACGGCATTTTCCAGTCGGAGCAGAGCATCCGACGTGAAGTGGAACTTGCGGAAGCCGCACTGTGCAGAAGACAGATGGCCTCCGCTGTCCAGGAAAAAGGCTAATCTAACATTTACCAATTTCTCCATCAACTTGCACACGCAAGAGGTTAGAGAGATTGGGCGGAAACCAGTCGGAGTAGTGATCTCTACCCGGTTTGCGAAAGGCGAGCACAGTAGCGATTTGCCAGGAGTCTGGGAGAAGACCTTCCACACAGATCCTGTTGAACAAATCTAACAGAAAGCCAATGCCTCGCATTTCCAGGTGTCAAAGCATGGCGTACGGGACGATGTCCCGTACGCTGTACGCTGCAGCTGCACAGCCACTGCCTGAAAGAAGGTATCTAAAGAGAAAGGAAGAACGGAGACATCATGCCGGGTGTAAACCACGCATCCCCCAGCTCAGCCATCCCGCAGTGGTGGGGTCGCAAGACCCTTGTACCCCGGGAGGGAGGGCAGGGGGCACGCGCCTAGCATGGTCTCCTGCAAAAAGATAGCTAACGGGGAGCGGGACGAGACGAGCCTCCGCAGCTCCTCCCAGTTGGCCCGGAGTCCACGGCAATTCCATTGAAGGAATATGCCCTCCAGGCCTAGCTCAGAGGAGACGCGGGGGCCCTCCTCGAATTGAAGACCCTCACGGGAATGGCCGTACGCTTCCCGGGGGCAGAACCCCGGGCGCTGTTGGCCGGACAAAGCGCTGGAGGCGCTGTCGCCTTCGAGGACTTATTGGGGGAGGTTGGGCTCGCCATGCGAGTCTTTTCCTCCCTCCGCCTCGAAACCTTAGGCGGGCGCTGCGGCTTCGGAGGCGGGGGGCCCTCTTTTCGAGGAACCACCGTCTCCGAGCCACTCGCTCCACCTCGGGGCGTGGGCGAAGGAGCCGAAGCTCCTTTGTTGCTGTCCTCCTTTCGGGGGACAGCTTTAGGAACCCCCGAAGATGGCCTAGAAACCATCTTCAGGGGTGTTGCCTCCTGTGAGTCTAACGACTCGGTGGAGGCGCGTGGCCGTTTCGCCTTGCGGGAAACGGTCACGCTGGGGGAAGAGGGGGGAGCCCTGGTTTTAGCCGGGGCTGGGTATGAACCCTTTTTGCCACCAGCTTTACCAGGGGAGCGCCCGGGTTGGGTAGAGCCCGCAGAAGGGCTCCGAATGGGCGCGGAAACAACCGTGCTCGTTGGCCTGGATGGGCCAGGAGCAGAGGCTGCCTTTCTAGCTACTGAGGCATATGACGTCCCAGTCAGAACTGGGCGCGCCAGGACCAAGTCCTTAGCCTCGCGGAATGAGAGTCTATCCTGGGCCTGAACGGTCAGGATTTCTTTCTCAAGGAGATATGCACCACATTGCTTCGAAGAAGCAGGGTGCGGCTCTCCGCAATTGACACACTTGGCCACACACGATTTGGACTTATCGTGTGCGACCATGGAGCAATTTACACAGACTTCGGGTGACCCCGACTTTGCACGTCTACATGAGCGATTCGTATGGCCGAAGCGGTGACAGTAATAGCACCGCCGCGGAAGTGGCACGAATGCGTTCACGCGGTAGCGGTACCAACTGGCACGCACCGACTCAGGGAGCTTGTCACAGTCGAACGTGACGAAGAGTGTAGGGGTGGGTCTCGAGTCCCCTCCCTGTTTTCTCATCACACGTTCGACTTTGACCGCCCCATGGTCGGCCAGCTCTAGGGTGATGCCCTCAATGGAGTAGTCAACGAGTTCCCTCGCATAAACTACTCCTTTTACAAAGTTCATGGTAGAGTGCGGCGTCACACTCACCGGGGTGCCATGAAGTGTCCGAAGAGCACTTATCTTGGCCGCCTCGGCGGGATTCGCCGCATTCGCCAGAAGGCTGCCGTCCGAGAAACGGGTCACCTTCGGCTCTCTACCAATTGCACTAGCTAATCCTCTCCTCTGATGGATCATGTTGCCTTTGGACAACATGGTGCCATCAGTGGAGCGAATAACGAGGAAGCGTTTGAAGCCAGCGGGCTCGAAAACGCCAGGTAACCTCTGAATGAGGGGCCCCGATGTCATCGAGGCTCCGCCCTGTGCACTCTTGGTCTTAGTCAGGGGCTCCACACACGGGGGGGTAGAGGGGCTGGATGTGCCGATCTTGGCTTGGTCGCCTACCAAAGTGGCAGCAGACCTATCCATCCCCGCAGCCCCCGCGGATGGAGAGGAGCCCCGAGTCTTCTTTGTCTTTCTAGTCTTTTTCTTTTTTGGAGAGGAGGGCGGGGAATGAACCCGCTTCTAACCTCCGCCGGCAGAAGCCCCCATGCCAAATGGGCCGGCCTCAGCCAGGTCCCTCTCCGAAATGGAGAAGTTCCTGGTAGTCGTAGGGGCACCTTTTGGAGGAGATCCCTTCCCTCCTTGTATTGCCTCGGAGCCCTCAGCCGTTTGAGGGGGACCTTGCATAGGGGCGGACTCGAGTTCGGTGCTTCGCGCCGAGCCCGGATTCCCCCCAATGGAAGGCCCTACCGTCTGAGGCTGGGTCTCCTCAAGGACCATGTCTATCACAGGAGGGGCCTCCAGTTGGCCATCCCCTCCCAGGACATCGCAGGTCCCCTTGGCAGCGTCAAGAGTCATTTGTGGGGAGGCACAAGCCTTAACCCCAGCAAGGTGTAATATCCTTGCCAGCAGGTCTTTTGAGGGAAGCGACCGAAGGGGCCTGGCTTCCCTCTCCCCCCTAAGGGGGTTTGCCCTACCGAGCCGCTTGTACGAGGGGCGGTCGGCAATGGGCTGCCTGCTGGCTTTCTTGGCAGTCCCCTTAGAAAGCATAGGAGGGACTGCCGCTGGAGATAGGGAGGTGCCCGAAAGCACCTCAAGAGAAGGGGGTGAGGGGGAGTCCCCTACACCCGTAGGCGTAGGAGAGGAGTAAGCCTCCTCTCCGGTTAAAGAGGTATGGAGGGTCCCCTGCGCAAGCACAGGGGGGGGGGGGACCTCCATCTTTTCTGTGGAGCTGCACGAGGGCGGCTCCGTTGTTGTTATAGGGGGAATTAAGGGGAGATGTTTGTTTTTTTCATCATTGGGCATGGTGACCCTCTTTGTTTTACGGGACGCAATCGCTCACCACCTCTTGCAGTAGCCTGCACTGCAAGAGGTGCTTACAGGCCCGGCAGAGCCAGGCGCCGCCATTTGGGACCACCCCTCCCACCTGGTGGCCTGGCACTCCTTCTGCATGGCGGCTCCACCTTGAACACGGCGTAAAACGGATAGATTTTGAAGACGAGAGGAAAAGGGATGTGAGGAAGGTATGGGTGGGGATGAAGCAGGTTGTTAAAAGCCAACCACCCCAGACCGGAGCTCAGGGGTTAGGGGACATTGTCCCCTCCCCCCTCAGCCCCGATCCGGGACGATTGGCTGAGAAGGTCAGCTTCTACCCTGTGAAATTAGAGGCTGACCAGAGAAAGTTGTGGGAGAGGTTGTATGAAAAGCGACGAGGTAGGATAGGAATACAGGCTATCTGAAGGAAGGAAGAGAGGCTAAGCTGGGGCCGGATGGGGCGCTGGATCCCGTCAGCACGGCGTCAGGATGGCAAATCGCCGCGCCCCTTACGGGGGACTGCCGCTGGAAATAGGGAGGTGCCCGAAAGCACCTCCAGAGAAGGGAGTGAGGGGAAGTCCCTTACACCCGTAGGCGTAGGAGAGGAGTAAGCCTCCTCTCCGGTTAAAGAAGTATGGAGGGTCCCATGCGCAAGCACAAGGGGGGGACCTCCATTTTTTTGGTGGGGCTGCCCGAGGGCGGCTCCGTTGTTCTTGGGGAAGTTGGGGGTTGGTTTTTTTTTTATACTCATCATTGGGCATGGTGACCCTCTTATTTACACGGGACGCAACAGCTCACCACCTCTCACAGTTGCCCGCACTGCAAGAGGTGCTTGCAGGCCCGGCAGAGCCAGGCGCCGCCATTTGGGACCACCCCTCCCGCTTGGTGGCATGGCGGCTCCACCTTAGACACGGCGTAAAAATGATAGATTTTGAAGACGAGAGGAAAAGGGATGTGAGGAAGGTATGGGTGGGGATGAAGCAGGTAGTTAAAAACCAGCCACCCCAGACCGGAGCTCAGGGGTTAGGGAACATTGTCCCCCACCCCCGATGCGGGACGGTTGGCTGAAAGGAAGGTCAGCATCTACCCTGTGAAATTAGAGGCTGACCAGAGAAAGTTGTGGGAGAGGTTGTGTGAAAAGAGAGGAAACAAGTGTTTTGAAGGAAGGAAGAGAGGCTAAGCTGGGGCCGGACGGGGTGCTGAGTCCCGTCAGCACGGCGGCCAGGATGGCAAATCGCCGCGCCCCTTACGGGGCTTTGGGAGCAGAGATGTGGCAACAAATAACTAAAGGTGGTACACTCCAAGGTGGGTGGCATCTGGGTAGAACCACAGGCACCACCCGCCAGAGATCTATATGAAACTCTTGAAGGTGTTTCTTAGCCCTAAACCCAAAGAGCTTACGGTATGACTTGCAGCTCTAGGTTTTTCTTAGCCCTAAACCCAAAGAGCTTACGGTATGACTTGCAGCTCTCGGTGGCAAAGGCAGCATCAAAATCGGTCATGGATGCAGTAAGTGCCATATGGAGGTGCCGGGCTCACTTGTGCAAGCACATGATGCATTGTGTACAGCAGAGTGAGTGGCTTCTCCCTGCCATTGATAAATAAACTCTCAATAGGAGACATGCGAAAGGGATCAGCTACCAGGCAGAGAGAGAGGTTTGGTGGCTAGATTCCACCTTCCATAATACATGCTCAGCTGCAGATACATAAAACAAACATCTATAGTCAAACTTTGAGTGAACAAATGACCCTAAGACTGCGAATGAGCCTCCAGGTGAGGCATCAGCCTAAAACAAGACTAAAGAAAAGAAGCAAATCCACCTGCACCAGTTGAACCCCATTTAAGAACAAGTCCACGTCTTGATGAAACTGTAGATGGTGAAATAATCACCTTAGTTTTGGCCAAGGAAAACTGAAACCTGTGCGCTTCAGCATAGTGAGAGATGCAGTTCAATGCCTAGTTGAGTCAATGCTCCAGAGTTGATATCTATGTGGTACCAAGAGAGATCAAAGGTTGTCTAGCACCCATATATGGAATCAAAAATCTCACAGAAATCGGGAAATAGAGATTGAGAGGTGTCGGTGGCGATTAGATTTGGTTAGTGGAACACAAGATGATAGGGGAGTTGTTCAAATGAGTTCTTGGTTGGGGCATAAATCTAGCCCAAATGACAACTCGGGGAAGGAATATTGAAAAACAAATAGGAAAACAGATAGTAGAAGAGTGAATAGGAAAAAAAACTAACAGTTCGATGTTCAAGGTTATGCACTATGGGAGAAATCAGGGAGCAAAGGGCAGACTTAAGAGAAGGAACAATGCGGCAGAAGCTTAAGAATTTGAGCAATTGGGTTACTAATAAACAACAGGGTTATAAGAATAGATTTATTTAAGAACTAACTAGGTACTACACAAAATATATTTACAATTGGAGGAACACCAGAGATTTTTCAGTCAGACAAAAATAGACCTGATTTGAACTTAAAAAGAAACAGAAGAGTAAGGCCTGAACACAACAGAACTCTTCCAAAGAAAAACTTAATAATGAAATGGATATAAAAAAAAATCATGAATTTAGTAATATAAAAATGTAAATCTAAGGCTACAATCTATATAATAAACTTAATTTGGTTTAGGGCCTAATTTACAACTCTCAGAAAACTTTACAAGGAGATTAGGAAACCTTCATCCTGCACGGACACAGAGTGCAATATTATATAATCTAAATTAGGGTTTATGATAAAATTGAATACATAGTATTTAGGAAAGGCTACTTTTACAAACTTAAACTTGCATTTCTATATACAATTTACAATAAAAGTTACATGATAAACTAAATAGATAATTACTTACTGAATGGGTAATTTTTATTTTTATTATTTTTATAATAAGGAATGTTCAATTCTATTTAATTCTTAATGTATTAATAATTACTAAAATAAAAGTTGTTTAGATACATGATTTTCCAATCTGTCATGGGACCTGGCAATAAACTACATTGACATATTTTATAACACAATTAAAGTTTATTCTACTTATATTAAGGATTGATTGAAAAAAAAATATGGCTACAACTAATATTTCTAAAAGATATTGGCATTGGCCCTTGTGGCTTTTGTCATCCATGAAGTTGTTATGTTAACATTCCTAATGACAGAAATTTCCGCCGCTGGGACGTAAACGTGTTAAAGCACTCCAACTTAATCAAAAGAAAAGGAGAATAATATATTACAGTATCCCTCTCACCCCCATCACGTGGATAGTCTCCATGATAGCGTATCACCACATGGTTAGATAGGACTTCTCACATTCAGAAGGTATGAGGGGAACCCATCTAGCTTTTAACATCCGCCCCGAAACCAAGAATGAGCAAGGATTGAGAGAGAGGAATGTAGTTTGAAACATTAAAAACTTAGGATAACCAGCCAACAATCAAAAATTCCCTCCTTTTGTAACCACTGGAAAGAAAGAAGAGTGGTTCAGTGGGCTATATCCTGCATCCAGCCACTCGCACCTATCCTGTCTCAGGTTTTCTGACTTTTCAGAGGACCATCCTGTGTGTGTTAAAGAATGGCGTTCACAACCTAAGACTTGATAAACACCAACCACAAGTTATCCAGTGACTGGTCTTTCCCTAAAGACTTTTAGTTGGCCTGGCAGCCAACAAGGCAGTAGAGCCTCATGCACTAAAGAACATCCTCAGGAAGGTGGTCAGCCAATTACATGCACATTATTCACACCCCAATGCCCAGTCATTTGCAACCTGCAGGTGTTGTTTATAGCTCCCAAAGCCGCTCTTCTGACACAGCATGAGGTCGCTTGTGAAGTTCTTAAGCCAACACAGAGGGTTGAGGGGTTATTCATAGAAAAAAAGGAATGCTAAGAGGGAGCAAGAAGAAGAGAACCAACAACTTACCCAGGCCCATCAAAGAATTCAATTCAACCAAGTGATGGAATGTCCCTAATTTGCTCTCTGTCTGGGTAAAAACAGTTCCTCCTGTTACCAATAGAGATGGAGCAAAATTTCTTGTAAACATTGTCCTTAGGATAGTTCATGTGACATTAAGCTCAAACTCTTTTGTAGCTCAAAGAGGGCCTAGACATTATTAGCTTAAAAAGGCATAAGCACAACTACAACTCAAAAAAGGGCTAAGTATTATAATACCATCATCTTTAAAAGCTAGTATCATCTTTAAAAGTTCTATAGGTACTCAAACTCCAATTTCAGAACTAATTAATCTTATACCTCCCCTTGTACTTCTCGCATAAGAGCTCATTGGAATGAAGACAAGATAAAATTGATGAATTCTTCCAGGCAAGATACACCATTAGACCTAAATGAACTAAAATATATGAACATAAATTACACAGGAGGCAAATATATATATTTACTCATAGATTAGAGCCAACAAAATTAAAAAGAACCTAGCATTGAAACTCTATACTCACCTTTTGGACGAGATTCTGATTTAGGCTTAGTAGCTGTATGAAGTGCATGACGTTGTTGATCATTAGTTGCACAATATCCTAATGACTGAGTGAAGCTTTGCAAACTTGAATTTTCTTTTAAAATCCCTTGAAAAACTACAATACTTCTTTTTGTATAACTAAACTTTAAAAAATTAAATGATTTGGTAATATTTTTTACAGCAAACATTTTAGGTAAAGCTCTACAAAGATATAAAAAATAATTTTATATTCAATTATATACTATTAATAACTTTAGAAAGACTATCATCAAATTATATTCTCTACCCAGCAGTAGATATCTAAAGTGAGAAGTTACCAAGCAAGTCAAGTTAAATTTGAATTGGTTAAAGTTGGTAAACTCTTGAACAACTCAATAGGAAAATGTAAAAACCTTGAAGACTAAATCTTAAACTAATCAAAACTACACACTCACAATGTGTGAACTGTCACCTTGTATCAATTTCACACACACCCCTACCGTGATATTTTTTTCTTTAATAGGCCACCCTGGCAACTACCTACATGGGCATAAGTTGCTGCAAAACAAACTTTTCCCATTAATGAATGAGGCTATATTAAAATAAAACAAAAACTCTAATCACTAAAAAAATAATGTTAAAGTAGAGAAAAGCATGCTCTAGCATCGGTGGGAGGAAACCATCATAAAGAAATACACTAAACAACCTACAGTTAAACATACACAGCCTTTTCAACAAAACTAAAAACTATTTTTAACCAACCTATAAGATGCACATTGCCCCTAAGCAACACAAACCTACACTACATGGACAAACCATATACAGCCAAAACACAAAGCTTTAAAATACTAATTAACAAGAAAACATCCCCTTCACAAACATTCCTTAACATGGAACATCTCTGCAACCAAATAAAACTAGAGAATGAGAAAAATGACATACATATCACCACCCAACTCAACATGCCCCCAAATCACATACTCAATCTAGAAGCGCTTACAAACACCCTCAAACTCATCCTAGGAAGTGATTTTAATACCTACAACAAAACTTGGCTGTCCACCCGACCCAACAACCTGAGGCAATAAAGATTTTAGCCCAACTAAACATAGTTGTGGACTGGGAAAATATGATAGGAAGGGATAGAGCAAGTTGTAAGTTTATAGAATGCTTTGAGGATAATTTTTTGACTCAATTTGTTAATAAGCCAATGAGGGGTGCCAATATATTAGGGTAACAGTTCAGTTTCGGGGCGCTGTTTATAGGCTACAATTTCAGGCTACAATATATGTCTTATGATGACATATGGTAGCGTTAGATGTGAACAATTATGGCGTTATATTTTTTTGTATATGAGTATATACTGGGGGGCTGTACCCCCCAGGGTGGTCCCCCTGCAGTGATATCACCCCCACGAGCAGTCCCCTCCCATTTACTGGGGGGTTTTTCCCCCAACAGCTTTTTACTGGCAGAAAAACCTAACCTAATGACAAACAATACTTACTTTTATAGGTTTCTTGATTAGTTAATGCGCCTCTAAATAATCTAAAAGTTTTTTGCGGTTATACAAAATAAAGCCAAATTCGAATAACAAAGAAGTACATACAAGTAGAGCACGAAAATGCCATAACGAAACAAAAACATTTGCAAAATGGGTCCTATTTATAAGCTATGACATTGCCAGTAAGAAGCTGTTATCGTTTGTAGCAAAACAAAAAATACAAAAACAAAACAAAGAACAATAAAAGACAAAGAAACCTTACCTAACTTAGAAAATACTATAAACAAGCAGAGGCGGAGATATTTAGTTACAAATCCCCAAAACAACAAAAAAATATAACGCTGTGATTGGTCACATCTGATGTCATAAGAGATGTAGTGTAGCCCCAAATTGTAGCCTACTAACAGCGCCACCTACCGTGTGCCCCAAATCTGAAGTATTACCTATATTAGATCTGGTTCTTTCAAATGATGATCATTTGGTTGAGGAATTGACTGTTGGGGAAGCATTGAGCATTGGGAAATAGTGATCATTTAACTCAAAATAATAATAAAGATCCAAAAAAAGGTAAACCTGAAGATCCATACCCTGCAAACCGTACTATGGGTTGCTATATGGGGGGGTGCATAGCCCCATCATACCCTCCTGCTCACTACGCTTGCCCTCAAGAACAAGTAATAAAACAAGTTAATCACACAGTTGGGTGAAAAAATATTGGGAGGTGGAATAAATATTATGGGAATACGAGCGGGAGAGCTGACAGGGTATGGATCTTCAGAATTAAACAAGAAAATTCTTTAGCTATTATAGAATTAATAAGAAATCTAACAGTGATAAAATTGGGCCTATTGGATATGAAGGGGTTTTGAAAGAATCTGTTAAGGAAATAGTAGAGGTTCTTAATGATCATTTTTCTTCAGTATTTGCACAAGAGAATCAACCTAGCCTAAATCTAGGCTATATTAAAAGCCAAAAAACAAACAAATTGAAAAAATAGAAAGCGAGCTCCATCAACGGGAGAAGGCCCACCATCCCCTGGCAAAGAAGAATGCGACCCCTAGTCAAATAGTAAATAACGGGAAGGCCAGCCTCCTCCAAAAAGTCTAAAAGTCTACAGGTCATGCACATTTGACAAGAATGGGCCAAACAATAGGGTTCAGGCAAGCGCTCCATCAAATGGCAATGCGTCACACAAGTGTGCCCGATTCGGAGATGACAGAAAGCAACCTGAAGCCTTCGCAGTATTAGGGGGTAGGTCCATAGGAACAGTCGTGGTGCAATGGAATGTAACTTTAAAGTCCCTTCGACCGGCTTATATTGGAGTTAAATACTAGAAAGTCATCTATCTGGCCAAGACAACATTCATTCTAGCTTACTCAAAGAATGTGTAGATAGTATTGCAGTAGCTCTTGAGAAGATATATCCTAGTTCACTAGAATTTGGAGAAATTAGGGAAAATAGTGCAAACTTTTTAAAAGGGTTTTTTTTTATATAACTCATCTGGCGACTGCCTACTTGAGCATGAGTCGCCGTATTAAAAACTGGCCTAGTACTAGGCTACTTTAAAATAAAATTTAAAAAGACAAAAAAAAACACACCCCCCCAAAAAAAGGGAAAAAGGAAGCGAGCAGTAAGCAAGCTCCTGCATCGGGGTGGAGGTCCCCCCAGGAAAAAAAAACAAAACCACAAAAGTCAACAAGTCCACCAATCAATGTGCACACACTCATCCCTAGTACAAGGGACAGGCGGTAGCGACCCCGCCCATCCCGGTACCGGGACAGATAACGTGCGCAAAGATCACCCAGACTGGGACATTCGACAAGAATGTGCCCACAGTCCATGGGAACAGTCTCGGCGCAATAGCATGCAACTTTAAGTTCCCTTTGCCCGTATTCCTGCCATGTAGTCGGAGTGAGGAAGAGCAATATGCTGGTCCGGTCGCAGAGTCCGCAACTTGCGCACTCTTTGGCGCGCTCATTCCCCGCAATTCCTACATGTCACGGATATTGCAAACCAGGGGATGCAGCGACTCCAATGCCGCGAGAGCACTCAGGGCGCTTTGTGAGTCACTATAGATCACAATACGGTCTCCGAACTGGGCACGTCGCGTGATCTACCATACCGAGTGGTGTATTGCCACTAGCTCGGCCATGAAGACAGACGCAGAGCCCCGCTGACTTCAAACAGAGGGGGATACAGCATGGAAGCCGACCCCCCCCCTCTTTGGAGTTAGAGCCATCCGTATACACTGGCAGGGTTCCAGCGTGACACGAGTTGTGCTCCAAAAAGGTTGAATTCAATACTCCTGGCACTGTACAAGCTTTGGGAGCGGAGGCGTGGCGACAAATAGTCAAATGTGGTACCCTCCAGGGTGGCATCCTGGGCAGAACCAGGGGTGCCACCGGCCCGAGAGATATATCTAGCTCCTGAAGGAGTTTCCCGGCCCTAAACCCAAAGGGCTTAGGGTATAACTGGCGTCTCTCGGCAGCATAGGCAATGTCGAAATCAGCTGCGGATGCAGTGAGAGCTGTTAGCGATTGAGGGAGGTGCCAGGCTCGCGTGAGTGGCATCTCCCTAGCATCGAACAACAGGCTCTCAATGGGGGTCAATGCAGAGGCGAAGGCCGGTGTGGTGAATTGAGTCGCATCCGTAGTTGAGCTTTGAACGAACAAAGGATCAATAAAAAAATAGGGCAGTAGGCCTATCAGTGCCCTGAGTGCTGAACGTCACAGAACAGAGAATATCCATGGCGCGGGTACAAGAGACCCTAAGGCTGCGAATATGAGCCTCCCAGGTCGTCGGTCGAATACAAGACCAAGGAAACGGTGGAGTCATGGATGGCGGCAGAAGTGCACCACCTTAGTCTTGGCCAAGGAAAACCGAAACCTGTGCGCTTCGGCATAGCAAGAGACGCGGTTCAAGGCTTGTTGGAGTCAATGCTCCAGAGTTGGAATCTGGGCTGCACCAAAAGAGATCCAAAGGTCATCCATGTAGAGGGTAGCGATAACATCTTCCGGCAGCACCGAGGTGATGCCGTTGATGCTCAAGGCAAATAGTGTGACACTGAGGACACTTCCCTGTGGGACACCCTCTTCCTGCTCCTTTGGGCCAGAGAGGGCTCCCCCCCACCCGTATGCAGAATCGACGATCTCGCAAAAATTCAGATATAAAGATTGGGAGGCGTCCCCTCGCCCCCATCGTGTGGAGAGGCTCCATGATACCGTATCGCCATGCGGTATCAAGGAATAGCTAGGGAAGAGGGCATACTGATGCATTATAGGGGGACTAATGCACAAGTGAATGAGCAGATAACTAGGAATAAAAAAGCACAATGCAATGAAGATAGGAATAATAAAAAAAACTTAAAAATATACTACACAAATGGTCGGAGTATAAGGAATAAGATAGATCTCTTAAGAGCATTAGCGAGTGAAGAGAATTTTGATATAATTGCGATAAAAGAGTCATGGCTTGATTTGGCAGGTAATCACTTTAAACCTGAGGTTGAGATTGAGGGCTTTAACATGTTCCATACAGATAGGAATAGGAAGAGAGGAGATGGGGTTATTATTTATATTAAAGATAATCTCCAGTGTTGTGTAAACAGTACAATTAAATTAGATGATAACACAGAGTCATTATGGCTAAATGTAAAGGAAGGTAAAAACAAGCTTGTCATAGGATTATTATACAGACCACCAAATCTTAGTAAGGAAGCTTCAAATCTTCTGTGGCAGGAGATAGAACGGGCATGTAGAAGTAAGCATGTGTGTATAATGGGCGATTTTAATTACAGAAATATAGACTGGGAAGCTCTTGTGGGTGATCAGGAGGCTGAAAAATTTTTGAATCTTGTCCAAGATAATTTTCTGAGGCAGATTATTAACAAAACCACTAGAGGTAATAATATACTGGATTTAGTTCTGACAAATAGGGAAGAAGTTATTAAGGATACTGAGATTGGAGGAAATTTGGGTAATAGTGACCATTGTGAAATTAGATTCAAGATGAAATGGAATGGTATTGATAGTAGCATGAACAATGTTAAAATTCCTGACTTTAGAAGAGCAAATTATAATGGGCTAAGGACTTACCTGGAGGCAGTTGTACAGAAACCAGGCAATGAAATCAATTCAGGAATAGATTCAATGATATCAGTTAGTGGAGACAATAATCACCAGGAGGAAGAGATTACAATTGAAGGAGTATGAAAGAATAATGGAGCAATTAATTACAGGTCAGATGATTAACATTCCATATAAGGAGATTAGGACTAAAAATAATGACCCAAAATGGATGACAGATAAAATTAAGCATTATATTGGCATTAAAAAGGGCATTTATAGGAAAATAAAAAATGGAGAGGATCACTTAAGGCAGAGATATAATGAACTAGCAAGAGATGTTAAAAAGTTAGTTAGAGTAGCAAGGAGAAATTATGAAATTAAAGTGGCAAATAGGGCAAAGGAAGATCCTAAAAGTTTTTATCAATTATACAAAACTAAGGTTAGAGATAAAATAGGCCCACTTATAGATTCCAATGGAGAATTAGTGAGTGATAGGGACTCAATGGCTGGAATGCTAAATGACTTTTTTCTCTCAGTATTTACACAGGAGGATACTCTAAATATACCTGAGGTGTCAATGATCTTTCGGGGTAATGATGAAGAGAAATTAAAGGATATCTTGATCACAAAGGAGATAGTGACAAAGGAAATTGATAAAATCAAAAGTAGTAAAGCACCCGGTCCTGATGAGCTCTTTCCTAGAATTTTGAAAGAATGTAAGGATGTGTTAAGTGAGCCCCTAGCATGCATCTTTAGAAAATAATTGGAGAGTTGCATTGTGCCAGTGGCATGGAAGAAAGCCAATGTGATACCTATATTTAAGAAAGGAGATAAAACAAATATGTCTAATTAGAGACCAGTAAGTTTGACATCAGTGGTAGGGAAAATGATGGAATCTATTATAGCAAGGAATATTAGAGATCACTTCGATAAGCATAAGTTGATAAAAGAATCACAGCATGGCTTTAGTAAGGGTAAATCCTGTCTGACTAATTTGTTGTCTTTTTATAGTAAGGTGTATGAAGCAGCAGATAATGATGAAAACTATAATATTTTATACTTGGACTTTAGTAAGGCTTTTGATCGAGTGCCACACTTACGGCTTCTGAGCAAAGTTAAAGCACGCGGGATCGATGGCAGTATATTTAGGTGGATTCAGTCATGGCTTGGTGACAGACAGAAAAGAGTTAGTATAGATGGAGTTAAATCTGAGTGGGGGGGTGTTAGCAGTGGAGTTCCGCAAGGATCTGTTTTGGGTCCCTTGCTATTCTTAATTTATATTAATGATCTTGACATAGGTATAAGTAGTGACCTGAGTAAATTTGCTGATGATACTAAGCTAGGTAGGGCCATTAGGGCTGATTCTGATGCTGTTGTAATGCAGGAGGAATTGACCATTCTGTCCAATTGGGCAGAGAAATGGCAAATGAAGTTTAACATAGACAAATGTAGTGTACTTAGTATAGGTAGAAATAATACATTGAATAGTTATAAATTAAATGGGAGAATTTTAGGGAGGACCGATTGTGAGAGGGACTTGGGTATTTTGGTAAGTTCAGACCTTCGTCCTAGAAAGCAATGCCTAATTGCTAAGAATAAAGCTAATAGGATATTGGGATTCATTAGGAGGAGTGTAAGCAATAAGAGTGCTGAAGTCATTCTAAAACTGTATCTGGCGCTAGTTAGGCCTCATCTAGACTATGCAGTACAATTTTGCTCACCATATTATAGGAAGGATATTGATTTGCTTGAGTCTGTGCAGAGAAGGATGACAAAGATGATTGGTGGGCTAAGAAACTTACCTTATGGTGAAAGGCTCAGAAAACTAAATCTACATACATTGGAAAGGAGAAGAGTCAGAGGGGAATTGATTGAAGTCTTCAAATGGGTAAAAGGATATAATAAAGGGGATCTGGGTAAGGTTCTTATACTTAGTGAACATGACAGGACACGTAGCAATGGGTTTAAGCTTGATAAGTATAGGTTTAGGAAGGAGATTGGGAGGAATTGGTTTACAAATCGTGTGGTAGATGAATGGAATAGGCTCACTAGACATGTGATAGAAGCCTCCTCTCTGGGTAGTTTTAAGAATAGATTAGATAAATATATGGATGAAGCTGCTAGATGGGACTGACTGTTTTTTTTGTACATATGTATATATTTTTCTAAGGAGTGGGGAGATTATATTTTGCTGTTGCATGAATGGACATAATCCTCTGGATGCATTTAATGTATATTGTAGATTAGATTTGACGAACTCCTGTAAACAGGAGCTGCCAAGTGTAGGCCATGATTGGTCTTTTGCAGTCTCCTTCTTTTCTTCTTTTCTTATGTTCTTATTCCGCCATGGATGTGGGGTCCGAGATTGCGGTCCTGCGGGAACTTGCCCCAAATCCTTTTGACTTGCTTCCACACCTCTGATAGAGGGGTCTTCCTTCCTGTTAAGTGAAGACACGTATGCCCGCCAAGAAGAGCAGTGGGCGTGCTTTGAAATATACCAGAAACTAGCCCTAGCCCAACGAAATTCACCGACAGTGAAATCGTTCAGGTGGTGCTTATAGAGCATGTAGGCATAACGCTTGTGTTTGAGGGCCGTCTCACACTCGGCCAACCACCATGGGATTGGTCGGCGTGCAAAAGGGCAGACATTCTAGGAATAGTAGTCAGGCCTGCGGCGATGAGGTTGCCAGAGAAGAACTCAACAGCCTCATCTACCGACCTAAACTTTTTAAAAGGGAAGTAAAGAGGACCCAAATAACTTTAGGCCGGTAAGCTTAACTTCTATCGTTTGTAAAATTCTTGATAAAATAGTTAAGAAGGAGATTTCTGACCATCTAGAGTGTGGTAGGTTAATAAATGGAGATCAGCATGGGTTTAGAAGAGGTAGATCGTGTTTAAAAAATTTACTGGATTTTATGGATTATGATACTAAACAATTAGATAAGGAAGAGAATGTTGATGTAATTTACTTAGATTTTAGCAAAGCTTTTGATAAGGTTCCACATAGGAGATTAATTCACAAATTAAAAATGCATGGGATATACGGTAGAGTTTTGAATTGGATAAAGTTATTAACATGGGAAAAGATAATAGAGAATTTAACTATGAAATGGATGGGCATTGGCTGAGCTCAGTAGAGGATGAGAAAGATCTAGGAGTTGTAATAGATAAGTCATTAAGGTTTTCTAAGCAGTGTATTGAAGCAAGAAATAGGGCAAATAGAGTGCTGGGTTTCATTAAGAGAAATGTCACTTACAAAAGTAAGGAGGTTATTCTTAAACTCTATAACTCTTATGTTAGGCCCCCACATTTTAGACACGATATTAACCTTCTTGAGTCAGTGCAATGGAGGGCAACAAAGATTATTCCTTGCCTGAGGCACCTTTTAGACGTCAGAAATCAACGATTCACGCGATAATTAACCACCTTCAATATTTATATGATAACATTGAAAAGGGCCACATTGTATTCTCAATTTTTCTCGATTTGAAAAAAGCTTTTGATTATGTCAACCATAATATTCTACTGTCAAAATTAGCTATGCATGGAATTAGAGGCAACTGTCAAAATTGGTTCAAATCATATTTAACTGAAAGAAAGCAATTTGTCTCCATCAATGGTCATGACTCATCCCACCTTAATATTACAACTGGAGTCCCACAAGGCTCCGTGCTAGGGCCACTGTTATTTTTAATCTATATTAATGATATTGTTAAATCATCTTCTCTGTTTAAATTTATATTATTCGCAGATGATAGTGCCTTATCAACTCCCTTGCCATATGACAAACCGAGCAACATTGCATCTACAATAAATAAAGAACTTGAAAATGTCTTCAGGTGGCTTAATGTTAATAAACTATCAATAAATGTAGATAAAACCAAATATATTCTTTTCTCTTACAAAAAATCTATTGAATTGCCCCATATTAAAATGGGCAATGGAATAATCTATGAAACTACTCATATCAAATTCCTAGGCATCTTTATTGACAAAAATCTGAGTTTTAAACAACATATTACGCATATCTCAACAAAACTCAAAATCGATTGGAATATTATATAAATTAAATAAGTTTCTTCCTAAATCTATTCTGCACTCTTTATATATAACAATGGTGCAACCTTACTTGACATATGGCATAGAGAGTTGGTATGGAAAATATCAAAATTATCTCAATAAATTAGTCATAATACAGAAAAAAGCAATTCGAGCCATCCATAAACTTGACTACAATGAGCACACTAATCGTTATTTTAAGGAATCTAGAATTCTAAAATTAAATGATCTCTTTGTTTTTCAAACATCCTTATTCCTTTACAAAACAATAAAGTGTTCCTATAATAGCTATATATTTAATATGTTACAAACAGCTGATAATACCCATAATCACCAAACCCGCAATAGAACAAAATTTATTTCACCCTTGTATTCAAAATCAAAATGTAGCTTTCTGTACAAATCTATCAAAATATGGAATGGCATGGATGACAATATTAAATCCCAAACCAATTTAGCTCAATTCAAAAAGATCTCTTAAAAATAATATAATTTCGGCTTACTAAATTTCTATTCAGCTTTTGTTATTGTGTATTTATTTGTTACCGTACACTGTTATACTGTGTACTACTACTTTGATTTATACATTATAAATATGTTATTATTTATATAAGACTGTTGACTATGTTAACTACATACCTCTTGAAAGAATCGCTGGAAATAAAATAGTTTTTTAATTTATCTCTAAATTTAAATTATATAATTATTCGTTATTTGCAATCATTACAATGGTTAGGTTCTCAAATGAATATTAAGTTGTTTATATTTGTATAAACATAAAGGGATTTTTAGTCTTGATAATTTTATGCTTAGTCTTAAGTTTCTGCCCTAAAAGTCACTGACTTATTTTGGGCCCATAAATAATCCTGTATGTATAAGTACTTATAGTAACTTGGCATTAAGATTTAAAATGTAATATGTTTTTACTGTACATTGGATTAGTATGGAATAAATAAATAAATAAATAAATTAAATATGTTCTCGTTCGAAAGGAGGTGTGTGAGAGGGGATATGATTGAGCTCTTTAAAAATTTTTCTGGGATAGATAAATTGGATGTTAGCAAGTTTTTTGAGTTAGATGATGGAAATTGGACTAGAGGTGACCACTTGAAAATTAAAAAGCAAGGGAGTAGGTTGGATTTAAGATAATATATTCTTTCACCAATAGAAAGGTAGACTTCTGGAACAAATTGCCACAGAGGGTAGTAGGTAGTCCAAATTTTAATGTATTTAAGAGTAGGTTGGATGAGTTTATGGGGAGGGAAGGTTGTGATGGTTCCTAAGTTTTGTATATATTAATATTGTTTGTATATATCTATAGCTGCATGATTTAGTTCTTGACAAGCTTTGATTGGTGATACCCTTGTTTCTGGATGCAATCCTCTGGATGTAGTTTTCCTGGTAGTTTGGGTGCCTTAAAAAAAGAGGCCATTTGACTCGGATGACCTATGATGAGCCCTTGTGGCTTTTGTCATCTGTTATATTATATAGTGGGGGACTTTGATTTTGTCTTTCCCTGGTGATGGTGCTTTTTGTGGGTGGGTTTTGACGGATGCGGATGACTTTTGATAGGCCCTTGTGGCTTTTGTCATCTGTGAAATTATGTTATGTTATGTTATAACTGAATGGCTGAAAGACAGGAAACAGAGAGTTGTGCTGAATGGGGTGAGGTCACAGTGGAGGGACGTTATCAGTGGCGTACCTCAGGAATCCGTTCTAGGCCCTTTATTATTCATAGTTTATATAAATGATCTTGGGGAGGCTGTAAATAGTAAAGTGTCAATTTTTGCTGATGACACTAAATTGGTAGCTGTAGTCAAAGGAGTTGAGGGTAGCTTTAAAGTGCAGTGACTTAAATAAGTTATTAGGTTGGGCTCAGAAGTGGCAGATGACTTTTAACCTTAAAAAATGCAAAGTTCTTAACATGGGAAGGGATAATGGGGAATTTAGCTATGAAATGGATGGGCATTGGCTGAATTCAGTTGAAGATGAGAAGGACTTAGGAGTAGTAGTAGATAGGTCACTCAAGTTTTCAAAGCAGTGTATTGAGGCAAAAAATAGAGAAAATGGGGTGCTAGGATACATTAACAGGAATGTTAGCTACAAGAGTAAAGAGGTTATCCTTAAACTCAACAACTTTTATGTTAGGCCACATTTTGAGTACTGTATACAAGCATGGTCACCACATTTTACATATGACATCAACCTGCTAGAGTCAGTACAAAGGAGGGCAACAAAAATAATGCTATCCCTGAAGCACCTTGAATATGAAGATAGACTGAGGGTACTAAATATGTTCTCATTTGAGAGAAGATATGTGAGGGGAGATATGATTGAACTTTTTAAAATCTGTTCTGGGATGGATAAGTTGGATTTTAGCAAGTTATTTGAGTTGCAAGGTAGTAATAGGACTAGGGGTCACTACTTAAAAATTAAAAAACAGAGGTGCAGGTTGGATGTTAGAAAATATTTTTTCACCAATAGAGTGGTAGATTACTGGAATAGTTTGCCATCTGAGACAGTAGACAGTCCAAACTTGAATGTATTCAAATGCAGATTAGATGATTTTATGGGGAGGAGGGTTAACTTTGGGGGGTATTTTGGACTCGTTCCTGTGGATACAGTTTTTTATTATTATATATTAAGATTGATTTAGATTTTGGCGAGTCTTGATGATGATGCTCTTTCTTTTTAACACATTCGTATGGTTCGAATTGTATATTGCATGATCGGACACAATCCAATGGCTTGTTTAAATTGTATATTGTAGATGCATGATCTGACACAATCCTATGGATGCATTTTGTGGGTGTATTTTGACAGATGAGGATGACCTTTGATAGGCCCTTGTGGCTTTTGTCATCAGTGAAATTATGTTATGTTATGTTACAAAAGAGTGAAATCACCGAGCGACAAGGAAACCCTCCAGGCCAACTTTGTCAAATTGCAGGAATGGAGCAACCAGTGGCTCCTTGAGTTTAACCCATTAATGCCGAAAATTATCTGAAGGTAGTTTATAAGTTTTTTTCTTTGGAAATAGTTAATGTAGGTATTAATAACACAATAATATGTTTAACATCGACATTTATTCAGAAATGCAGAAAATACAGCCTGGTAACTTTTGTAACCACTCGGCATTAACGTAACAAAATATTCGATTTTGAAATATAAGTTCCTTATAACTAAATTTGATTACTGTAACCTTTTGTGATAATTAATCAAATGAAAAATAAAACAGTTAACGGCAAATCTAAATTAGTATACGGTTCATTTCTTTGTATGAAATGCCTCCATACATTCTGGGTGGATCGGTAAGTTACACATTTTGCAAATGTATACTGTCCGACGACCACATTCTCGGCACCTGCAGCGTTGTTGTTGCCCTTTTGCTGTCCAGTGCTGTTGTTGATTGAATCTTACTGTGTTTTCAATCGTGTTAGATGGATGCCATCTTGGTCCTGGTTGTTTTCGTCCAACACCGTATGTTTTCAGCAAAGAAATAACTAAATTCCTTGAAAAATCCAGCAGACTTACTGCAGCTTTTATCTTTCGATACCGCATCCATGCATTTACCACCTGCGCATTCAAACTCCAAGCGAATAAAGGCCACCACCACTTTTTAGATCGGATTCGAATACGATACACAGATATTTGCTGATTAAAAATATCAATCCCTCCCATATGTTTATTATACACATTCACAGAATTCGGGACATCAATTTGAACATGTTTTTTCGCAATTCGGTCCCACCTCTTGGCTGTTTGAATCGGATCAGCTCTTAGCTTATTTGACCCTACACTGAGTACTTTGTTATCCTTCCATTTGACAACTGACACACATTCGGTAAATGCCTCTTCCATGTAACCACGTTTTTTTTTCTCAATGAGTTTTCTTTGCGGCAATGGAGCTCCTCCGAGGCGATCTTCTCGAAGTGTTGACGTAGCAGCGATTCCTTTATTAGACAGTTCTTTTAGAAGCGAAATTGAGCCAAAATAATTGTCACAGATGACATGTTGCCCTTTTATCAAATCCGTTTTATTTATCATTTCCATAACTACATTGGGTCCATGCCCAAGCCCATGATCTGGAACTTTCGTGTGAGAGCCACAGTAAGGCTCCACATGAAGAAGAGTGCCATCGGATGTACAACTCGCCCAAAGCTTGAAACCAAACCTAACCGGTTTCCCTCTTATAAACTGCTTGTCGCCGTGTCGCCCGTAATACGGCACCATGATCTCATCAACGCTGATGAACTCTTCTGTTTTATTGATTTTATTTGTTCGATTTAGATGCTCGAAAATAGGCCTCACTTTGTAAAACCGATCCCCATCAATTAACATATTATCAGCGAAATGAAGACACCTCATTATTTGATCGAATGTGTCTCTCCTCATTGAGTTTACTACTAACGTATTCTGCACATCTTCCATTTGGGTCCAATATAACCTTCTATTTGGCAATCTATTATATCCGGAAAGAATAAGAATTCCGAACAAAACTCTTAAATTGTCTGGAGTTAGGCAGTCGTGTTGGAGTGATTTTTGTTGGGCATAAAGTTTGCTTTGGTGACAAATGTACTCCAGCCAATCCTCGGTCCAACATTGCCCAATGAATTCTAATATATTCTGGATGTCTTCCGTTTCACTATTTGATATACAAGGTTCATAATCACTTACCGTATCTATGACTTTTGCTTTATTTTTATGCCAAACATTGGTTACTTTTCGTCGTTTCGGTGCTGGAAGAGCAGAGGAAGTTGAAGGTTGGCTTTCGACGTCTTGTCGTTGCTCCTCAGGTGGCAAAATTACACTTGTAAGAAGAATTCTTCTCGGTAGATGATCAGGGTCACAGGAAACCTCGTCGTCAGAGCAGTCAGAATCACAGTCGGTTTCAGCTGTCGCATCCTCAGTTGGTGGCTCAATTCCAACAAACACGTGCTGGTTATCATTTTCTTCCAACAATGCATCGTGAATTTCATTTAATTTCATCCTAAAAATTGAAAAACTAATTAACATTTTATTTTAAAAATAAAGAACAAGTAAAAATAAAACTTAAAATAGCTAGGCCTCTTTAATTTTTATTACTCCAAATGGCGTAAAAAATGTTTTAACCATTTGAATTTTCCCATTTCAAAACGGCTATCAAGATATATACAAAATATA
This sequence comes from Ceratothoa steindachneri, assembly GCA_963969495.1. Taxonomy (NCBI): domain Eukaryota; kingdom Metazoa; phylum Arthropoda; class Malacostraca; order Isopoda; family Cymothoidae; genus Ceratothoa; species Ceratothoa steindachneri. The sequence goes on along the minus strand of OZ018320.1, from coordinate 112,794,382 downwards.
TACGTAGTCGTTCGTATCAAATGTGATATTATAGTAGTTATATAATGTATAGAAAACTATTAATTTTAAAATTTATATAAAGCGCTGTTCAAATGCGCTGAAAAAAGGCTACAATCGTATTCTGTACATTATCCACCATTATATACTACCACAGCCGAGCGGTAACTTTTGTTACCATTGTAAATATATCTCTCTATATAAAGATATCTAGAATGAAGACATACTATATTATATTTTTATGTGACAGAACCATCTTTAAGCTAATAAATCAAGTACACGCGAGTAAAGAAATATAAAACTAAAATAAAGATACTTACGGGTTTTTAATCGTGTGTCGAGCCATCGCGAATGACATCCACCTCCTCTGAACTTTCAAGGACGACTGAATGTGACTCATGCTGTCGAATGCTTATATATCCGCTTCAACCTCGTGCTCAAAGTTGTTTCAAACTTATAAACGCTTTAAAATGATTTTTCTCCAACTTTCTGAAGATATATATACATTTATTCACACTGGTAACAATAGTTACCGTTCGGCATTAATGGGTTAATGAGAGAAAGTGTAATGTAATGCATACTGGGAAAAACAACTCTGGACATATAAACAACATGGGAGACAACGACCTGGAGTCCACAAGTGAAGAGAGAGATCTAGGGGTCATTATCACTGATGACTTGAAACCTGCCATGCATGTGACCAAATCAGCAGCAAAGGCTAACTCAATGTTGGGCAGGGTAAGAAACACCTTCACCTACATGAATGAGGACATGTTTTCAGCACTGTACAAATCCCTTATCAGACCCTTACTGGAGTATTATGTCCAGGCTGGTCTCCCCAAGGCAGAGGAGACATAGAAGCCCTCTAGAAAGTCCAGCAAAAAGCTCCAAAACTAGTGCCTATCATCAGAGATCTCCCCTACAAAGTCTGGCTATCAAGACTAGGGCTAACAACGCTTGGCGACAGGAGAACAAGAGGAGACATGCTGGAAGTCTTCAAGATCCTGAAAGGGTACAAGAACATCAACCACTCCCAGTTTTTCAAACTAGTCCCAAGAGGTCTGCATATGGACAACAGAGGTCACAGCCTCAAGCTCCAGAGGAGTAGATTCTTCCTGAAAATGTAGTTTCTGGAAAAGGGGTAAATGCGATTAAGAACAACTACGATAACTACATAAAACAACCCTTGAGAAGAGGCAACCCTATGAGCTTGGCTCCCTAGCCTCTTATCCATCACGAACGGTAAGTACCCTCAGTCTATCTTCATATTCAAGGTGCTTCAGGGAAGGTATTATACTGACTCTAGCAGGTTGATGTCATATCTAAAATGTGGTGACCATGCTTATATACCATGATTATATCTAAATGTGGCCTAACATACAAGTTGTAGAGTTTAAGGATAATCTCTTTATTCTTGTAGCTAACATTCCTGTTAATGTATTCTAGCACCCTATTTGCTCTATTTTTTGTCTCAATACACTGTTTTGAAAACTTGAGTGACCTATCTACTAATACGCCTAAGTCCTTCTCATCAACTGAATTCAGCCAATGCCCATCCATTTCATAGCTAAATTCCCCATTATCCCTTCCCATGTTAAGAACTTTGCATTTTTAAAGGTTAAAAGTCATCTGCCACTTCCGAGCCCAAGCTAATAACTTATTTAAGTCACTCTGCACTTTAAAGCTACCCTCAACTTCTTTGACTACAGCTGCCAATTTAGTGTCATACTGAAGTTCCTCATTAGCTCCAATTTTTTCCCATCGTTCCCTTGCCCGAATGATTCTTCACCAATATTCTTCAATTTGTATTTTTTCCTTATCCCGCATTCATAACATAACATAATTTCACGGATGACAAAAGCCACAAGGGCCTGGCAAAGGTCATCTGTATCCATCAAATCCCACCCATATAATGCATCCATAGGATTTTGTCAGATCATGCATCTACAATATACAATTTAACAATCCATAAGAATGTCCAACCATGCATCTACAATATATAATTTAAAGCCTCCATAGGAGTCTGTCAAAAACAAAATCAAAGTCCCCCAAAATATATAATAAAAAGAAACTGCATCCACAGGAATGAGTCAAGAAACATATCCACATACCGAAAAGTAAGAAATTAACACTCCATCCCCATATAATCATCCAATCTGTGCTTGAAAACATTCAAGTTTGGGTTGTCTAAAGTCTCAGGTGGCAAACTATTCCAATAATCCACCACCCTGTTAGTGAAAAAATATTTTCTAACATCCAGTCTGCACCTCTGTTTTTGAATCTTTAAGTGGTGGCCTCTAGTTCTATTACTACCATCTAGCTCAAATAACTTGCTGAAAGCCAAATTATCCATCAAAGAAAAGATTTTAAAAAGCTCAATCATATTTCCCCTCACACACCTTCTTTCAAATGAAAACATATTTAATACCCTCAGTCTATCTTCATATTCAAGGTGCTTCAGGGATGGTATTATTTTTGTTGCCCTCCTTTGTACTGACTCTAATAAGTTTATATCATGTCTAAAATGTGATGACCATGCCTGTATATATCTAAATGTGGCCTGACATAAGAGTTGTATAGTTTAAGGATGACCTCCTTCTTCTTGTAGCTAACATTTCTTTTAATGTAACCTAGCAACCTATTTGCTCTATTTTTTGCCTCAATACACTGCTTTGAAAATTTCAGTGACCTATCTACTACCACTCCTAAATCCTTCTCATCTTCAACTGAATTAAGCCAATATCCATCCATCTTGTAGCTAAATTCCCTATTATCTCTCCCCATGTTAATAACTTTGCATTTATTAAGGTTAAAAGTCACCTGCCACTTCTGAGCCCAAGCTAACAACTTATCTAAGTCACCCTGTACTTTAAAGCTACCCTCAACCTCTTTGACTACAGCTGCCAATTTAGTGTCATCAGCAAAAATTGACACTTTGCTATTTACACCTTGCCCAAGATCATTTACATAGATTATAAATAATAAAGGGCCTAAAACTGATCCCTGAGGTACGCCACTAATAACATTCCTCCACTCTGACCTCACTCCATTCAGTACAACTCTCTGTTTCCTATTTTTTAGCCATTCAGTTATCCAATTTAAAACGTTCCCATTATTGTTATCTTCATTATTATTTTGTGCTCCCTTTTGACCACTTCCAAGGCCCTCAGATATCTCCACTGCTCTCTTTTTCGGTCATTTACACCCAACTTGGTGTACATATACTAAAATTACAAACAATAATTTTCAGTAAGCCTATTTAATTCAGAGCTCATAGTCGAGCATGCAACTCAACAACAAGCTGACAAAAATCTAGAAGGACCAACATAAAATTTAATTTACAAAATGAATGCGAGTACATGACTCAACATCAATCAATTGATACAAAGAGGCTCCAAGTCGAACATAAGATTTAGAATATCTGGGTCATGTACGATATTTAAATTATCCATATGACTGTCTAACTTAGCTTTAAAATATTTCATGCTATGACTATTTACAATTGTAGATGTCTGGGGAGGGTTTTACGGGAATAGGAGGTTGTATGCGATGGATGGGCTCCATCTTAGTCGGGCAGGTGTTGAGGTTCTATGGGGGGAGCTAGATAGTGTGATTAGGTCCTTACGGGTGGGAAACTAGAAGCTGTTAGAGGTAAAGGAATAACAGGAATAGAGGGCAGGTGTAGGAAATGGAAGGGATGCAGAGATAGAGGAATAGCTAGGGGAGAGGGCATACTGATGCGTTATAGGGGGACTAATGCACAAGTGAATGAGCAGATAACTAGGAATAAAAAAGCACAATGCAATGAAGATGGGAATAATAAAAAAACTTAAAAATATACTACACAAATGGTCGGAGTATAAGGAATAAGATAGATCTCGTAAGAGCATTAGCGAGTGAAGAGAATTTTGATATAATTGCAATAACAGAGTCATGGCTTGATTTGGCAGGTAATCACTTTAAACCTGAGGTTGAGATTGAGGGCTTTAACATGTTCCATACAGATAGGAATAGGAAGAGAGGAGGAGGGGTTATTATTTATATTAAAGATAATGTCCAGTGTTGTGTAAACAGTACAATTAAATTAAATGATAACACAGTCATTATGGCTAAATGTAAAGGAAGGTAAAAACAAGCTTGTCATAGGATTATTATACAGACCACCAAATCTTCTGTGGCAGGAGATTGAACAGGCATGTAGAAGTAAGCATGTGTGTATAATGGGTGATTTTAATTACAGAAATATAGACTGGGAAGCTCTTGTGGGTGATCAGGAAGCTGAGGAATTTTTTAATGTTGTCCAAGATAATTTTCTGAGGCAGATTATTAACGAACCCACTAGAGGTAATAATATACTGGATTTAGTTCTGACAAATAGGGAAGAAGTTATTACGGATACTGAGATTGGAGGAAATTTGGGTAATAGTGACCATTGTGAAATTAGATTCAAGATGAAATGGAATGGTATTGATAGTAGCATGAACAATGTTAAAATTCCTGACTTTAGAAGAGCAAATTATAATGGGCTAAGGACTTACCTGGAGGCAGTTGTACAGAAACCAGGCAATGAAATCAATTCAGGAATAGATTCAATGATATCAGTTAGTGGAGACAATAATCATCAGGAGGAAGAGATTACAATTGAAGAGGAGTATGAAAGAATAATTGAGCAATTAATTACAGGTCAGATGATTAACATTCCATATAAGGAGATTAGGACTAAAAATAATGACCCAAAATGGATGACAGATAAAATAAGGCATTATATTGGCATTAAAAAGGGCATTTATAGGAAAATAAAAAATGGAGAGGATCACTTAAGGCAGAGATATAATGAACTAGCAAGAGATGTTAAAAAGTTAGTTAGAGTAGCAAGGAGAAATTATGAAATTAAAGTGGCAAATAGGGCAAAGGAAAATCCTAAAAGTTTTTTATCAATTATACAAAACTAAGGTTAGAGATAAAATAGGCCCACTTATAGATTCCAATGGAGAATTAGTGAGTGATAGGGACTCAATGGCTGGAATGCTAAATGACTTTTTTTCTCTCAGTATTTACACAGGAGGATACTCTAAATATACCTGAGGTGTCAATGATCTTTCGGGGTAATGATGAAGAGAAATTAAAGGATATCTTGATCACAAAGGAAATTGATAAAATCAAAAGTAGTAAAGCACCCGGTCCTAATAAGCTCTTTCCTAGAATTTTGAAAGAATGTAAGGATGTGTTAAGTGAGCCCCTAGCATGCATCTTTAGAAAATCATTGGAGAGTGGCATGGAAGAAAGCCAATGTGATACCTATATTTAAGAAAGGGGATAAAACAAATATGTCTAATTACAGACCAGTAAGTTTGACATCAGTGGTAGGAAAAATGATGGAATCTATTATAGCAAGGAATATTAGAGATCACTTGGATAAGCATAAGTTGATAAAAGAATCACAGCATGGCTTTAGTAAGGGTAAATCCTGTCTGACTAATTTGCTGTCTTTTTATAGTAAGGTGTATGAAGCAGCAGATAATAATGAAAACTATGATATTTTATACTTGGACTTTAGTAAGGCTTTTGATCGAGTGCCACACTTACGGCTTCTGAGCAAAGTTAAAGCAGACAAGATCGATGGCAGTATATTTAGGTGGATTCAGTCATGGCTTGGTGACAGACAACAAAGAGTTAGTATAGATGGAGTTAAATCTGAGTGGGGGGGTGTTAGCAGTGGAGTTCCGCAAGGATCTGTTTTGGGTCCCTTGCTATTCTTAATTTATATTAATGATCTTGACATAGGTATAAGTAGTGACCTGAGTAAATTTGCTGATGATACTAAGCTAGGTAGGGCCATTAGGGCTGATTCTGATGCTGTTGTAATAAGAACATAAGAAAAGAAGGAGACTGCAAAAGACCATTCATGGCCTACACTTGGCAGCTCCTGTTCCATTCAACACACAAAAGATTTCTTACCAGAGAAAAGTCATCAACATTGTCACCCTTAACAGGAGTTTGTCAGATCTAATCTACAATATACATAAAATGCATCCAGAGGATTATGTCCATTCATGCAACCGCAAAATATAATCTTCCCACTCCTTAGAAAAATATATACATATGTACATAAAAAAAAGTCAGTCCCATCTAGCAGCTTCATCCATATATTTATCTAATCTATTCTTAAAACTACCCAGAGAGGAGGCTTCTATCACATGCCTAGTGAGCCTATTCCATTCATCTACCACACGATTTGTAAACCAATTCCTCCCAATCTCCTTCCTAAACCTATACTTATCAAGCTTAAACCCATTGCTACGTGTCCTGTCATGTTCACTAAGTATAAGAACCTTACCCAGATCCCCTTTATTATATCCTTTTACCCATTTGAAGACTTCAATCAATTCCCCTCTGACTCTTCTCCTTTCCAATGTATGTAGATTTAGTTTTCTGAGCCTTTCACCATAGGGTAAGTTCCTTAGCCCACCAATCATCTTTGTCATCCTTCTCTGCACAGACTCAAGCAAATCAATATCCTTCCTATAATATGGTGAGCAAAATTGTACTGCATAGTCTAGATGAGGCCTAACTAGCGCCAGATACAGTTTTAGAATGACTTCAGCACTCTTATTGCTTACACTCCTCCTAATGAATCCCAATATCCTATTAGCTTTATTCTTAGCATTTAGACATTGCTTTCTAGGACGAAGGTCTGAACTTACCAAAATACCCAAGTCTCTCTCACAATCAGTCCTCCCTAAAATTCTCCCATTTAATTTATAACTATTCAATGGATTATTTCTACCTATACTAAGTACACTACATTTGTCTATGTTAAACTTCATTTGCCATTTCTCTGCCCAATTGGACAGAATGGTCAATTCCTCCTGCATTACAACAGCATCAGAATCAGCCCTAATGGCCCTACCTAGCTTAGTATCATCAGCAAATTTACTCAGGTCACTACTTATACCTATGTCAAGATCATTAATATAAATTAAGAATAGCAAGGGACCCAAAACAGATCCTTGAGGAACTCCACTGCTAACACACCCCCACTCAGATTTAACTCCATCTATACTAACTCTTTGCTGTCTGTCACCAAGCCATGACTGAATCCACCTAAATATACTGCCATCGATCCCGTGTGCTTTAACTTTGCTCAGAAGTCGTAAGTGTGGCACTCGATCAAAAGCCTTACTAAAGTCCAAGTATAAAATATCATAGTTTTCATCATTATCTGCTGCTTCATACACCTTACTATAAAAAGACAGCAAATTAGTCAGACAAGATTTACCCTTGGGCTGAGAAATGGCAAATGAAGTTTAACATAGACAAATGTAGTGTACTTAGTATAGGTAGAAATAATCCATTGAATAGTTATAAATTAAATGGGAGAATTTTAGGGAGGACCGATTGTGAGAGGGACTTGGGTATTTTGGTAAGTTCAGACCTTCGTCCTAGAAAGCAATGCCTAAATGCTAAGAATAAAGCTAATAGGATATTGGGATTCATTAGGAGGAGTGTAAGCAATAAGAGTGCTGAAGTCATTTTAAAACTGTATCTGGCGCTAGTTAGGCCTCATCTAGACTATGCAGTACAATTTTGCTCACCATATTATAGGAAGGATATTGATTTACTTGAGTCTGTGCAGAGAAGGATGACAAAGATGGTTGGTGGGCTAAGGAACTTACCTTATGGTGAAAGGCTCAGAAAACTAAATCTACATACATTGGAAAGGAGAAGAGTCAGAGGGGAATTGATTGAAGTCTTCAAATGGGTAAAAGGATATAATAAAGGGGATCTGGGTAAGGTTCTTATACTTAGTGAACATGACAGGACACGTAGCAATGGGTTTAAGCTTGATAAGTATAGGTTTAGGAAGGAGATTGGGAGGAATTGGTTTACAAATCGTGTGGTAGATGAATGGAATAGGCTCACTAGACATGTGATAGAAGCCTCCTCTCTGGGTAGTTTTAAGAATAGATTAGATAAATATATGGATGAAGCTGCTAGATGGGACTAACCTTTTTTTTTATGTACATATGTATATATTTTTCCAAGGAGTGGGGAGATTATATTTTGCGGTTGCATGAATGGACATAATCCTCTGGATGCATTTTATGTATATTGTAGATTAGATCTGACAAACTCCTGTAAAGGGTGACAATGTTGATGACTTTTCTCTGGTAAGAAATCTTTTGTGTGTTGAATGGAACAGGAGCTGCCAAGTGTAGGCCATGAATGGTCTTTTGCAGTCTCCTTCTTTTCTTATGTTAATTCGAAAAGGACTCAAACGCGCATGAATATTCCGACACGAGTGAACGATAATATTTACACACAATTTTTTTTTCGGCCGGGCCGCTAATCTACATATTTACCCTAATTCCGTCCTTTCCACTTGTTCTGCCTCAACCCTCTCTCTCGTAGCAATGTTCTTATGTAAACATTTGCTGTCTGTCATCAAACCACTACTGAGAGCATGCACCTAAAAATAGTTGAATTGATCAAATGCGTTTTAAATTTATTCATAAGTCGTAAATATGGAAATTGTCGAACTCATTACAAAAATTTATATAAACAATATCGCAATTATCATCTCTATCGGAAGAAGCGTTCACCTTCTTATAAAAAGAGTAATTAGTCAAACACGATTTTATAAGGTACTTGGCTATATTAGTTACAGATGGAGAAATGTACACCTTTTATAACGGTAATTATAAAAAAAGAATTTGAAACATTAGCACATGATAAAAAATCCTTTCCTGTAGCTTTGAAAGGGGGGAAATTAGGTTAATATTTATAAACAAGAATTGTTTAAAAACAAATTTAATCAGTCATATTGTTTCAAGAATATTTTTGGCGAAAACACCATATATAATTTATTGAGCGGTCGATGTTAGGGTGAGGAGGGGAAACACCGACCGAATGTTCTGGTACGATAACCATTTCAATTCACCACCAACACAGCATCCATCCTCAGTGAACAACACGCGAGTAAACAGGTTTCCGCCATCACGACGTCTGTGTTTACAAGGTAAGAAAATTTATTTCTCGGATGTCTGTTGTTATTTTTCACGGTTCTCATGTGGTGTCTCACGTTGGTGAATATGGCGTGATTGTTTTGAGTTAAGTTTCATTACGATATTTAGCCATATTGACATGTTATCGAGTGAAATGAAGTACCTCCTTTCGAAGTGGCCACCATGGCATTGTTGTGAGAAAAAAAAAGGGTGGTGCGGGAGAACATCGACCGCCAGCATGTGAGGGAACACCGATGCGTGAAATTTTGAAAATTCGATATATGCACTTTGAAATACTTGGAAAAACATAACAAAGAGTGACTGATTATGTATATTAGCATGAAAATAAATGGTGGTGGTGAACTAGTACGAATTCACTCCAGACCGGATATACAATTTGGATGAGAGTTCTTTGTCCACACTTATGAAGCCTGTTAAGGTTGTGTGTGCGAGGGATCAGACAGTAGCAACGCAGGTAACTCGGGAAAGAGGGGACACAATGACGTTTGTGGGCATTATAAATGTTGTGGGGCAGTCCATCCTTCTAGTATTTATAATTTCCAGATGCAGTTGGAACGTAGATTTCATAAAGAACACGATATTCAGTTCCAAAGGCATATTTCATCCTAATGGCTGGATGAACGGTGAATGCTTCGTGCAGACACTTAAGCATCTTCATTAGAAGTCTGGTTCTTCTGTAGAGAACAAGATTCTTCTTATCATGGACAATATTGAATGTAACATGAACATTCATGTTGTGGAGTTTGTGATCAAGCATGGTATCGTGATTGTTACCTTGCCTCCGCATACGACAGACAAACTTCAGCCATTGGATGTGAGTGTGTTTGGTCCCTTCAAGACGTTTCTACGTGACCTACTAAACGACCACTCTCTCATGCACCCTAACGAGTGCATGACAGTGCACCAGTTGCCAGAGTTTGCCTCTGAGGCTTGGAGTAATGCTTGTACCCCCTCCAACATTCTCGTTAGTTTCAGGTAGACTGATATCTGGCCTATCAATAGCAACATCTTTCCATATGATGCGTTTGTAGGAGCACAGGTAACAGGGCAATCGGCACCACCTGTGAAATTTTGAGTAGAAGTTACTCCAACTTCGCCTGATGGAGAGGAATGACTAGCTGAAGGCCATAACTCAGAAGTAGACCTTCCAGATCCGTCTCCCATGTATTCAGATGATGACCTGTCCTTTGCTGATGATGTTCTTATGCAGCTCGATGACTAATCAGAGTACTCAGATGAGGAGGAGGACGAGGAGAATTGGACAGAATTGTCATACCCTTTTGCTGAGAAGGCACCAGAGGTGAGGGACTTTATATTTTTTAAGCCAAAATTTATCAATTATCATAATTCATTATCAGGACTAGCCTAATCTGGCATATATATATATATATATATATATATATATATATATATATATATATATATATATATATATATATATATATATATATATATATATATATATATATATATATATATATATATATATATATATATATATATATATATATATATATATATATATATATTTGTTTTTTGTTTTGTTTTATCTCAGTTTTCAATTCTTTTTCAAGTTGGGGACTTTGTTCTTGTTGAGCTGAAGCTGGAAGAGGGAAGGAACGTAGGCACATTGGTTTGCTATGTTTCCCAGGTCTTGGCCATTATGGAGGATGGGAAGTTTAATCTTTATTTCCTCCGCATGAAGTTAGCTTTCTCCAAGGATACTTTTACCTTCCCTACCATCTTGGACGAAGCGTCTGTCGAGCCAAGACAGTGTAAGGGAGTCCTGCTAACCACCAATGGTGCCACCAAGAGGCAGGCCGACCTTGTTAAGGTAGACCCCTCTCCGATTGCCTTCAACATGCACTTCTGACCTTGGCCTCATTTTTTTAGTAGACGCAAGAATGTTGTTTGCGGACAGGCGCGCGGACGTATTCCAGGCTACTCGAGCTGTTCGTCTGGCGCGGGGAAAGGTTTAAAGTTATAGGGGGGCATATTTTATAACTTTTAATATTTATTAATATCATTCTTCATCTCTATCTTTTATAGTCGAATCTATTTATTACTTTCTTGACTGAAGTTGCCCCTTCAAACATTTGTCTTCTATTTTTTCTTTGGTTTAATATTCTTGTTGGCTGGGTTAATTCTTGATCTTCGTATCCTTCCTTTCTTGATGCATCTTCTTATTAACTTGACGTGATGATTTCTTCTTGCTTCTTGATGATTTGATGAGTTCTTCTTGCTTCTTGATGATTTCTTGGATTTTTGATGAGTTTGAGATGAGTTAGCCCTTGAAATCGTTTTCCTTGATTTCCGTTTTCTTCGTGAATTTTTCTTCGTATAAATTGTAGGACTGAAGAGTTTCGATCGCGGGTCTTTGAATCCAAATACCAGCACTCTAGCCATCATGCTACGGCGAGTCCGTCCTGAGTTGGTAATTTAATGGGTTATTTATATTCTCGCGTTGGAAGAAATTTTCTCTCTGATACATCTTCGCACCCCTACAAAGTCACAGATGACTTCGGTACCGGCGACGAATGGCGTTAAGCACGTTGTCTTGGTAATATGATTTCATCACCTGGGCAAGGAAAGTATTCTTCTTCCAATCTCCTGGTTAATCTTGGAATAATTTGCACTGACGAGCGATGAGCAAACGAGCGAATCCTTTGACGAATGGGGAGTGTTTGAGGAAATTCCCTTTGGGGTATTCTTCAATGGCGAGGACTATCTCTGGGTCTTGTTGTAAACCTGGATAGGGGGTTTCTCTGACGAGAGATAGTTGAGCTTGTTTCTCAATACAACCTAACTAAAATTTCGGTGTGACCACCAGGAACTAGCTCAGTATGAGCTTCTTCTGTGTTCCTTTCGTAGCGTTGCCGGGCCTCTAGCCGGACTTCGTCGTCTCGATCGCAAACTTGATCTTCCTGAGACAATATGCTAATTTTCGGTGTGATCACTAGGAACTAGCTCAGGATGAGCTGCTTCTATGTCCCTTTCGTTGGTTGCCGGGCCTCTAGCTGGACTTCGTCGTATCGATCTCTTTCTTTCTTCCGCAGTTATCGGCATATATACTTTACCACCCCATTGGGGTAGGGGAAAGAGGGGGAATGAGGTGTTGGAATTAAGCTCCTCCTCTAACGGTTCTTCTCTGAGCGTCTTTCACTTAGCTCTAAAGGCACCTTCTGGCTTTTGGTCGACTCTCCTCTAATTTCGTCAATGAAGTGAAATTAAATACCAACTCTTAGGGGAAATATTGCCGATTTAACTAATGTTAGGCTCGCCGGACCCAAAATGTGATGATTAGTGCATGTCGTGGATGTGCAAAGGCCTTTCGGGTGGTACTCGAGACGAGGGTCGAGAAAGGGGGAGGGGTTAAGTAATCGGGTGACTCCGCCCAATTCCAGGTCGTTGTGTTTACCGAGCAGGGCCTCTGTTTTGAGGGTGGGATATCGATTTCCCTACATTCCTTCCTTCGAAGAGGTTAATAGGGGGGGGGACTCCAGTGAAAAAAAAACAAATAACCAAATATCATCGACAAAAGCAAACTTACATGTCTTAGACTATAATACTGGGGTCAACCATCCTATTATCTTAAATTTCTTTGAACTCGGGCGCACATGCGTGCGCGTACAAAGGCAGGTGATCGACATAGGCCTAACGAGCCTAATGGGGTACGTTTCACAACACCCACTTAACGGACAAATAAACAAAACCCAAATTATCGACTACACAAAGAAAGAAAAAGGAGACTGGCTCTAAAGTGGTATTTAGCCAGCTACTTCCTTACATTTCTAAACCTTAAGACCTTAAATATATCCACAAAACACGAACAACAACAAAATTGTTTTTAAGATCAAAATGTGTTTTTGATTAACCCTCGGTGGAGTTTCGGCTCAGGTTGTCGGCTATACAATATCGGAGCGTTTTATATAACTTATGGTGAATTGGTATTCCATTAACAATAGGCTCCATCACATGAGCCTACCGTTTTGACTTTTACTGTTACGTAAATAGGAAAGCGGCAGGTGATCGGATTCCACGATGAACTCCCACCCTATTAGATAACATTTGAATTTTGTTATTTCCCAAATTATGGCTAGTGCTTTCTGTTCTACCGTTGCATAAGCTCTTTATCGAATCGATAGTTTTCGACTTGCGTAGCTATGAGGAAAGGAGTCCCATCGTAATTGTATTGCACCAAAACACACCCGATACCTTCACCGCATGCGTCAGTGCGGATCCCAAACTTCTTTTGTGGATTGGGTAGTCGAAGGATGGGAGCTGAAATTAATTTTTCTTTTAGCAAGTTAAACTGGGAGATTGCGTTTGGATTCCATCTAACGGGATCGGGAGAAAGTTTTTTTTGGGGAACAAATCTTCTGTAAAATGACGCAGCCGCCAAGAAAGATCGCAACTACTTCTTGGTGCGAGGTAGGGGCATCTTCGCAATGGCCTCGACCTTCTCCTGCTGGGTGATTAGTCGATTTCTCCCTATTTCGAATCCCAGGTATGAAATCGACTCAAAGGCATAGTGGCACTTAGAGGGTCCGACAGTTAGTCCGTGCTCGCGGAGGGTCTTCAACAAAGTTCGGAGTGACTGTACGTGTCACTCCCATGTACGTGTACTTACGTACACATTGTCAAAGTAGAACGACACGTCGCTCAACCTATCCACAATCCGATGCTCATCTAATTATAGTTGCTGCCGCCGTGATCAAACCAAATGGCAATCGGGTGTATTGCATTAAGCCCTTATCAGTTGCAAACGCGGTTAGCTTCTTGGACGCGTCGTCCAGGGGGATTTGATGAAAGGCCTTGCACAAATCCATCTCGGATATGTATTTGGCGTCTTCGAACAGGTGTAAACCGTGATCAATTAGGGCAATAGGCTCAAGGTCAAAAACCGTAACTGAGTTAAGCTTCCTGAAATCCACACACATACGGAAAGTATGGTCGGCTTTTCGGACCATCACTAAAGGCGAACAATAATCAGAGGACGACGGCTCGATGATACCCAACCGTAGCAGATTCTTTACTTCTTCGTTAAAAACGGATCCAAGATCAATTGTGAGGGGATAAGGTTTGGACCTAATAGTTTCCTGAGTCTTCAACTTGATCTCATAAACGAACTGTTTGGAGCACCCGGGTTTCTCGGAGATCACATCTGCAAATTCCTTCAATAGCGCATACAATTGGGAATTTCTGAGTGGGCTAAGGGAGGGGGGTTCAAATCTAACTCAATGGGTGTTTCATCCTGGGGGGGGGAGGCTAAGATAGAGAAAGGATATTCGTTGTCTGATTCTACACACACAGTGTTGACCAACTGAAGCGGTTCACAGGAGTATAAGTCATCCATAGTTCCTTCTTCATCCGGTGTTACAATATTATTGATACACGCACGGCGGTGATATTTCTTAAGCATGTTTATATGGTACAGTTTATGGCCTGAGGGAGTTTCTACCACGAGGTCAACGGGGCCACGAGCTTCTATGACCGTGAAGGGCCCCTTATATTGGGAAAGTAATTTATTCGTATCAATAGGCAGAAGTAATAATACCTCATCCCCAGGCGTTAACTTTCGAGATTTGGCTTTTAAGTCGAAATAATTTCGGTACTTTTCTAGGTTGCACTCCGCGTTTGAGCGGCCCAACTCTGCACATTTATCCAAGTGTTCCTATAACTCGATCACGTAGGCGTAGGATGATTTAACTTCTTCATCTAATTGGTAATTAGGGTACCCATAGGGCGTCGGACATTCCGTCCGTACAATAATTCAAAGGGGGCAAACCCCAGAGTTCGGTAAGGGATTTCTCGGCAAGCGAAGAGGGTGACAGGAAGGTACCAGTGCCACTCTCGAGGCTGAGACTGACAGAGCTTTCTCAACACTGCCTTTAGGGTACCGTTTAATTTCTCACACATTACATTGACTGAGGGGTGAAAAGGGATCGTGAATAGGGGTTTGATGAAGTGCAACTTGCCCACGTATTCCATCAGTTCTGACGTGAACTGACTGCCTCGGTCGGAGAGAATTTCTTTAGGGATACCTACTCGGAAAAAAAAGGAGCGAGGGCTTCCGCACAGGAAATACTGTCTTTTTTCCTGAGGGAAACGGCTTCGGGAAAATGAGTGGCGCAGTCTACTAAAGTGAGTATATACGAGTGCCCTTTAGTAGACGGGGGATGGAGAGGCCCCACCAAGATATAGCCACTCTGAAGAAAGGTTTGGTAATGACGGGAGTTTTCTGTAATGGAGCCGGCAGTACCCGGCCTTTAGAGGAGGCCTTCTGGCACCGTTCGCATGACTGGCAGTATATAGCAATCTCCTTAGCGGCGCCGGGCCAAAAGAAGTATTTAAAAATACGTAATGATGTTTTGGTGTGACTGAAATGTCCAGCCAATAAACCATCATGGGCGAATTTTAATACTGGTTGGGTGTACCCCTGGGGAATGCACAAGACTTTATCCGACGAAGGAGGGGGGGGTTACTTCAGCCGTCGTTCAGAATAGTAGCGACTTCTCCACCACGTACCTCATTCGTTTGTTGCAAAGAACTGATTCTACTTCATTCTTAGCGGCCTTCTCCCACAGGGGTTGGAGAGTGGGACAGTCTTTCTGAGCAGTCGCAAAGGCTTGGGAATTCAGCTCTTCGTATTCAGGGTTCTCAAGAGGAGATAAAGGGGTCGGGACTGTGGACCTCTTAGTTGCTTGAATCTGAGTGACTAACGGCTGAGCCATCGGATTTGGCGAGAGCTGCGTGCTCTGGCCTATTAAGACGGAACAGAATTAATAGGCGCGGCCACTACCTCGGTCCAGCCAGTGAAATACTGGCACTGGATATGGCATCTGACGACGGGGAACTTGTTGGCTCTGCTCATAAAATCCTGGACGACCGCGAACCTCTGGTGCTGGGGGCTGACTGGGGTAAGGAATTTATCAGATACGATTATACAGGTGCCCCCCGTATCGCGTACAAGTGTTGAGACTCGGCACCCATTTCCCGATCCCTTCTCGAATTTTAGTCTCCCGGGGGAACTCTTATTAAATAAAAAATTCACCTGTTAGTCAGGGGAATTCTAGGTGGATGTAGAGGCCGTTGAAGTGGGGGGTTGTTCTTGAGAAAGAGTTGCCGTGATATTGTGCACCTGTTGACTCGAGGACGACCTAAACCTCGAATTTTAGGGGCAATAGGAGCTAATGTGACCTGGGGTGCCACAATTAAATCAAGTAACTGGGTTCCTGGGGTATGACGAGAACGGGGGGGTTTGATTGATTAGGGGCTTAATTTCCCTCCGATCCTTGGATGAAAAGAATTTGGGTTTGGGAATTTCAGAGGTCTTGACAACTTTAAGTAGTTTTTTTGCTGGAGTTTCTGAGGATAACTTCCTTTTGGGAGCCAAGGGCAGGTTCTTTCTGACCTCCCGAGGGGATAATCTATGGCTGGAAGTATGTAGATCTGCTTCCTCCACACAGTCCATGAATGAAGCGGTTCGCCTGTTCTTGACGAAGGCACGTATCTCTGGGGGAGGGTACATATAAATTGGTCCCTTAGCATGAAATCGGTGAGGGAGTTGAATTCATTTCCCACTTGTTCTGACTCTAGCCAGAATTGGAGGTGCCTCCTGAGGATAAATCCAAATTGCCTATATGTTTGACCTGGCTGAATTCTGGCCTGCCTAAACTCCATCCGATGCTACTCGGGGTTTAGGTTGACGGCGGTCAGTAGCTCGTGTTTGCACGTTGTGTAGTCCACGGAAGCCTCGGAAGGTAATGAGATGAATACATCACGAAGCTGGGTACTAAGGAGAGGCATTAACCTGGCGATCCCCTCTGTCTCTATGTCCCAGTGATTTAACTCGAATATCTTCTCGAAGCGTGTCAGGTACGAACACAGGTCTTCGTTTTCTTTATAAGCTGGGAGTTTCATCACCACTATCTGTGTATCCCCAGCTCGAGATCTTATGGAATTGGCTTCCACCTGATCCTTGCTCATTTCTCTTTCATGAGCGCGTACTCGTTCTTTCTCTTCTTCTTCCCGTTGTAGTTTTTTCCCCTCTCTAATTTTATTTCTTCTGCTTGCCTCTTTTCTCTTTCCGCTTCCTGGACGTAGGCAACTAGTTCCTTGCCTCTTAGTCTCAAAGCTTGGGCTTGTTTGGAATCTGTCGAACGATTCCATTTTACCTGTCTATTCGTCCAAAACCTTACCGATATGCTAAAGGTACTTATGCAACCTCGAATAAGTAGCGCGCTGCCTAACTCACCCTTTGCCCAGCACTTTCTGCTAATTGGAATACTAATCCGCAAAAAATAAATTAGTAACATTAACAGACTAATCGCCGACAAATAACCACCAATTTATAAACAGACTTGTTTTTTGTTTAACTTTTCCTCGAACGCTAGGCACACATTTACTATTCCTGAAGGGAAAGCAAGACAAACAACTATACTGAGTTCTTCCAATGCCTATAAAACCTGACACCAAAGATTTATGTCGTGGTATTGCAAGGACCGAGTAGTGGTGTACGTACGTATATGTTTGTTACGTACCTCAAAAACTCCTTGATTAAGTTTTCTCTAAGAGTGCTATATTTTATTATTATTACGTTATTTTTAATTTTTTAGGGTATCTAGTGCTATGCTCAGCGTTTAAAGGATTGAATTAAATACTTCTGAGAAAATAGACCTTTAATTACAACATGAACAAAAAAATGAAATCTAACAAAACAAACTACACAGTTATGAATTAAACGAGTTTAGTGAGACTTACTAAATTACATAAATGAATATACAGTAATAGTTGACCCAAAGCTCACTTTAATATTGAACGCTAATTGACCTTCAAAAAAAAGATAATGGAATTTATTTACCTTTAAAAACAACCACAAGGGAATCTGGTTGGAGACTGACCTTGGCCTCAATTATTTGGTAGACATAAGAATGTTATTTGCGAACAGGCGCGTGGACGTATTCCCAGCCACTCCAGCTGTTTGTTTGGTGCGGAGATAGGTTCAAAGCCACAGATGACTTCGGTACCGGGAACGGATGGCGTTAAGCACGTTATCTTGGTAAGATGATTTCATCAACGGGACAGGGTAAGTATTCTTCTTCCAATCTTCTGGTCAATCTTGGAATAATTCGCACTGACGAGCGATGAGCAAACGAGCGAATCCTTTGACGAATGGGGAGTGTTTGAGGAAGTTCACTTTGGGGTATTCCTCAATGGCTAGCGCTATCTCTGGGTCTTGTTGTAAACCGGGATATGGGGTTTCTCTGACGAGAGATAGTTGAGCTTGTTTCTCAATACAACGTAACTTAAATTTCGGTGTGACCACCAGGAACTGGCTCAGTATGAGCTTCTTCTGTGTTCCTTTCGTAAGGTTGCCGGGCACTTAGTCGGACTTCGTCGTCTCAATCGCAAACTCGATCTTCCTGAGACAAGATGCTAATTTTCGGTGTGACCACCAGGAACTGGCTCAGGACGAACTGCTTATATGTCCCTTTCGTTGGTTGCCGGGCCTCTAGCCGGACTTCGTCGTCTCAATCGCAAACTCGATCTTCCTGAGACAAGATGCTAATTTTCGGGGGGACCACCAGGAACTGGCTCAGGATGAGCTGCTTCTATGTCCCTTTCGTTGGTTCCTGGGCCTCTAGCTGGACTTCGTCGTCTCGATGACTAACTCGATCTCTTTCGTTCTTCCGCAGTTATCGGCATATATTCTTTACCACCCCACTGGGGTAGGGGAAGGAGGGGGGATGAGGTGTTGGAATTAAGACTCCTCCTCTATCAGTTCTTCTCTGAGCATCTTTCACTTAGCTCTAAAGGCACCTTCTGGCTTTTGGTCGACTCTCCTCTAATTTCGTCAATGAAGTGAAATTAAATACCAACTCTTAGGGGAAATATTGTCGGTTTAACTAATGTTAGGCTCCTTGGACCCGAATTGTGATGATTAGTGCATGTCGTGGTTGTGCAAAGGCCTTTCGGGTGGTACTCGAGGCGAGGGTAGAGAAGGGAAGAGGGGTTAAGTATTCGGGTTACTCCGCCCAATGCCAGGTCGTTGCGGTTACCGAGCAGGGCCTCTGTTTTGAGGGTGGGATATCGATTTCCCTACAGTCCTATTCCTGTTGTTTTATATATATATATATATATATATATATATATATATATATATATATATATATATATATATATATATATATATATATATATAAATTTTTAGCGTCTGCCTATAAATAAGGGAGATATAAGCTATTATTTGACGATGGGTGAGGTTAATTTTTGAGCGACTCCCCACGTATTAAAGCTAATAACCTGGGTTTGAACCTTAGCAGGACTTTCGGACTCGTACCTATAACAATGGATTTCGATACCCCATATATTCTGAGAATTTCATGCAGATCCATTTTTAAAGTTTTTTGCCTATCATAGTTTGACTAACTTTGCGAGGACATCGAAACTTATATAAAACGAAAGGCTATGCAAACTAATCGGCCGATTAGTTAAAAATTTATTGCAATTTGAGTAAAGTGCTCGGAACCTCTTTACTTTTACTGTGGCAGATTTGTGCCCCAAATGAACGAAATTCTCAGTATTGTCCGACGTTAGCACTAAAGTACAATTAGATACGCGTCTAACGATATATAATACTCATTGGACCGTGGTTGATAATGTCAAAAAGTAACATTATGATCGAAAAAAACAGGTACTCATATTTTCTCGGCTTTTTAGCTCCCCAGCAAAATCGTATCAAAACCCTGGTTTTTAGTGATGGTTTTATGGTTTTGTTATGGTCTACCTTCTATATTTCGCGAACTATTGGTCCTAGAGTGATGGGACTTACCAGGGAGAAAGAGCTTCGAAATCCGCATCGAATTACACTAGATATTTTAAACAAAGATCTAGAGGT
This sequence comes from Ceratothoa steindachneri, assembly GCA_963969495.1. NCBI lineage: Eukaryota > Metazoa > Arthropoda > Malacostraca > Isopoda > Cymothoidae > Ceratothoa > Ceratothoa steindachneri. Next base: position 112,774,459 of record OZ018320.1, on the reverse strand, counting down.
AAAGGACAGACAGAAGATGAAAATATTCATAAAAATAAATATTATGGGTCGATTCAGCTAAAATTAACACAGTCTTAGTTGAGACCATTCCCTACCATCGTTTCCTAGCTTCTGTAGGTTGTCAAAATATTAAAAAAAAACACATATATATCCCCTTCCCCTTAGCTCTTATAAAAATGCTTTATTGGTGGATTTTTTTTTTACATTCCGCACCATTGCTTTTTATGAAGAAAATGTATGGCAAGGGCTGAGAAAAGTGTGGACTTCGAATTTTTTGGTCAAAAAGAATTGCTATAGTCCAGGAATTTTAGCATTTTACTCAAACTGCAATATCTTTTAACTAATCGGCTGAGAAAGATGGGCATGTTATCATTGAAAGAGAGAGAAGATAGGGAAGGTGAGTGAAATAGAGAAAAGAGAGAGAGAGGAAGAGAGAGGGAGCAAGTAAAGAAGGAAAGAGTGAGATAGAGAGAGAAAAGCGAGAGAAAGTAAGAGAAAATGTGCCATTGAGTAAGAAAAAGAAAGACAGGAGAATGGAAAAGCAGAAAGAAAGAATAATAGAAGGAAACAAATAGAGAATGTGAGGAATAAGGAAAGAGCTAAAGAAATAAAGAATTAATAAGAGGTAGGAAAATAAATAGACAGATTTCTAACTGGATGGTTGTGGTAAAACGTTCGTCGTAAATGTTTATGGTGACTAAGTCGACGGGAAATTAACTTGTTTGCACTACTTCCGTCGGCTTTTGTCTACGATTTGGAACGAGTATTAATTTGGGATTATCGGCATCGTACAAATTATCGCGCAGAGTAACGTATATAAAGAAATTGGTGATGGGGGTAGGTAGGGAGAGAAAGAGAAAGAGAGAGTGAAAGAGATGGAAAGAGAGAAAGAGAGAGAGAGAGAAAAAAGACATAAAGCAAGAGAGAGTCATAAGGAGTCACAAAGAATAGTAGTACCTCAAAGGACATTGCTGACCGTACTGTGGAGGTACTATTTCGGGAAAGCCCTAACCTATAGCATAAAGGAAAGTAGATCATAGATGAAGGTTCTCCCCGCCCACCTCTCCCACTCGCATTTGCGGGCCAGAAATCTGAAACGATACCTGAATGTGCTGAAAAAAGAGAACACAAACAAGAAATTTTTATAAAAAAAAGTTGAAACCTATCTACTTTACTCAGATCTATAACACTGGTCTGCATTATTTTTTTATTGACTGTATGACATATTTTTCCAAATAGATATGAAAAATGGTGATTTACTTTGTATTTTATTCATCTTTATCACATCACATTGTCGAGTTATACGGAGCCATTACTTTTCTCTTTTTGTATAGCATAAGTAAATATTTATATAATATATATATATATATATATATATATATATATATATATATATATATATATATATATATATATATATATATATATATATATATATATATATATATATATTGTAGGGGAATCGACCCTCTCCCGTCTCTCCCAGTTGAGACACGGGACGTTGACCGCAAAACATCCAGGGCAGGCACCTTGGGTCAATCTCGTAACCACAGCCCCTCGCCCCTCGTCCCTATTAAAAGCAGAACGGTTTAAACTGCAAGACCTCCCCAACGAGTGTATATTCAATTTCACCTCAAGTACGAAATTGGAGATGCTTTTCTCTCAAGCTCGAAGGGTCAGCTGGACTAGAGGGAAGACTTGCTGAGAAAAACCGTTGGAGTAAGAACCCTCCTGCGGCCCGTCCACAAGCTCCCCCCCCCCTCCTACCCCTACCCCAGTGGGGTGATGAGGTATAAATACCAAACACTTGGGAAAAACGAGATAGAATCCGTGAGTCAACGAGGCTACGAAGTCCTCGGCAAGAGAGGCCGGGCTACCGAGGGGACTAAGAAGAAGCTCATCCTCGAGCTACTCCCTGGTTATCAAACCAAACTCTAACTTAACTTGGTTTAGGAACCAAGTTCAACTGATTCTCGTCAGAGAACCCCCCCTCCCCCACTACTATCCTGGTGTAGCACAAAGCACCTTGATAGTCCTCGACCTTGAAGACTTCTGAAACGAAGAATAAAAAGTTCCTCCTCGAGCTCGTTACCCGGTGGTCACACCGTACTCTAAGTTAACTTGGTTTAAGAACCAAGTTCAACTTACTCTCCTCAGAGAGATCCCGCCTATCCTGGTGCATCCTAAAGCACCGTGATAGTTCTCGCACTTGAAGAAGACCCCGAACCCTGAATACCGTGTGGCCTCCCCATCTGCCACACTCGCCCAAAGTCCCTCGTGACTGCCAAGTCATCCTGTCCACCGCCAACCATCTGGTCGAGGCACGCGTCAAAGAACCCACCGGATTTCTGAGGTGTCTGGGCTCATTGAGTTCAAGGTCAGACTCAAACCCGCCGCCAGAGCAACCAAGGTATTTAAACTCCAGTAGAGACAATTAGCCTATTTCTTTTATATTGGAGTGAGTAGCGAGTTAACCAACATTATAAGGTCAAGTTAAAAAGCCTTACTTAAAAACTTATTAAAGTCATTATTGTGTATTTAAATTCGTAGTATTTATGTGGTTCATGTTTTTTTGTGTAGTTAATTGTTAGATTTAAAATATATGTCTATTTTGGGATAATTCCTGAACGTTTCACTAAATCCTTACGTGTTTGAGACACGCTCTTCCTTAAAACAACCAAAAATAGCATTCTTCGACATATATGTATATATATATATATATATATATATATATATATATATATATATATATATATATATATATATATATATATGTATATATATATATGAGGAATTAAACCACATTCTCCGAAGACAATTTAATTCAGAACAGTTTCAGTGTATCTCACACCCTTTTCAACTGACACTGGATAGAAAATATAAGAAAAAAATGCATATAAGCATAACAGGTCGTCAAATATCCCCTCTTTTATCCCCAATCCCCTACTTGTGGCTAATCTGGGGAGGGTGTTAGGCCTAAACATATTGAAGGGCTGACATTTTACTATTTTATTTATTTGCGATCTTATTACAGGATTAAAAGAAAATTGACCCTCAGATAGATTTAAATTAGGAACTGACGATATCAAGCTCGATTCTACGATTCTTCTCTTAACATAGTTAGCCGATTTAAATACCCACTTATAAGCTCTCCAAATGGCTCGCCAAGCATTTATCTCCAGCAGTTGGAAGAATCTCATCTGCACACATTCTGAACACTCAAGATTTCGTTGACCGCCTCAACCACTTGCAATTACCGGATGGAAAACTTGTGAGCTTTGATGTAAACTCTTTGTTTACCAAAGTTCCAGTTGACCAAACCATGGGCCTTCTGCGGGGAATCATCTTCCCATTTCTACGAGTAAATTTATCGATTTAGTTGAATTATGTCTCTCTGACAATGTGTTTCGAGTAAATAATGAGTTTTATAGACAAATATTTGGCCTTAGCATGGGAAATAGTTTATCTCCGATATTGGCATGTCTCTTCATGGAATATTTTGGGACTGAACTCCTTCCCACAATTTCTCCCCCTAACTTTATATGGTTAAAGTACATTGACGATGTATTTTCTGTATGGCCTAATGGCCATGGTTTTGATACCTTTTTTAATAATTTGAATAATCTGCATGTATCCATCAAATTTAAATATAAATGGGAATATGATAATAGATTACCCTTTTTAGATGTCCTCATTAATGAAGATCACCATGAATTGAAACTTGACGTGTATAGGAAACCAACCTACTCGAATGCCTATATACATTATTTTTCGTTTCACGATAATACTGTTAAAAAATCGGTAATTTCTAACCTTTTCCTTAGAGCATACAAAATATGTCATCCTTCATATTTAGATGAAGAAATTTTCATTATCAGGACCATTTTTTCTAATTTGTATTATCCCGATTGGTTCATATCGTCTGCCCATTTTGCAGCTAGGAAAACATTCTATGGTAATAAGCCTTCCCGCACTAATGACTTCAACAAATGTATAACATTGTCATTTAATAATAAATTAAATAGTTTAAAGGACACATTTGGAAAAGCGGGTATTAATCTAGCCTTTAAATATAAGAATTCCTTAAACTAATTGATGATTGCCAGGAAACCCAAAGAACATCATAACATAGGAGTTTATGCAATACCATGCAACGATTGACATAAAGTTTATATAGGGGAAACGGGGAGAAATCTAGACAAGAGATTGTATGAAGACAAAAGAGATATTAGAGTGGGCAGCGAAAACAGTGGAATATTTTGCCATGTTAGAGACAAGAATCATACGATCGAATTCAATGGAAGTAAAATGGTATTTAAATCGGCTAACTATGTTAAGAGAAGAATCGTAGAATCGAGCTTGATATCGTCAGTTCCTAATTTAAATCTATCTGAGGGTCAATTTTCTTTTAATCCTGTAATAAGATCGCAAATAAATAAAATAGTAAAATGTCAGCCCGTCAATATGTTTAGGCCTAACCCCCCCCCCCAGATTAGCCACAAGTAGGGGATTGGGGATAAAAGAGGGGATATTTCATGACCTGTTATGCTTGTATGCATTTTTTTCTTATATTTTCTATCCAGTGTCAGTTGAAAAAGGGTGTGAGATACACTGAAACTGTTCTGAATTAAATTGTCTTCGGAGAATGTGGTTTAATTTCTCATCTTTTCTTGCGATATTGCATTAATTTTCATCATATATATATATATATATATATATATATATATATATATATATATATATATATATATATATATATATATATATATATATATTATAGATATATTTCTAATATTTCTTATATATTTTTCTTTATTTTTAGATTGTGAATATGTTCAGAAGCTGTATAAATTCAGCAGACATATTTTGCTATGTCTGCGGGCTATTCACCCCTTCAGATTCCCGGAGCAATATTACTCCTTTTTTGAAGCGTTGTTATTTAGCTAATTTTGGCTCCAAATTAGGAGACCGATACAAGCCATTTGTCCCACACAAAGCTTGCAAGAGTTGCATCAGTAAGCTCAAAATGTGGTCAGTTGGAAAACTTAAATGTATGCCCTTTGGAGTACCAATGTTGGCGAGAGCAGAAGAATCACCATGGTGACTGCTACTTTTATATGACTAAAGTAGCTGGATTCAACAAGAAGACTAAAGATCTCATAATATAACAAATATTCATTCAGCAATAAGGCCTGTTCCACACTCAAATGCTACACCTGTGCCTGTGCCACCTGAGATATGGAAAATTTCATAAGAGTCCGATACTAGTGATACTAATCAGATATAAGTAGACTATGAACCACCAACAAATGACGATCCAAAACTCTTCAACCAAGCCGAGATTAACGATCTGGTGCGACACATTAACCTTCCAAAAGAAAGTGTACAGTTACTTGGCTCTAGACTGAAGGAACAGGCTTTTAGATTCTGGAACAACATTCGCTTGGTACCGTCATCGCGAAGCGGAATTCATTCAGTTCTTTAAGAAAGAGGATTCTTTAATTTTCTGTTTCAATATTTCTGGCCTTATCGAACACATGGATGCCGTACAAAGCAGATGAATAAAGGCTCTTCATTGATTCTTCTAATAGAAGTTTAAAGGCTGTTCTTCTCTACAATACCAACACAGCTGCATCTGTGCCAATTGGCCATAGTATCTAAATGTCCGAAACCTACTAAAATTTGAAAACACTAATAATGCAATCAAGTACCATCAGCACAATTTTCTAATTTGTGGTGATTTAAAAGTTATTGCTCTCCTACTAGGTCTTCAAGGGGGATACACCAAGTATCCCTGATTTTTGTCTCTAGGATAGTATGGCTGACAACCAGCACTATGAAAAAAAGGACTGGCTACTAAGAACCAGCTTTTTACCCGGAAATCACAACGTGAGAGCTATGCCACTTGTTGATCCCAAGAAAATTCTGCTACCACCACTCCACATCAAATTAGGGCTCATGAAAATTTTTGTGAAGGCCTTGAACAAGAATGGAGCTGCTTTCAAGTACCTGGAGTCAAAGTTTAATCGTGTAAGTGAAGGCAAGCTAAAGACACGAATCTTTCTTGGCCCTCAGATTAGGGAATTGATGAAGGACAAGCATTTTGAGGAAGCATTAGCAGGTGTCGAGGTGAATGCCTTGTTTTCCTTCAAGCAGATTGTCCATAACTTCTTGGGAAACACCCACTCCCCAGAATATAAAAAAAAATGATCCAAGATCTGATTTCAAGTTTCCAGCAACTTTGGTCTAGAATGAGTGTGAAGATGCACTTTTTGCACTCACATCTTGACTATTTTCCTACGAATTGTGGGAACTACAGTGAGCAATAAGGAGAGCGTTTTCATCAAGATATTTGCACCATGGAAACTCAACTCGATACAAGGGCAAATGGAATGTCAATATGATGGCGGATTACTGCTGGTCATTGAAACGTGATGGTCCAGATGCACAACACAAGCGGAAATCACAGCGGTACGCCTTCCTTTGAATCGGTATGTAGGCTAACCATGAGAGCATGTTTTTTTACATTCATTTGATTTGATGTTGATGATTTCGATTTATTTCATGATAACCGTGATTTATTTCATGTTGATTTGGTATACATATGTTCTTAAAACTAAAATAATGTGTTTTTCCATGATTACGTATTCATTTTAAATAAATAACAGTATATTAAAAATGCACATTTATTGTTATCATTAATTTGTATTTTATTCAAAATCCTTACGTGATAGAAAAAAATGGTTTAGATATTTAAAATTAGCAACCCAAGAATATGTAAGATCACATCCCTGAATAAAAATAAAAATTAAAAAATTCCAAAATGCATGCCAGTGTAATTTATACTAAGGTGGTACCATCAAGGTCAGGGTGTGGATTATGTTGTCAAGTCGAGATTTTAACTGTTCAACTGACGAACTATTCACCACTTCTGGCGGTAGACGGTTCCACGTTCCGCAGATTTTGTACGAGAAGTAGTTTCCGCAAATGCTAGTATGGAATTGTGGTAATTATAGTTTGTAACCGTGGTTACGTGTAGCATTTGCCTTCAACGTGAACAGCCTACTGTGATCTACGTTTTCAACTCCTCGCATTATCTTAATAGTTTCAATCAGATGACCTTTTAACCGGCGCGTCTCCAAGGAGAACATCCCCACTTCTCGTAGCCTATGCTGATAACATTTATGGCTAAAGGAGGGGATCAATTTTGTGGTTCTGGCCTGTACCCTTTCCAGCCGTTCAATATCCTCCTTCAGGGTTGGAGACCAGAATTGTACGGCGTATTCAAGGTGTGACCGGACTAGAAAGTGTACAAGGCGAGAATAATATGCTTATTTCGGAAGCAAAAATGCCACTTTATGTAACCCCAGGCATTCGCTGGACCTTCTTTTCCACCTGGAAGCACTGCTTTGAGAACTTTAGATCACTGCTGATTAGCATGCCTAAATCTTTTTCAAGGTCAGTGGTATCTAGTTGTTTGTCATGCAAGGAGTAGTTTTCCCGAGGGTTAGCATTGCCGAAGTGCATTACCTTGCACTTGTCAAGGTTAAGTGGCATCTGCCACCTTTCTGACCACTCGCCTATCTTGAGAAGGCTATTTTTTTTCAGGCGTTCTACTCCTTCCCGCGAGCTCACACCACCTCCTAGCTTGCTATCGTCAGCGAACTTGGCTATCGAGCATATTAGTCCTTCGACTATATCATTGTTGTAAACGATGAACAATAGAGGCCCAAATTAGAGAGATAGAAAGAGAGAGAGAGAGAGAGAGAGAGAGAGAGAGAGATAAAGAGAGAGAGAGAGAGAGAGAGATAGAGAAAATCACAAGGAAAAGTAGTACCTCAAAGGACATTGCTGACCATACCGTGGAGGTACTATTTTGGGAAGGCCCTAACCTATAGTCTACGAGGGGCGGTCAATAAGTTTTGCAATTCGGATATAAGGAAACGAGATATGAGGAAAAGTGTTTTATTATTTTTCAATAAAACTACCCTCAACTTCAATGCACTTGCGCCACTTTTCCCTGAGCCTTCGAACTCCCGAAAACCAAAAATCTCCCAACTGCTGTTCAATCCACTCCTGGACGGCGAGCTGGAAATCTTCATCGTTCCCAAACCGGCGTCCACGCAGTGCGGCGTTGAGCTGGCGGAATAAAAAGTAGTCGCTAGCGACCAGATCTGAACTGTAGGGGCGATGGTTGAGCTCCTCGAATCCGCACTCGCGCAGGGCAGCTTGTGCAACTCTGCCCTTGTGGACTTTGACCACGTTGAAGTCGATCATGGGGCGTGAGGTTTCTAGGGACCTAACGGGCAGAGACCTTGGCCATGGCCAAATTATCGTGGATTATGTAAATAACACTTCCATGTGATATTCCAAGTTCTCGCTTGATTTCTTCGACCTTCACCCGTCGATTTTTGAGGATCATCCTCTCCATACGGGCCACATTGTCCTCGTTGGTCACGTCTGACGGGCGTCCTGGATGGGAGTCATCTTCAAGGAACTCACGACCATGGCGGAACTCCCTATTCCAGCGAGCAATGGTTGCATAGGAAAGGGCGCTGTCGGTGTACACTGCAACCATGCGTTCATGGATCTCTTTTGCATTCTTGCTTTCCTTGGTCAAAAATTTAATCACTGCGCGGTGCTAAACCTTCTCTATTGTGAAAAAATTTGTGACTGATGATCTGCGATCAGCTACTGCTTCTTAAATAGATGAGGTTGGAGCGTGCGGCTGCAGGTCATGACTTGTCATAACTTGTCCTAACACCCCTACAAACAGCCATCCTCTTTCCTCTGTTTTGCCTTACTGATTCGCAAAACTTATTGACCGCCCCTCGTAATAGAAAGCATAGCATAGATCAAGGCTCACCCCACCCACCACTCCCAACCGCATTTGCGGGCTAGAAAGTGGAAACCATACCTGAATGTTCTGTGAAAAAGAACACAATTGGGATTTTTTTTTATAGAAAAGTTTAAACTTATCTACTTGCCTCTAATCTCTAAACTATACCAAGGTGGTACCATCTAGGTCGAGGTGTGGATTATCTCTTTAAGTCAAATTTTGAACTGTTCGACTGACGAACTGTTTACCACTTCTGGTGGTAGACGGTTCTACGTTCCGCAGATTTTGTAGGAGAAGATGCCGCCGCAAATGCTAGTATGGAATTGCGGTAATTCCATTTGTTAACCGTAGTTACGTGTAGCATTTGCCTACAACGTGAACAGCATCCTGGGATCTCCATTTCAACTACTCATATTATTTTAAAAGTTTCAATTCGCTGGCCTCTTAGCCGGTGCGTCTCCAAGGAGAACATCCCCACTTCTCGTAGTTTATGCTGATAACTTTTATGGCTAAGGGAAGGGATCGATTTTGTGGGTCTGGCCTGTACCCTTTCCGCGGTTCAAATTGTATTCAAGATGTGATCGGACTAGAGAATTGTACAAGGCGAGAATCATCTGGTTATTTAAGAAGCGAAAATATCTCTTTATGTACCCCCAGCATTCTCTTGGGCCCTCTTTTCCACCTGGAGGCACTGCCTGCAGAACTTTAGGTCACTGCTAATTAGCACGCATAAATCTTTCTCAAGGTCAGTGGTTTCTATTTGTATGCCTAGCAAGAAGTGAGAGAGAGATAGATAAGGAAAGAGATAAAAGAGAGAGAGAGAGAGAGAAAGGAGAGAGAGAAAGTGAGAGAGAGATAAAGAGAGAGATAAAAAGAGAGAAAAATAGAGAGAGACGAAAAAAGAGAGAACAAGACTAAGAAAGAGAGAGAGAGAGAGAAAGAGAAATATAAAGAAAGAGACAGAGAGACAAAAAATAATAGAGAGAGAAAGAAGAGAACTACAGAGCTACAGAAATAGGAACCAGCAAAGACCCTAAGGTCCGCTCAAGGCCAGTCCGCTTACACATTCGAACGTTAGTGTATCATGCTTTTTTTTCATGCTGTTTTTTTGTTATATATATATATTTAACTATTTCAACTCTACGGTACACACTTATCTACATGTGTACCCTTGACATGCAGGTTTAGTTATCCCTCAAATACACTAACATAACACGCTTTTTCGAACCAGGGGCGGGGGGGATAGGACAGTACTCTCTTCTCCTGCAGGCTAGTGATGTAAATTATATACTTATAGGACAGACAGAAAAAGAAAAGGTGAATTCACATTCACTCCATGCATGGAGGCGTCGCTGGCATCTTTCTATTCATCATTTCATTTTAATCCTCAACTCCTTATAATATATGACGTTTTAATCTGTGCTCCTACTACGTTATATTTACGCTATTGAAGTACTCATCAAGTCGGTTTGTAAACATATTAACTGACGTGCTTTCAACTACACGGTTGGGAAGGCCATTCCACGTTTGCGTGATTTTAAACGTGAAGTAATTTTGGGCTATAGTAGTTAAATCGCTTGTTCACTAATTTTAAACCATTTGGGCGTGTGTAGGCCCTTTCGTACAGCTCGAACAATAGTCTGTAATCAATATTAGTAAATCCTTTTAAGATTTTGAATAATTCTATCAATTGTCCACGTAATCATCTACTTTCAAGTGATAGTAGGTTTAATAAGCGTAGTTTATCTTCGTACGGTTTGTTTCGGATTTCAGGAATTAGTTTCGTAGCCCGACGTTGCACTCTTTCTAACTACGCTATATCCTTATTTAGGGAGGGACACCAAAATTGGACCGCGTATTCGAGGTGTGGGCGCACAAGCGATTTGTATAGTGGCATGATTATATCTTTCGATTTGAAAGTAAAATTCCGAGCAATATATCCTAGCATTCGGTTTGCTTTTTTGCAAGCTTCTGCGCATTGCTTTGATACTTTAAGGTCCTCTGAGATTAAAATCCCTAGGCCTTTTTCTAAGTTAACGGATTCGAGAATTTGGTCTTTCATATGGTATTGTACTTTTAAGTTCTGACATCCTAAATGCATGACCTTGCATTTACCTATGATGAAGCCCATTTGCCATTTATCCGCCCATTCCACAATTTTATTAAGGTCTCTTTGCATTTGCTCTACATCAGGTCTCGCAAGGGCACGGCTTCCTAGCTTTGTGTCATCTGCAAATTTAGAGATCCTACTAAACACTCCATTATCCAAGTCATTAATGTCCACAATAAATAATAATGGGCCCAGGACTGACCCCTGTGGTACCCCGCTGGTGACAGGGGCCCAGTCTGAACACGGGGCGTGTTCAGACAACAACCCACTGTGAACGATTTGATAGCCAGTTTCTAATCCATTTAAGTATGTTACCCCTCCCCCTAATTGCTCTAATTTTCATCAATAGCCTTTCGTGCGGGACTGTATCAAAGGCCTTTTTAAATTCAAGGTAAATTATATCCGCCGCTTTAGTTTTATCATAGATACAAATCATGTTATGAAAGAATTCGAGCAAATTGGTTAGGCACGAGCGCCCCCGTCTAAATCCATGCTGGGAGTCTGCAATTAAATTATTTGTTTCACAATGGCTCACCAACCTATCTCTAATTATCGATTCTAAGAGTTTTCCAATTACAGAAGTTAGACTGATGGGACGGAAATTAGTAGGCTCAGTTTTATCCCCTTTTTTGAATATCGGCGTAACATTAGCACGATTGAACTCTAATGGAACTAGGTCTTCCTCTATTGATCGATTGAAAATCGTGCAGAGCGGTCTTGCTAATTCATTTTTTAGTTCTTTAAGATGTGTTTGGTACACCCCATCGGGCCCGGGTGACTTCGACTTTTTCATTTTATTAATATATGAGAGAATCTCCCCTTCATTTATATTTATATTGGATAGGGTATTTTGTCTTTCAAAATTTATGTCCTCACCTAGTGTTTCTAATTGCGTCACGTGTTTAATAGTAAAAACGCTCGAGAATATTTTAGCAAATTGTTCTGGGACGTCCATCATAACACCATCTTTACCTCTGATCGGCCCTATTGAACCCTTTATGGGCTTTCTACTGTTAACGTAACTGTAAAACCGTTTCGGTTCGTGTTTCGAATTTATAGCATGGTCTTTTTCATATTTCAACTTAAATTCTCTAATGGCCCGCTTTACCAGCCTTCGAGCGTCTACGTATTTTTCCCGATTTGTTGTCGTTTCGTTTTTTTTTTAAACTTTGATAGTCTTTATTACGCTCCCGAATTGAGTTAATTATTAAAGGGCTAACCTACGGTGCTCTCTTTGACTTTCCATTATTTCGACGAACGTACTTAACTAACTCGGAATCCACCGTGAGCACATTTTGCTGTAGCTCCGAGTACATTTCTTGTACTGTCTTATTATCAAAACATCTCCCCCAGTCTATCCTTTTAACCCGGTTACGGAAGGTTTCAAAATTACAACTCCCAAATCGAGGGATTAGTTGTGAACTCTTTTTTACCTCAACGCTCGTATTAATTTCAAACCTAATTACATTATGGTCACTCGTCGCCAAATGCTCACCCACGCAAACGTTTTCTACCAAAGTTTCCTCTGTTGAAATAATCAAATCCAGTATATTTTGTTCACGCGTAGGTTCCTCTACTTTTTGCACAATAAAATTATCCTGGATGAAATCTACTAATCTCTCCCCAACTTTATCCGAAGTATAGTTTGTAAAGTTAACGTTAGGGTAATTAAAATTTCCGCAAATTATTGTTTTTCCTTTTCTCACTATGGATAAAAGGCACTCAAAGAGTAATACGTTCTCTGATTCTATTAGAGATGGGGGGCGATAGGTAACGGCTAAGTTAATTTTATTATTTTTAGCACACTCAAGCTCAATTAACAGAACCTCGTTCTTCATATTTACGGTCCTGGTGGCCATCGATATCGCATTTATCCCCTCTTTTACGTAAGCTAAAACTCCACCACCTCTTCCATTTAGTCGGTCCTTATGATGGATTTTGTACCCTTCTATATTAAATTCCGCAATAAAGTCTCTAGAAGCTGTATCTAACCATGTCTCGCTAATACATATGATATCGTAATCGCCCTCCTGAATCACGGCTTTAAATTCGGGCCGTTTGTTTCTCAAACTCCGAACATTGGCGTAAATACATTTCAATTTTCCTTTTAAATAACGACGTCCCTCCCTCGTATGACTGAACCGTTTCCCTGCTCGCGGCCTGAAATCTCGTTCGGCGCATTTATGGCTTGGGGGCAAATAACTTCCGTACTATAGAGGTTGCGGAGGCTCTCATTTACAATCCTGCCCAGCTTCGAATTACCCAGATAATTAAAATGTATACCATCATTAAAAAAAGTGACGGTCTGTCCTGAAAATCATTCCAAAAATTATAAAACTTAACTCCCATTTCCTGACATAAACGTTTGAGACATTCATTAGTGTAAATTGACCTTGACTGCATTCTCAGAGTCGCTCTTAATCTTGGAATTATCCCAATTACCCCAACTCTATTCGCCTTCGCTTTGGCCGCTATAAGTAGGTCCCTTGCTCGATGAACAATCTTGGTAGTCGAGCTGTCAAAACGGTGTACGTCATTTTCGCCCGCGAGTGTGAGGATAGCTCGATCTTCACATGGCTCGTTCAATCTTTTAATTTTATTATCCACGTGGTTTATTCTGCCCCCCGGTAGGCAGATTTTCTTTCGCTTAGCTGGATTTCTTGCTTTGAATTCAGAATCCTAGTTCTTTATTAAAGAGTCACCGATTAGAATACTCTCTGTTTCCCCCTCGATTGGAGTTAATAAGGCAAATTTATTAGAGCACGTAATTTCAAAACGGTGAGATGTTCTCCTTGGTCTAGCCTCGTTTCTAACCAGCCTAAATTGAGGTTCGGGCGTTCTATACGAGTTTAAGATACGCGCTTGTTCATTTATAATAAATTGCGGGTCACTCTTCTCTATACGGCTCAATCGGCGGCTCTGAGGGCGATTTTCGCTTCTCCGAGGCTTATCGAAAGATGCCCGCACGCCGCTGGCTAGTTCGTCAATCTTACGGTTTGTTGATTCTACGTCTCTCCCGACAGAGTTAACTTCTGATCTAACTTCACGAATCGCGTTGGTAAGTTTTAGCTCGAATGCCTCATTTAGAAGACAAAACCGACAAATTCTAACGTTATTAGTATTTGAGGGAGCGTTTATTTCCTTATTAAATATGGCCCGGCAGCGATCACAGTCAAATTTCACGATAGGCATTGTAAAACACTAAGATTGTTTAAAATGAATTGAAATTTATGGATCTAATGAAATATAAACGACACTAAATGTAGTTTCTATCTCTTTAATTTTACGACACGAAGTTTGCGCACAGACGAGGTAATTTTTTTTTTTTTTAGGAGCACAGTGATAACACGTCTTAGCAGGAGAAGGGCTTGGCGGAGAGAAAAAGTGAGTAAAAGAGAAAAACAAGGAGTTACAAGGAAAGAGAGTACCCTAGGAGACCTTACGGTCCATTCAAAGAGGGTACTTTTCGACTAGCAATCGAACGGGCACATGGCTGCTCAATTGTTTTGCGTCCCTAAACGGCCACTTTTCAAGACTTTGTCTAGTCTTCACTTGAACTGGTCAACAGATTCACTGTTGACAACTTCCACTGGAAGTGTGTTCCACTTACCGCAGATACTGTAGGTGAAAAAGTTTCCACACAGATTGCGGTTGTAACGCTTCAGTTCAAGTTTGAAGCCGTGATTGCGCGTTCTGTTCTCACTCAGTGTGAAAATATTTTGAAAACTTCGATGAGCTGACCACGCAGTCTACGGGTTTCCAGCGAGAACAGATTTAATTCCCTTAGTCTATCCTCATAACTTTTATGTCGGGTAGAGGGAATCAGTTTGGTTGCCCTAGCTTGTACGCGTTCCAACCTTGCGATGTCCTTTCAAAACGAAGGACTCCAAAATTGTACGGCATACTCCAGGTGCGGCTGAACGAGGGAGTTGTAAAGACAAAGTACTATCTCCTGGTTCCGATAACCAAACTGGCGCTTTATGTAGCCTAACATCCTTTGGGCTTTCTTCTCTGCCTCGATGCACTGTTTCGAGAACTTAAGGTCACTAGTGATAGTGAGACCCAAGTCCTTCTCAGTGTCACTCGATTCAAGAGCAGGGCCCTTAAGGATATACTGAGATTGGGGGTTTCTGTGGCCGATATGCATTACTTTGCATTTCCCCACGTTAAAAGGCATTTGAAACGTGTCCGACCACTCCCCAATCTTCCCAAGATCTTCCTGCAGGTGGGCAGTATTTCCATTCCTTGCAACGTTCATACCAAGCTTGTTATCGTCGGCAAATTTGGAAATCTTGGCAACCATGTCACCGTCCATGTCGTTAACGGGCACCCACTCAGAAGCCTGTCTATTTACCACCACCCGTTGCCGTCTGCCACTTAGCCAGTTCTCGATCCAGCCGGCTACTTTTCCGTCTATGACCAGCGCTCGCACTTTCCGGAGAAGGCAGCGGTGTGGTACCTTATCAAAGGCTTTCTGAAAAGTCTAAGTACACCACATCCACCGCCTTGTTCCGATCGTGCTCACTGAACACGAAGTGGAAGAATTCCACAAGGTTCGTCAGGCATGACCGTTGCCTTTGGAAGCCATGCTGGGAACTCCTCAGTAGCAGGTTTGACTCTAAATACGACGTCATTTTGTCCACCATCACGCTTTCCATGAGTTTACCGACTATCGAAGTCAGACTGATAGGTCGGTAGTTTGACGGATGGGTGGGGTCTCCTTTCTTGAAGAGCGGAGTCACCTCCGCCTCACGCCAGTCTCTAGGAACGCATTTCGTCCGGATTGACATGTTCAAGATAGCGCACAGATGCCGTGACACTTCATCGCACACTTCCTTCAACACCTTGGGTAGAAACGCGTCCGGTCCGTGGGACTTATTCGTCTTTAGGTCAGCGATCTTTTTCTTTATTTCTCCTTCGGTGAAGTCCATTGCTTCCAGCTTTTCCCCCGTGTAGGAATCCGTCGACTGGGGGATGGGACCACACTCTTCAGTAAACACTGAAGAGAAGTAGTCGTTGAGGAGGTTAGCATTTTATGCATCTGAATGCTTTAATGTCCCCTCCTCATTCCTCAAAGGTCCAATCGTTCGACGGATTGGTTTCGGCTGTTCACATATCCAAAAAACTCCTTGGGATTCTCTTTACAGAGTCTCGCCCCTCGGAGTTCCTCAGACCGCTTAGCCGCCCTTATGCTGGACTTCACTCTCTTTGCTAGCCTCCGGTATTCGTCAAAGTCACATGAGATCTTCGATTGCCGGTACACATTTCTCTTCTCCCTAAGCAGTTGGCCGATTTCTCGATTAAACCACTTTGGTTGAACAGAGGACCGACAAGGGCATTTTAGAGGGATGAAACGCGATTGAAGACTCATGAATGTGGTTTTGAAACTGTTCCAAGAGTCTTCAACAGCCTCGCACTCTTCTAGCCTCGCGTCAGTCAGTCCCGCGCGTAGACCTGCAAAGTCTGCTCTTCTCAAATCGAGTTTACTTGATTTACTAGTTGCAGGCTCTGCCTTGGGGACTTTGACTACAAATCTAATTAGTCGGTGGTCACTGCCACCGAGCTCATCGCCAACAGAGAGGTCCTCAACGATGTCATCCTCAGAGGTGAAAACCAAGTCGAGGATATTGTCTCCTCTCGTTGGCTCTCTCACCCATTGAGTCAGGAACTCGTTGTTCGTGAACTCCAGGAATAGTGCGTTCTCACCACAGGGTTCTCTGGTTTCCCAGTCAACTAGTGTGTTGAAATCCCCCATGACGATACACACTCTGTCTTTGACAAATTCTCCTAGTAGCTGGTATAGATCTCTGTCCTTTTCAACGAGTTGGGCAGGATGTCTATACAGCACCAGAGTCCTGTATTTGGCAGGATCTATCTCTAGGTCAACACCTAGTAGTTCATGGTCGGATACGATGTTGCAATCCGTCGAGTTGAGAGTATCCTTGACATACAACATCACACCGCCACCCTCTCTGTCTGGCCTATCTTTCTGGAAGAGCTGGTAACCGGGAATCGTGAATTCATTTTAAAAATTTCGGCTTGAGGTTTTAATCCACGTCTCCGTTATGGCCACCATCTCAGGTTCCTATGTTGCTACGAAGCCACGGAGCTCAATAAACTTATTCCTGATTGACCTCGCGTTGAACAGAAGAACTTTTAGGGAGTCCCCCAGTGTAGGACTCCCTACGCTCTTCTGTTTCCCGTTTTTTTTTGTGTGGCAGTTCCCCTCTTTGCCACATCTAAGAACGTCGTTCCAGGAGTGACACGGGCATACTGTCTTATGTCCGCCTTCACTCTGGGTCAGACGCTCCTCTGCGTCCGCTCTACGACATCCTGGATTAAGTTACAGACTACAGCCTTTCCCTTGAATGAAAGGTGCACTCCGTCCCTTTGGTAAAGGTCGTTTCGACCGTAAAAGGTGCGGTAAGGGTCCAGAAAGAAGACCCCTTCCGCCGTACAGAGGTCGGACAGGCGCTGGTTCAGGGTCACGTTCCTTGAGTGAGCTGTCCGGCTAGGACCTCTTCTTGGGAGCATCCCTACAACGACCCGTTTGCGAGTTCTCAATCCGCAGTCGTCCACGGCTCCCATCACCGTGTTGAGAATTTTCTCGCTGGGGCCTACTTTGCCTCTTCGAAGGTAGAGGTCATTCCCACTCACCATCAGGGCAACGACTGAATTCTCGGAGATGTGAGATTTCTCAGCCTCTACCCTGATGTGGTGGTTTCCCCGTCCTGGCTGGCAGCATACCTCCACACTAGTGCGAAGGCGGGCCGCTAGCAGGAGCTTCAAACCTGTATTTGGAAATCGCCCACAAGGATAACCCTCAGACATTTCCGTGCAGAGGTTTGAGGCTTTACTTGCGGAAGCGAACTCTCGGTTCCCTCTTTCTTCTCCATCTTATTTTTCTTCTTCTTTTTTTATTCATATTTTCCCCCCTATCTTCCTCTGTTACATACTCTTCTGTTTTTATATTTTCTTCCTCTGCTTCAACTTCCTCTTTTTCAGCTTCTACTTTATCTTCTGTTTCAACTTTCTCTTCTTCCTGTTTCTTTCCCTTCCTTTTCTTTTTCTTTGAGGGTTAAGCCGTAGCATGCGGGCCTAGCTCTGGGGTTAATAATGCAGATGAAGTGTTTAGTACAGGGCTTGACGTTAGCTCTGCTATTCTGACCTCTAGCCTGCGAATCAGTCCGGCGTGTTCTAATTCGAGGCTGTTTATTTTCTCCTCCAACTTCCTGGATCTTTCCTCGGAAGCCCTGCATGTTTCTTTTAGCTCCTTGATTTGGCCGTTTAAAATACAGTCGGTGCAGGAACTGGCCGGGTGGCATTTCGAAAAACACCCATCCGGAAAGTCCACGCACCACTTATCTATGTGGCATATTGTGCACGTGTATTTTAGAGCTCCTGGTCCTTTCTTGGCGGTCATTTTGAACACTTTCTCTCTTTCAATACTTTGCGACCAATCAATGATAAAAAGGGGGGTTGGTGAGTTCTCCCAGCGTGAGTCGCTCCCGCCTATTCATCGGAGTCGTTTCGGAGTCTTCCAGAAGGCACGCTCCATGTGCTGCTGTTCGTCCAACCGAGTCGTCAAGCCTCAGGGTGCCGTGGCTCCCAACCAAGCAGCACAGACAGTCCCCAAAGGGGCCATCGATTTGTCACCAGGTGAACAACAACTAAGCACGCCCCTTACTAAACTCCTACTAGTTCCCTTCACAACGGCCAGGATCTCGGAGTAGCGTCCAATGGATATCCCGCCCCACCAAGAGACTCGACCCAAGGCTTTTTATTGGCCTGGCAACCAGCCTGGGAACAAAGGGCCGTCACCTCGGACCGATGCTACCAGTGACACCCGTCAACGGGCACTGGGAACGGTCAATAATTACGCGCTAGGGAAGGGGTTAACGGGGCACTACCCTCATCCCATTCATCGTGCCCCAACGCCTAGGACACCTCTAGTCCTAGTCTCTCGCAACCAGTGAGCGTCGATTGGCGTTGCTTATATAGGTTCCAAAGCCTCTCTTCTCACGCGTGAGGTAGCTGCCAGGTCCTTATATATAGATAGAGGTAAAAAAAGGGTAAGAGTGACATGATAGGAGTAGGCTTTTTTGTTTTTTTTTTCTTTTTGTATAAGTTGGAGAGATAGGATGATTGTAAAAAAGGAGAATGATAGAGTAGAAAAAGGAAGGAGTGACGTACTTAGTCTGGAATCTCGTTTTCGACCAAATCGACAAGGGAAACCCTACCAGGGGTACCCAGAAGAGGTACCCCCGCCGACATAGCTCGAAAAGTCGAAGGTACACACAAGAAAGAAAGAGAGAGAGAGAAAGGGATAGAAAAAGAAAGAGAGAGGGAGATAAAGAGAGATAGTGGAAGAGAAAGAAAAGAGAGATTACATAAAAAATCTGGTAGCAACAGATCTACTGATTCTCACTAGGCTACCAGAAGGATAATGGAAACTTTTGGCAGGAAATTTTTGCTAAAGTAGATTGCAACTTTATTAGTTTCTATCTTCCATTGCCCTTTTTTTATCTACTGTAAAACAAGTCTGGGTTAGGATTTGTCATCATCTATTTATCAAGTTTGTATTTAAATGAACCTATACTAGCTGCGTTAACCATAGCATCTGGTATATTATTCCAGATTCTTATGGTTCTGTTGAAGAAGAAGAATTTCGTTTCGTCTGCCCGAAAGTGACTTCCCTCAAGCTTAAGGTTGTGACCACGCGTTGATTCATTTGATATAAATATTATAAATTTTGATTTGTTTACATTTTCAAAACCATGAACGAATTTAAATAACTCTATCATGTCCCCACGTATGCGTCCCTGTATAAGAGAGAATAGATTTAGAGCTTTAAGACTGTCCTGGTAATTCTTTGTTCGCAAGTGAAGAATCATATTGATCATTCGACGCTGGACTCTCTTTAATCTTTCTGTGTTGCACTCTAGATGTGGTGACCAAAATTGCACGCAAGTGTATTGTAAAGTGTTAGAATACATCTTTTAGACTGGTTTTGAAATGTACGCCCTATGAGATCTAGTATGCTGTTTGCTCTTTTCACTGCCCCCCTGCATTGTTTACTTGATTTAAGGTCGCTAGAAATATTTACACCCAGATCTTTATCTACGTTGAGGTTTGGTATATCGGTTGGTTCTCGCGTTGTTTTAACCAATATGGATGGAGCTGCACTTTGCGACGTTAAAATTTATTTGCCATTTGCTCGCCCATTCAACCAATTTGTTTATGTCATGTTGAATCAGTGCACAGTCTTCGGAAGTCTTTGCATGGCTGTTAATTTTGGTATCATCTGCAAACATTGATAACTTGTTGATTATTCCGATGTCTATGTCGTTAATGTATATAAGTAAGAGTAGTGGTCCAAACACCGATCCATGCGGCACGCCACTTGTTACTTGAATATAGCTGGAAGGGCTGCCAAAAATTACTACGCTTTGACCTCTTTTACTAAGCCAGTTTTATATCCATTTAACTACTTTCCCTCCATACCATGAGCTTTAATTTTGGCAATCAACATTTTGTATGGCACCTTGTCGAATGCCTTCTGAAAATCGAAATCCACAATATAGGCAGCTCGGTCCTCATCATATATTTTGAATATGTCGTCGTGAAAGAAATCAAGCAAGTTTGTCAAACATGATCGTTTTCGACGAAAATCCATGCTGAGAATCTTTTATAATGTTTTTCGTTTCCATGTGATCTACAATCTTTTCTCTCATTATTCTTTCAAATAGTTTTCCAATTACTGAGGTTAAACTAATAGGGCGGTAGTTTTCGGCACGGGAGTGGTCTCCCTTTTGAATATTGGTGTAACATTTGCTATTTTCCAATCTTTTGGTATAACACACGTTTCTAAACTTTTATTGAATATATGTGTCAGAGGGATAGTGATTGTTTCGCATATTTCATATAAAACGCGAGAGGAAATACCGTCTGGAGCAGAGGGACTATTTACGTCAATTGCTTTCAGGCCTTCTCTGACTTCGTTTTCAGAAATACAAAAGTCATTCAGATGTTGTTTATTGTTGTCAAACAATTCCACTGGAACTGGAACGTTGGTCTCATCTTCAGTAGTAAACACAGACGCATAACAAAAATTAAAAATTTGGGCCATCTCCTCATTATCATCCACACTGTCGTTATCTTCAGAGAGGAACGAGCCAATCGATGGGGAGGTTGTCTTTTTAATATTCACATAGCTTAGAGAGAGAGAAAAAAAAGAGAGAGATAGAGAGAAAGAAAGAGAGAGAGAAAGTGAGAGAAAAAGTTAGAAAGATATATATATATATATATATATATATATATATATATATATATATATATATATATATATATATATATAAAGGGAGAGAAACTAAGAGAGAAAGAGATTATATAGCCATAGCTGTGTGCGACTTTAATTTTTTCAGGTGCAACTGCGACTTTGCGACTCTATTTTTGGCCCCCACAGTGCGACTCCGCTAAATTACAAAGTAAACTTTAGCGCGATAACAGAAACATGCTTTTATAAGGCAGAAAAACACATATTTATTAATATTTTTAGTTAAAACACAGCCTAAACTAATATCTACAAGTCATCCTCCTCCTCCTCATTTCCTACTGGCCCATCTTCTCCTCCAGGAGGTCCATGTTCCCTTTTGGGGAATACAAGCTCCTCAAAGTTAACCTCATCCAGGGAGGACCTATTGACCCAGAAGACGCCCCCCCGGTCGTGCTGAATAGCCTCTCCACAGCTGGGGAGGTGGGTATTGTACTTAATGAATAAGTCCACCCACATCTTCCTTTGCTTGTAGGGGAAGAGGGACCAGACCAGCTCGCATTTAGAGGACACCCACTCCTCCATGGACTTCCTCAGGACCTCCCTCATATCCTGCTCCTGGTTGGCCGGGCCTCTAGCAAACAACTTGTTGAAGAGGTGGACGTATAAGTCCTGGGGTTCCTGCACTTCTGGCTGGCCAGGCTGGCGCTGCTGCTGATCCTCCTCCCTGGGCTTGATGACGGCCCTCCACGGCTAGAGTCTCAGGTACAAAAAGGGTATGCGGCTATCCCTTTCACCACTCTCACTTGGCATAGGAGTGCTGTTCCTAAAGCAACTATTGACTGCACTGTCACCGGAAAAACTTCCTCTCCTATCCCCGCTCCTTGTCACAAACTTATCCATGTCTATGTCTCAGTTTTTCCAATCTGTAAAAGGACAAAAACTTTACAATAATTTTTAGTAACGAATAATAAATTAAGCTTCAATAAAAGCCCCAAAATAAAGTTAGTGAAAAACACCCATGCTACAATCACTCGCAGGGTGGCGTCGGAAAAGAAGGAAATGATGAAATAAGAGGTTCAGATCGGCGAAGGATATCACTCTTAACCTTTACCGGTTTAAGTTACTAAACAATCGAGATTTTCTAAGCTCATAGGGTGGCCTAATGGACTTAAAGAAAGATAAAACCATGTGAGTTTAATAGTCTATATCAATATAATCTTTAAATTTAGAACCAAAGCCTAGTCTACGTACGATGGTCCAATTTTTACTTATATTGTTTAATTTTAGGCATGTTAAAGGTAAAATGCTGTTAGATTTTAATTACTTCTTACACTTCACAGTAATTTGTTCGTCTTAGCCACAAGAAAAGTATAATCACATATTAAAATACGAGAAAATGAGATTAATTCGCACAATGAACGCCACAAGGCATAACACGTTCTCGAAAGTTTTTAACTGACAAAACAGGTTTAAAACTTGGTTCACGCCTGAAAAGTGTATGTAATTTTACTAATTTATACTAAAATTCGTGAGTGATAAACTTTTTTTTGTTACGTTTAGTTAGTTTCATATAACGTCAGTCTCATATAATATGAAGAATTTAATTTATCGCAAAAGGAAAGTTAAAAATCCGATCAAAATAAAGTTAGCTGTTACCAATTCCAATTTGACATTTTTAGCCAAATCTAAGGTGACCAGATTTCTGAGACAAAATCCGGGGACATCTTCGGTTCGGAGGCGTAAAAACCTCCAAAACATGCAGTGTTTTTGTCATGGAAAAACTAAAACGGGGACACTACCCTTGCCATTCATAAAGCAGCAATCAAAAGTTTCTCTCGCGCTATTTATCCTAAATTGCAAAGGAATTGAACAAAAATTCATTTGATTAACAATGGGTTTTTATTTCTCTGATCAAATTAGCTGAGATCAAGCACATCCATGTAATCAGCTGTAAAAAATAGGTAACAATCAGACACTTCACCCAAACTAAGGCCTTCTCCTTATTCCTGGCAATCTAAAAGAGTAAAAATAAGAGGTCATAATGATCATAATTTAATGGGACAGTGTTTGGATTTGAAATATTAAATGTATTCTAATTTTAAGATTTCTGACTGATGCACTAACCTAATCTGTGTATTTCTAAGAGGAGTGTATCTTTTTAAGAATCGGTTTGTTTTTGGTCAGCTTCTCCATAAAATCCTGTCATGGCAGATGGTTGAAGATGGTCTTCACTGTTAGCAAGGCCTTCATGGTAGAGACTGCGAACTGATTTTTCTCAGCGGTCCACATATCATTCATTAAGGAAAAAACCTTCTCAACCGGGGCATTGCTACTTGGTATACAAATTAAAACAGATGGCAATCTTGCAATGTTGATGAGTGGAATTTCATTTAGTTAAAAATGGCTTATAACTGAGCCCCATCCCTGAATGAAATGTGTATCCTCTCTCTTCCATTCCTCCAGTATTCTCCCCTGAAGGAACTCCTGGAGACCAGACACCTCATCAAAAAGAATGTCATCGTCAATTGTAATGTTAGGGCATTTTCTTCTGAGGGTTTCTACTGCTTTTTCAATTTCCAACCGCTGAGGCTGCTTTTTCAAGGGAAGACAGCTCAGGTCTTGGAGGTCGTCGGCATGCTTACCCCATGCTTCAAGGTATTTCACTGCAGTGTCAAAGAAGCACTTCGATTTCGCCAGGAAGGTTTCTTTTGTGATTAAACCATTTTCATCTAGGTCTCTAAGAGGAACTCTGACCATGAGTGGAAGGAAGTTATCATTATGTCTTTCCGTCGGTTTTGCCTGAAGATGTCTCAGAATGGCAGCAGACTCAACTGCCCAACGGTCTTGGCTTTCAAGTGTTTTAATGGTCTCATTGGTGTTAATTTCGGATCTTTCAGTCCAAGTGAAAACCAGGGACATTTCCGGGGACGTCTGGTCACCCTAGCCAAATCAGGCTTTAAAACTGGCTTAGAACAGCCGCGGCAATTTCTTTCAAAAAAGTCATCTTTGTTCCTATTCAAAGTCGCGGCAAAAGTCGCTGAAAATTGGCGGTGCGACTTTGCTTAGTCAGACTTTTTCAAAACGTTTGCGACTTCGAAATTTATAGTGCCGCAAAGTCGAAGGCGTTGCCGCAACGCCCAGCTCTGTATATAGCTTCTACTGAAATTTATACTAAAGGTGATTGCACGATGGTCGCTATTACTAAATTCCTTTCCGACATTAATATTCTCTATCAAGTCTTCTTTTGTTGCAAAAATTAGGTTGAGTATGTTGTTTCCTCGAGTAGGGCGTAGTACAAACTGAGTTAGTGAACTTTCTTGCAAGTTTGTATAGAGTTCATCTCTATACTGAGTGGAAAGGGGTTCTCACCACTTTAATACTGGTAAATTAAAATCTCCCCAAATTACGGTATCATGCGTATTATTTATTTCGCTGATTTGTTCAAAGATATCGCAGTCGGTTTGCACGAGCTAAGTTGGAGGTCTATATATCAGGACCAACACTATTTTCATCCCGCATTTTTTTTTTAAGAAGTATGTACGATGTGTCTCTACGTTTGCGATTTGAGGCTTTGATAGTTGGATCGAAATGAGATTTTCTTTGATATATATATATATATATATATATATATATATATTATAAAACACCACCTCCCTTTTTATTAATTCGAATTTTCTCAAACATTTTGTATCCGGTTAGTTTATAATCTGCTAGGAAATCCATGTTTTGGATATTTAACCACGATTCTATTATAGCGATTATGTCGTAATTATCTGTTAGCGCAATTTCCTCTAAATTTGGAAATTTGGTACGAATACTACGAGCGTTGACAAAGAAAACCTTCAAGGTTTTTTGGATTGGTGCCCTCGCGCTTTTCTCAGTTCTTAATTGATGATTGCTACCATTGAAAGAATTATTTATTTTATTAGTCCGTGAAGTCTCTTTAGTATCTTAAAATTTGTGATTGCCTCTGTAAACAATCGTGATAGCCTTATTGAACCCATAGTGTTGAGGTGGAGTCCGTCTGGAAGAAAAAGTTGGTTTTTTTGTTATAAAGGTCATTCCAGAAGTTTACAAATTCTACGGGTTCACTCATGCAGATAGGCACATGGCAATTATTTGTGTGTTGGGCTCTACTGAACAAGCTATCTCTGCCTTTGCTCCGTAGGAGAATGCCTGAAATAATAAGATTCTTTGTTTTTCTTTTAATTGATTTAATCATTTTCGTATATTTATCTAGTAGTTCTTCGGATCTGGTGGTTAGCACATCGTTTGTTCATACGTGTAGAACAAGTAATGTGTCCTTCTTGACCTCCGCAAAGAGAGAGTTGAGATTTGTTATGTTCTCAATAGACGCACCCGGTAGGCAAAACGTTTGCCTCTTTTAGAATTCGATCTACAAAAGGTGTCAAGTTGATATCTTACTATAGAGTCTCCCCAAATAGTGGATTCAACCTCAGTGTCATCCTCCTCAGCTAAAACCTGAAAGGAATTGAAGGTCTTAATTGAGATGAACTTATTCTGCTGGGGTTTTACACAGTTTTTGATATGTTGGAATGAGCTATTATTATTAGGATTATTAATTATATTACTACTATTACTATGGGACTGATTGTTCGGTTTCTTCACTGGGGCAAAGATGATACCTTCTTCCCCTTTGCGGGTTGGGGGGGGGGGAGAGAGAGAGAGAGAGAAAAAAGATAGAGAAAGAGAGAGAGAGAGAGAGAGAGAGAGAGAAAGCGATAGAGAAAGGGAGTATGAGAAAGAGAGAGAGAGAGAGAGAGAGAGAGAAAGCGATAGAGAAAGGGAGTATGAGAAAGAGAGAGATAAAGATATATATATATATATATATATATATATATATATATATATATATATATATAGAGAGAGAGAGAGAGAGAGAGAGAGAGAGTGTGTTTTACAAGGAGTTACGTTAGGGTACCTCAAAAGACATACATTCCTGTCCATACCGAGGAGGTACTCACTTTAGAAAAGCCCTAACATACAACTTTGGAGTAAGTCTAGAACAGATCAAGTCTCTCCCCACCCACCTCTCCCACCCGAATTTCGAGCAATGAAAAAAGTAAAAGATACCTGATTTTGCTTGTTGGGGGAAAAATTAAACACAGTCAGGAAGTTTTTATAGTAAAGCTGAAACCTATCTATTAAGTGGTTATATTTTCAGTTAGCGGTACTATTTTGAGCTGCTTCTTGTCTATGCTAACTGTTCGATGGTAACATTAATTAACATTCGTGATATTGCGTTTCAATACTTTAAGTTTCTGATAACTTTGTCTAGTCTTTTTAAAAACGTTTCTACAGTTTTGCTCGACACTATTTCTTCCGTCAGCTGATTCCACCCTTTAACTATTCTATATGAAAAAAAAAGTTTCCGCAAAGGGTTGTTCTAAATTGTTTGGGAACAAGCTTCATGACATTGTTACGAGTATAGTTTCTATTTTGTATATCTCGATTAATTGACCTCTAATGCGTCTGTTTTTTAGGCTGAATAGGTTTTACTTTTCCAGTCGCATTTTGTAATTGTAATTTTTTAAATTAGGAATTATTTTTTTTCGTTCTGGCTTGGACCCTCTCCAATCTCTCAATGTCTTTTTATCAAATATGGCGACCAAACCTTCGCACAATATTCCAGTTGGGGTCTTACTAAGGCACTTATTATTATTATTATTAAAGTTCCAAGCCACAACCCCAACTGGAAGAGCAAATAGCTATAAGCCCAAGGGCCCCAGCGGGGAAAGAAACCTGGTATGGAAAAAACGAAACAAAGATTAAGAAAAACATAATAAATAAATAGAAAATTAAAAAAAAAAAAAAAAAAAATTAAATGCTATAATGTTAAAAATATTATAATATTATATATGTGTGGATAATGAATAAAATATTAAAGTTATAAGTTTCTGTTAATTAAAAATATATTAGCACCCACTTTAAATTTCTGAAGTTCCAAGGACTCAACAACAACACTAGGAAGTTCATTCCACAGTTTAGTTGTGTTAGGAATGAAACTTCTTGAAAACTGTGTTGTGTTGAATCTCATAGGCGTAAAGGCCCTACTATTGGCATTTAGTACACCTCTGGTAACTCGTTGAGGGGCATATAAATTGGGCAGATCGTGATGCAGTGGATGATCTGCATTGTTAAAAATTTTATATAAGATGCATAAGGAGCTTATTGCTCGCCTGTGCCACAGATCAACTTTGAGGTCAGGAATTAAAAATTTTATTGCTCTCAAATTTTTATCTAATAAATTAAGATAAGAGTTGGCTGCCGAACTCCAAACAGGGGCGCAATATTCAAAACACGGAAGAATAAAAGCATTAAAACAATTTTTAAGAACAGTCTGCTCTCCAAATACTTTGTAAGATTTCCTCAAAATGCCAATTTTTTGAGCAATAGAGGAGGAAATAGATCGAATGTGATTCTCAAAAGTAAACCTAGAGTCAAGCATAACTCCAAGCAACTTAAAAGAATCACATATGGAGATGGGAATGTTATTTATTAAAAGATCTGGATGGGGAGGATCTAGTGTTCTGGATCTGCTAACAATCATACTCTGGGTTTTCTTTGCATTTAACTTCATGCCCCATGAAGTGCACCAAACATTTATCTTAGCCAGATCTCTATTTAAAGACTCTGAAACCGATGCTCTCAACTCAGGAGATGGGACTGGGGCTATTAGAGTAGCATCATCAGCATAGGCTATAAGTCTATTTTCCAGTCCAAACCACATATCATGGGTATATAATATAAACAGTAGAGGACCAAGAACACTGCCTTGTGGTACACCAGATAGCACCTCTCTCTCATCACTAAAATTATTGTCAACATAAACCTTTTGATGTCGATTTGTTAAAAATTGTTCAATAATATTTAAAAATACACCACCTACTCCCAACTGCTTCAACTTAAATATCAGGGCCTTATGATTGACACGGTCAAATGCGGCACTGAAATCCAGGCCAACTAAGCGAACTTCTTGACCAGAGTCTAATGATTTTTGGACAATGGTAGAGACTGTGAGAAGTGCATCACAAGTGCTCAGACCCTTACGAAATCCAAACTGTAAAAAGGGAAACAGACGATTAAGCTCGGCAAATGTACTTAAACGTTTAGCTAGTAAACGTTCAAAAATCTTAGATAGAACAGGAGTTATAGAAATGGGCCTATATTCAGTAGGGTTAAAACTACCACTTGCACTTTTACATAGTGGAGTGATGTTACCAATTCTCCAACATTCGCAAAAACTACCACTCCTCGCCAGCTTCCGAAGAATAACGGAAAGCTTGGGAGCCAAATACTCTGCAGTTTTCTTAAAGAATAAAGGGAATATACCATTTGGGTCAGTACCACCATAAGCATCCAGATCAAGAAGTAACTGTTTTACTTCACTTGAACGGAAAGCAATCTTGTTTAACCTTGGTTCAGGGAAACAAGTGACAGGTAGAGTTAGATTCTCATTACTTTGTTTATTATCAAAAACATCAGCCAACAGTGTTGCCTTTTCTTCAGGACTAAGGGTAATGGAACCATCAGGTTTAAGAAGGGGTGGCATAGATGAATCATTCCCAAAAAGAGCAGACTTGAGAGTGGTCCAGAATTTGTGGGAATTTGCTGTGCGCTGAAGAGTTCCCTTTGTGGTAGTATTGAATACAACTTCAGCATTATTATATACCCTCTGAGCTGCTGTTCTGTAGTGCACATAATTATCCCATAGAAAGGCAGATCTACTCCCCTTCCACAGGTTGTAGGCTTCTTGTTTCTGCATATGAGCCCTCTTACAGTCATCATTAAACCAGGCTTTGTCCTTAGTGCGATATCTGATCATACGGAATGGAAGATGTCTATCAATAATTGAAACAATTTTATCATTCAAAATACGAACTGCTTCAACCTCCTTATATATTAGTGGCCAGTTGATCCGGGAGATATCATTTAATATATTGCACCAGTCTACTTGAGATTTGATGAATACTTTGCTTGTATGAGCTATATTAGGAATAGATTGCTCAATACAGATAGTTATAGAAATTGCACAGTGGTCAGAAGTTCCCACAGGAGGATCAACAGCACCTGTAACGACTCCAGGGGAATCAGTGAAAACCAAGTCAAGGCAGTTCCCAGATGAATGGGTAGGCTCCCTAATGACTTGCTCACAACCCGACTCACACGCAAAATCATAAGCCCTGATACCATGACAGTCAGTAGGGGAGACAGAAGACAGCCATTGCCTATGATGAGCATTGAGGTCTCCCATAAATACAAAGCAGGCTTTCCGGTCATTTTCCTGTACCTTGGCCATGGCAAGGAGCAGACAATCAAAAATAGTATCATCTAAGTCTGGATTGCGATAGACAGAAAAAAGATAAAAATTATTTTGCTTACCACATACTTTCATAACTTGCATCTCATGGCAAGAACAAGCATAGGAGGTCTTTGAAGCAGAGTAACCATTCCTAATGTAAACTGCCATTCCTCTAGCCCTAGGAATGGCATCACGCCTAAGTAAAATTGGTTTTTTGAAGCCTGGTATAAGTAGTTCAGAGACATGCCTCATATTTGAAACCAGGGTCTCTGAACAGAGTAAAATGTCATGAGACTTGGATGAAGCAGTCAAGTCTTTAATATTGGCATGTAGGCCCCTAATATTAATATAGAGTAGACGACATTTTATCTGACGAGGATGACCAGGTCCAGGGTTGAGCTCAATATCTCCTGATAAAATTAAAATCGATATTAAAAAAATAATATTAGCAACAAGATCTTCAACAAAAATAACAATTTGTACAACAACAACAACAACAATTTGTACAAAATTATTCAATAGCAAAACTTTCATTAACTGAATATTATATGTCGGAAAAAAACTGGTCAACATGATGGAGCCGACACATCATGCAAGGCAAAATTCCCTTCAGGACGCCACAACAACTGAGGGAGGACAGTAATGATGACTTTGGAATGAAAAAGAATAAAGAAAAGAGAAAAGAAAAGAATAGACCAAGGCAACCTCTTGAAAAGCCATCAGAGCCTCTTTGCTCATCTATTAAGCCTGCCCTACACACCATTTGAGTAAAACAAGAGGAGGAATGAAAAATAGGAAAGTATTCAAGATTATTATAAGTATTCAAGATTATTCTTTAATTTTTGTAGCTAAATTTTCTTTTAATACAATTGAGTATATTTAAGTCTTTCTTCTCCACCTCTAATCATTGCTGAAAAAAATTTGAGATCACTGGTTACGTAAATGCCTAATCTTTATCTTTTTCTGTGCATGTCCTTCTTCTGTATTGTTCGAACTACACCATAAGCAGGCTTTGTGCTGGATTCAATAGGCCCGAAAAACACCTCCACAATGTGGACACGAATTGGTCCCATTTTATCCAAGTATGCCTTACTAAAATGTAGTGTAAAGATTCAATATTGTATTGGTTTGTAAATGTACATATATATTTGTACATATTTAAGCATGTAACCGTGAGACTCAAAGGAAGCAAAGGCAAAAGTTCGAACAATTGTTTGATAAGACTACCCAAGTCGTGTCTCGAGATAAAATTATCAGACATGGAGGTTTACTTAGGAGACTGAATAAATACAGCTGCTGACCGTACGAGGCGATGCAGCGAGAAGCATATCAAATGACACGAATAAACATTGGGTTCAAAATGTAGACACGGTGTACAGGCAGCTTAGCTCCACCCATGAGGTGGAGAGTTGAGACCCCTAATCTGGACGCGGGTCTTTTCTGGCCACGCCCTCTATATTTCGATGATATATAAAGAAGAATCAGAATAGTAAAAGAAGTATAAAGGGAAATTCATTTCATTTTCTTGTGACAACGTTTCGGGTGAACTTTTCACCGATCTTATGGACCCGAAGTTCACCCGAAACGTTGTCACAAGAAAATTAAAGGAATTTGCCTTTATACGTCCTTTCCTTCATCCTTCAAATTATATATATATATATATATATATATATATATATATATATATATATATATATATATATATATATATATATATATATATATACATATATATATATATATATATATATATATATATATATATATATATATATATATATATATATATATATATATATATATATATATATACATATATATATATTTGTGTATCCCCGAAAGAAACAGAAAGACAAGATAATTTTTACTTGAGAAAAAGTTATTTCCTAACTTTCAAAATTACGTACTCGGGGTGGGATTCAAACCGAGGGCATTGAGGCAGCGAGCAACCGCTTTGATTTCAACTAAACACAGCCTTAGCCCACTCGGCTACGTGGATGACTAATAAATCCTCCGAATAAACAAGCTTTTAAGGCACAATTCGCATGATCGATCGGGACTGTGATAGAGAGAGAGAAATTATTTGGGAATTCAAAGGAAAAATTGAAGTAAACATGCGACGAATATATGGACATGGGTATAATCACGGCACGGGCTAAGGTTCTGTTTAATTGAGAACAAAGCGGTTGCTCGCTGCCTTAATGTGCTCGGTTCGTATCCAACACCAGTACGGAATTTTTCAAATAAGGAAATAACTTTTTCCGAAGTAAAAATTATCCTGGTTTTCTGTTTCTTTCGCGGATACACAAATATATTCTTATCACGCGTTTCCTTTCGTGATTATATCCATGTTTATATATATTCGCCGCGTGTTTACCTCAATTTCTCCTTTGTTCTTTGAATTCCCAATTAATATCTTTCTCTCAATCACAGTCCCGATCGACTTTGTGAATTGTGCCTTAAAAGCATCTTTATTCGGAGAATTCTTTGTTCCTAAGCGTAGCCGAGTGGACTAAGGCTCTGTTTATCTGTTTATTTTTTTCAAATTAGGAAATAACTTTTTCATAAGTAAAAATTCTCCTGTATTTCTGTTTCTTTCGCGGATACACAAATATATTCTTATAACGCGTTACCTTTCGTGATTATACCTATGTTTATATATATATATATATATATATATATATATATATATATATATATATATATATATATATATATATATATATATACACTACCATAGTTCTATCAAGTATCTTGTATTCAGCTTTGTGATTTTTTTGCCTATGTGCATCATTTTGCATTTATCAAGGTTTAAAGCCAAATCCCACTTTACAGACGAGCGCGCAATTTGATCTATATCTTCTTGAAAGTCTATGATGTCATCATCACTACTTATTTTACAGTCATCAGCAAATTTTGAAACTTTTAATACCAATCCGACGTCAATATTGCTTACATATATAATGAAGAGTAATGGTCCCAACACTGACCCCTGTGGTACTCCACTAATAACAGATGTCCAATCGGATACTTGTCCACCTACGATTTGTGACCCAATTCTCGATCCAATTTGCAACTTCTCCGATTATTCCTGATGTTCTAATTTTTGTCATTAGCTTTTCGTGTGGTACTTTATCAAAAGCCTTTCTGTGTCATAAATTGAATTTATGTGGTGAAAACATTCGAAAAGATTAGTCAGACACGATCTTTGTTTTCTGAAACCATGTTGAGAGTTACGTAATAATGCATTCACTTCAATGTGTTCAACTATTTTTTTTGTGATAAGGCGCTCGAGCATTTTTCCTACTACCGGTTAAACTTATAGGGCGGTAATTGCTGGCTGACTCTTCGCATCCTTTCTTAAATAATGGCGTTATTTTAGCCAATTCCCAATCTACTGGAACATATCATCTTTCGAGAGAAAGATTAAAAATTTATGTTATATGCTCGGCAATGGAATCTTTAACTTCTTTTGTGTTCCTTGGAAAGATCATGTCCGGACCAGATGATTTAAATTTATTAATTTTATCGATGAGTTTCTTAACATCATTAAGTGAACACTCTATTGATTTTAGAGGATTATTACCAGAATATCTGCTGTTAGGTGTTGGAATAACATCGGATTCATCCTTGGTGAATACTGTTGCAAAGTACTCCTTTAAAACATTAGCTTTTTTAACATCGTTTTTTTTTTTTGCCAAACCCCATTCATGTCTTTGAAGGGTTCTACACTATTTTTGATTGGTTTCCTTCTGTATCTAGTGCGAAGAATTATTTGGTGTTTGACTTAAAGTTTAAGACCACTCTAAGCTCTTTATTTCGCTTGGCTATTTTAATTTCCATTTTAACTTTTCTTTTCAGTTGAATATATTTTTTTATTTGAGTAGCTTATAAGCTCTGTCTTTGTCTTTCATACTTTTCTTAATTTCTTTTGTTAACCATTTTGGTTGTTTGACACTACCAACTTCCCATGATCTTGATGGAATGAAATGCAACTGTTTGTTCATCAGATTTTCTTTAAAATTTATCCAGATTTCATTTATATGGCTAAAACTTAGTTTGTAATTACACAAGCGCTCTTTTAACCCTTCCAGATTAGCTCCTTTGAAGTTAAGCTTAGTAATGCTTAATTTTCTTTTGATGCATGGTACATTGATACTATAATAGATTACATTGTGGTCACTATTACCAAACTTATCTCCTAGGCTCAGATTTGAAATCAAATCATCGTCGCTAGTTAAAATTATATCTATGATATTAGGACCTCTTGTGGCTTCTTTCACCCACTGGGTTAGTGAGTTATAGTCAATAAAATCAATTAATCTGTACCCTTCCGCGTCAGAGGTTTTCGTAGATCAGTCTACTCGTCTGCAGTTAAAATCGCCAATAATTAAAGGTAATTTGTTTTTTATCTCATTTGTTAAACAGGCGTAGAACCTTTGATCTAAGCCTACTGTTTGATGGGGGATTCTGTATGCTAAATATACACACGGACTTCTTTCAAGATTTAGCTTGACTCCTAGAAGTTCGAAGTCGGAGCTGCCAGGAGCTGCCAAGTGTAGGCCATGAATGGTCTTTTGCAGTCTCCTTCTTTTCTTATGTTCTTCTTATGTTCTTATGTTTGCAGTTTGTTGGATCGAGATTAGTTCGTACATATAAAATCAGTCTCCATCCTCCGTTCCTACTCTGTCTTTATGAAAAAATTGTATAACCTTTTAATTGAAATTCACTACTGAAATCTCTTGGGTGACAATGAATCCAGCTCTCTGTAATGCCTATTATATCATATGTTTCTAGTGCTACAAACGCTTTAAGCTCTACTAATTTATTTCTAATAGACCTGGCATTAAACAAAGCACCTTTTTAAATATTTTACCTGTTTACTTGTGCTTCTAGGGTTGAATTGTTTCCCGAGGTCGTAAGTGAAGTTTTATCGGAGCGCTTCTTTTTGAAGGTATTATATAAAATTAAGTTAATTAAATCCCCATATTTTTTTACCATTTGTGCTAAGATGGGTTCCGTCATGAGCGAAACATTCTTGTTATGAAGCTCATCCAAATGTCGACGAAGTCAACATTCTTGCCGTTCAAATATCTTTTGCAGGCGTTCGTTTATTCCAATTGCCCTACTCATGGTTTCATTTTTCTCATTTAATCTTGGTAATATGCCGACAATTATTCCATGATTCGTTATTTATTTGATTTTCGCAACCATTTTGGTCGTCATTGATCAATTTTTCTGTTCCAGAAAAGTTTTTACAACAGAAATCATCATTTGTTCCAACATGAGCAATTACAGGTGTTTTTTATTCTTCAGGTTTAAATTGCCGACCTCTTCAGTTACTTTCTTGATTCCTGGGCCGTGGTAACATCTGAATTTTCGCTTTCTATGTTTTTCGCACCGAAGTGATTAATTTGATTTCTTATTACCGGTCTCACATTAGGTACGCGTCATCTTCTGCTTCGAACAAAGCTAAAAATCTATTATGCATCTTTATTTCAGTCGGTTCATTAGGTTTAGGTCTAGATGGATTTTTATATCTGACAAGCAAACAATCGTTGCCATTTCTGTCTTTCTGATCCACTTTATTCTCTAATAATGCAAGAGACTGTTCTAATCTGACTACCTTGCTATCAATATTTATTACTCTGTTCTCGTTGATTTTACAATCACAGGGTAGTGATCATGTTCATAAGTTCATATTTTTCTTTATCAGGTCGTTCAGCAAGTTTACTGAATAAAAAACACTTGACGCTGTAATTCTTTTGCAGCATTGCTCTGAAAAAATCCGTACACCACTTTGCTGACTTACACTTGGAGCTGAAGGTTTTTAAGCTCTCTGCACCTGGCATTTTTAATTCTAAATTTGTGGTCTTCAAACAATATGGCGCCGATCGAATTTAGTCTATTCGGTGTTAAACTAACTGTTAAGTATCAGTCACAAAAATACAATTCAGATCTATCTACGAACAATGTAATATGTAAATAAGTGTATAATTTTTGTGAAAATAGTTAATTAAAGAAGTATTTTAGTAGAATAAGTGTAAAACACTTAATAACGGTTTTCTTCTTTTGAGAGAAAAATGGCGTTGGGCAGATAAATTTAAATCATAATCAACGTATTCGCTGATTGGTTGAATTCACTGGTGGAGAAATAAGCTATTCAGTGATTGCCAGAAAATTCTGATGGCACTTGTCTTGGGGGGACTCTGATTGGTCTTTTTCTTTTATTGGAAATATGGCGGCAATATGTGTAAATTTACACGGTTAACGATTCTTTATAAATAATTAATTGAACAAAATCACTTTAGAAACGACTTATATTCACAGAAGAGTTAATTATAAAAAAATAGAATTAATTAACTATTAGAAAAAACACTTTTCAATACAAAAATGGTTAAATTGCAATCATTTTATAAATTAAATAGCGGGAGCAATACTGTGCATATCCGACCAGGATAATGGCTAAAAGAGAGAGAGAAAGAGTAAGAGAGAGAGAGAGAGAGAGAAAGAGAGAGTGAGAGTGAGAAAGAGAGAGAGAGAGAAAGAGAGAGTGAGAGTGAGAAAGAGAGAGAGAGAAAAAAGAGAGATAGAAAGAGAGAGAGAGAAAGAAAGGGAGAGAGAGAAGGAGAGTTAAAGAGAGAGAAAGAGAGTTAGAGAGAGAGAGAGAGTTAGAGAGAGATAGAGAAAGAGAAAGAGAGGGGAAGAGATAGAAAAGAGAGAGAGAGAGAGAAGAATAGAGTTAGAGAGATAGAGGGAGAAAGAGAGTTACAAGGAATCCCAGTACCTCAAAATGTTTTACAATCCATACCGAGGAGGTACCGTTAAAAGGTTACCGGGGATTCACACTAGTACTTACACTAGTGTGTGCAGCACCTTGTCCTTATGACTTTTGAACTGCTCAACTGAGTAACTGTTTACCACATCCGTTGGCAGTCTATTCAGATTTTATAGGTAAAAAAGCCACCAACCTTGTCACAAGAGTAACGAGGAGGATTGAGCTTCCACCCATGGTTGCGAGTGGCATTCTTGTTCAAGCTAAAGAGATGCTTATAGTCAATGTTATTAAATCCTTAAAGTATTTGTAAAACCTTTATTAACTGTCCTCGCAATCTCCTGGTTTCCAGAGAAGAGAGCTCTAAAGCCCTGAGACGCCTCTGGTAGCCCAAAATGTCTAATGGCGAGAATAAGTTTAGTTTCTCGTGCCTGAAGTCGTTCTTGCCTCTGCACGTCCACCATCAAGTTTGGCGACCAGAACTGGACGGCGTGTTCCAGTTGGGGACGGACTAGAGAATTGTAAAGAGACAAGACTATTTCTTTGTTCCGGTAATGAAACTGTCTTCTGATGTAACCTAATAGCCTTTGTGCTTTCTTTTCTTCTTCAATACACTGTTTTGAGGAGTTGAGGTCGCTACTAATAAAAACACCCGAATTTTTTTTTCCAATTTGTACTTGCTATCTCATGACCCAGAAGAAAATAGTCTGACCTCTGGTTTGAATGCCCGATATGCATAATTCTGCACTTCTCCAGATTAAATGGAATCAGCCACTTTCCAGACCACTCTCCCATTTTCTCTAAGTCTGACCTAAGAGTTTCTACACTTTCAGGTGTTGCGACATTTGCTCACAACTTAGTGTCATCCGCATACTTAGCTATGCCTCTCACAATTCCAAGATCTATATCATTGATATAAATAATGAAGAGGAGCGGACCCAATACATATCCTTATGGCACCCCACTGGAAACAGGAGACCAGTTGGACGATACCCCGTTTATAACTACACGCTGCCTTCTATCTTTCAACCAGGCTTCAATCCAATTTGACACTGCTCCTCTAATACCCATAGCTCAAACTTTCAACATCAACCTCTTATGAAGTACTTTACCAAAGGCTCTCTGGAAGTCGAGATAAAGTAAGTCGATTGCACTGTTCCTGTGCTTTTCTTGAAGCATGGCATAGAAGAAATATTTCAAGTTTGTTAAGCATTATTTGTGACGCCGAAAACCATGCTACGAGTCTAATAACAGGTTGTTTTCCCCCAGAAACTCTACTACTCTATCTACAATGACACCTTCGAGTATCTTGCCTACTATGGAAGTAAGGCTGATATATCGGTAATTCCCCGGATTTGCGCGATCCCCTTTCTTAAAGATAGGAGTCACGTTTGTATCCCGCCTGTCTTTAGGCACTTCTCTTGTCCTCAGAGACTCCTTAAAGATTTCCACTAGGTGGGAAACCATCTGCTCGTTAACCTCCTACAGTATCTTTGGCAGGAAAATATCAGAACCGTGAGACTTGTTTGCGCAAAGTTTGTCTAGTTTGGCTAAGATTTCGATGTTCATACACTGAATATTCTCCATGGACTCTCCCTCATACACCAGAATTAGTTCATGGTTCTACTTCCTCAGTGAATACTGAAGAGAAGTGTGCGTTGAGAATATCACCAATCTCAAGATCTGTGTTCTGAAGCGTACCACCACAGTCACGCAAAGTACCAATTTTATTTCTAACTGGTTTTCTGCTGTCTACGTAGTTAAAGAATTTCTTAGGGTTAGCCTTGCAAGATGTCGCCACCTTCTACTCCACACTATAGTTTGCTGCTTCTATCATTATTTTAACCAGCCTGCGCAAGCGGATGTATTATTGTTGGGCAAAACCACTACGGTTTGTCTTATAACGGCGATGAGAAGCTTTCCTCTCTCTAATCACCCTTCCTATCTCGTTTGTGAACCATTTAGATTGCCTTTGTTCTTCCTTGACCGCTTTATTTGGCACAAAATTGGCTTGTTGTGCCATAAAGCAATCATGGAATGAGTTCCAAGTCTCACGAACCCTGACACCTATGTCAACTGTGAATGCACCAACTCCTTCTCTCAGTCCCGATCTTCTCAGATCAGGAATGGTGCGTCTGTGATTCTTTTCCTCGAGTTTAGGCACACGTAACTTAAATCTAACGACATTGTGATCACTTCTACCTGAGGCCTCATCCACAGTTATATTGTGTACTAGGTTATCCTCAATGGGAACACAAGATCAAGTATGTTATCCCTCCTTGTAGGCTCATGTACCCATTGGGTGAGAAAAACTTCATCTGCAAAGTGAAGAAGCCTTCTACTTTCATCGTCCCCTGTTCTGTCTTTCCAGTTTACATGACAGTTGAAATCCCCTGAGATAACGGCTGTATGCTCGCTTAGTAAGTCAATAATTTCTGTATACAGCTCATCGTCCTCGTCGAGACACTGATTTAGTGGTCTGTATAGTAGAATAAATCTGTACAATTTATCTCTTAGCTTAAGGTCCATGCTAAGTAGCTCTTTTCCCGTGTTTGATGTACACTCGATAGGATCCAAGGTTTCTCTGGTATACATCGCTACCTCTCCCCACTCCTGAGTCATCCCATCTTTGTGAAACAGTGTGTACCCTGGAATTTCAAATTCGCCAATTAGGTCGCGTCCACTTGCGTGGATCAAGGATTCTGTTATAGCTACGATGTCAAACATTTCTGTTGCTCGAAATGCTTTGAACTCTAGCATTTTGTTTCTAATGGACCTTTCATTAAATAGTAACACCTCGAGGGAGTGACGTCTTATGGGACGCTTCCTCTGTCTCACTCGTTTCCCGACTCACTCGAGGTACAGTGTACAGCGTTGTGCCCGTACCTTTGATGATACCAGCATAGGCCCTAATGGTGTGGAAGATGGTGAGATCAGTTGGTAGTATGAGGTTGAAATATTTGCTGTCTCTCACCTCTTGCATCGGGATGCCCTCGTTGGTTTCTCTTTCGTGAACCAGAGCGGGACCTGCACCTACGATCGCCAAACCCGTGTCCGTGCTCGCTCTGTGGCTCACGCTGCAGTTTTAACCGCTGGATGTCGGCTTCCATCCTCCGTATTGAAGCCTCAAGGTCTCTCGATAGGGAAGATGGAACCCTTGAACGCTCGGCCCGTTCGTCAGAGGAGCTCGTCGTAGCTCGACGTAGCTCGAACCCCACGAGCATTGATGAGGTTGCTGCAGCCACAGATAAATTGTATAAAAGTCCTTATGTGAATTGGGGCAACGACCAAACTCACGGCCCATTTAACAATGCTTCAATTTCACAGGTTCGAGACACGTCGAGCTCCTCTGAAAAACGGCCCGAGCGTTCAAGGGCTCCATCTTCCCTATCGAGAGACCTTGAGGCTTCAATACGGAGGATGGAAGCCGACATCCAGCGGCTAAAGCTGCAGCGGGAACCACGGAGCGAGCACGGACACGGG
Organism: Ceratothoa steindachneri; assembly: GCA_963969495.1. NCBI lineage: Eukaryota > Metazoa > Arthropoda > Malacostraca > Isopoda > Cymothoidae > Ceratothoa > Ceratothoa steindachneri. Next base: position 112,734,653 of record OZ018320.1, on the reverse strand, counting down.
TTTGGCAATCGAAGGCGCAGGTCCCGCTCTGGTTCACGAAAGGGAAACCAACGAGGGCATCCCGATGCAAGAGGTGAGAGACAGCAAAATTTTCAACCTCATACTACCAACTATTCTCACCATCTTCTACACCATCAGGACTTATGCTGGTATAATCAAAGGTACGGGCACAACGCTGTACACTGTGCACAGCCTTGTAGCCACAGTTATGCTTCTTCACATACTGCGCCAAGTAGTCTCCCGAAGCATAACGTTTCCTTTTCCTCTCATCCAACTCAATGCTGCTGGTACCACAACAAATAGGGTGCACAAGCTCTAAAATGCTTGCAACCGTGCACATATTTGGACCCAGTATTTTCTTCAAATCTCGACCCTCCAGTTTTCTCACTTCACCCAACTCAACCACTTTCTCCAAATCCTCAAACTTCAAATTCTTGCAGTCCTCTCCCTCCAGTCTCAACCACAAACTTTAAACTAGAAAGGCATGGGACAAAAGGGTCTACATCCCCTGCCTACACCTCATTTCCTCAAGTAGCTCGTACATTTCGTATTTTTTACCCACTTTCTGAATTTTAATTCCTGGTGGACACTAGTGCTGAATGCAGTGTCATACCAATTTCTAAAGCCAACAAAGCTTCTGCCCCTTTACATTTAGTTCTGAAGGCAGCCTGTCGTAGAATGACTCCCGACGATATACCATATATCACTATTCGTTGAGGGAACTTCCTTAATTATCTCTAGAGTGCGTTTTTACTGTCTGGCGGCCGATATTATGTATCTTCAAAATGCTTAAGAAGTGGAACTGAGTTCAAGGATAATAATATTGCTATCATTAATAAAATAGAGTTTTATTAATAATAACTATCAGCAAACACAAAAACGGAAAATATTGACAAACAGAATGGAAAGGGTCGTGGAACCTCGGGCTAATCAAAGGATTTAAGGGATCAAAAAAGGTAAAACAAATATGGAGTTAAAGAGATGGGATGGTTCGATAAACCATTTAAAGCACAGGATAGAATTGACAAATAAGGGATCAATACTCAAAAGGTGACGCTTGGCTTACGTAACTTCATTAGGGTGCAGTGGAAGGTACTTGAAGGAATATTCGGTCCGCTGGCGAGTTCCAGCCGAAGGGGGGGGATAAAAGGATCCTGACATGGCGTCTTGGAAAGGAGAACCGTTACTCGACGAACGGCTTGACGAACAATGGCTGTTCTAGGTTGTTCTCTTCTGAACAAAGGGGGGGATGAGAACCGTCTCTTGTCTACGGGCTCAAGAACAATGGCTGTTCTAATGTTGTTCTCCTTTGAACAACAGGGGGGGTGAGAACCGTTTCTTGGCGAAGGGCTCAAAACGAACAATGGCTGTTCTAATGTTGTTCTCCTTGAACAACAGGGGGGGGATGAGAACCGTTTCTTGGCGAAGGGCTCAAAACGAACAATGGCTGTTCTAATGCTGTTCTCCTTGAACAACAGGGGGGGGGATGAGAACCGTTTCTTGGCGAAGGGCTCAAAACGAACAATGGCTGTTCTAATGCTGTTCTCCTTGAACAACAGGGGGGGGATGAGAACCGTTTCTTGGCGAAGGGCTCAAAACGAACAATGGCTGTTCTAATGCTGTTCTCCTTGAACAACAGGGGGGGGGATGCCTTGGGGACTTGGCGTCACTAAAGGCTCGAACCTTTGGCACTCAAGGAATATTGTCCTCCTTCTGGACAAGTGATGGTGAATCTCGAGGTCGAGGTCCCTTGGCGCACAAAGGGAGAGAGGGTCGTGGTGATGTTTCGCGACGAAAATCTGGATCTCCAATCTGATCTTAGTGGTAAAGTTTCCATATAAATAGCCAGGACATCTCCTTGGCGTGGGGGAAAATGGAGTGAAAGCTTGGAGGGAACGCACAGCCGGGCCGGCGAACAATGCCTTATCTGTTCATAAGCCTAACTCGATCTGGCGAGGTCGGCGTATGGGGGTGAACGGGGGGACGATAACCTCCTTGTTTAAACATTGGCATCCGGTAGCTGAGATAAGATTCCAAGCCTCGAATCGAAGATGCACGTGGGCAGCATCGTGGTTTTTAATAATATGGGATAGGAGTTGAAATTAACTCGTTCTATCACACCCCTCCATTCCAGGGGAAGTTGTCACTTCGAAAAAAAAGAGAGAAGGGACAACGATAGAGCTCCGTTGTGGTGAACTCGTTTTCTTGTACCAACCGAACCTTCCTGCACCTAACTAGTATTACCTCAATACATATGATTATTTTGATCTTTAGATTACAGGGAAAAATAACCTTTAATACAACTTAATCAAAGAAAAAAAAGGGCATGGAACAATGAAATGATATAAACTTAGTACATACGGGACAAAATAATTTATACGTAAATTAATAAGAACAAATATATATACATACAAAAATTAGACATTGAGCGTTACAAAATTCAGACATATACATTAATTAATTATATTACAAAAGAATCTTAAATTAAGTCGTACAAGACGGTATATACCTACATGGAGATACTAATCCTATGAATACAATTATTCTACGCTATTCGGTAACGCATTCCTACTGAGTGCGTCAGCGACCTGGTTATCGGAACCTTTTATCTAATTTATTTTAAACTGATACTCTTGCAAGAGTAAACTCCAGCGCATGATGCGGCCGTTGGAGTATCGCACATTCCTAATATAGGCTAACGGACGGTGGTCGGTTCCTATTTGAAATTCTTTACATATCAAGTACCGCTTGAATTTGTCTATGACCCAGATAATTGATAGAGCTTTCTTTTCTCTAGTGGCATATCTCTTTTCGCGTGGTAATAGTTGACGACTAGCATATGCAACTGGATGACTCGTTCTGTCATCCACGTATTGAAGGAGTACACCTCCAATGCCCTCGTTGATCACGTCGGTCTTAACCCCAAAGGATTTTTCCGGGTTGGGCAACTTAAAAATGGGGGCAGAAATGAACTTACTTTTGAGCTGATTAAAATGGGAAACAGCGACATCATTCCAACGTAAACGATCGGAGAAATTCTTTTCCTGAAGGGGGCATAGGGGGGCCGAAATTGCAGCGAAATTCGGAACAAATCGCTGATAGGGAGAAGCTGATCCTAGGATCGATCTTAATGGCTTCTTTTTAATCGGGAGGGGCATGTGGGCGATCGCCTTAATCTTGTTCTCGTGGGGACCTAACTTGCTTTGTCCTATTTTGAAACCCAAATATTTGATGGTTTCGTGGGCAAACTGGCATTTGCTGGGGCCAATGGTGAGGCCATTTTCACGCAGTTGCTCGAAAAGAGCTAATAGGGTGGGTAAATGGTGATTCCATTTAATTAGTTCTTGTAGCTGACTCCTCTGACGTGGTGTCAGCTGCGCGTCACTATCCAGGTCAGAGGGTTCCAAAGACTCGCCTGGTAGGGAAGAAGGAGGGTAATCGGCATCAGGTTGGATGCACACTGTCTGGATTACATTAAGGGACTCCGCGGGGCAATCCTCTTCAAGCGCCGATGCTTCGTCCAGTTCTACGAAGGTATCTCCATGGGCGCGTTGGGGGTTCTTTTTTTCTTGGGGTCCAGGGACAGTCTCCGTGTCCTTGTCTTGGGCCTTATCACCTAAGGGTGTTAGTGATTCACACTCCTCATTTTCCGTCCTAAAGTCCTGGTTAGGGGTCTCCGAGAAATCGGACGGTATCGGGGTTCTGATGGGGACGGGCTCCTGGGCTTCTTTCTTATCTCGGCCTTGAGGAAGGGCGGCCTGAAACACAGGGTCGAAACTTACTTGGGGGCTCTGTCCTATAAGTACGGAACAGAATTGTATGGGTGCTACAATGACTTCAGCCCAGCCATTATAATATTGACACTGCAGGTAACATCTAGCGACGGGGAATCAGTTCGCCCGCCCAAGTTGGTCATGTACCACCGCAAATTTTTCGTGGTTAGAGGCCACTGGGAGGATTTCGTCGGACACGATGAAGCACGTACATCCTGTGTCCCTGACGAGAGTCAATACTCGACAGCTGTCCACGCTGCCCTCCTCATATTTCAAAGTTCCCGATGAACTTTTACCCAAAACAAAATTTACCTGGTGGCCTGACGGAGAGGGAGAAGTTTCTGCTTGGGTCTGCACCACCGGGGGAGCCGGGGTTGCATTAATCTGGTCAACTTGGTGGGCTGGTCCGCTCTTAAGCCTAGAATTTTGGGGGCAATTCCAGCTCATGTGGTTTTCTACACCACAGGTGAAGCATATGGTTGGTCGCTTCGGGAAGAGAGATGGAGGAGAAGTCTTAACGGGAGGTTTGGAGTCCCGTTGTTGGTTTGGGGGAAAGAAGTTTGGGGGTTTTACGGGGCTCGGAAACTTTGTCAGTTTTCCTGGGAAGGAGCGCGAGTCCGTCCTTCTTTCTTCTCGTTGGATTTCTTTTTCTCGTTCTTCTCGTTGTATTTTTCCTTCTCGTTCTTCTCGTTGGATTACTCTTTCCCGTTCCTCTTGTCGGATTACTCTTTCCCTTTCTCTTTCTACCTTTTTTCTTTGAACTTCTGCTTTAATCCGAGCTAATTCAATCTGAAGCTCAGCTTGTCTTATCCGTTCCTCTCTTTCTCTTTCACGTTCTTCTCGTTGTATTTCTCTTTTTCGTTCCTCTTGTTGTTTTTCTCTTTCTCGTTCTTCTTGAATGTACTCAATTAGTTCTTTTCCGGAAAGTCCACAGGACTCTCCTTGCGCTTTAAAGATTTCAAACTGAGTCATCTTTGCACTTGGGGGCGCACTAGTCAACCAACTAAAATTCCTTGCAACAAGAATTATGCCTCTATAGAATTAGCCTACCTAAATATGGGCACTGACCTATTCGTACTTGGTTTCTTACTCTAAATAACCACTGACTAAAATCACGAAAAAACACAAACAAATTATTATAACCGTTCCTTGAGCTACTCCAGCTTCTTAAGTTTCAAAAAAAAAGGGGATAGCAATCGTTAAAACAAAAGGGAACTACTATATTCTATTATTATAACGAATAACACTATGCTTTACTCGACTGAGACCAGTGTTTGCAAAGATATAGCGTTAAACCTTACACACCTGATACCAAATTTAAATAGTATATATATATATATGTCGTAGAATGACTCCCGACGATATACCATATATCACTATTCGTTGAGGGAACTTCCTTAATTATCTCTAGAGTGCGTTTTTACTGTCTGGCGGCCGATATTATGTATCTTCAAAATGCTTAAGAAGTGGAACTGAGCTCAAGGATAATAATATTGCTATCATTAATAAAATAGAGTTTTATTAATAATAACTATCAGCAAACACAAAAACGGAAAATATTGACAAACAGAATGGAAAGGGTCGTGGAGACTCGGGCTAATCCAAGGATTTAAGGGATCAAAAAAGGTAAAACAAATATGGAGTTAAAGAGATGGGATGGTTCGATAAACCATTTAAAGCACAGGATAGAATTGACAAATAAGGGATCAATACTCAAAAGGTGACGCTTGGCTTACGTAACTTCATTAGGGTGCAGTGGAAGGTACTTGAAGGAATATTCGGTCCGCTGGCGAGTTCCAGCCGAAGGGGGGGGATAAAAGGATCCTGACGTGGCGTCTTGGAAAGGAGAACCGTTACTCGACGAACGGCTTGACGAACAATGGCTGTTCTAGGTTGTTCTCTTCTGAACAAAGGGGGGGATGAGAACCGTCTCTTGTCTACGGGCTCAAGAACAATGGCTGTTCTAATGTTGTTCTCCTTTGAACAACAGGGGGGGTGAGAACCGTTTCTTGGCGAAGGGCTCAAAACGAACAATGGCTGTTCTAATGTTGTTCTCCTTGAACAACAGGGGGGGATGAGAACCGTTTCTTGGCGAAGGGCTCAAAACGAACAATGGCTGTTCTAATGCTGTTCTCCTTGAACAACAGGGGGGGGGATGAGAACCGTTTCTTGGCGAAGGGCTCAAAACGAACAATGGCTGTTCTAATGCTGTTCTCCTTGAACAACAGGGGGGGGATGAGAACCGTTTCTTGGCGAAGGGCTCAAAACGAACAATGGCTGTTCTAATGCTGTTCTCCTTGAACAACAGGGGAGGGGATGCCTTGGGGACTTGGCGTCACTAAAGGCTCGAACCTTTGGCACTCAAGGAATATTGTCCTCCTTCTGGACAAGTGATGGTGAATCTCGAGGTCGAGGTCCCTTGGCGCACAAAGGGAGAGAGGGTCGTGGTGATGTTTCGCGACGAAAATCTGGATCTCCAATCTGATCTTAGTGGTAAAGTTTCCATATAAATAGCCAGGACATCTCCTTGGCGTGGGGGAAAATGGAGTGAAAGCTTGGAGGGAACGCACAGCCGGGCCGGCGAACAATGCCTTATCTGTTCATAAGCCTAACTCGATCTGGCGAGGTCGGCGTATGGGGGTGAACGGGGGGACGATAACCTCCTTGTTTAAACATTGGCATCCGGTAGCTGAGATAAGATTCCAAGCCTCGAATCGAAGATGCACGTGGGCAGCATCGTGGTTTTTAATAATATGGGATAGGAGTTGAAATTAACTCGTTCTATCACACAGCCAATTCGACCAATATTAGGACCTATGGAAGGCGTAACCTTCAAGTCTCATTCGGTCTCAGTCAGATTTTTCGTTGGACTTTCATCATGGCCGAGGTAGATTGTCCAATATTGGGCCTCGACTTTCTTTCGGCTCACGACCTCTTGCTCGATTCTCGACAACGCAAGCTTGTCAACCGCAAAACTCTCCTCACTGCCTCAAATTCGTACTCACCTTCTCAGAGTTCCCTCCTCTCTATTAGTCTCCCATCCACCGAGCTACCGTTTCAGCGCCTCCTTCAGGAGTTTCCTGAGCTCACCCTTCCACCTTCGAAGGACAGGCCCATTAAACATAGTGTGGTGCATCGGATCGAGACAACAGGAGGTCCTGTATTCTCATGGCCACGCCGTCCAGCACCTGATAAACTCTCTGCTATGCGTGATGAATTCCAATTCATGATTGATTCAGGCATTTGTAGGCCTTCCTTTTCTCCGTGGGCCTCTCCACTTCACATTGTGTCCAAATCCACGCCGGGAAAATCCAGAGCAGTTGGGAATTACAGAGCTCTTAACGTTGTAACAATTCCTGATCGTTATTCCTTGCCGTACTTAGCCGATTTTACCTCTTCTCTCCATGGCTGTACAATTTTTTCTCGTTTAGATCTGGTTCGTGCTTTCAACCAGATCCCTATTCACTCAGATGATGTCGCAAAGACTAACATCACCACTCCGTTTGGTGCTTTTGAAATGGTCAAGATGTCATATGGTTTGCGTAACTCTGGTCAAACTTTCCAGCGCTTTATGGATCAAGTCCTTAAGGGTCTTCCATTTGTATTTTGCTACATTGATGACCTCCTAATATCTGCTTCGTCGCTGGAGGAACACCTTTCTCACCTTCGCCAAGTTTTTCTCCACTTCAGGAGTACAGTATCGTACTAAACACCTTCAAGTGCCTCTTTGGTGTCCCGCAACTCTCATTCTTGGGGCACCATGTCTCGAGTGCGGGGATTAGCCCACTCGAAGATGAAGTTACCGCGATGCGAAACCTTTCTCGTCCTACATCACGCAAACAACTCAGGAGTTTCTGTGACATGGTCAATTTCTACCACAGATTCATCTCTAAATGTGCCCAGGTCATGCAACCTCTCAACTCTATGCTCACCAAAACCAAAAAGAACTCTCCTCTTGAATGATCTGTTGAGGCGTGCGATTCATTTTCTCGCACCAAAGAGGCTATTGCCCGCGCTGTGGAATTGGCTCATCCTTCTCCAGGAGCCCCCATCAGCGTCGCCTCAGATGCATCCTCAACCCACGTAGGTGCAACCTTGCCTCAGAAATTTAGTGACCAATGGCAACCTCCTGCTTTCTTCTCTCGCGCTCTTACTATACCCCTTTATGTTAAAGCAATGCTTCTGGGCATTCTTATAATAAAAACCTCCCGGGCATAGGCACCAAATTTTATAGTTTATGGTTATTCATGTGATATATTCTATGTTAATAAATCAGCCTAAATAGCGTTTCGAAAACCATAACCATAAATTTGGTGCCCAGACCCGGGAAGTTTTTATTATAGGAATTCCCAGATGCATTGCTATAGGTGTTACAGGTGACTCATCACACAAATCAGGGGAGGCAGCTGGCGCCTCTGATGTAGTAGCTACCACATCCTGGTACGGGGGAGCAAGAGCTTCACCAGAGGGGCTCTACTAAGGGTGAAACCTGAGGAGTAGGCTTCTTTCTCAGAGCAGGAGCCTCCTCTCGGATCTGATTGGATTACACGGTAAAGAACCTGGTTTACCATATCATCATATACTACTTTGCCTCCGGGATTAAAATGCGCGCCGTCTTTTGCGAACAAATCGCTTTGTCCGTAGAAGATGTCATATGGGTCCACAAACCGTATGCCATGAGGAACGCACATATTCTGAAGTCTCTCGTTAATGCCTATTGCTTTGCTCAACGCAAACGTAGATACCCCCGTTCGAGGTAGAATTCCTATAATGATCCAATTATTTGTTTTCAGCTTGAGTTCATCAATGATCAACCCAGCATCATAAAGAATCTCTTCTGTGTTATCTGTCTCTTTAGTATTGAGGAACAGGTCTTTGCCACTAACATTAGCAATGGTAGCATCTTTTCTACTGCTATGCTCTATCTTTTCTATTTCATTTGCTAGTTGTTTATTCTTCGCGCCAGGAAAGCACCGTACTATCCATTTCTATTCACGAACAGCACCAAAGTACTTATCCTGGTTTCTGATAAGTGAGTCACCCACCAGTTAATTCTCACTCACCACCATCGTTCTCAGAGTCATCAGCAGTACTTGAGGTTGGTGCTGTAGAGGACTCTTCTTCACTACTTCTTTTGTTCTTCCTTTTCTTTTACCTCTTATCTGCAATATGATTGTTACTGTTGTCTTCGCTGTTGGCACTCTTGCCACCGCCCTTCTTTGCAGTTTTCAGTACATCCACTTCCCTTAAAAAGGAATCAATGGTGCACATTTGACTGCTAAGTTCTTGCTCCAGAAATACTACTCTACTCTGGAGAGCAGAAACTACTTCAGTATATTGCCTTTGTATGGAACAGAAAAGGCAAGTATTTACAAATCTTTGCTGGCCAGCAAATTCTGTAGTCCAGAAATGCAGACCACAGACTTTACACGCTTCCTTCTTATGAAGCATTTTTCTAAATTTGTCTCTAAGATATTTTGCGGGTTTAAAACTTGGCACTATCAGGCTAATCGCTCGGAAACACTCGGGTCTCTATTATAGAAATGTAAAAAGAAAAACAAGTGGCCGCTCTCAAAAATAACTTAGTTTGCCGTGGAGAGCCTGCTCCTTTACAGCCCGTGTGTTGCTCACAGTTTCAGACCCCGCCTAGCTCGAAGAAAGGAAAGGAACACTGCTAAAGCTGCTGATCAAATTCGCCCTTCAGCCCCGGGACAATAGTCATGGCTATCCACAGCCTCAAAAGCCAAAGTTGTGGCCACCCTCTGGGGGTCCTTCATGGAGAGGAGGTACTAAACATTTCCCAGTGGAGTCCGAACCCACTGCTCACCTCTCCAATACTTTCACCCAACTCAGTTGACCCAGTGCTTTTGGACAGGAGCGAGAGAGAGAGAGAGAGAGAGTAACGAGGAGTAACAAGGAAAGTAAGTACCCTAGGAGACCTTACGGTCCATTCAAAGAGGGTACCTTTGGACTAGCAATCGAACAGGCACATGGCTGCTCAATTGTTTTGCGTCCCTGAACGGCCGCTTTTCAAGACTTTGTCTAGTCTTGACTTAAACTGGTCAACAGATTCACTGTTGACAACTTCCACTGGAAGTGCGTTCCACTTACCGCAGATACTGTACGTGAAAAAAATTCCACACAGATTGCGGTTGTAACGCTTCAGTTCAAGTTTGAAGCCGTGATTGCGCGTTCTGTTCTCACTCAGTGTGAAAATATCCCGGTAGTCAACATTGTCGAACCCTCGAAGTATTTTGAAAACTTCGATGAGCTGACCACGCAGTCTACGGGTTTCCAGCGAGAACAGATTTAATTCCCTTAGTCTATCCTCATAACTTTTATGTCGGATAGAGGGAATCAGCTTGGTTTCCCTGGCTTGTAAGCGTTCCAACCTTGCGATGTCCTTTCGAAACGAAGGACTCCAAAATTGTACGGCATACTCCAGGTGCGGCCGAACCAGGGAGTTGTACAGACAAAGTACTATCTCCTTGTTACGGTATCCAAACTGTCGCTTTATGTAGCCTAACATCCTTTGGGCTTTCTTCTCTGCCTCGATGCACTGTTTCGAGAACTTAAGGTCACTAGTGATAGTGAGACCCAAGTCCTTCTCAGTGTCACTCGATTCAAGAGCAGGGCCCTTAAGGATATACTGAGATTGGGGGTTTCTGTGGCCGATATGCATCACTTTGCATTTGTTCACGTTAAAAGGCATTTGCCACGTGTCCGACCCCTCCCCAATCTTCCCAAGATATTCCTGCAGGTGGACAGTATTTCCATCCCTTGCAACGTTCATACCAAGCTTGGTATCGTCGGCAAATTTGGAAATCTTGGCAACCATGTCACTGTCCATGTCGTTGACGTAGATGATGAATAGTAGTGGTCCCAGGACAAAACCTTGAGGCACCCCGCTAGTAACGGGCACCCCCTCAGAAGCCTGTCCATTCACCACCACCCGTTGCCGTCTGCCACTTAGCCAGTTCTCGATCCAGCCGGCTACTTTTCCGTCTATGCCCAGCGCTCGCACTTTCCGGAGAAGGCGGCGTTGTGGTACCTTATCAAAGGCTTTCTGAAAGTCTAGGTAGACCACATCCACCGCCTTGTCCCGATCGTGCTCACTGAACACGAAGTGGAAGAATTCCACAAGGTTCGTCAGGCATGACCGTTGCCTTCAGAAGCCGTGCTGGGAACTCCTCAGTAGCAGGTTTGACTCTAAATACGACGTCATTTTGTCCACCATCATGCTTTCCATGAGTAGTCTGACTATCAAAGTCAGACTGATAGGTCGGTAGTTCGACGGTTGGCTTAAGTCTCCTTTCTTGAAGATAGGAGTCACCTCCGCTTCACGCCAGTCTCTAGGAACGCATTCGGTCCGGATTGACATGTTAAAGATTGCGCTCAGGTGTCGTGACACTTGATCGTGCACTTCTTTCAACACTTTAGGTAGAAACCCGTCCGGTCCAGGGGACTTATTCGTCTTTAGGTCAGTGATCTTTTTCTTTATTTCTCCTTCGGTGAAGTCCATATCCTCCAGCTTTTCCCCCGAGTAGGAATCCATTGGCTGGGAGAGAGAGAGAGAGAAAGAGAGAGAGAGAGAGAGAGAGAGAGAGAGAGAGAGAGAGCTACAAGGATTAGTAGTACCTCAGAATACTATATTGTGCATACCGAGGACGTACTGTTTTTGAAGACCCTATCTCATAGCTTTAGAGAAAGTATAGTAAAGTTGATGGCTCTCCCCACCCACCTCTCCAACCCGGATCATTCGGGCATGGAATTGGAAAAAGACACCTGGTGTGTGGAATAAAAGTACAATCAGGAATTTTTATAGAAAAGCTGAACCTATCTCTATATTAATTTCCACCTTAATTTTACGATATTTTTTTACAATCACCAACAAGTATTATTTTTAACAGGTAATATTCATTATGACTTTATCTAATCTATTTTTAAATGTGTTAACGGTGGGACTTGAAACAATCTCTTCGGACAACTGATTCCATACATTGACAATTTTATATAAGAAAAAAGTTTCCACATACATTGTACTTTTTTGGAACAAGTTTCATGCTATTATTGAGTGTAATGATTTTATTGAATTCGAACCGGATGGAGTAGTCCACATTTTCGATTCCATTTAAGATTTTATATACCTCTATTAGTTGACCTCGTATGTCTTGTTTCTAGTTTAAACTGGTTTCACTTTTCCAGCCGTGTTTCGTAACTGTATTTTCTTACGAAGGTATCAGTTTTGTAGTCCTAGCTTATACTTTTTCTAATCTTTCTATATCTTTTCTGGGGGGGAGGGAGACCATACCTGTCCACAGTATGCTAGTTGTGGTCTCAACACAACCACCTTGTCGTCGGTGAGAGAGCTTGCGTGATCTGCCTGAGTTAAGCACGCTAAGCTGGGGGACTTTTAGTCCGGTGGGGTCACCCATGCCAGTAAGGTAGCTGTAGTAGGATCCAGACTAATGGTTGTCAAACTTCTTTACCACTTCTTTGATGCGTCTCCTTGCATCCCCCTACCAACCTCTTCGATTCTGTTAGTACTAAGTTTCACCAACTCTCTTCAACTGTCATTAAATCAAAACAAAAAACAAACGATCTCTATTACACCAAGTTGTTTATTAATAAGGGCCTCACCAGCTCCCTTATGCCGCGTGAGAAGAGAGGCTTTGGAACCTCTTTAAATAACGCCTTGGGGCACTCATAGGTTACAAGAGACTGAGATTGAAGGGATCTTAGGCGTTTGGGGTACGATTAATGGAAAAATGCTAGGTACCCCTTAGAAGCTTTCTCCTAACGTGTAATTGCCTGACCAGCTCCCTGTGACCGCTACTTGGTGAATAAAGGCTCAACTGATCTTTGGAGAAAGAGCTTTTGTGCCTTGCTGGTTGCCAGATCAGCTAAAGATCTCGGATGAAGTCGTAGGCACTTAGCTTTACTATTTGCCTCAAGTCTGGCTGTTTTTAGTTGTTTAGTAGGGCTTAGTAGGAAGACAGTTACACCTCAAGCACCCCTGTCGAAAAATCAAAGAACCAGTTCACTGGGGCTCTCGTGCTGCTCAGTTGGGAGCTGCGGCACGATTGGGGACGTCCGGCCCAGGGGATACCTTAGGGTTGGTGTGCTTGATCAAAGGGTTTCTGTTCGCCGAACGACGGAAAACCTCCTGGAAATAGGCGGATGTGATTAGTGCGAGAGAAAATAACGCCTTGGGGCACTCATAGGTTACAAGAGACTGAGATTGAAGGGATCTTAGGCGTTTGGGGTACGATTAATGGAAAAATGCTAGGTACCCCTTAGAAGCTTTCTCCTAACGTGTAATTGCCTGACCAGCTCCCTGTGACCGCTACTTGGTGAATAAAGGCTCAACTGATCTTTGGAGAAAGAGCTTTTGTGCCTTGCTGGTTGCCAGATCAGCTAAAGATCTCGGATGAAGTCGTAGGCACTTAGCTTTACTATTTGCCTCAAGTCTGGCTGTTTTTAGTTGTTTAGTAGGGCTTAGTAGGAAGACAGTTACACCTCAAGCACCCCTGTCGAAAAATCAAAGAACCAGTTCACTGGGGCTCTCGTGCTGCTCAGTTGGGAGCTGCGGCACGATTGGGGACGTCCGGCCCAGGGGATACCTTAGGGTTGGTGTGCTTGATCAAAGGGTTTCTGTTCGCCGAACGACGGAAAACCTCCTGGAAATAGGCGGATGTGATTAGTGCGAGAGAAAATCACAACCAAAAAACCCTTTTTTAATGCGTATGGTCCGAGATTTTTGTAAGATGGCGAAGAAGAATGGTCCTCCGTTTCGAAAGCTAACCTGCAAAATATGCAAAGTCTACAGATGGAGTAAGGACTTCGGGGGCAGGAGTTGCAAGGAACTCACAGATGCCGTCAGTGTCTGCGACTTCTGCGAACTCGAGAAGCGCCTGAGCGAGAGCATCGCTCAACTGAGAGAGGAGAACTCCCTCCTCAAAAGGGAAGTTCAACTCTTAAAAACAGAGAGATGCAGATGCTCAGGCGAGAAGGCTCCCGACGTCCAACAGCCGATTTCTTCTGCTGAAGGGCTTCCTAAACGAGCTAAAAAGAAGAAAAGAAAGAAAAAAGAAGAGAAGTAGAAATAGAAGAAGAGAAACTAGAAAGAGAAGAAAAGAAAGTAGAAAGAGAAGAAGAGAAAGTAGAAAGAGAAGAAAAGAAAGTAGAAACAGAGGAAGAGAAAGTAGAAGCAGAAGAAGAGAAACGGGAAACAAAAGAAGAGATAAGAAAGGAAGTCAAGAAGAAGAATAAGAGGAAGAATAAGAAGAAGAATAAGAAAAATTTAGAGATACAAGAGGAAAGCGGCAAGTCGCCTCCGAAAGGAAAGACTAAGTCGTCCGCAGACAAATGTGCAAAAGTCACCCTTATTGGTGATTCTCAAGCACGGGGTGTGAAGCCCCTGCTAGCGGCCCGCCTTCGCACAAGCGTTAAGGTGAGCTGCCTCCCAGGCTGTGGGAATAAGCAGGTAAGAGCTGAGGCCGAGAAGTCTCAGATTTCAGAGACTTCAGTCATTGCCCTTATGGTAAGTGGCAACGACCTCTACCTCAGATGAGGTAGGGTAGGCCCTACAGGTGAGATTATGAGGACAGTTATGGGCGATGTCGACGACTGTGGATTGGAAACCCGCAGACGCGTCGTGGTGGGGATGCTCCCGAGGTGGGGTCCAAGCCGGACTGCCCACTTGAGGAACATGTCGCTAAACAGGTGCCTTGTAGACCTCTGTACGGCGGAGGGTGTCTTTTTTGTAGACCCGTACGCCGTATTCTATGGTAGAAAAGACCTCTACCAAAGGGAAGGGGTGCACCTCTCCTTTAAGGGCAAGGCGTTCCTCGCCAACCTCATCCAGGATGTCGTGGAGCGCACCCAAAGGAGTGTCCGGCCCATTGGGAAAGCGGAAGTACGCCAGTACGCCCGAGTCACTTCCCAAACAACCTTCTCGGAGGTTGTCAAAAATGGTGCCACCGTGACAAACAAGAAGCCGGGAAACGGAAGAGTATAGGGAGTCTTACATTAGGGGGCTCCCTGAAAGTTCTTCTGTCCAATGCGAGGTCAATCAGGAACAAGTTTCCTGAACTCCGTGGCCTCGTAGCGACGGAAGAACCCGAAATGGTAGCCATAACAGAATCGTGGATAAAAACCTCAAACCAAGACTTTGAAGGCGAATTCACGGTTCCTGGCTACCAACTCTTCCACAAAGCTAGGCCAGACAGAGAGGGTGGGGGTGTAATGTTGTATGTCAAGGATACAATCAAATCTACGAACTCAAACGTTATATCCGACCACGAGCTCCTAGGCGTTGTGTTAGAGATCGGTCCTGTCAGATACAGGACCCTGGTGCTTTACAGACCCCCTTCCCAACCCGTTGAGAAGGACAGGGAACTGTACCAGCTGCTGGGTGAGCTGGTTCAAGGCAGAGTGTGCATCGTTATGGGCGATTTCAACAGCCAAGTTGACTGGGAAACCAGAGCAGCCTGTGGCGAGACTACGCTACTCTTAGAGTTCGCCAACAACGAGTTCCTCACTCAATAAGTCAGAGAACCGACGAGAGGAGACAATATCCTCGACTTGGTCTTTAACTCTGAGGATGATATCATTGAGGATCTCTCTGTAGGCGAAGAGCTCGGTGGCAGTGATCACCAGCTAGTTAGATTTAGCGTCAAGATCCCGAAGGTAAGGTCTGTTGCCAGTCAATCAAAGAAACTTGACTTGAGAAGAGTAGACTTTGTAAGCCTTCGAGCTGGACTGACTGACGTGAGGCCAGAAGTGTGCGATGCTGTTGAAGACTCGTGGAATAGTTTCAAAACCACATTCATGAGTCTTCAATCGCGTTTCATCCCTCTGAAATGCCCCCGTCTGTCTTCCGTTTAACCTAAGGGGTTTAATCGAGAAATCGGCCAACTGCTTAGGGAAAAGAGAACTGTGTACTGGCAATCGAAGATCTCGGGTGACTTTAACGAATACCGGAGGCTAGCCAGGAGAGTGAAGTCCAGCATAAGGGCGGCTAAGCGGTCTGAGGAACTCCGAGTGGCGAGACTCTGTAAAGAGAATCCCAAGGAGTTCTTTTGATATGTAAACAGCCGTAAACCAATCCGTCGAACGATTGGCCCTTTGAGGAATGAGGAGGGAACATTAAAGCATTCAGATGCAGAAAATGCTAACCTCCTCAACGACTACTTCTCTTCAGTGTTTACTGAAGAATGTGGTCCCATCCCCCAGCCGACGGATTCCTACTTGGGGAAAAAGCTGGAGGAAATGGACTTCACCGAAGTTAGTTGAAATCAAAAAGAAGATCAGTGACCTAATGACGAATAAGTCACTTGGCCCGGACTGGTTTCTACCTAAAGTGTTGAAAGAAGTGCGCGATCAAGTGTCACAACACCTGAGCGCAATCTTCAACATGTCAATCCGGACCGAATGCGTTCCTAGAGACTTGCGTGAGGCGGAGGTGACTCCAATCTTCAAGAAAGGAGATTGTAACCAACCGTCGAACTACCGACCTATCAGTCTGACTTCGATAGTCGGTAAACTCATGGAAAGCATCATGGTGGACAAAGTGACGTCGTATTTAGAGTCAACCCTGCTACTGAGGAGTTCCCATCACGGCCTCCGAATGCAACGGTCATGCCTGAAGAACCTTGTAGAATTCTTCCACTTCGTTTTCAGTGAGCACGATCGGGACAAGGCGGTGGATGTGGTCTACCTAGACTTTCAGAAAGCCTTTGATAAGGTACCACACCGCCGCCTTCTCCAGAAAGTTCAATCGCTGGACATAGACGGAAAAGTAGCCGGCTGGATCGAGAACTGGCTAAGTGGCAGACGGCAACGGGTGGTGGTGAATGGACAGTCTTCTGAGTGGGTGCCCGTTACTAGCGGGGTGCCTCAAGGTTCTGTCCTGGGACCACTACTATTCATCATCTATGTCAACGACATGGACGGTGACATGGTTGCCAAGATTTCCAAATTTGCCGACGATACCAAGCTTGGTATGAACGTTGCAAGGGATGGAAATACTGCCCACCTGCAGGAAGATCTTGGGAAGATTGGGGAGGGGTCGGACACGTGGCAAATACCTTTTAACGTGAACAAATGCAAAGTGATGCATATCGGCCACAGAAACCCCCAATTTCAGTATATCCTTAAGGGCACTGCTATTGAATTCACTGACACTGAAAAGGACTTGGGTGTAACAATCACTAGTGACCTCAAGTTCTCGAAATAGTGCATTGAGGCGGAGAAAAAGGCCCGAAGGATGCTAGGCTATATTAAGCGCCAGTTTGGTTATCGGAACCAGGAGATTGTACTGTGCCTGTACAACTCACTTGTCCGACCGCACCTGGAGTATGCCGTACAATTTTGGAGTCCTTTATTGCGAAAGGACATCGCGAGATTGGAACGCGTACAAGCCAGGTCAACCAAGCTGATTCCCTCTACCCGACATAAAAGTTATGAGGATAGACTAAGGGAATTAAATCTGTTCTCGCTGGAAACCCGTAGACTGCGTGGTCAGCTCATCGAAGTTTTCAAAATACTTCGAGGGTTCGACAATATTTACTACCGGGATATTTTCACGCTGAGTGAGAACAGAACGCGCAATCACGGCTTCAAACTTGAACTGAAGCGTTACAACCGCAATCTGTGTGGAAATTTTTTCACTTACAATATCTGCGGTAAGTGGAACGCACTTCCAGTGGAAGTTGTCAACAGTGAATCTGTTGACCAGTTCAAGTCAAGACTAGACAAGGTCTTGAAAAGTGGCCGTTTAGGGACGCAAAACAATTGAGCAGCCATGTGCCCGCTCGATTGCTAGTCCAAAGTTACCCTCCTTGAATGGACCGTAAGCTCTCCTAGGGTACCTTCTTTCCTTGTTGTTACTCCTTATTGTTACTAGAGTATTGTACAGGTTTATGAATATCGTTTCGCTTTTTTTGTTGATTTGTCGCTTAATATAACCGAATAACTTTAGCGCCTACTTTTCTACTTCAACACAATGCTGTTTGAACTTGAGATTATTTGACACACAGATACCGACATCCTTTTCGTTTTCTGTTTCTGCTAATGTTTTCTCAAGGAGTTTGTATTTTGCTTTTGGATTGTTGTGGCCAACGTGCATCACTTTGCGTTTTTCTAAGTTGAGTGGAAATTTCATTTTTCAGACCAATCGGCTATGTGGTAAATGTCTTTTTGGAAATCTACTATATCTTGCAGAGTATTATACTTTTACCCAATTTACAATCGTCAGCGAATTTGGAGATTTTTTAAATCAATCCTACGTATATGTCGTTTACATAAAAAATAAAGAGCAAGGGTCCCAGGACAGAGCCCTGAGAAACGCCACTACTCACAGTTATCCATTTAGACTCTTCTCCATTGATCACGACTCTCTGCTTCCTAGAGCTCTAACTTTGGACATTATTCTCTTGTGTGACACCATGTCGAAGGCCTTTTGAAAGTACAGGTACAGAATGTCGACAGCATAGGTGGGCGTTATCGCCATAAATTATCACTATAATCTATCGCGATAACGATATCGGGTTATCGGTTATCCGATTTCCCCCCGCGTTATCGATTCATCGGTATCGCCGATACTTTTGGTTCCAAAGTAGCGATAATCGATAATTTCAGTTTTTAATTCCTGTTTAGCACAGGGGCGAGCCGCGCGGGCCTTGAAGGCCGAAATAGGTATGTCTGAGATGGGAGGAGGATCCTAAAAACCTATAAGGAGATGAAGGAGAGCCTCACCAGGTAAGAAACTAAGAAACAGTATTAAAATATTCTTACTATTGTATTATAAAAATAACGCTATATGTAGTCAAAAATAAATATTGTATTATATTTTAGATTTATCCATTTATCGGTTATCACCTTATCGGGCGATAATTTTATCACCAGTTATCGATTATCGGTTATCGCCGATAAGGTTATCGTTATCGATTTATCGTTATCGTGATACATTTTTTCGTTATCGCGCCTAGCTATGATCGACAGACCTCTCACTATCATGAAGTGTTTATTTAATTAAAAAATTCTAATAAATTTGTAAGACATGACCCATGTTATGTGTTTCTTAATAATTTATTTGTTTCTAAATGGCTTACTATTTTTTATGCAATAATACTTACAAGCATTTTGCCAATTATTTATGTTAAACTTTTAGGACAATAATTGTATGCCAGATATTTACGTCCTCTCTTAAATATCGGAGTCACATTGGCTAATTTCCAGTCTTGAGGGACTCTACTATTTTGAAGTGATAAGTTTCAAAATATACGTTATTTGGTCCACTACTGCCACTTTTACTTCTTTCATCACTTTTGGCACTAACTTATCCGGTCCTGAGTATTTGAATTTATTAATTTTATCTATTCGTGTTCGTACATCGTTGGTCGTGCACTTAACCATTTTTAGTGGTTCATTGCCTAAACACTTAATATTTTAATTAGAGGCCTCGTTGGTGAAAACTGTTGCGAAATATTCGTTTAGTGCCTCTTTATCTCTGACTAATAGATTATTGTGCTGATCATTAAATGGCCGAATCCTATTTTTTATTGGTTTTCTACTATTAAAGAAGGCAAAGAATTCTTTGGGATTTTCTTTACAGTTTAAAACAACTCATTTCCTGATTACGCTTTGCTCTTTTAGTTCCAGCTTAAAAATTTTCTCCTGAGTTCTAAATATCTGGTTTTATTTGTTTCCTTGTGGTTTGATTTGATCATCTTATAAGCCTCGTCTCTTTTTTCTAATCTCCCTTTTGATTTCATTTCTCAACCATTTAGGATTTTTGTTTTTTCCACTAGCTCTGACTGCCACAGGAATAAATTGGGATTGTTTCATTAAAAGATTGTTTTTAAAATTGTTCCAGGCTTGATTTATTTCTCCTTTATTTTTTTTAAATTTGGGGGGCTTTTTTTTTAAATCTATGAGATTAGCCTTTCGGAAGTCAAATTTTGTAGTACTTCTTTAAAAAAAATTTATGAGGTATATTCACTTCAAATTCTATTTGGTTGTGATCGCTGTTGCTAAGTTGATCGGAGACACTTACGTTTGAAATAAGTTCATCATCCGAAGTTAAGGTTAAGTCTAATATATCGTTTCCTCTTGTTGGCTCTGTGACCCTTTGAGTTAGCAGGTTATCGTCTATAAAATTTAGTAATATTTGCCCTTCAGAATCAGAGTTCTTCGTCAACCGATTGATTTGAGGGCAGTTAAAGGCGCCAATAATCAGTAAATTTCTGTCCTTACTCACACTCGTCAAAATTCATAAAATTGAATGTCAGTTTCAGTTGATTGGTATGGTTTTGTATAGGCCAAATAAACGTTTATTTACATTTAGTCGTATAATTATAATAATAATAATAGTGTCTTTTGTAATGCGCTCTTCAAGGCCTGAGGTCTTCCCAGAGCGCACGTTGTGTGAGATGAGAATGGAAATTCAATGAAAATTCAAGAGGGGGAGAAGGCAATTCTGAAAAGATGCGTTTTCAGGAGACGCTTAAATGTGGTAAGAGAGGGAGAAGACCTGATTTCAGCAGGAAGAGCATTCCACAACTTAGGGGCGCAGATTGAGAAGGAGCAGTCCCCCATTGAGCAGAGGGATGGACGAGGAATATTCAAAAGAGGTGCATGTGATGACCGAAGGGCACGAGGGACATGGCGTGGCGAAAGGGTAGAAGAGAGTTAAGACGGGGCCTTGTTGTTTAGGGCCTTAAATGTGAAGAGAAGTATCTTGAAGTGAGTACGGGATCTGACAGGGAGCCAGTGCAGTTCATGCAGCAAGGGTTTCGAGGGAGAGAAGCGAGGGCGACGGAGGAGAAGCTGGGCGGCATAGTTCTGTACAAGTTGAAGGGGGCGGAGAGAGGAGGATGGCAGATTAACAAGCATAGAGTTACAGTAGTCAAGGCGTGAGGTGATGAAGGCATGAACAGCAGTCTCAAGACTTTGGCGATCAAAGTGAGAGCGAATACGAGAGAAGTTACGAAGGAAACATAGAGAGGATTTGCTGACATTGCGGATATGAGGCTTAAAGGAGAGATGCTCATCAAAGACAACACCCAGATTCCTAACGCAGTCAGAGAAAATGATAGTATTACCGCTCAGAGTAAGCGAGGGAAAGAGAGTTTTAGATTTTTTGACAAGAGCAGGGGTGCCGACGAGGAGGACCTCAGTTTTGGAGTGATTAAGCCTGATGAAGTTGGCAGAGAACCAGTCAGAAATGGAGGAATAGGCAGCCAGGAGGTCAGTGATAGGGTAAGCAAGAGACGTGGGGGATGAGGAAACGAAAATTTGAGTGTCATCAGCATATAGGTGGAAGGATAGACCGGAATTACGGAGAAGGGAACTAAGAGGGAGAAGGTAGATACGAAATAGTAAAGGACCAAGGACAGAGCCTTGTGGCACTCCAAAGCGAATGGGAGTAGAGTTGGATGAAACGTCATCAATCACAACGGATTGGGTACGAGACGAGAGGTAAGAGCGGAACCAGTCAAGCACGGTGCCTGATATGCCGAGGAAAGAGTGGAGACGATCAAGTAGGATGGTATGGTCAATAGTATCGAAGGCAGAGGAGAGGTCGAGTAGAACGAGGATGGAGGCACAACCCCTGTCCGCGGCTCTTCGTAAGCAATCGGACACATTGAGAAGGGCGGTTTCTGTGGAGTGACCTGACTTGAAACCAGATTGATAGGTTTCATCAATGTTACAGGCCACCATGTGACTGTTGATGCGTGAAGCAACCACTCTCTCCAGAACCTTAGAGAGGAAAGGAAGTTGCGAAATCGGGCGATAATTGGAAGGGTCAGTGGGGTTCAGTTGAGGCTTTTTAAGAATTGGACGGATGTGGGCACGTTGGAAGGAAGAGGGAACAAGACCAGTTGCAAGTGAAGTGTTGAACAGGTTAAGAAGCGTTGGGAGGATAGCAGGCAGAATTTTACATAGCAGTTTAGGCGGAAAAATGTCCTTTGGGGAGCCCGATTTCTTAGAACGCGAGAGCAGGGCTGTAAGCTCTAACGCGGTCACAGCGGGGAAAATGATAAGCGGCTGAGGCGGGAAGTCAGGGAGAATGGCAGGAGCCGGGACAGAAGGCTGACGGAGGGAGGCACGGAGGTTAGTGACCTTATCTGCGAAGAAATTCGAGAGAGTAGCAGGGCTAATGGGTGGGGAGACCTGGGCTGGGGAAGTAAGACGGGATAGCAGGTGGAAGACGGTACGGGGATCATTCCTATTATCAGTAAGCAGATTACGTGAGTAGGCTTCACGAGCAGATTTTAATTTGGCCACGTAGGAAGCTGTCACAAGTCGGAACGCCAGCGAGAGAGGGGTTGTGTCTTGCCCACGGGTGCGAGCTTTTCTAAGGACTCTTGCATGGGCACGCATGGACTGCCTAGCACGGAGGAGTTCCGTAGAGTACCAAGGGGCAAGGTGACAACGGGAGTTCGAAGGGGTGACAAGGGGAGAGTGGGCATCAAGACAAGTGAGAAGGGGTTGCTCCAAAGAAGAGAGAATCTGGTCAGGAGAGGCAGAAGCATCAATGGGAGGAAGTTTGGAGGCCACATCATTAGATAGGGAAGCATATCAATGGAGGCTAGTCGACGGAAAGGCTTAGGATTATGAGACAGCTGGGGAGGTATATGGAATGAGATAGAGAAGTTGAAGTTGATAAGGAAGTGATCAGATATAGCATTGGACAAATTTGTAGTCGTCAGGTTGGAAATAAGACAGTCAGAGATTACAAGATCTAAAATGTTACCGTGAGAGTGGGTAGGGGAAGAAACGTGTTGGGTGAGGGAGAAGAGATCAAGGATTTCAGAAAATTAGGATTGTGGCCAGGAATGTTGAAATTACTGAGGATTAGCAGAGAACCAGTGGGGGAGAGGCCAGCGAGGAGGTTACTAAATTCATCAAGAAAAAGCTCGAGGGAGGAGCTGGGGGACGCGGTAGAGGACTAAGATCGTTAGAGAGGGGATGAAATCAGAGACATTGATGAGCGCCTCGAAAGAAATAAGAGGGGAAGAGGGCAGATTATTCAGAGGGAAGGAGGCACTGTGAATGAGAGCAACTCCACCACCGCGAGAGTTACGGGAGGTATGGGAGTGGACGTAACCATCAGCGGTAGCGAGATTTAAACAGCAAGCAGAAGGAGCAAGCCAAGTCTTATTACTATTCATCCAAATTCTTTCTCTATATTGCAATCAATAGGTTGGAGGTCATCACATATATATGAGCACACCTCCCGGCGCTTTTTTGTTTAGTGGACACAAAGCAAAAATGGCTGGTGACGTCACCAACCAGAAAGGTCGACTGACCGTTGTGACTCCATAATAATATTCTGCTAAGCTGCTTCGTTTGGACTTGGTTCAGCCAATTTATAAAGACATAAGAAATTTCTATCCTTTAAATAATAAATTTCTGCTGCTACTTTACTTTCTATTTTCGCTAATATCAAAACACGAATTTGGTTCAGCCAATTTATAAATATAAAGACAAGAAATTTCTATCCTTTAAAGTAATAAAAAAAATCTGCTGCTAGTTTACTTTTAATTTTCACTAATATCAAAACACAGATTTGGTTCAGCCAATTTATAAAGGCAAGAAATTTCTATCCTTTAAAATAATAAAACTCAGTGACGTCATCAGCCATGTTTGGTTTGTGTCCCGTAAACAAATAAGCGCCTTCTTCCCTCTCCCTTATCAATTCTATCCTTGTGAAATAATTTGTAACATTGCAATTGAAATTCAATAATATAATCCCTCGTATGACTGTGGACCCACATTTCGGTGATGCCTATTATATAATATTTTTTTATTGCTACTAATGCTTTGAATTCTGAACATTTGTTTTTGATTGACCTAGCATTAAATGAAATGGCTTTAAGTGAACTTATCTGTTTGCTTCTAATGCTACACCGAAGTCGTTTCCCGAGTTTTCCTGGGGTTCTGAAAAGATCCCAGCTCGTTCTAGAGGTTCTCTCAAGTTCAGGTGGAGCAATTCTCCATATTCCTTTTTGGCTAAAATGCGTTCCATCGTGGTTGAAGTAATCCTTATTGTGAATAAATTTGTGCCAAAAGTCAACGAATTTAACATTTTCTTTTCACATATTTTCTTTATGCGATCGTTAATGCCAATTGCTCGACTCAACGCTTCTCTATTTGAATTCAATTTAGTAGTATGTCTATTTATTACCATGGCTCTTTTAGTCTTAGATTTGTTTTATTTTGACTAGCGTAGTATACTCAACGATTTTTTTCTGTTCCGGGATAGTTATTTTTACAGAAGAGTCATTGCTTCCGACATTGGCTATTACTGGAGACTTTTGATTTGTAAAGTTAGGTTGTCTATCTATTGGGCTATCTTCTTGATATTGGCTCCAGGGTAACACCGAAATTTACGCTTTCTAGAATTTTTCGCACCGAAGTAGTCGATCTGATTTCTGATTAAAGAGTCGCCAATTAAATAAGTCTTTTCTTCTCATTTGGTTTGGGCCTAAATTTTCGTTTATTATTATCCGTGATCAAATCCTCTTCCCTAACGGCATTATGTTCAATTAATATAAAGAAGTTCACTTACCGAGATCTTGTGCGTTTTAAACAATATGCTCGGATCGAATTTAGCTTATTCGGTGTTAAACTAACTTGTAGTATCAGTCACAGAAAAATAATTCGCATCTCTCTACGAACAATGTAATATGTAAATAAGTATAATTTTTGCAAAAATAGTTAATTATATGAAAGTTTTAGAAGAATAAGTGTAAAACACTTACTAACGGGTTCCCTAGTTGCAGACAAAAATGGCACCGGGCAGATAATTTAAATCAAACCAACCTATTCGCTATTGGTTGAATTAACTGAGAGAGAAATAACCTATTCGCCGAAGAGTTACAATGAGTTACAATTAAAGTAAGCACCTTAAAAGACCTTTCGATCCATACCGACAAGATGCTTGTTTCTCTATTCTATTATACAAAGGAATCTAGGAGTTGGAGACAAAAGGACAGTAAAGTTGAAGTCTCTCCCCACCCTCCTCTCCCACCCGCCATGCGGGTTCGGAAAACCGAAAAGATACCTGGTTCAGTTGAAATATAGAGCTCAACCAGGAATTTTGATAATAAAGATTTTGAAATATACCCAACTAATCATTAATAATAGCATTTATCATTACATACATCAACAATAAATACTCATTCATGTTCTCAATACATAAATATTTTACGTTCTTGCTGCTTGGAATCTCGTCATTTATTTATTTTTTTTACATCTACTTTGATTCTTTACAGCTTTCATTAAATAATGTGTATTTTAATCGCGAGATTCTTGTCATTATATTTGCTACAATTTATATACATATTTATTCGAATCCATTATATTTACAATTCATTAGCTAAGTGTATGTATGATTGTGTCTAGTTTTTTCTTAAAGGTGTGAATAGTTTTGCTAGATATTACATATCGTGGTAGCTTATTCCAAATATTAACGATTTTATATGAATAAAAATTACTAGTTAGATATTTTCTAAACCTTAATGGTACTAGTTTCATCCCGTTGTTTCTTGTTTCATTCTCATTTAACTTAAACCATATTCCAACATCTACATTTTCAATCTTCTTGAATGTTTCTATGAGTTGGCCTCGCATTCTCCGAGTTTCCAATTTAAAGAGATTTATTCTTTTTTAATCTTGTTTCATAATTATGTTTCCTTAACGATGGGATTAGTTTTGTCGCTCTTTCTTGAATTTTCTCTAGCCTTCCAACATCCTTCCATAAATGCGGGGACAAGAATTGTGCTCAATATTCTAAATGAAGGAGAACTAATGCATTATATAAATTCACTACTATAGTTTCATTTCTGCCTTTGAATTGTCCATTTATGTATCCTAGGATCATGGAAGCTTTTTTTTCTGCTTCAATACATTGAAGACGGAACTTAAGATCATTCGATATATATATACTCCTAGGTCCTTTTCCACTTTTGTTTCTGATAATTCCGAACTGAAAAATGTATATATAGTTTGTAGATTTCTGCTTCCAATATGCATTACCTTACACTTATCCAAGTTTATTGGCAGTTGCCATTCTTTTGACCATTTTTCTATACGATTACTATAGTTCTGAAGCTCATCTGCGTCTTCTTTACTCATTATCCCTTTTCCAAGTTTTGCGTCATCTGCAAATTTTACTATTTTTGACATGAGACCTATGTCCAGATCATTTATATAAATTATGAAACTTTTGTCCATTCAGAAACAGATCCAGTTATTACTACTCTTTGGTATCTATTCGTGAGCCAATCTTCTATCCAGTCTCCTACCTTGCCTTTTATTCCTAGTCCCCTAAGTTTTGCATTCAATAATTTGTGAGGGACTTTGTCGAACGTTTTCTGAAATTCTAGGTATATAATATCAATCGACTTCTTATCATCATGTTGCTCAAATACATATTGGAAGAATTCCAGTAAATTCGTTAGTCAAGATTTATTTCTTCTGAATCCATGTTGAGAATCTCTAAGCAATTTTTTTTTTATTCTAAATGAAATACAATTTTCTTGGAGATGAAAGATTCTAAAATTTTTCCAACCACCGGAGTTAAACTAATCGGTCTATAATTTTTAACTAAATCTCGGCAACCCTTTTTAAAGATGGGTGTTACATTGGCACATTTCCAGTCATTTGGGACAATTCCACTGTCTAATAATTTATTAAAAATATTTGCTAGATGCCTACTAACAACTTCTTTAACTTCTTTCAGGACTCTGGGATAAAACATATCGGGACCAGGTGATTTATTTGCATTCATTTTATTAATCAAGTTGCTAACATCTTCGGCAGTACAGTTGGTATATTCTAATGAGTCATCGCCTCTATATACAAATTTTAATTCAGGTATATGAGGGGTTTCTTCGTTAGTAAAAACCGTCATGAAATAATTATTCAGTAAGCAAGCAATGTCATAGTTAGGGAATTTAAAACTACCATCACTATCTCTCAATGGTCCAATATTGTTTTTTATTGGTTTCATATTGTTTACTAGAGCAAAAAATTCCTTTGGGTTAACTTTACAATTTCGTGGCACTCTTATCTCTTCTTCTCTCTTGACTTTTTTAATATTTCTTTTTACTTTTCGTCTCAGGTTATTATATTGTTCTTTTAACTGTTGGGAAGGTCTGATTTTTAGCGTTCTATAATTTTTTTTCCTATTTTTTAGCATGAATTTTATTTCCTTGGTTAACCAGGTAGGATCCTGATTTGTACATGATTTTTTAGTTTTAACGGGGACATGTTTTGTTTGTTGTTCCATAAAAAATTTCTTATAATATATCCACGCATTGTTTACTTCTTTTTCATTTGCATTACATCCTGCTAGGCTTACTTTAATGGCTTCATAGTTCCCTTTGTTAAAATGAGGTCTGTGTATATTATTGAATCTTTCCTGGGTCGATGAATGGATATTAATCTCTATTAAATTGTGATCACTGCCTTCAAATCTTTCGCCGACGTAGACGTTTGAGAGTAAGTTGTTTTCAGTAGTCAATATAAGGCCTAATGTGTTGTTGCCTCTTGTTGGTTTATTGACCCACTGTGTTAAGAAATTATCATCAATAACTTCCAGAAGTCTCTGTCCTTCTTTCTCCGTTTGTTTTGTTAGCCAGTTTATTTTGCTGCAATTGAAGTCTCCCAAGACTATTGCTATTTTCTTATCTATTTCTTTTGTCAATGAATCATATAGTTTAACATCAAGGTCCAGGCTCTGGTTTGGTTTTCTATATATTAAATAAATAGATATTTTTTTATCTAAATTTAGTTTCACTCCAATCATTTCTAGATTTGCATGCAAGGAAATCTTAGTTGGGTAAAGATGTTCGTGAACGTATTATAACATTCCCCCTCTAACTTTATCTCTCTATCTTTATTGAACATTTTGTAGCCTTTTAATTCAACTTCACCCCTAAAATCTCTTGAGTTCAAATTTATCCATAATTCTGTAATTGCAATTATGTCATACTTCTCTACAGCTACCATAGCTCTGAATTCTAAAAAAATATTTTTGATTGAAGATGCATTTAGAAGAATCGCTTTCATGGGTTTGTTACATTCAATGGAGGATGTTCGCTTCCCGAAACCGGTGTCGCTACACTCGATGGGGTAGTTTTGTATTTGCAAACATTTCTTTTACTGGAACATTCAAAGAGGTTGAATACGTTGACGTTCAATAGTTCGCATATTTCTTTTTGCCCTTATTATTTAAGTGCGTCTCATCATTGAAAAAGTATTCTTCTCTATCGATGAAACTCCGCCAAAAATCGAATTCCTTTTCTCTCACACATTATTTTAAGTCTTGAATTGATTCCAATGGTTTTACTTGATGCCTCTTTTGATACATTTAATCTTGGCAAAATGCCTACCATAATACCTTTGTCCGTCTTTGCTTTGATTTTATCTGCTAACGACTCGAACTGTGAAATGACCTGTTCGGTTTCGACCATTTCATCTCTAGCATAAGTATCATTAGAGCCAACATGCACTATTACTGTACTATCTACGTTATCATCTTGCAGTTTTACAATCTCTTCGTCAATTTTCTTAATCGTAGCACCTGGACAGAAAAGGGTCTTCCTATTTTTATTTAATCCAAAGTACTCACATTAGTTTCTTACTAAAGAATCACCAATAAGGAATATCTCATTTTCTTTCTTAGAATTTAATGATTGTTGTAATTTTTAGTTATTGAAGAACTATTATAAGTTTCTGTTTGAGAGTTGTGTGGTATATTTGTGTCAACCTTTGATTTACACATCGCTAATCTAAAATCGCTATCATTCCTTTCTATTTTATTTTCTAAGATCGCAACTGCTTGTTCTAAACGTACAACCTTTTTGCTTAAATTGGCATTGAGTTGTGTAATGTTATCGTTAATTGACTCGAGGGCTACTATCTTCTTTTCTAAGTCAACTACTTTGGCCTCGATATTTTTCAGAGCATAATTATCTACGTCACAGTTACACCTTTTTAACGCTAGAGCTGACATTCTGTTTTCCATTTCGGCAATTATTCTCAAAAAATCGTTCTTTTCTTTTGTATGGGTTTCCTCCAATTTACAAAAGAGACAACGCTGACAGAAGTAACGTCGTGATATGTTTGTCCCCGAAAATTTAGACACCATTTGACTGTCTTGCACTTAAAGCAGAAAGCCTTTAACTTCTCTGCGCCGGGCATGCTGAATTATTATACTGAATATATATCTTAGTAATTAAGCAAAAATTTAGTTTCTTTCGAAGCTGAATTGTAAAAGTCAGACAAGTAAGCCTGATAGACAGTTAACTGTGCCTACTATGGTAAGAAAGAACCGCAATAAACAATTTTTATGAGAGTATAATAACCACTAGCTTTGACCGCTTAAATCGAAAATTTCAATTTAAGTATCAGAATTTCTGATCTGATAAATAATTCAAGTGAAATGTACTTTTGTCATAACATGACATGAATTTCACTACTTAAGATAGTTATTCAATCAATTAAACTTGTTTAAATGAAGTGATTTATTCTAAATTGACTAATATAACTAAATTAACGGATATATCTAATTAAGTTTTAAGTATGAACAATTTTAAGAGAATAAATGTAAGAGACTCTATAACGATTTTTTTTTTGCACTACAATCAAAGATGGCGCCGTGAAGAATTTTCAAATCGTAACATACCGCTTCGCTGATTGGTTGAAGTCAATTACAAGAAAGCTGAGTAAACAAAGTTTAAAATTTACAACTTCCTCTCAAAAAAAAAGGTTTATTCAATGAAAATTCTAACTCACAAGCCTAGCTTAATAATCTTGAACTTTTATTTATTAATATAGTAACTACTATATTAACAGGAGCTGCCAAGTGTAGGCCATGAATGGTCTTTTGCAGTCTCCTTCTTTTCTTATGTTCTTGTGTTCTTATAGTAATTATTTAAACGAATTGGGGTGCGCAAGTTCAAAACCCAAAACCATGATGGCCGTCTCCGGATTCAGAGAGCCGGACTCACGATTAATCACAATTTATCTAAAAATTCACTACTATTCAAACAAAATTCAAGAATTATAATTTTGTTAAAATAATTTTAGCAAAGAATCTATCTGAGATATATATATATATATATATATATATATATATATATATATATATATATATATATATATATATATATATATAGAGAGAGAGAGAGAGAGAGAGAGAGAGAGAGATAGATAGAAAGAGAGAGAGAAATAGAGAAGGGAGAGGGATAGAGAGAGAGAACTACAAAACTACAGAAACAAGGACCAGCAAAGACTCTAAAGTCTGCTCTAGGCCAGTCCGCTTACAGAGGATGTTAACTACCACTTTCTAACGTTAGTGGATCATGCTCTTTTTTCTTTGTTTAAACATGCTGGGTTTTTTTCCACTATTTCAACTCTACGGTACACACCTATCTACATGTGTATCATTTGGCCTTTCTTTACATGCCTTTTCTAACTATTTCACTTCTATGGTATACACTTATCTACATATGTACCCTTGACATACAGGTTCAGCTATCCCTCACATGCACGAACGGGCTTCTTCAAACCAGGCGGGGAGGGTTTGATAGGACACTGCTCTCTTCTCCCGAATGCTTCGCCTGCTATGATGTTTTCTTCTATGCTCCTACCACCTTATATTTACACTATTGAAGTACTCATCAATTCGGTTTTTGAACATATTAACTGACGTGCTTTCTACTACACGTTGGGCAGGCTATTCCACGTTTGCGTGATTTTAAACGTGAAGTAATTTTAGGTTATAATAGAGTTAAATCACTTGTTCACTAATTTTAAACCATTTTGGCGTGTGTTAGCCCTTTCCTCTATCTCGAATAATGCATCAATCAATTGCCCACGTAATCCGCTACTTTCAAGGGATAGTAGGTTTAATGAGCGGAGTCTATCTTCGTACGGCTTATTTCGGATTTCAGAAACTAGTTTAGTAACCCGACGTTGCACTTTATATACTTGTTTAGGGAGGGACACCAAAATTGAACCGCATATTCAAGGTGTGAGCGCACAAGCGATTTGTATAGTGGCAGGATTATATCTTTCGATTTGAAAGTAAAATTCCGAGCAATATATCCTAGCATTCGGTTTGCTTTTT
Source organism: Ceratothoa steindachneri (assembly GCA_963969495.1). Classification (NCBI taxonomy): domain Eukaryota; kingdom Metazoa; phylum Arthropoda; class Malacostraca; order Isopoda; family Cymothoidae; genus Ceratothoa; species Ceratothoa steindachneri. The sequence continues at coordinate 112,703,729 of OZ018320.1, read as the reverse complement.
TACAAGCTTCTGCGCATTTTTTCAATACGTTAAGATCCTCCGAGATTAAAATCCCCAGGTCTTTTTCTAAGTTAACGGATTCGAGAATTTGGCCTTTCATATGGTATTCTACTTTTAAGTTCTGACATCCTAAATGCATGACCTTGCATTTACCTATGTTGAGTCCCATTTGCCATTTATCCGCCCATTTGCCAATTTTATTAAGGTCTCTTTGCATTTGCTATACATCGGGTCTCGAAAGGGCTCGGCTTCCAAGCTTTGTGTCATCTGCAAATTTAGAGATCCTACTAAAGACTCCATTATCCAAATCATTAATCTGAACAAAGAATAATAATGGGACCAGGATTGACCCTTGTGGTACCCCGCTGGTGACTGGGACCCACTCTGAACACGACTCATTTACAACAACCAGCTGTGAACGATTTGATAGCCAGTTTTTAATCCATTTATGTATGTTACTCCTCACTCCAATTGTTCTAATTTTCAGCAATAGCCTTTCGTGCGGAACTGTATCAAAAGCCTTTTTAAAGTCAAGGTAAATTATATCCGCCACTTTAGTTTCATCGTAGATGCAAATCATCTTATCAAAAAATTCGAGTAAATTAGTGAGCACGAGCGCCCACGTCTGAATCCACGCTGGGAGTCTGCAATTAAATCATTAGCCTCACAATGGCTCACTAACCTATCTCTAATTATCAATTCCAAGAGTTTTCCAATTACAGAAGTTAGGCTGATGAGACGGAAATTAGTAGGCTCAGATTTATTCCCTTTTTGAATATCGGCGGAACATTTGCACCCTTGAACTCTATTGGAACTAGGCCTCCCTCTTTTGATCGATTGAAAATTGTGCAGAGGGGTCTTGCTAACTCATTTTTTAGTTCTTTGAGATGGGTTGAGTACACCCCATCGGGCCCAGGCGCCTTTAATTTTTTTCTCATTTCATTAATATATATGAGAATCTCCCTTTCATTTATGCTTTTGTTGGATATGAAATTTTGTCTTTAAAGATTTATGTCCTAACCTAGTGTTGCTAATTGTGTCACGTCGTCAATAGTAAAAACGCTCGAGAAGTGCCCATTTAATATTTTACCAAATTGTTCTGGAATGTCCGTCATAACACCATTTTTACCTCTGATCGACCCTATTGAACACTTTATGGGCTTTGTACTTTTAACGTAACTATCAAACCGTTTCGGTTCGTGCTTCGAATTTATAGCAAGTTCCCTTTCACATTTCAGCTTAGCTTCTCTAATAACCGGCTTTACCAGCCTTCGAGAGTCTACGTATTTTTTCCGATTTATTATCGTTTCGTTTCTTCTAAAAGTGATAGTCTTTATTACGCTCTCGAATTAAGTTAATTATTAAAGGGCTAACCCACGGTGCTCTCTTTGACTTTCCATTCTTTCGAGTACGTACTTAACTCGGAATCCACCGTGAGCACATTTTGCTGTAGCTCCGAGTACATTCCCTGTACTGTCTTATTATGAAAACATCTTTCTCAGTTTATCTTTTTAATCCGGTCACCGAAGGTTTCAAAATTACAACTCCCAAATCGTGGGATTAGTTGTGATCTCTCTTTTGCCTCTACGCTCATTTTAATTTCAAACCTAATTACATTATAGTCACTCGTCGCCAAATGTTCACCACGTAAACGTTTTTTCTGCCAAAGTATCCTCTGTTGAGATGATCAAATCAAGTATATTTTGATCACGCGTAGGTTCCTCTACTTTTTGCACAAGAAAATTATCCTGAATGAAATTGATCAATCACTCCCCAACTTTATCCGAAGTAAAGTTTGTATGTATAGTTAACGTTAAGGCAATTGAAATCTCCACAAATTATTGTTTTTCATTTTCTTATCATAGATGAAAAACACTTAAAGAGTAGTACGTCCTCTGATTCTATTTGGGATGGGGGTGGGGGGGGAGGCGATAAGTAACGGCTAAGTTAATTTTATTATTTTTAGCACACTCAAGCTCAATTAACAGAACCTCGTTCTTCATATTTACGGTCATCGAGGCCGTCGTTATTGCATTTATTCCCTCTTTTACGTAAGCTAAAACTCCACCGCCTTTCCCAGTTAGTCGATCCTTGTGATGGATTTTGTACCCTTCTATATTAAATTACACAATAAGGTTTCAAGAAGCTGTATCTAACCACGTTTTGTTAACTTCGGGCAGTTTGTTTCTTAAACTCCTAACATTTGTGTAAATTCATTTTAATTTTCCTTTTAAATAACAGTGTCCCTCTCTCGGATGCCTGGAGCGTTTTCCTGTTCACCCAAGTTTATTGACTCCTCGCGGGAAATCCGGTCCGGTGCATCTGTGACTTGAGGCAAATAACTTCCATACCATGAAGATCGCGAAGGGTTTCATTAATTATTCTGCCATTCTTCGAATTACCCATTGGATTTAAATGAATACGATCATTAAAAAAAAAGTGACGGTTTGTCCTGAAAATCGTTCCAGAAATTGAAAAATTGAACTCCCATTTCATGAAATATACGTTTGTAGATTGACCTTGACTGCATTCTCATAGTGCTTTGAATTCTGAATCCTGGTTCTCTATTAAAGAGTCACTGATTAAAATACTCTCTGTTTCCCCCTGATTGGAGTTAACAAGACAAATGGATTTGAACATGGAATTTTAAAACAGTGTGATTTCCTCGATGGTCTAGCCCCGTTCCAAGCCGGCTCAAATTGTGATTCCGGGGATCTATATGAGTTTAGGATACGCGCTTGCTCATTTATAATCACTTGCGGGTCTCTACCCTCTATACGGCTCGGTCAGCGGCTTTGAACGCGATTTTCCATCCCCCAAAGCTCATCAAAGGATGCCCGAACGCCGCTGGCCAGTTCGTCTATCTTACTGTTCGTTGACACTAAGTCCCTCCCAACAGAGTTAACTTCTCATCTAATTTCATCAATCGCGTTTGTTAATTTTAGCCCGAACGCTTCGTTTAAAAGACGAAAAAAGAGAGAGGGGGAGAGGGATATATATGTATATAAATATATATATATATATATATATATATATATATATATATATATATATATATATATATATATATATATATATATATATATATATATATATATAAAGAGAGAGAGAGAGGGTTTTAGATAGAAATAATGAGTAACAAGGAAAGTAAGTACACTAGGAGACCTTACGGTCCATTCAAAGAGGGTACCTTTGGACTATCAATCGAACAGGCACAAGACTGCTCAATTGTTTTGCGTCCCTAAACGGCCACTTTTCAAGACTTTGTCTAGTCTTGACTTGAACTGGTCAACAGATTCACTGTTGACAACTTCCACTGGAAGTGCGTTCCACTTACCGCAGATACTGTATGTGAAAAATTTTCCACGCCTATTGCGGTGGTAACGCTTTAGTTCAAGTTTGAAGCCGTGATTGCGCGTACTGTTCTCACTCAGTGTGAAAATATCCCGGTAGTCAACATTGTCGAACCCTCGAAGTATTTTAAAAACTTCGATGAGCTGACCACGCAGTCTACGGGTTTCCAGGGAGAACAGATCTTATTCCCCTAGTCTATCCTCATAACTTTTATGTCGGATAGAGGGAATCAGTTTGGTTGCCCTAGCTTGTACGCTTTCCAACCTTGCGATGTCCTTTCGAAACGAAGGACTCCAAAATTGTACGGCATACTGCAGGTGCGGCCGAACGAGGGAGTTGTACAGACAAATTACTATCTCCTTATTACGGTATCCAAACTGGCGCTTTATGTAGCCTAACATCCTTTGGGCTTTGTTCTCTGCCTCGATGCACTATTTCGAGAACTTGAGGTCGCTAGTAATAGTAACACCCAAGTCCTTCTAAGTGTCACTCGATTCAAGAGCAGTGCCCTTAAGGATATAATGAGATTGGGGGTTTCTGTGGCCGATATGCATTACTTTGCATCTGTTCACGTTAAAAAGCATTTGCCACGTGTCCGACCACTCCCCAATCTTCACAAGATCTTCCTGCAGGTGCGCAGTATTTCCATCCTTTGTAATGTTCATACCAAGCTTGGTATCGTCGGCAAATTTGGAAATCTTGGCAACCATGTCACCGTCCATGTCGTTGACGTAGATGATGAATAGTAGTGGTCCCAGGACAGAACCTTGAGGCACCTCGCTAGTAACGGGTACCCACTCAGAAGCCTGTCCATTTACCACCACCCGTTGCCGTCTGCCACTTAGCCAGTTCTCGATCCAGCTGGCTACTTTTCCGTCTATGCCCAGCGCTCGCACTTTCCGGAGAAGGCGGCGGTGTGGTACCTTATCAAAGGCTTTCTGAAAGTCTAAGTAAACCACATCCACCGCCTTATCCCGATCGTGCTCACTGAAAACGAAGTGAAAGAATTCCACAAGGTTCGTCAGGCATGACCGTTGCCTTCGGAAGCCGTGCTGGGAACTCCTCAGAAGCAGGTTTGACTCTAAATACGACGTCATTTTGTCCACCATCATGCTTTCTATAAGTTTACCAACTATCGAAGTCAAACTGATAGGTCGGTAGTTTGACGGATGGCTGAGGTCTCCTCTCTTGAAGATCGGAGTCACCTCCGCCTCACGCCAGTCTCTAGGAACGCATCCGGTCCGGATTGACATGTTAAAGATAGCGCACAGATGTCGTGACACTTGATCGCACACTTCCTTCAACACCTTGGGTAGAAATCCGTCCGATCCAGGGGACTAATTCATCTTTAGGTCAGCGATATTTTTCTTTATTTCTCTTTCGGTGAAGTCCATTTCCTCCAGCTTTTTCCCCGAGTAGGAATAGGTGTGCTGTGGTTGGGACCACACTCTTTAGTAAACACTGAGGAGAAGTAGTCATTGAGAAGGTTAGCATTTTCTGCATCTGAGTGAGTTAATGCACCCTCCTCGTCCACTTAGAGCCCAATCCTATGATGGATTGGTTTACGGTTATTTACATAGCCGAAGAACTCCTTGGGATTCTTCTTGCAGAGTCTCGCCACTCGGAGTTCCTCAGTACGCTTAGCCGCCCTTATGCGTGACTTCACTCTCCTGGCCAGCCCCTGGTACTCGTCAAAGGCACCTGAGATCTTCGATCGCCGGTACGCATTTCTTTTCTCCCTAAGCAGTTGGCCGATTTCTCGATTAAACCACTTTGGTTGAACAGAAGACCGACGGAGGCATTTCAGAGGGATGCAACTTGATTGAAGACTCATGAAATTATTTTTGAAATTGTTCCACTAATCCTCAATTTCTTCGCATACCGCTAGCCTTACATCAGTCAGCCCAGCACAAAGGCTTGCAAAGTCTGCTCTTCTCAAGTCAAGTTTCCTTGATTGACTGGCAACAGACCTAACCTTCGGGATCTTGATGGTAAATCTAACTAGCTGGTGATCACTGCTATCGAGCTCTTCGCCTACAGAGACATCCTCAACGATATCATCCTCAGAGGTGAAGACCAAGTCGAGGATATTGTCTCCTCTCGTCGGTTCTCTGACCCATTGAGTGAGGAACTCGTTGTTGGCGAACTCCAGGAGTAGCGCGCTCTCGCCACAGGCTGCTCTGGTTTCCCAGTCAACTTGCCTGTTGAAGTCGCCCATAACGATGCACACTCTGCCTTGAACAAGCTCACCCAGCAGCTGGTACAGTTCCCTGTCCTTCTCAACAGGTTGTGAAGGGTGTCTGTAAAGCAGCAGGGTCCTGTATCTGACAGGACCTATCTCTAGGTCAACGCATAGGAGCTCGTGATCGGATATAATGTTGGAGTTCGTAGATTTGATTGTATCCTTGACATACAACATTACACCGCTACCCTCTCTGTCTGGCCTATCTTTGTGGAAGAGTTGGTAGCCAGGAACCGTGAATTCGTGCCTTCAAAGTCTCGGTTTGAGGTTTTTATCCACGATTCTGTTATGGCTACCATTTCGGGTTCTTCCGTCGCTACGAGGCCACAGAGCTCAGGAAACTTGTTCCTGATTGACCTCGCATTGAACAGAAGAACTTTCAGCGAGTCCCCGACTGTAGGACTCCCTACGCTCTTCCGTTTCCCGGCTTGTTTGTTGGCGAGGCACCCCTTTTTGCGACCTCTGAAAAGGTCGTTCCTGGAGTGACACGGGCGTACTGGCGTACGTCCGCCCTCACTCTGGGCCGGATACTCCTTTCGGTCCTCTCTACGACATCCTGGATCATGTTCGACAGAAAGGCCTTTCCTTTAAAGGAAAGATGTACCCCATCCCTTTGGTAGAGATCATTTCTACCATAAAAGGTGCGGTACGGGTCCACAAAAAAGACCCTCTCTGCCGTACACAAATCTGCCAGGCGCCGGTTCAAAGTGACATTGATCGAGTGAGCGGTCCGTGTTGGACCTCTCATCGGGAGCATCCCGACTACCACGCGCTTGCGGGTTTTCAGCTCACAGTCGTCCACGGCACCCATGACCGTGTGGAGGATTTTATCTATAGAGCCTACCCTACCTCCTCTCATGTAGAGGTCGTTTCCACTGACCATCAGAGCAACGACTTAGCTCTCACTGATCTGTGATTTCTCAGCCTCTACTCTGATGTGGTGGTTACCACATCCTAGCAGGCAGCTTACCTTAACGCTTGTGCGAAGGCGGCCTGCTAGCAGGGGCTGCAGGTCCCGTGCCTGGGAATCACCCACAAGGATGACCCTGGCACATTTGCCTGCTGAGCTCGGATTCTTTATTTTCTGAGGCAAGCTCTCCGATTCCTCTCTCTTCCCCGTCATGGTCTTTTCAGGCTTTTCTTTTTTCTTCTTCCTCTTATTATTCTTCTTCTTCTTCTCTATCATCTTCTATTTTTCTCTCTTTCTCTTTCTTCTTTCCCTTTTTCGTCTTTTTTTTTCTTTTTACCTTTTGGCGTCTCTGCCACATTCGGGCCCGGGCTCTCTGCAGAGGTGGTGTTTGCCACAGGACTGGAGAGTTCGTTTAACTTCTCTTCGAGCCTGCGGATCTGGTGGGAGTGCTCCTCCTTCAGCCTCTCGATTTTCTGTTCGAGGTCTGTAGTTCTTTTCCTGTAGTAGGCGACTACTTCCTCCACTTCCTTCTTTAAAATGCAAGTGGTGCATACACTGCCTGGGTGGCATTTCGCATAGCAGCCTTCCGGGAAGTCAACGCACTACTTGTCCTTCTTACATGTGGCACACGTGAATTTTAGTGCTGCTGGACCTTTCTTGCCTGCCATTTTGAACACTATTTCTTAAGCTTGTGACCAATCAATATATAAAAAGGGGTTGGTGAGTTCTCCCGGCGTGAGTCGCTCCCGCCTATTGATCAGAGTCGTTTCGGAGTATTCCAGAAGGCACGCTCCATGTGCTGCTGTTCATCCGACCGAGTCGTCAAGCCTCGGCCTGCCGTGGCTCCCAACCAAGCAGCACAGATGGTCCCCGAAGGGGCCATCGATTTGTCACCAGGTGAACAACAACGAAGCACGCTCCTTACTAAACTCCTACTAGTTCCCTTCATAACGGCCAGGATCTCAGAGTAGCGTTCAATGGATATCCCGCCACACCAAGGAACTCGACTCAAGGCTTTTTATTGGCCTTGCAACCAACATGGGAACAAAGGGCCGTCACCTCGGACCAATGCTACCAGAAGCACCCGTCAACGGGTACTGGAAACGGTCAATAATTACGCGCCAGGGAAGGGGTTAACGGGGCACTACCCTCATCCCATTCATCGTACCCCAACGCCTAGGACACCTCTAGTCCTAGTCTCTCGCAACCAGTGAGCGTCGATTGGCGTTGTTTATAGAGGTTCCAAAGCCTCTCTTCTGATGCGTGAGGTAGCTGCCAGGTCCTTATATGTAGATAGAGGAAAACAAGGGAAAGAGTAACATGATAGGAGTAGGCCTTTTTTTTGTTTTTTTCCTTTTGTATAAGTGGGAAATAGGATAAAAGTAAAAAAAAAAGAAAAGGATAGAGTAGAAAAAAGGAAAGAATGACGCACTTAGTCTGGATCCTCGTTTCTGACCAAATCGACAAGGGAAGCCCTGCCAGGGGTACCCAGAAGAGGTACCCCCGCCGATATAGCTCGAAAAGTCAAAGGTCCACACAATCTCTCTTCCCGCGACAAGGGGGCGTCACCTCTCCCTCTAGTTTCTTGAGAGAGAGAGAGATAAAAAAGAGAGTGATAGACAGAAAGAGAGAGAGAAAAAACAGAGAGATAGGGAGAGAGAGAGTGATAAAGAGAGAGAGAGAGAGAGAGAGAGAGAGAGAGAGAGAGAGAGAGAGAGAGAGAGAGAGAGAGAGTGTGTGTGTGTGTGTTTGTGTGTGAGGGAGCAGGGTGTCACAGAGTTGCTAAATTGGCTATTTCATGGCCACATTTTTAAAATTTGGCAATTTTTTAAAACTCTGTTGCCACGAAAATATCAGTTTAGCCAATAATTTAGCCATGTTTACTAAAAGCATTTAAAATACATATGCAGCTATATTTTAGGGTATTTCTACTATAATTGTATAATTAGAGTTGGCAACACTGAGCCGAAGAATCAGTATTCAGATATCAGTAATACATTGTGGTAATCATGTGTTTATTACATGTTTAGATTCTATGCATTATTTTTGCATTTTCTTGTATTTCTATATATACGTATTCAAAATGACTAGTAATAGTGATATCAATAAAGTTAGTGATTTTGTGCCTATGATGAGTGATTAAAATCACCTGATGATAGTTATTAAAGTGCTAAAATAAGGTTATGCTTATTTTTCAATATTCATTAACTGAAACTCTTTACTTTCAAATTTATTAAAAGATTATAATAAGGTTAGACTAGCCTAGATAAAGTAAAAATTTCTTGTTATGTTATACTTAGTTTGCATCTATGTAACATGTATAATTTTTTGTTTTGTTTTTAATTTTCTAAATTGAGATTTTTTTATTTTAAGGTCTTTAAAATGCCTAAATACAAAAGTTATAATTATAAAGGTGGAAGTAGATCTAAAAAAAGAGTGGGAAGTAAAATATTTGTGGTTGAAATCGTCTGATAATGGGCAAAATGCATATTGCACGTATTGCAAAACTAACGTCCTGCCAAAGCTTTATTCACGAAAAATCAAAGAAACACCAAGATATATCTCCCACTACATCACAAACAACTCTAGATAACGTTATCAAATCGTCTATGAATGACCAGGAAATGCAAGCAGAAATTGAACTTAGCCTTGCAATAGCATGTCATTCTTCAATTCGTTCTGTATATCATATAGGTGAAGTAATTAAGAAACATGGCAAAAATAGTGTTCTTGGTAGCATTAAACTGCACAGAACCAAATGTATTGCAATTATAGAAAATGTAATTGCTGAAACATGATTTAGAAGGTAAAAAGTATATACTCGTATTACTAGTAGATGAATCTACAGATATTTCAATACAGAAGCATTTGGGCATAGTTGTTAGATTTTTTGCAACATAACAAATAAATTTACTTAGCATTTTTGGTCTTGTCCCTGTTGTGGAGACAACAACGAAGGTTTTATTTAATAACATTTCAGAAGTGTTAGCTTCATATAAACAAACACTTAAGAACTGTATTATGTTTGCTAGTGATGGTGCTGCTGCTATGCTTAAAGATATTATTTCTCTTTGGACTAGGATTAGAAATGAAAATCCAAACTGTATTCAAATGAAGTGCATTTGATACTCTCTAGCACTTTGTATACAGTATAGCGTACGAGAAGTACAAGCGAGCGGCTTAAAAGCTTCGTTTGAATGAGTCCTTTTTGATACTCAGGATGGCCGAGTGGATTCGCCGCTGGCTAACAGTGGTCCAGCGACGCAGGAAGCTGTTCGCAACTCGCTTACGCTATTATCTTTTCTTTCCCCCTATTCCTACTCCCCTCTATTTACAACAACATGCATTTTCAAAACTGCCATCCCAGGTTGGATTCATTTTGACTGACATTCCTTCGTGGTTTTCAAATAGCAATATGAGAAGAAAAGATTTTAAGACCCTTTTAGTGATGAATTCAGCAGTTAAAGATGGCCAGGAACGAGATGCACCACTTCTATTTATGAAATTGTCCAAGACAAGGTGGTTAGCGAGACGAAAAGTCTCGAATAATATCCTGCTACTAAATTGGGAAGAATTAATTGCATTTCACCTGTTGTGAACAGTCTGGAGGTCAGGGTACAAGGTATAAGGCAAGGTTAATAAAAGAGATGCTACAAGATAGGATGAATTATTTATACTTTGTATTTGCTGCTCCCATTGTCAAAGAATTTGAAAGGCTTAATGTTTTGTTCCAGCAAACATATGCTGATCCTTACGATCTTGCCAAAGAACTGTGCACAAACAGAGATAGTCTTTATCAAAGGCTGTACAACAAAGATAGAAATGCAAAATAGTAGAAAATATAGACTATGGAATTAAATTTGATCAAGAAATTAGGACGTACTCGATCAGTTTGTTCACTTCTCCTATTATAAAACAAGAAAATAATAAAATAAAGTCTGTAAAGCTTAGGTGCCAAGCGATGCTTCAATAATCATTAAATCAAGTGAGCAAGCAGCTGTAGTGTACAATTACTGCACACACAAGGAAAGAGAGAGAAGGACGCATACACATATTGCCAGGTCGAAGTATCAAAGATGGAATGGTAGGAGCAATAAAATAAGGTCATTTGGAGACAGTTTGTGAACCAGCGGAATCTGATTAGAACGTCTGGATTGAAACCCGACTACAATTTAAGGATATCGCAACTGGGGGTGAGAACAGATGGGCAAATAGAGTAATTAAAGCTGTCTGGAATGGGGAACAAAATCTGCGACAAAAGATGTTTCACCTTAATGTAAAATTTGATAAGGTCATCTTGTAGCTTTAAGCAAACGGAGTCTTTATGATACCCTCACAGGGCAGAGATCCCCAAATTAAGATACGAAGTGGAGAATTTAAGCCAATCACCGGCTCCGCTGGACTGATAGGTAGCTAAGCACCGCCTCAGGGAGCCATAGAAGGCGGAGCTATGCGTCGCATCCAAAATGCTGCCTGGTATAAATAAAAGAACATTTCATTCTAAGGATTATTGGTACATTATTGATTGATTCATTTAGTTATTCATTGGTTAATTATTACTCTTAATTCACCGCTCTGCTAATCTCAATAATTCTTGCTCTTGCCATTATAACTCGATTTAGCATATTCTCTTGCGCAAATTAAATCTTTATCGTAAGTGTAAACATTTCAAAGTGGTATAAAAATACAAGTGTTTAATTCCTTCACAAATTAACCTTTTACTTAGGTATGGGGGTATAAGATTATGTCTTTCTTGCTTCTGTTATTGTTGCCACCCCCTATATGTTAATGGAGCTAGCCTCTCGAGTGGTAATCCTTCCTACCACTACGGGGTTTGGTTGCCCGGTTAGTGGTAACGTTGCCACTCAAAAGGGTGAGCTTAGTAGGATTGGGATAAAGCTTGCCACCGGCAATGGTAACAAGTTATTTGAATGCGCAACGGAAATATTCCTTTAGGTAGCCTTGTACTTGATCCGAGAAGACAGTACCAACTTAGATGAATAAAGAATCTGTTTATAGATGTAAACGAGTCTCCGTCTATTTATTTTACTTTGAACCAAAATAGGAAGTACTCTGAGTATAATTTCACAATTCGATTTTACACCGAAGTAATGTGGGAATATGGTAGAGCGACCGGGCGATTATAATGATGGTCTCTCTCTCTCTCTGCACTCCTTTATAAAGGTGGAGAAGCCACTCATCAAGTCAACTTCACGCCCCGCCTACAAATGACGTTGGCGCACGTGAGTCTGCTCGTTCCATTCTCGCCTCCGGATCGGCTTAAATTAATCCTTTATTTAATTCTGATTGGATGGCGTCTACACTCCCCTACCTGGTTACTGGCCATTAGTTCTAGAAAGCGGAGCTTTATCATTAGGCGTATATTAATTTAACTTGTGGCTATCTTTGTTACAGAATGGTGAAATGCTTTTATCACACGCTCTTTTATTATCTTTAGACATTCTGTTTCCTAAGAAACTGAGAATGTCTGGAGGTAATAAATGATTTAAGTCCAGATATTGATACTACCACTTTATTACTGTGAGAAAACAGAGCTTTTATCTCAACCTTCTAAACTCGCTCTCTTTTCCTTACCTCGGGTTTCCTTGTGTAGGGTGTCTACATGTACACCCTTCAGATGAATACATGCGTGCCCTACCTACGAACCTTGATCGGTTAATACCCCTCGGATCGTACGTCAAGAACCTGTAAGCAAGCCACTTTACCAAACTCTTATAGGATCACCTTGCAATCAAAACAAGGCATACTTACGCCGACCCCATATAATTGGCTATCTTTTGCCTTTGAACCTCTATAACGTGCTAGCAACCTTAACCGAACAAAGAAGAAAGAGCAAACAAAGAAGATGGAAAGCACAGACAACCAGCAAGCAAGGGAAGAAAGAGTCTTCGCGAATGCGGTGAGCATAAAACCGCCTATGTTTAACGAATCAGTGGTCACTGGCTCGTTCCGTATTATTGAAGCTCAGTTCCACAACTCCGGAATAAAAAAGAATGAGGCAAAATTTTATCAAGTCTTAGCCTCACTGCCCCTGGAGACTGTCAATCGACTGCCAGAGGATATTTTTGAAGGAAAAAAATACATCAACCTGAAGACGGAAGTCATAAGACTTTTCGAAAAGAGCAAGCCCGAACTTTTGGACAAACTCATACCGTCTTCCCCACTTACCGGCCGGCCCTCACTGAATTTGGAAGAACTAAGGAGGACAGCACTTCAAGGAGGAGTCGGTGAAGATTTAGTGCGACATAAATTCGTTCAGTCCTTGCTGCCCAGCATAGCATCTGTAATCGCGTCGCAAAAGGACTTATCGGTGGCCCAGCTAGGTAAATTAGCGGATGAATTGATTATGTTCTACAAAGCGCAATTAATAGTGCATATAATCGTGATTTTAATAATAGTGCATTTAGAAATCGTGAATATAATAATTATGCATTTAATGATCGTGCAGTTAATAATTGTGGATATAGAGATAGTGAATAACGCCGCGAATTCGTGGTCAGGGCATAATAACAGTGGCTATAAGCATAATATCCCGGTGGGCTTACGGCCATTTAGTAGGGAGCAAAAACCTATGGTGTGCCGCGCTTATATTTATTTCGGTGAAAAGGCAAACACGTGTAAACCCTGGTGCAGGTGGCAAAAGAGAGGTGAGACTTTGCAAATGCAGCCTTCCTCTAGGCCATCTTAGCCGCTTCCGGCGGAAAGCTAGCGCATGCCATAGCTAGCGCGGCCGCTGGCGTGCCATCTGTTTTCAAGATCGCCGCAAAAATATTTAATAAAAAAATGCGAATATTTAATAAATACGAGGGCGAGTGTGTCTATCGTACCGGCCAAACTGGTGCGATTAGGTGAAGTGCACGAATCGGGAGTCAACATTTCCACGGCAAATGGCGGAAAAATTAAGGTGCACGGAGAGGTGCACGCTGATATTGCCAACCCGTATCCGGCGATCATTTAGGTGGTCGTTCGTAGTCGCCGATACCACCTCTCCAATTTTGGGAATCGATTTCCTGAGGCATTTCGATCTCTTGGTCTATTGTGCACGCAGCAAACGAAGCTTGCCACAGCCATGAAGATCTCCGAGAAGCCTTCAGTTGCACTGGTAACTGGTGACCTCCTTAACGTAACCCACCATGCTGTCCAATCGTGGAAAAGTTTGAGGCTCTGTATGGGCCCGCCTCCACTCAACCATAACCATCCCTGCGACAGCCAGTAGAACACGCCATTGACACTGGCAGTGCCCCGCCGACGTTTGCAGAAAAACAAAGTCGTAAAGGCCAGAATTGAGGAATTATCAAAGGAAGGGATCATGTGTCCCTCGAAATCACCATGGGCCTTGCCGATCCATTTAGTGCCGAAGAAGTCACCCGGAGAATACAAGATGATTGGAGAGTTCCGGGCTCTAAATGCCATCACGAAGCCCGACAGGTATCCGTTACCACGAATCCAAAGTTTAGCAGACAACTTTCACGGGAAAATGATTTTCTCAAAGTTAGATCTAGTCCGTGCTTATCATCAAATCACGATGAGCCCAGCGGACATTGAAAAGACAGCTATCGCAACACCTATTGGTTTGTGGGAGTAAGTCAATCTTCCATTTGGCCTGAGGAATGCGAGCTGCACCTTCCAAAGAAAATATGGACTGCATCTTTCGTGGATTAGAGAAGACCACCTGAAGCATCTGGAAGAAGTATTCAAAATCCTGCACGAAAATGGCCTAAAGATTTCCCTGGATTTCGCAGGAGAAGAAATTGGATTTCTTGGGCACCATTTATCGCAGGAGGGAATTATGCCACCAATCCCCAAAATTAAAGAAATAGAAGAGATGCCAGTGCCGAAAGACCGAAGTGACTTCGCCGATATTTCGGCATGATGGGATACTATCGCAAAATGATGCCCAATTTCGCAGAGATTGCAGCCCCCTTGCTCGAGCTTTTGCGCCTGCAACCAAAGGCTCGCGAATTAATTTGGAGCGAGGAGGAGCGCAATGCCTTCAAGAAGACCAAAGTTGCCTTAGTGGAGTCCGTTACATAACTCCAACCAATCACAGGCTCCAATGGACTGATAGGTAGCTAAGCACCGCCTCAGCGACCCAAGGAAGGCGGAGCTACGCGTCGCATCCAAAATGCTGCCTGGTATAAGAGAACATTTTATTCAAAGGATTATTGGATTGATTCATTTATTCAGTAATTAATTATTACTCTTAATTCACCGATCTGCGAATCTCCATTATTCTTGTCATTATAATTCGATTTAGCATATTCCGTTGAGCAAAGTAAATCTTTACCGTAGGTATAAAAATACAAGTGTTTAATTCTTTCACAAAGGAGCCTTTTACTTACAAACCTTGATTGGTTAATACCCCTCGGACCGTACCTCAAGAAACCTGTAAGCAAGCCACCATACCAAACCTTTATAAGATCACCTTGCAATCAAAACAAGGCCTACTTTCGCCGACCCTATACAGCTTCCTGATTCAGTTGATATATTTAAAGGTATGTCACTTTTGAATCCTACTGTTATTCTAAGCCAAACATCAAAGGGAAAATTTTCTGATTTGCCATTTTTCCACCTAATCGAGAATGTCAATGTAGTCGAAGACCCATACAGAAAAATTAGCCTAGTTGCGTGGAATGAAGAAGAAAACTTCAAACAAGATGGAATCCCTAAGGAAGCTTTAGAATTTTGGCAAGAAGTATCTAAACACAATAATTTTAAAGAACTGTCAAATTATGCCCTAACGTGCCAGCAAGTAACGCAATAGTTGAACGAATTTGTTCTTATGTAACATCCATCAAAACTAAACGCGGAAGCAGGATGCAAATTAAGTTGCTGGATTCACTTGTAAGAATCCGTTCATTCCTAAGTGATAACATGTGCTGCCGAAACTTTAAATGTACTGAAATGCTTCAAATGCACAACAGCAAAACCCTTTACGATTCGACTGCAGAAAAAGAACAAGATATTCAATATCTTGAGGAAGTTCTGTTAATTTAACAGCTGCGTTTCACTGTAAGTATTTTACTTTAATTAAAAGTATTTTAGATGTATGTAATTAAATATATATGCATAATTTATGCACACTTGTGTTGGTACGTTAATTCCCACAATTCAATCATTTTATTTCTGTGGCCAAATATTTTTCCAAAGTGGCCATATTTTCTTTAAAGTGTGGCCATAAGTTGCTGTGTTTATCTGGCAACCCTGGGGTGTCAGAAACGAGAAGAGGCTAAGATGGGGCCGGGCAGGGCGTTGATGGTCGTCATCACGGCGGTGGCCAAGGAAACAAATCGCCGTACCCGATAGGGGGACTCGCCTTACATTATATTTTCTTCTTAAAAAAAAATAAATGTCAACTCTTTGTCCGCGCATTCTATTAACAAGTATCTCTGTTGCCTACGAAACATTAAAGTCGTGTCATAAGTCTCTTGACTAAATAAATAAATATTTTAAAAATATAGGTTCGTGTACATAAGTTTGCGTTCAATATATATTTGAATTTGATTCAACCACTCTAGGACTAGCACCATTCAATTTTTTTTTAGCAATTGCCCCACAGCTTAGTAATCGTTTGTTAAGGGCTTTCAAATCCGCGTAGCCTTTGCATTCAAATATTGACTATCACAGGGCACGAAGACAAATATGACTTGAAAAAAATAAGTGTTTATTTTCATTCTCGATTTCGTGCAATGAACAATAGGAGGGGAAGGGCGTCGAAATATATAAAAAATGTTAGTTTCTTATTCCACACTACGGAAAAAGTTTAAAACAGTCATTTTAACATTTTGTATAAATATTAAAGACACTCAACCAACCCTATCCTAAGGTTGCACTATCTGGTTTCATTAAGGCAAATGGGGCCGGCGAGACATCACCCAGAAGACACTAAAACACCTTCGAATGCCGTAACTTAGCACACATACTCCATCACCCCACTAAAGATCGATAGACCTGGGATGTTGGTGTCGGCCTGACTCAAGGAAGAGAGGTATGGAGGGAAAAATGTAAGACAATCTCCTCGTATATTAATTTCTTAAAAAATGAGGCCAATATACTCTTGTATGTTTTAGAGTAATTTTTTTAAAAAACGGATTTCTTTTGTGAATGTGTGTTTGTTTCTTACCAGGTTGTTTGTATGACAAGCATAATCTACATATTCAGCGGTTATTTCACCTCCCACATTTATATATTCTTTAACATCGTAACAAAAACTGGAAGATATGTTGCTGTCGAGTGGGTAGAATAATTGCGGAAGTACTCGTATGTGAGTGATTGTAGTGTGCGAGGAAATTAAAATGGTTTGCAAAAAATGTAAAATTTGAAATTTCAGGTAACTGCATATTTATTCCACTTCTGAGCTTCCGATGGTCAATAAAATCGATCGGGACATCCATAAGCCCAATGACCTCTACGACCTGAAAAGCAAAGCCGTAAATTAACGTTCAACACCTTTTAAAGTATCTGGTTTATTTTACATTGGATACAAAAGTCTGATAAGATTTAAACACCAACAGATCTTTGAGGAGATATGGGAAAAAAAAATTGAAACTAAGTGCCAGCTATGTGATGGGTGTAAAAGTGGGGCAAAGTCGGATCTTTACGTATTTCCTTTAAGCAGGGAGGACGCACAATGCGTCGACAGAGACTTATGGGCCACCACGTTACACATCTCAGCCACTTTCCTGTCTTAGTTAGGGTGTTGGCTATAGCGCCAGCTACCTCAAACAAACTATGCCGACCAGGAGGAGTTCTCTCAGAATACAGTACTCCGTGAATGTCGGTTATGTGTCTGGATTATGAAAATGTGCTTGGTTTCTGGTGGGTGGAGGTGCAAATGCCTGTGTTGGTGAGGGCGAGCCATGGGAGGGAAATTTCTTAATGGTAGAAGTATGAATGAATAAGAGTTTGGGAGATGTCCACCGAGAGATATGAAGGATCACTGTGTGTGTGTGTGTGTGCAGATTGTTTTATTTCTGATAATTAGCCGGGGTTTATTACTTGCGCTTTTTGAGAAATTAGAAGCCATTTTATGTTGGTGGTACTGTGTGGAAGTTTAGTCTATTGTCGCTATTACAGTAGAATGGTGGCGTGGGTTGATTTAAGTCTTTTTGTCTGAGCTAAGTGATGTACGTCGGTAGAACGGTGCTTGTTGAGTGTAATAGGTATAATCGATCCACGTTGTGACGTGTCGAGTGGGCAATTTTGTTGAGTACTAGACGCTTCATGATTTTGAATGGGCTGAAGACTTAAGAAATGGACAGTATGATGTGTAGTCCGGGTGGGTGGGGCATTTATTTTGCTTGAAGAAAAATATTATTAGGTGGGCCTATTTCCAGACATTTGGAATAGGTTTAAGGTAAGTTACCAGTGGGTTACTTCCCAACCCAAGTGGAATCTATATGGCGGCTAGGGTGAACCGAGACAAATCATCTATAACAGGTGGAGGAGACCACTTTGTGACAAAAATTAAAAAAAACGACGGGTTAAAAGATTCCTCCGCTAATATGAATCGAAGACGGGTGTGTTGAGGAATAGTTAAAAGGGTCGGGAAACAGGACAACCGGAGAATGGCAAAATGGCTACAATCCAATAAAAGGTGGGCAGCCGATTGGTCCCCACCCCCAAAAAGACAGCAAGGGCTGATATGAGCATCATCCGAAACAAGATGGCCGTGAGTAAGTCTCGTGTGGCCAATGCGAACTCGGCAAAGGGCCACCTCCAACGACCGCATTCTATGACGACTCGAGGGCCAAGAGCGAATAGAATTTTTAATTTTGTATAGTTTGGATGTTGAACAGTCATCCCATTCATTCTGCCACAGTTGAAAAATATATTTTCTTATTGAAGGAAAGTAGTCCCTAAAAGGCAGAGCCGAGTTCTCAGGGGACACAGAATGTGCTGAGCGGACCAGCCGATCAGCCTTCTCGTTGCCCAGGACCCCCACATGCCCAGGGACCCAGCAAAAAATAATTCTATATCGGGACGCATTTTGGATCAGCCAGTTTCAAATTTCTGTGACTAGGGGATGGGACGCATTAAAAGATCTATCTAATTCACTGTAAAACACTCCTTGAGTCGGAAAAAATGACAAAATCACTAAAAGGTAAAATTTGGATGAGTCTAAAGGCTAAAAGGATTGCTGAAAGTTCAGCGGTAAAAATGGATGCTGCTGGCGGTAAAGATAGAGTTAGGAATTCTCGTCCTGGGTAGATGGCTGCGGCACCCACGCCACTGTCCGACTTAGAGCCATCCGTGTATAATGGGCAGCATTGTTTGTGCGAGGTCGAATGCTCTAAGAACAGGCTCGTAATGATGCGAGGGTGCATGGAGGACTTCTCCAGGGTCCCCATGTTGGTACATACTGTGGGGAGAGGAGCACGCCAACTAGGGGTCAGTAAAGATGGAAGGATAAGGACCCGAGGAGTACCCAGGTTAGAGAGATGATCTCCTATGCGAAGGTTCAAAGGGCGGGGTAAAGATGGCAACTTATCATATGCCGCCGTTGATTCGGCAGCATACAGGCATCTGTAGACCTCTGATACAGGGGCTTGCTGTACTCGGCAGAGGTATCGCATGCAGATTTGAAGTCTATGGTAGGGCAAAGGAAGTACCCCACTCTCGCAGTAAAGGCTGTTGACAGGAGAAGTACGGAAGGCTCCACTAGAAAGGCGAACTCCGAGGTTTCGAATGGGGTTCAGCATTTAAAGGGCTGAAGGGGAAGCCGATGAGTAAATTTGACAGCCATAATCCAATTTGGATTGGACGAGGGCTGTGTATAATGTCCACAATATTTGTCGGTCACTGCCTCACGAAGTGTGTGAGAGGACTTTCAAAATGTCTAGAGCCCGCAGACAGCCTGTTCGAAGTCGACGTAGGTGTGGTAACCAGGATAACTTTGGATCGAGTGTTACGCCAAGGAACCGAAACTCGGAGACAAACTCTATATCTTCGCCTTGTAGGGAGATATATGGCGGGACAAGAACCCCTCTGACTCGGTGGAAATACATTGCTTTGGTTTTGTTCGTGGAAAAGCGGAATCCTTTAAGTTGTGCTCTTTTGGATACAACATCGGCCGCCAGTTGTAGCCGAAGCGCTGCTGATGGAAGGCGAGGTGAGGAACAGTATAGTGCTAAATCATCGACAAACAGAGTTGCCGAATCACCCTCTGGGAGAGGCGAAATAATAACATTGATGGCAATTATAAAACATAAGACACTTAAAACACTGCCCTGAGGAACT
The DNA here is from genome assembly GCA_963969495.1 of Ceratothoa steindachneri. Classification (NCBI taxonomy): domain Eukaryota; kingdom Metazoa; phylum Arthropoda; class Malacostraca; order Isopoda; family Cymothoidae; genus Ceratothoa; species Ceratothoa steindachneri. The sequence continues at coordinate 112,683,963 of OZ018320.1, read as the reverse complement.
CCCTCCTCTTGGGGTTGCAGGTCAAAGTATGCGTCTCCAACACGTACCTTGAAGGATCGAGATGCTAAGAAACTTTGAATAAGTGAAGGTAAAAGGCCTCTCATCCCCTAGACGTATAGCTGCTTCAAGATGCCGTATCTCCATGTTGTGTCGTAGGCTTTCTCAATAGCGAAAAATATGGCCAGGACTCGGTGCTTTAATGAGAAAGCTTTCCAGACCGATCCCTCGAAACGTACTAGTAGGTCAAGGGTACTATGACCTTTGCGGAAGCCACATTGAAATGGAGAGAGGAGGTCATTGGTTTCTAGGAACCAGTTTAGGCGCTCCAATATCATTTTTTCCAGCAACTTACTCAAACAGCTGGTGAGAGCTATAGGGCGGTAGTGATCTGCATCCAACCCGTCCCTGCCCGGTTTGACAAAGGGAAGGATGATCCCAATGCGCCATGATGACGGGTAAAAACCCTTCACCCATATAAGGTTGTACAAATCAAGTAAGAAGAGAGTAGAGTGTGCATATAGGTGCCGAATCATATCGAAATGGATCTCATCAAGGCTAGGGAAAGTAGATATGCAAAGGGACAAAGCGCTATGTAGCTCATGGATGCTGAATAGAGCGTTATACAGAAGGTTAGATTTTGTTGTTAAGTTGAGAGAATGAGATTCTTCCTTTGATTTGTAGGATTGAAAAGCCTTATCGTAACGGCTGACGGCGCGGAAATGGTCAGCAAAAGCATTGCTGACCGCCAGGCCGTCATTCTCCAAGGAACCGTCTAAGTTGAGTTTGGGGGTATGATGATTAACATAACGGCCCCTGATCTTATTAATCCTCTTCCAGATTTTAGCAGTAGGTGTCAGAGAGGAAATTGATGAAACGTAATGAATTTCGGCGAGCCTGACGAAGGGTTCTTTGGCGAAGCGCACGAGCTCGGTTTCGGTCAACCTTGTTGCACAAAGTTGGGTTCTTTCGGAATCGGGCATGGGCTAACTTGTAATTTTTAATAGCTGTTGCACGCGTCGAGGTCCACCAGGGCACGGTTGAGCGGCCCGTGGCAGGTCGCCTCCGTGGGAAGGTCTGTGTTGCTACATTGTAGATAGTCGATGTAAAGTATTCTACTGCCGCGTTCACTCCATTGAAGGTTCCCAAGGATGCATTTGTGAAGGACGCCTCTTGGAAACCTTCCCAATCTGCATGACCTAAGTCCCACTTAAGGGGCATAGTTGTATGAGGGCTAACTTGAAGGGCCGATAAGACAATAGGGAAGTGGTCACTCCCATGGAGATCGTCAAGAATTGATCATCGAAATTCCGTGAAGCAATCAGGGGAACAAACAGATAGGTCAACACAGCTAAAAGAGTCCGTCTGGACATGATAAGAGGTAAAATCGCCAGTATTTAAGACACAAAGAAAGTCTGATAATAAAAGAGACTCTAAAACACTACCTTTGGCATTTCGAGTGATGTCACCCCAGTATGGGTGACGGGCGTTGAAATCTCCTAGTAATAAGAATGGGGAGGGCAACTGGTCTATAAGTTCTAAAAGATCGGATCTTGACAATGATAAACAAGGGGGTAGGTAAATAGAGGAAACGGTAAAAAGCTTAGTAAGAAAAACCCTCACGGCAACAGCTTGGAGGGTAGTATGTAGGGAGATGGGAGAAACATGGTGGGATGAAGATACCATGATTGACACCCCCCCATGAGATGGGCTTCCAGCAGGAGCTATAGAGTTGAAAGTGAGAAAGCCGAGTACCGGCGGAAAGGGCCGTATACCCAGTTTATTCTCCTGAAGACAAATAACAGCGGGTTGGATAGTCGTCAAAAGAATTTTGAGTTCTTCCCACTTTGGAAGAACGCCTCGATAATTCCATTGTAAAATGGAAGATATTATGTGTGACGATTAGATACCACTGTGGATATCTTTTTCTCTTTTGAGGTCGATATTGTATTTGAGGTTCGTCCCAAAGAGCTTGGGAGACGGAGAGCTGATTTTGAGGAGCCTGCTTTTGCAGGGGGAGAGATCCTAGAGGGAGCAGTAACTGGGGCTTTTTTCGAGGGTTTTGGAGAACCGACCAAGGCCCTTGATTGTAATTCGGGCTCACAACCTGGCGGAAAAGGAAGATCAAGAAGGGATTTTCGGCCGGTAGATCCGGATTCATGGGGCGAGGGTATTTTCGGTATCTGAGGAGTTGGTCCAACCGCCGCGATTGGTGATGTTGGAATATCAACTGCTTCCATCGGATCTTGGGTTGAAGGGTGATCTAAGCGAAGTGTGTGGAGCTGGGTGTATATCTGCCATCGTTTGGATCAGGATGGGGCCTAAATCCTGTGAAGGGCGGGACGGACTTAAGGGCATAGAATGTTCAGCCATAGGGAAGGAGTCCATTGAAGATTCTCGGGGTTCGGCCGAGTCAGCTCCAGAGGCTGCCCGCTTATTGGTGGTCGATGACCCAGGTGAGGAATCCTTCCTCTTACCACTGGGCTTTGGGTCTAGGGGCCGGGTGGATGAACCTTCACTGGTCGATGTTGAGGATTCTTTCAAATAGCGTCTGATGTCTTCAAGTGTCTCACCCTGAGCCTCTCTCCCAGCTAGAGCTGCTGAAGAGAGGGGGGGCTACATTGGTTATCTCGGTGTGAGAGTGATGCTTCGACTGCATATTCTGAATGTTTTCGATGCTGCGAGTAGATCTAGGGTGAAGTGCTTCAGGCTGGTCGGAACTCGCGCGTGATGGTCGGTTTCGTCCAGCGTCACGTAAAACGTCAGAGAAGAGCCGGCCGAGTGGCGAGGTTTGTGCTCGGGCACGCTGGCGGGCCTCTCTTATATCTAGACGTAGGGAGTCGCGCAAAGCGAGAACTTCTTTTCATATAAAAATATAGAGCAGAATTTTGACGCAGCACTGTGGGTACCTCAGCAGTTGGCACAGCGGGGTATTTTGGTGCATTCGGGGTCATGGTAGTCAGAGCTACAATTCACGCAGGAGCGAGGGTGCCGAAAGGCACGGCCAACATGTCCAAATTGATTGCAATTGAAGCAGCGTCTGGGTAGTTCGAAGTAGGGACTTACCGGGACACGAAGGTACCCAGCTTTAATATGCTGCGGCAGTTCTTGTCGTTCAAATGTTAAAATCAGTGTGGCGGTTGGGACTTTAGTGGAGTCTAATGTTTAATTACCCTGTGTACGTGTGTGACACGTTGGGTACTGAGCTTACTCTGAAGGCGGGTGGGGTCGTAGTACTTTAGTTCGTTTGAACGGACGACACCTTTGACAAAATTCAGACACGGATGGGGCGAGACAGTTATTGGAATTTCAGCCTATCGAAGATAGATTTCACACAAGGTTGTGTTGAGAGTGGGATGACACCTCGACTACGACATCACCACTTCCTCTTGACCACATCCGGCGGGGTTCACCACAGCGGGACTCAAAAGATTCATTGATGTCAAACACATTGACTTTTGCAAGTGGGATGTTGGATGATGAATTCATGATAAGAAAGCGAGGATAATCAAGATCTGGGTCTAGTTCTTTGGAATAGGGGTCCAACGAGCGAGGGAAGGATGAAAGGGGAGCTAAAGAACGTTTGGAACGAGAACCCTTACGAGAAGGGGAGGTCTTTAGTTTATGGCTAGCCATTGCAAAAAGAAAAAAACTTCGCATTCTCCCTCAGGGCTCCCCACCATGGAGGCCTACAAGGGCCCGGCACTACTGCAACTATACAATCAGTTACGTCCGGTATGTCCTCTTGGAGAATGGATACGGATCCACCACGCCATCTTTTGAAACCTAAGAGGCTGCCCGAGTTCTCCTACGCACGGAGAAAAGGAGCCAACGATGGGTTTCTCCTTGGGCATGCGGTAACGAAGGCGGTGGAGATGCCCAGCCTATTCCACCTTCATGAAAGAACAATTCGGAATCAATCCATAAAACGAGCAGAGGTCGGGTATCTATAAAGGCCACTAGATAGGTGAAGGAAGAGGGGGAAATATTTGGGCAGTGGAAGAGCGTAATAGAGGAGGAAAGAAAGAGGGTATGTTAAAAGTCTTGTTGGCAGCACCATGGGTCCCCTAAGGGGCCCAGGGCTGATGCCCCCTCGCCACGAGAAGGCCAGAGCCTCTCTGGGAACAACGCCTGAAGAAAAGATCCCAGAGAGGGAGGGGGCATTTGGAATAGAGTTGTGTGGGATTGAATGAGTAAACAACCCATACACCACCATCAGCAAACCATTCAACAGCTTCTCTTTACACACCAAAACCCGATACTATTCTCCATCCCCCAATCATTATAGAAGTCGCCCTCAATTTTTCCATACCTTAAGCGAATTCATGTACACCAACTACTAGAATGCTAAATGGAAATACTTCACCAAATATATAGAACAAAACTACAAGACTACTGCTATCAAGTCAGCTGCATAAACATAGCCTATTAACAATTCCCCAATATACTTAGCAGCAGGCAAATAAATTCAGTGACGGAACATAACCATTTAAAACTCAAGCATTTATCAGAGTTTTTTTTTAAATTTTGAGAGCCCATCTGGCGACTGCCTACTAGAAATTCAAGGATTAGTTCAAAGACTCAAGGACCATAAAGCTCGCAAATGCAAGGGCTCACCAAGATTGTAAAATTCATTTATCAAGGTTTTATATTAAGCTTAAAGTTAAATATTTCCCCTTGTTTTACTTTAATAAGATAAAGCAGTTATCTAATTACGTACTTTTTCTTTTCTGGCAGATGAACCTGATACAAATTTGAAATGAAATGCTGAGGATATGCCAAAAATTACAAAAATATTGCTATTGCGTTAGACAAAGTGAAAAGCAGCTCCTGCAATATTGGTGATGTTAGAGAAAAATGGAGAACTATTCAAACATCATTAACAAGTGAATTCAAAGGTGATAGGTGAAAAATAAAATAGAGAAACATGTGACTGAAGCCCTAACTCCAGTGCACTACTTGGCATATATGCTTCATCCATTTTCTGAAGGCAAGAAGCTCAATCCAGATGAAGAAGCTGATGCAATGGAATATGCACATGCAGAACACCCTGACGCCATGCTAGACATAATGAAATACAAAGCCAGAACATCACTATTTCTTTCTTATTTGTTTATACATAGATAAATCATTGATAATTGGTCCCTATGTTTGGTGGCTATCACTCAGACGTTCTATATCTGATGGTATGAAAAACCTTGCAACCGAGCTGTTTACCACAACTGCTTCTTCAGTTGGAGTTGAGAGAATTTACCCTTCTTTTAGCTTTGTACAGTCCAAGCTAAAAGAAGAGACTTGGATCAGAAAGCGCAGCAAAACTTGTATTCATTTACAAAAGCCTGAATGCCAAAGAAATGAAATAATGGAATATGAATACTAATTAATTAATGGAATTTTAATGCAGATAGAGGCACTTTTGAATTGATGTTCATATTCATGGAATAAATGCCTATAGGAAATTGCTTGTTTGTTTTTATCCTAAAATAAAAGTTACAATTATGAATTTAATTTATTGATGGAGCAATAATGATATTAATAAAATATATAAATAGACTCAATCTGAAAAAAATATAAAAAAAATTATAAAATAAAAAAAATCATTGATTTTTTTTTAATCCTCAACCCTGGTTGTGGGAAAAAACACCCAATCACAGATTTCGGCTACAACATGGTTAAACATGATGTACCAGATACCCCGGAGTTGGTTTAGAAAATTCCAAGGGGCAAGGCACTCTTGTAGTGAACTATTGGGAACATGGCTAGTAGCAATTGTATCCCCCTAATCTAGCTAGGGCTTCTCATGAGGCTACTGGCTCGATCAACTCCGCTAAGTCACTGGAATTCCTCCAGTAGTCAGATAATTTATGTACCTATCTGTAGGAGCAATTATTGTCATGTCAGGTTCCAAGTATTAATATGTTGAGATTGTGTGTCGTTGAATGCAATAGATGCGTTTTTAGGGGGTAAATTTGGGGTTAGGACTACATGGCATCCTTGATAGGGCGACAAGTGAGTCGTATTAAGAATCTTAATGCTGGATCAATATCTGATGGAATGGATTTTAGGAAAGTGTTTGGCCCTGGTTTGTAGTGCATAATGGAGGCTTGGTTTTCAGGTGGTGGGATGCCTTGAAGAGGTCAAATTGTATAACTCAAAGAGGATCGATGGTGCTTCTAAGACCGCTATTTATCTTATCTATCATTCTAAGATCGGAGTAGATGACGTGATAGATTGTTTGGGGATCCACGAGAGGTTTAATAATAGAGAATGGCGGACGGAGAGTTTTGCTGTGTAAAGACAAGGGAAAAAGATGGGCATGATCAAAGGAAGGTATTACTGGGTTTCGATGGAGCGCGTGCTTAGCGCCGAGGGCGGCCACATTGATTAATATTACAATTTAAATACATTTATATGTCAAAACAATAAACACCTGTCTACCCGCATCCAAACTATCAATGTTTGTTTATTGATTTTTTTTTTTAAGAGCTTCATCTGGCGACTGTCTACTTGGGCATTAGTCGCCGTATTAAAACTGGCCTAGTTCTAGGCTACTTTAAAATAAAATTTAAGAAAAAAAAACACCCCAAAAAGGGGGAAGGAAGCAAGCTCCTGCGTCGGGGGAGGTCCCCCCGGCGCAGGAGCGTGCAACCTAAAGTAAAAAAAACAAATGAAAAAAACAAAACAACCCCACCCCCCAAAAACCCAGCTTAAATAATAGGGAGAAGGCCGGCCTCCCCCCAAAAGTCAACTAGCCCACCAGTCAATGAGCACGCACTCGTCACGACTACAAGGGACAGGCGGTGGGGACCCCGCCATCCCGGTACCGGTATCGTGCGCGAAGATCACCCAGACTGGGACATTCCACAAGAATGTGCCGAACAGTCTGGGGGGACGACGCAGTCGTCTCAATAGGGCGCAGGCGAGCACTCCATCAAATAGCGATGCGTCACCCGAGTGTGTCCGATTCGGAGACGACAGAAAGTGACCTGAAGCCGTCGGGGCATTGGGGGATAGGTCCATGGGAACGGCCGCGGCGCAATGGCACCCAACTTTAAGTTCCCTTCGACCGTCTCCCATCTTCTTTGCCAAGCAGTCCGAAGAGCTGCCCGTATTCCTGCCATGTAGTCTGTGTGAGGAAGAGCGAAACGCTGGTCCGGTCGCAGAATCCTCGCGGACTCTTTGGCGCGCTCATTCCCCGCAATTCCTACATGTCCAGGAACCCAGCAGAAGATAATCTCGACATCTGCCCGGCTCGCCATAACCGTGGCGTCACGGATACCGCGAACCAGGGGATGTGGAGATTACAATGCCCCGAGAGCACTCAGGGCGCTTTGTGAGTCGCTATAGATCACAATCCGGTCTCCGAACCGGGCACGTCGCGTAATCTCCCGTACCGAGTGGTGTATTGCCACCAGCTCGGCCGTGAAGACAGACGCAGCACCTGGCAGAGCCCCGCTAACTTCAAACAGAGGGGATATACAGCGTGGAAGCCGACCCCCTCTTTGGACTTGGAGCCATCCGTATACACTGGCACGGTTCCAGCGTGACACGAGGTGTGCTCCAGAAAGGTCGAACGCAATATTCCCGGCGCCGTACAAACTTTGGGCGTCCTGGGCGGAACCAGGGGCGCCACCGGCCCGAGAGCTATATCTAGCTCTCGAAGGAGTTTCCTGGCCCTAAACCCAAAGGGCTTAGGGTATGACTGGCGTCTCTCGGCGGCATAGGCACCGTCGAGATCAGCTCCGGATGCAGTGAAAGCTGTTGGCGACTGAGGGAGGCGCCGGGCTCGCGCGTACAGGCAAGTGGTGCACTGCACGCGGCGCAGCGCGAGTGGCATCTCCCCAGCATCGACCAATAAGCTCTCAATGGGGGAAGTGCGGAAGGCACCGGTCGCAAGGCGGAGGCTGGTTTGGTGGAATGCTCGGCTGCGGATGCATAAAACTCGCATCCGTAGTCGAGCTTCGTACGATCAAAGGATCGATAAAAAAGTAGGGCAGTAGCCCTATCAGCGCCCCAAGCGCTGAACGTCACGGAACGGAGAATATCCATGGCGCGGGTACAAGAGACCCTAAGGCTGCGAATATGAGCCTCCCAGGTGAGGCGTCGGTCGAATACAAGACCAAGGAAACAGTGACCCTCAACCACATCCAGGAGCACCCCATTAAGAAACAAATCTGGGTCGGGTTGGAGCCGTGGATGGCGGGAGAAATGCACCATCTTAGTCTTGGCCAAAGAAAACCGAAACCTGTGCGCTTCGGCATAGCAAGAGACGCGTTCAATGCCTGTTGGAGTCGACGCTCCAGAGTTGGCATCTGGGCCGCGCCCAAAGAGATCGAAAGGTCGTCCACGTAGAGCGTAGCGAGAACATCTTCCGGCAGCACCGAGGTGATGCCGTTGAGGCTCAGGGCAAAGAGTGTGACACTGAGGACACTTCCCTGCGGGACACCCTCTTCCTGCTCCTTTGGGCCGGAGAGAGCTACCCCCACCCTTACGAGGAATCGACGATCTCGCAAAAATCCAGATATAAAGACTGGGAGGCGTCCCCTCGCCCCCATCGTGTGGAGAGTCTCCATGATACCGTATCGCCATGAGGTATCATAGGCCTCCTCCAGATCGAAAAACATCGTGTCGTAGTGCTGTCTACGAAGGAAAGCCTCGCAGACGGTATTTTCCAGTCGGAGTGGAACTTGCGGAAGCCGCACTGTGCAGAAGACAGATGGCCTCCGCTCTCCTGGAAAAAGGCTAGTCTAACATTTACCAATTTCTCCATCAACTTGCACACGCAAGAGGTTAGAGAGATTGGGCGGAAACTGGTCGGAGTAGAGTGATCTCTCCCCGGTTTGCGAAAGGCGAGCACAGTAGCGATTCGCCAGGAATCTGGGAGAAGACCCTCCACCCAGATCATGTTTAACAAATCTAACAGAAAGGCCATGCCTCGCTCACCCAGGTGTCGAAGCATGGCGTACGGGACATCGTTCGGACCATGGGCGGTGTCCGCGCACGAAGCGAGAGCGGAGCGCAACTCGCTCCGAGTAAACCTGTCGTTGAAGGATTCTCTGCCTCTGGAGGTAAAGTCCAGCCGGCGGCCTTCCGCGACATAACGACGTGCATTAAATGCTGGCGGAGCAGCATCCCGGCTAGAGAATGCGGAAAAAGCGGTCGCCAAGGATTCCGCCACGGACGCGGGGTCCAAGATTGTGGTCCCATTCTCCTGGAGAACGGGAGGGGGGTCCTGCGAGAACTTGCCCCGAATCCTTTTGACTCGCTTCCACACCTCAGCTAAAGGGGTCTTCCCGTTAAGTGAAGACACGTATGCCCGCCAAGAGCGGCGGACGTGATTCGAAATATACCGGAACCTAGACCTAGCCCGACGAAATTCAGCGACAGTGAAATCGTTCGGGCGGCGCTTATAGAGCATGTAGGCATAACGCTTCTGTTTGAGGGCCGTCTCACACCCATCTGACCACCATGGGAGTGGTCGGCGTGCAAAACGGCCAGACGTCCTAGGAATAGTAGTCAGGCCCGCGGTGATGAGGTTGTCGGAGAAGAACTCAACGGCCTCATCTACCGACCTACACTCCTCGACTGAGATAGAGAATTCAGTCATTTCCTGAAATGCAGGCCACCGCGCCCGCACCAAGCACCACCGAGGTGGGCTCTCAGGCGGCAGTTGCCCTGAAAATGATATTTGAATGGGAAAGTGATCACTACCAGAGAAGTCATCGACCACCCCCCCATAATCAAAATCAGGCTGTGCATCCGAAAAGCACAAAGATAGGTCAAGGCAAGAAAATAAAGCGGTTCTCGGACAGTGATGCGTAAACTCATCCACGTTTAGGACACCCATCTCAAGCTCTTCGATCAGATCGGAAAGGACTTGTCCCCTGGGATTTATGGAGTAATCTACCCAGAGAAAATGCCTGCCGTTCTTATCTCCAAGCAAGAGAAAGGGCCTCGGCAACCGTGCCACGACGCAGCGGAAGTCCCCCGCGTCGAAGTCAGCTGACGGTGGAATGTACGCAGAAATGATAGTATACCTCCTATCCAGGTGCAGCTGCACAGCCACTTCCTGAAAGGAGGTATCTAAAGAGAAAGGAAGAACGGAGACATCATGCCGGGTGTAAACCGCGCATCCCCCAGCGCGGCCATCCCGCGGTGGTGGGGTCGCAAGACCCTTATACCCCGGGAGGGCAAGCAGGGGGCACGCGCCTAGCATGGTCTCCTGCAAAAAGATAGCTAACGGGGAACGGGACGAGACGAGCCTCCGCAGCTCCTCCCAGTTGGCCCGGAGTCCACGGCAATTCCATTGAAGGAATATGCCCTCCAGGCCAGGCTCGGAGGAGACGTGGGGGCCCTCCTCGAACAGAAGACCCTCACGGGAATGGCCGTACGCTTCCCGGGCGCTGTTAGCCGGACAAAGCGCTGAAGGCGCTCTCGCCTTTGAGGACTTATTGGGGGAGGTTAGGCTAGCCATGCGAGTCTTTTCCTCCCTCCGCCTCGAAACCTTAGGCGGGCGTTGCGGCTTCGGAGGCGGGGGGACCCTCTTTTCGAGGAACCACCGTCTCCGAGCCACTCCCTCCACTACTAGGCGTGGGCGAAGGAGCCGAAGTTCCTTTGTTGCTGTCCTCCTTTCGGGGGACAGCTTTAGGAACCCCGGAAGATGGCCTAGCGACCAACTTCAGGGGTGTTGCCTCCTGTGAGTCTTACGACTCGGTGGAGGCACGTGGCCGTTTCGCCTTACGGGAAGCGATCACGCTGTGGGAAGAGGGCAGAGCCCTGGTTTTAGCCGGGGCTGGGTATGAACCTTTTTTGCTGCCAGCTTTACCAGGGTAGCGCCCGGGTTGGGTAGAGCCCGCAGAAGGGCTCCGAATGGGCGCGGAAACAACCGTGCTCGTTGGCCTGGATGGGCCAAGAGCAGAGGGTGCCTTTCTAACTATTGAAGCATATGACGTCCCAGGCAGAGCCGGGCGCGCCAGGACCAAGTCCTTAGCCTCGCGGAATGAGAGTCGATCCTGGGCCTGAACGGCCAGGATTTCTTTCTCAAGGAGATATGCACCACATTGCTTCGAAGAAGCAGGGTGCGGCTCTCCGCAATTGACACACTTGGCCACACACGATTTGGACTTATCGTGTGCAACCTTTGAGCAATTTACACATAGTTCGGGTGACCCCGACTTTGCACGTCTACATGAGCGATTCGTATGGCCGAAGCGGTGACAGTAATAGCACGGCCGCGGCAGTGGCACGAATGCCTTTACGCGGTAGCGGTACCAACCGGCACGCACTGACTCAGGGAGCTTGTCACAGTCGAACGTGACGAAGAGTGTAGGGGTGGGTCTCGAGGCCCCTCCCTGTTTTCTCATCACACGTTCGACCTTGGTCGGCCAGCTCTAGGGTGATGTCCTCAATGGAGTAGTCAACGAGTTCCCTCGCATAAACTACTCCTTTCACAAAGTTCATGGTAGAGTGCGGTGTTACACTCACCGGGGTGCCATGAAGTGTCCGAAGAGCACTTATCTTGGCCGCCTCGGCGGGATTCGCCAGAAGGCTCCCGTCCGAGAAACAGGTCACCTTCGGCTCTCTACCAATTGCACTAGCTTACCCTCTCCTCTGATGGATCATGTTGCCCTTTGACAACATGGTGCCATCAGTGGAGCGAATAACGAGGAAGCCGCTTGAAGCCAGCAGGCTAGAAAACGCCAGGTAACCTCGTAATCAGGGGCCCCGATGTCATCGAGGCTCCGCCCTGTGCACTCTTGGTCTTAGTCAGGGGCTCCGCACACGGGAAGGTAGAGGGGCCGGATGTGCCGAACTTGGCTTGGTCGCCTACCAAAGTGGCAGCAGACCCATCCGTCCCCGCAGCCCTCGCGGATGGAGAGGAGCCCCGAGTCTTCTTGGTCTCTTTAGTCTTTTTCTTTTTTGGAGAGGAGGGCGGGAAATGAACTCGCTTCTCACCTCCGCCGGCAGAAGTCCCCAGGCCAGATGGACCGGTCTCAGCCAGGTCCCTCTCCGAAATGGAGAAGGTCCTGGTAGTCGTAGGGGCACCTGTCGGAGGAGATCCCTCCCCTCCTTGTACTGCCTCAGAGACCCTAGCCGTTTGAGGAGGACCTTGCATAGGGGCGGATTCGGGTTCGGTGTTTGGCGCCGAGCCCGGATTCCCCTCATGGAAGGCCCTACCGTCTGAGGCTGGGTTTCCTCAAGGACCATGTGTGTCACAGGAGGGGCCTCCAGTTGGCCATCCCCTCCCAAGACATCACAGGTTCCGTTGGCTGTATTGTCACTAGTCTTGTGTGGGGAGGCACAGGCCTTGACCCCGGCAAGGTTTAAAATTCTTGCCAGCAGGTCTTTTGAGGGAAGCGACCGAAGGGGACTGGCTTCCCTCTCCCCCCTAAGGGGGTTTGCCCTGCCGAGCCGCTTACACGAGGGGCGGTCGGAATTGGCTGCCTGCTGGCTTTCTTGGCAGTCCCCTTGGAAAGAAAAGAGGGGACTGCCGCTGGAAAAAGTGAGGTGCCCGAAAGCACCTCCAGAGAAGGGGGTGAGGAGGAGTCCCCTGCACCCGTAGGCGAAGGAGAGGAGTAAGCCTCCTCTCCGGTTAGATAAATATGGAGGGTCCCCTGCGCAAGCACAGGGGGGGGGACCTCCAGTTTTTCGGTGGAGCTGCCCGAGGGCGGCTCCGTTGTTGTTATAGGGGGAATTAAGGGGAGATGTTTTGTTTTTGCATCATTTGGGCATGGTTACGGGACGCAATCGCTCACCACCTCTCGCAGTAGCCCGCACTGCAAGAGGTGCTTACAGGCCCGGCAGAGCCAGGCGCCGCCATTTCGGACCACCCTTCCCGCCTGGTGGCCTGGCAGTCCATCGGCATGGCGGCTCCACCTTGAACACGGCGTAAAAAAGATAGATTTTGAAGACGAGAGGAAAGGGATGTGAGGAAGGTATGGGTGCGGATGAAGCAGGTTGTTAAAAACCAACCACCCCAGACCGGAGCTCAGGGGTTAGGGAACATTGTCCCCTCCCCCCTCAGCCCCGATCCGGGACGGTTGGCTGAGAAGAAGGTCAGCATCTACCCTGTGAAATTAGAGGCTGACCAGAGAAAGCTGTGGGAGAGGTTATTTGAAACGCGACGAAGTAGGGGAGAAATACAGGCTATCTGAAGGAAGGAAGAGTGGCTAAGCTAGGGCCGGACGGAGCGCTGGTTTGTTTATTGAGAGCGTCTTAACGAGTGTAACAGGCTTTTGCAATACTCGGTACCAGCGTTGCATCTGTGCTGCTGTGTAGACTTGCTTACTTTGTCGGTCTCAGGCTCTTCCGTCGAACCAGGTAGCATTAAAGAATGACGCAACGGCAGATGCTCTTTCCCATATTCTCTTGGGAAGGTTATTGAAAGTAATTCGGAGATGATTTATTCTGTCTTTGTATTCATGTAGGGAGGCCAGAGAAACTGGTTCAGCGATCTAGGGTGACCTCGGATTAAATTTCGGGGTGGGGGTGCTTTGTAGTAGGTCGCTTCGAGGTTGGTTTTGAAGTGTTATGCGTGTAGAGTGGGTGTGTGTTTTATTGTTCTGGTTCGGTGGGGCTGGAGGAAGGTCAGCTAATAATTAGATTTAGTAGGTAGGCGTGTATAGGGTTCGAGGGGCATTGCAACCTGAAGAATTGTGTACCTATACTGTTTAGATGGACTTCAATTGGGGAAACTTTTGTTTCAGTGTGGCGGTGGTGTAGCGAATTTTTGTTCCATAATTAAATACAGGAATCCGTGTCTTCACGTCCTAGAGTGATCGTTAACGTGAAGGGTAAAGGCCATAAGGCCGGCGAAAGGTTATAGATATGTAATAATTGGGCCCTCCTTCGCGATATTTGTTTCACTCATTAAAGAGCAAATAAGACTCAAATTTGTTGATGGTTTTAGCCACAATAAGATTTAAACATATATTCAATTAACTTTCAAGAAATTATTCAATGTCAATTGAGTTGGGGGCGTGGAAGGGTAACCTAGAGCCATCGGCTATAGGTAGCAAAGTGTGCTTGAACCATCAAAGCTGCATACAAATGTTAATGAGAGTTCAATGAAAATCGAATGCACCCACAACGCAATTGCGCAGCCAAGAACCGAGCTTCAAATTATGTAACTCCATAGATTCCTCTCGACGTAGGCAGGAGCAAAGACTCACCACAATTGTAGCACCGCCCGTACCCGCCGTAATAAACGTCAGAGTCTCCCGAAACACTCGTGGAGTCCGAGTAATTATCAAACGAGTTGTCGGAGCCACCATAAGAAGAGCTTCTTCTCGTACGGGTGTTAGGTGGAGAGTTGTCTGGCACAGTTACTACTTCAGGTGGAGGTGCAGGAGGATTGCCAACGGCATTGTGGGATGAGGAAGGAGCAGTACTGTTCGCCGCCGCGGCGCTCCTCCGAGTATGGATCCTTGAACGACTGTAAGAGGGGAAAAAAGGGGTGAGTGACAAAGGAAAAGGAAGGAGGTTTACCCGTGAAAGTCCTGGGTGGTCTAGTTGCGATGGCGAGTCGGCAGCGGAGGGTCAAAGAATCGGGGTCTTCCAATGGAGGGGTCAATGACGTACAAACCTCGCGGACCCAAGAATAGTTCCATTCGTGACGACGGAGGAGGTAAGAGTGCCTCGCCGGGATTAACAAACTGACGGCGACGAGAGGAGAGGGCAGAGTTCATGGCAGGGAGGTGTGGGGCCACGAGAGAAGGTGGAGGGGCACGATAGCGACTGGGTCCAAGATTCGTGGAGGGTGGATGCGATCGGTAAAAGACCAGGTTGGGGTGGCGAGGAGGATGGGGGTAGCGAGGAGGATGGGGGCGTTGTTGAGGGTCGGCTATTTGTTCCGACGTGTCCGTGAGTGGACCGGTTCGAATGTTAATGACACGAATTGGAGCTGAGCCCTGGCCTCCTGCCCCGATCTCCATGCCGCCTTGCATTTGCAAAGCGCCATCTGACAACCTGTTTCTTGAACTAAAAAATGGAAGAAGCAAATGAAAAATAAAATTAACTCGTCCAGCCATCGTTCATCCCTTTGCACATTTTTTTTAACGAACTAATCTGGCGGCTCAGTAAGGGCATAGTGGCCGAAATTAAGAATGATTTTCATATTTTTAGCCTACAAATAGGCAATATATATATATATATATATATATATATATATATATATATATATATATATATATATATATATATATATATAAATAAATAAAACTAACAGAAACCACAAGCAACTTAACCCCCCTCCCACACACAACTAAGTGTAAAAAAATAATAAAAAAGGTATGATCAGTGTTGATGGAAGGAGGCCCACTCTTTCCGAAAGCCTACCAAAATATCTGCAAAATCTATATACAATGGAGGCGACCAGCCTCTTCCAAGAACTCATCAAGTCCAGAGGCGGGAGCGCAGACACCCGCACATAGTACAAGTGACAAGAGGTAACTCGTCCCTCTACCGTGAGAGGTTAACGTGAGCGAAGACCCTCCAAACTGGGATTTACGACATAAATGTGCCGGACAATCTGGGAGGAGGGGGAATAGTCGTCGTAGAAAGGTTCAAGGAAACGATCCATCAGATGGTGCTGCGCCCCGCGCATGTGTCCGATTCGGATGTGGCAGAAAACGACTTGAAGCCGTATAAGCATTAAGGGGTAGGTCTATCAGAAAAGTGGCGGGGCAATGGCACGCAACTTTAGGTTTTCGTCGACCATCTCCCATCTCCTTTGCCATGCAACCTAAAAGGCTAACCCGATTTCTGCCATGTAATCTGAGAGGGGAAAAGTAAAACGCAGTTTGTTCGCCCATTCAGGCGGGAGACAATGTCAACATTCTCTCGAGTGGCAGTAGTCATGGCGTCATGGACGCTGTAAACAAATGAATGGGAAGATTCCAATGCCTCAAGGTCATGAGACAGGTGGCTTCCTCTATTCAAGAAATAAGCTAACCTAATATTTATAATTTCTCCATCGACTTCCACACCCATGAAGTTAGAGAAATTGGGCAGAAGACATGTTGAACGAAGCTAACAGAGAGGCAATCTATCGATACAAGGATTACAGGCTATCGTCTGGACGAGGGAAGAGCGGCTCAGTTAGCGTAAACAGGTCGTCGAAGGGTTCCTTGTCTATAGAGGTAAAGTCGAGTCGGCGGCCTAGAGCGAGCACACATGCTTTAAATGGTGGCGGAGCACTATCTATCCCGGCTAGAGAGTCGGGAAAAGTGTTCGCGAGACACCGCCTAGTACTAGGCTAGATTAAAAAAAAAAATAATAATAAAAAAAGGACAAGGATAGAAAAAGAACAAAAAGAGCAAAGCAAAAAGGCAACACGAAGGCGCTATGGGTAGGCCCCCCCCCTCCCTAGCGCAGGAACATGCGACCTGCAACAAATAGTCAAACAAAGTGGAGGAGGCCAGCCTCGTCCAAAAAGTCGTATAGTCTGCAAGTCTTGTGTGCACGAACCAGTCCCGAGTATAAGGGACAAGCGGTAGCGACCCCACTCGTACCGGTAGGTAACGTGCGGAAAGGTCATTCAGAGTGGGACAATTCAACATGAATATGCCGAACAGTCTGGGGGACAACGCAATCGTCATAATAAGGCACAGGCAAGCGCTCCATCAAATGGCGGTGCGTCCCACGAGTGTGTCCAATTCGGAGACGACAGAAAGCAGCCTGAAGCCGTCGCGACATTAGGGGAGGCGTCCATGGTAAAAGTTGAGGGGCAATTGCACGCAGATTTAAGTTTCCCTCGGACGTCTCCCTTCTTTGCCAAACAGTCAGAGGGCTGCCCGTACTCCTGCCATGTAATCGGTGTGGGTCAGAACGAAACGTAGGTATGGTCACCGAGTCCTCGCGGGATCTTTAGAGCCCTCATTCCCCGCAATTCCTACATGTCTAGGAATCCAGCAAAAGATAATCTTACATCCACCCGGCTCGCCAAAATCGTAGCGTCACGGATATCGCAAACCAGAGGATGCAGAGATTCCAATGCCATGAGTGTACTCAGGGCGCTTTGTGAGTAGCTAGATATCAAAATCCGGTCTACGAACTGGGCACGTCGCGTTATGTCACATGTTGCATCCAGCTGGGCCGTGAGGACAGACAAAGGGTCTCACTGATTTCAAACAGTGGGGATACGGCTTGGAAACCGACCACCTCTTGAAACTTGGGACCATCAGTATTCAAATTCAATTCAAATCTTTATTGATTAAAAACATTACAAAATAAAAATAATTATACAAAATTACGTCACAGGAATATATAGGTAACGCTTCTAATCAAGCCCATGGCATGGTTCCAGAGTGACACGGAGTGTGCTCCAAAAAGGCCGAAAGCAATACTTCCGGTGATTTAGCTTTGGGACCTCTCCAGGGTGGCATTCTGGGCAGAACCAGGGGCGCCACCGAGCCGAGAGCTATACCGAGCTCTCTAAGAAGTTTCCTAGACCTAAACTCAAAGAGCTTAGGGTATGACTGGCGACTCTTGGCGACATAGGCACCGTCGAGATCAGCAGCGGATGTAGTGAAAGCTTTTGGCGAATGAGGGAGGCTGCGAGCTCGCGCTTACAGGCAAATAATGCACTGTGCACGCGCAGAGTGAGTGACATCTCCACAGGATCGACAAGTATGCTCTTACAGGGGAACATGCGCAAGGTATTAGTCGCCAGGCGGAGACCGGTGTGATGGATGGAGTCTACCTTCCGCAATACACGTTTGGCTCCCAATGCATAAAACTCGCAACCGTAGTCAGCTCCGAACGAACAGAGGAACAATAGAAAAGTAAGGCAGTAGCCCTATCAGCACCCCAAGAGCTGAACGTCAGGAAAGAAGAATATCGAAGGCGCGGGTACAAGAGACCCTTAGGCTGCAAATATGAGCCTCCTAGGTGATGCGTCGGTCAAAAACAAGACCAAAGAAACGGTACGAATCTACCACTTCCAGGCGAACCCCATTTAGAAACAAGTCTGGGTTAGGGTGGAGCCGTGGATAGCGGCAGAAGTGTGCAACCTTAGTACTGGCCAAGAAAAACCGAAACCTGTGCGGTTTGGCTGAGTGAGAGACGCGGTTCAATGCCTGTTGGAGTGGACATTCCAGAGTTACATCTGAAGCGCAACATAAGTGATCGAAAGGTCATCCACGTAAAGTGTAGCGAGACCACCTTTCGGCAGCACCGAGGTTATACCGTTGATGCTCAGGGCTAAGAGTGTGACACTGAGGACACCCTCTTCCGGCTCCATTGGGTCAGCAGAGAGGGCTCCCTCACACGTATGCGGAATGGACGATCTGGCAAAAATTCAGAAAAAAAACCGTGACGTAGTGCTGTCTACGAAGGAAGGCCTCGCAGACGGCACTTTCCGATCGGAGCAGAGAATCAGACGTGGACTGGAACTTGCGGATGCGCACTGTGCGGAAGAGAGGTGGCCTCCGTTGTCCAGAAAAAAGGATAATCTAACTTTTACCAATTTTTCCATCAACTTG
The DNA here is from genome assembly GCA_963969495.1 of Ceratothoa steindachneri. Classification (NCBI taxonomy): domain Eukaryota; kingdom Metazoa; phylum Arthropoda; class Malacostraca; order Isopoda; family Cymothoidae; genus Ceratothoa; species Ceratothoa steindachneri. The sequence goes on along the minus strand of OZ018320.1, from coordinate 112,665,484 downwards.
CACATGCAGAAGGTTAGAAAGTTTGAGAGGAAACCGGACGGGGTACAGTCAGCTCTCCCCGGTTTGCGAAAAGCGAGCACAGTAGCCATTCGCCAAGTCTGCACGGCAGGAAGAGCGCTTGGCGTGCTTCGAAACATACAGAACCTAGCCTAGCTCGAGTAACTTCACCAACAGTGAAATCGTTCGGACGGCGCTTATAGCGCATGTAGGCATAATGCTTTTGTTTAAGGGCCGTCTCACACTCGGCTGACCATCACGGAAGCAGTCAGGGTGCAAAACGGCCAGACGTTCTCGGAATAGTAGTCAGGCACAAGGTAATGATGTTGCTGGAGAACTCAACGGCCTCATCCAATGACCTAAACTCTTCGACTGGGACAGAGAAATGAGTCATTCCCTGAAATGCGAACCATCGCACCCGCGTGAAGCACCACCGGAGGAGAGGGGGATCTCTCTGGCGGCAGCGGTCGACAAAATGATATTTGAATGGGAAAGTGATCACTACCATGTAGGTCATCGACTAACCCACTCACCCAAAATCGGGCTGTGCATCGGGAGAACACAAGGATAGATCAAAATAGGAAAATGAAGCGGTTCTCGGGCCGTGATGCATAAACGCATCCATATTTAGGACACCTATCTCCAGCTCGGAAAAAGACATGACCCCTGGGATTGATAGAGTAGTCTCCCCAGAGGGGGTGTCTGCCGTTCAAATTCTCGAGTAAGAGAAAGGGCCTCGGCAACAGTGCAACGACGCGGTAAAAGTCCACCGCGTCGAAGTCGGCTGACGGTGGAATGTATGCAGAAAAAACAGTATACCTACGATACATGTGCAGCTGCAAAGCTACGGACTGAAAGGAGGTATTTAAAGCAGAGGCAACAGAGACATCCGGCCGGGTGTAAATCGCGCATCCTCCTGCCCAGCCCCCATCTCATGGTGGTGGGGTCGCAAACCCTTATACCCTGGAAGAGTGGGCAGGGGGCAGGCCCTCAGCATGGTCTCCCGCTAAAAGATAGATAGGGGAAAACGGGAGGAGACGAGCCTCCGCAGCTCCTCCCAATTTGTCCTAAGTCCGCGGCAATTCCATTGAAGGAATATGCCCTCCAGGCTTAGCTCAGAGGAGATGCGGGGGCCCTCTTCGAAGAGAAGACCCTCACGGTAGTGGCCGTACAATTCCCAGAGTCAGAACTCCTAGCGGTTAGCTGAACAATGCGGAGGCGGGGGTCACTCCTTTGGACGTTCCACTGTCTTCGAGTTACCCAGTCTATCACTGGGTGTGGGCGTAAGAGCCGAAGCTCCTTTGGTGTTGTCCTCCTTTCGGGGAGCAGCTTTAGGAACCCCGGAAGAAGGGCGTCACGAGCAACTTCAGGGGTGTTGCCTCCTGTGCGTCTAACGTCTCGGCTTGAGGCGCGCAGCCGTTTCGCCTTACGGGAAACGGTCACGCAGGGGGAGGGGGAGGAAGCCCTGGTTTTAGCTGAGGCTAGGTTTGAACCATTTGTGCCACCAGCTCTATCAAGGGAGCACCCGGGCTGGGTAGAACCTTCAGAAGAGCTTCGAATGGGCGCGGAAACGACCGTGGTAGTAGGCCTGGAGGTGCCAGGAGAAAAACTCAAGGTTAATTTCAAATTTATCAAGCAAAATCACTTAAGAATTTGTGGAAATATTCTACTAGGCACCACCTTTTCTTTTTGTTGTTGTTGCCCAGTGTTATCATACCCTGGTGCTAGGTGATTCCAGAATGGCATGCAGTCCACCAAGGCATCATGTCTATTGGACTGAACTCTGTACAGGTGGAAACACTCTTCCTGGCGTAAAGAACAGGAAGAAAACATTCAGTGGAGAGCCGTAATGATAGTAATAAATAATATTAAAAACTTATACTACTAATAATTAGAAGTAATCACAATAAATAATTATAATAAATAATAAAATTAAAAGTGCTAAATAATAATAACATACTAATAATAGAAATAACGCTACAATAAATTTCAGTGTTAAGAAAAAAACATCTTGTGTGCATTTTATTATGAAGTTGAGTGTGATGAATTCAAATTTGCTAAAACGAAATTCCCATCGCGTAACATTTTCTTGTAAATTGCCGATTTAATAATTATGCAATTGATACCGATTTCCACGATACCATAAATGTATTTCGCTCCCATAGTCAGATGAGAAACATTGGGTAGGGGTAGTTGAATATTCCATATTCGTTGGAAAGTGGTTTGCAGTTTAACAAGTAGTTTTATTTTTACCCCAACGCAATAGGAAGATGCACAAGCACCCATCCATCCAACACGGTGCGACATGTTTACGCCCTCCTCCCCGCAGGTGAGGACCCGAGATGATCACAAGTCCTCATACTGATGAGTGAGAGGAAAAGGAAATTAAAAAAAAAAAAATTAGGAGCCTATCTGGCGACTAGAAGAAAAGGGAAGCATAGAAGCAGCAGTTGGAGAAAGGAAGAGGAAAAATAAAATAAATTAATAAAAAAGCGAGGGCTAATAATCCTCTTGTGACAGGCAAGCATCCTAACACCCTTCTCCGTTTCAGCCACCTTAAGAAAGAGCGTGGATGAGGGAGGGGCAATTATGATACACTCCTAAAACACATGACTGCCAACGCTTAGCATTGGGGAAAATAAGCGGTCCATGGAGAAATGGGAATAAAACCTGAATGAGAAGATGGACAGGGAAGAGAGAGAAGCAGAATTAGGGGATGTGGCAGGAAACGGCTTTCCATTGCTGGGTCAGAGGGGCACACTTCAGTCTCCCGGGCTAAGTAGGCACAACAGCGTCAAAGAAATACCCCGATACCAATTCGGAATCAGGTTGCGGGTGAGAGGGCACCAACCCAGCCAATCGGTATTCCATATCGTGGTTTGGAATTTATGGGGTCACGATGAAATCCATTCGACGCGGCAATGGAAGCACTTGTCCCATGATCACACTCACAAACAAGGAGAACTCACCTTCTTCCTCGGCCTCTCCTCCTGCCTTGTCCCCGCCTGGTTGATGCACTGGTACTCGCAGCAGCCACCTCCGCTGCAGCTTTCACAGCAGCTGTTAAAAAGAAACAGCGTCTTAGGAAGAGGCACGCACTAACATGGGCAGGGGAACTAGGGCGGGAAAAATAAAGAGGCTGGAAAAGAAAGAATAAAAGAGGAAAAGCGAAAAGGATAACAAATATCATAATGTTCATTAACCTAAACTGGGGTTGGCAATTATTTATGACATAGCATAAAAATAGTATATGAAGGAATAGGCCCTTTAATTTTTTTTTTCGAGTCCCCAAAATAACATTTTTTTTTTATTTCGGAGACTCATTTGGTGACTGTCTGTAGGAGTTTAGTAGCCGAGATTATATTTCAGCCTATTTTAAGTTTAACAACCAAAAACAAAAAAAAGGCTAACTTAGGTGCTGGTAGGAGGCCCGCCTCACTCAGGGGCTCGAGCATGCACCCAAAACAGAAAGGTTAAAGACTATAAAGGAGGTTCTCCTCTTCCAAAACCTCAATAATGCTACAATCCGGTGTGACGACCCCATCCGGAGTACAAGTGACAAGCGGTTTCGACTCCACTCATCCAGGTACCGCAGGCTAAGATCTCTCACACTGGGACATTCTACAACAGGGTGTGGAAGAGCAAGGAATCACCACAATAAGGTTTGGGGATGCGCACAAATCGATGGCGCATCATTCCGTGAGTATACCCGATTCGGAGGGGGTTAAAAAACGACCTGAAGCCGTCGAGGCGTTAGGTCCATAGGAAAAGTAGAAACCGTAGGCAAGCTTCGAACAAACAAAGGATCGGGAGAAGAGTAAAGAAGTAGCCCTATTAACACCCCAAGTGTTGAACGTCATGTAACAAGAATTTCCATGGCGTGGGTACAAGAGGCCCTAAGACTACGAATATGAGCCTCCCAGGTGAGGCGTCGGTCGAAAGCATGACCAAAGAAACGGTGTGAATCCACCACTCCCAGGTGAACCCCGTTGAGGAAGAAGTCCGAGTTTGGTGGAACAGTGGATAGCGGCAGAAATGCACCACCTTAGTCTCGGCCGAGGAAAACTGAAACATGTGCGCTTCGGGAGCTACATAGTAGGTCTCTGGGACGCACCAAAAGAAATATGTAACAAGAAAATCTGCCAGGAGCACTGAGGTGATGCCGTTGATACTCAGGGCAAAAAGTATGACACTGACGACATGTCCTGCGGGGTACTTTTTTCCTGCCCAGTTGGACAGGAGACAGCTTCACGGAACCTAGCTATAGCTCAACAAAATTCACCAAAAGTGAAATCGTTCGGACAAGCGGCGCTTATAGGCATAACGCTTCTTTTTGGGGGTCGCCTCACAATCGGCTGACCACCACAGAAGCAGTGGGCGTGCAAAACAGCCATACGTTCTAGGAATAGTAGTCAGGCCGACGGCGATGAGGTTGCCTCATCCACCAACCTAAACTACTCGACTGAGACAGAGAAATCAGTCATTTCCTGAAATGCAGACCACTGCGCCAGCGCCAAGCACCACCTGGGCGGGCTCTCAAGCAGCAGCGGCCCAGAAAATGATATTTGAATGGGAAAGTGATCACTACCATGGAGGTCGACTACCCCCCACCCAAAATCAGGCTAGGTATCCGGAGAACACAAAGATAGATCAAGGCAGGAAAATGAAGCGGCTCTCGGGCAGTGATGCGTAAACTCATCTACATTTAGGTCACCTATCTCCAAATCATCGATCAGGTCGGCAAGGATTGATCGAGTAGACTTCCCAGAGGGGGTGTCTACCCTTCAGATCCCCGAGCAAGAGAAAGGGCCTCGGTAACCGTGCCACGACGCGGCATAAGTCTCCCGCGTATAAGTCGGCTGACCTTGGAATGTACGCAGATATAACAGTATACCTCCTATCCAGGTGCAGCTGCACAGCTACTTCATGAAAGGAGGTATTCAAAGCTAAGAAAAGGATGGAGAGGTCATGCCGGGTGTAAATGACGCATCCTTCTTCCCGGCCCCCATCCCGCGGTGGTGGGTGCGCAAAACCCTTATACCACGGGCGCCCAACATGGTCTCCTGCAAAAAGATAGCTAAGGGAAAACTGGAGGACACGAGCCTCCGCAGCTACTTCCAGTTGGCCCAAAATCCGCGGAAATTCCATTGAAGGAATATACCCTCCAGGCTTAGCTCGTAGGAAAAGTGGGGCCCTCTTCGAAGAGAAGAATGATCGTACACTTCCTGGAGGCAGAACTCCGGCGCTGTTGGCCGGACAATGCGCTGAAGGCGCTATCGCCTTCGAGGACTTATCGGGAGAGGTTGGGCTCACCATGCGAGGCTTTTTCTCCCTCCACCTGCTCGAAACCTTAGGCAGGAGGGGGTCCCTGCTTTGGAAGATCCAACGCTTTCGATTCACCCAGCCTAGCTCTCGGTGTGCCGTAGGAGCCGAAGCACCTTTAGTGCTGTCCTCCTTTCGCGAGGCAGCTTAGGAACACCGGAAGATTGCCTCACAACAAACTTCAGGGGTGTTGCCTCCTGTGAATCTAACGACTCTGTGGAGGCGCGCGGCCGTTTCGCCTTACGGGAAACGGTCACGCTGCCGGAGCCCTGGTTTTAGCCAAGGCTGGGTGAACCCTTTGTGCCGCCAGCTCTACCAGGGGAGCACCCAGGGTAGGTAGAATCCGCAGAAGGGTTCCGAATGGGCGCGGAAACAACCGTGCTCGTAGGCCTGGAGGGAGGAGCAGAGGGTGTCTTTTTTTAACATTGAGGCATATGACGTCCCAGGCAGCACCGGGCGTGCCAGGACAAAGACCTTAACCTCGCAGAATTAGAAACAATCCTGGGCATGAAAGGCCATGATTTCCTTCTCAAGGAGATACCCACCACATTGCTTCGAAGAAGCGGGGTGCGGCTTCCACAATTGACACACTTGGCCACACACGATTTGGACTTATTGTGTGCTGTCTTGGAGCAACTTACACAGAGTTCGGGTAACCCCGACATTGCACGTCTTCAGGAGCGATTCACATGGCCAAAGCGATATCAGTAGTAGCACCTCCGCAGCATTAGAACGAATCCCTTCACGTGGTAGTGATATCTACCGGCCGCACCGATTCAGGAAGCTTGTCACAGTCGAACGTGACGAAAAATGTAGAAATGGGTATTGAGCACCTCCCTGTTTTCTCATCACACGTTCGACCTTGACCGCTCCATGGTCGGCCATCTCTATGGTGAATTTCCTCACATAAACCACTCCCTTCACGAAGATCATGGTAGAGTGCGGCGTGACACTCACCGGCGTGGCATTAAATGTCCGATGGGCACTAACATTGGCGGCCTCGGAGGGATTCAATGGATTCGCCAGAAGGCTCCCGTCCGAGAAACTGGTCACCATCGGCTCTCTACCAATCACGCTAGATAGTCCTCTCCTCTGACGGATCATGTTTACCTTGGCCAGCATGCTGCCATCAGTTGAGCGAATAACCAGAAGGCGTTTGAAGCCAGCGCGCTCGAAAACGCCAGGTAGTCTCTGAATGAGGGGCCCCGACGTAATCGAGGCTCCGCTCTGCGCACTTGCGACTTTGGTCTTTATCTTGGACTCACCACTCGGGGAAGCAGTGGAGCAGGACGTGCCGATCTTAGCTTGATCGCTTTCCGAAACGGCAGCGGAGCCGTGCGTCCCCGTGGCTCCCACGGAGGGAGAGAAGCCCTTAGTCTTTTTCGTCTTACAGTTTCTTTTCTTTTTAAGAGGAGGGTGGGGAATGAACCCGATTTTCTCCTTCACCGGAAGGAGCCCTTAGGCCATATGGACCGGCTTCAGCAAGATCCTTCTCTGAGATGGGGAAAGTATTAGCTGTCACAGGGGCACCAGCCGGGGAAGGAGGTCCGTCCTCTCCTTGTGAAGCTTGCACAGGGGCGGACTCGGATTCTGTGCTTGCTTGGTACCAAGCCCAAGTTCGACCCTAAGAAAGATCCTACCATCTGGGGCTGGGTCACCTCAGGGGGGGGGGGGAAGCCTCCATGTGCCCATCTCCCCACCCAAGACATCACAGATCTCATACCAGGGTCATTTTTTATCGTCTAATGTCGGCATTTGTCGGGAAAGAGAGGGGGGCAGGGAAACTGACCCCCTGTAAACTTGTCATGCATGCAAGTAGGACACTAGGGGGCATGGGCTGATGGGCCCTTTTATCCTTTACTCCCTATGCCATTGGCTCTATCGAGCCGCCTCTAAATAAATGGGTGTGGGCGGGGTCCACCACATCCATATGCCTAGGAGAGGAGTAAGCCTCCTCTGCGGTAGAAATGTTTGAAGGGTCCCCTGAAAAAGAACAGGAGGTGGGGAAACCTCCTTCTCTAACGTGGAGCTGCCTGAGAGCAATTCCGATGGTGGTAAAGGGAAAGTGGAGGGTTTTTTTATGAAGCTCTCATTATTGGGCATGGGGTGACCCTATTAAATTCATGAGACGCAAACACTAATCACCCCAGACAGTAGCCCACTCTGCGAGGGGTGAATACGGGACCGGCAAAGCCAGCTGCCGCCATTCAAGACCACTTCTCCCGCCCAGTGGCCAGACAGACCATTAGCATGTCGGCTCCACCTTGGGCTGGGCGTAAAATTGATAGGTTGTGAAAGGAGAAAGTGAGGAAGGTGAGGGTGGGGGTGAGACAAGTTGTTAAAAACCTACCACCCCAAACCAGAACTCAGGGGTGAGGGTGTGTTGTCCTCTTCCCCCCCCCCCATCCAGGATGGTTGGGTGAGAGGAAGCTGGTCGGTGTCTACCCGTGAAATTAGAGGCTGATCAGAGTAAGTTAAGTTGAAGGAGAGGTTGTATGGAAAGCGAGGAAGCAGGGTAGGAAGACAGGGTGTCAAAAAGGAGTAGAGGCTAAACTGGAGCCGGACGGGGCACTGAGTATTGTCAGCACGAACGAGGAAAGCAAATTGCCGTGCCCCTAACAGGGCTAAGGTGTCGGGTATCGTGACCGGGGACTCATAAGGCCTATGGCCCATCACAAACGTCGCTGGGGTCCGCCTCCATTGGGAAGAATGGGAAAGGGAGCACGCCGCCTACCATCATTTCAGGATTTACTGTTTGGGATGTAATAAGAAATTTTGTATTTGCCAACAAAACAAGATTTCTGAAAGCTTGTGACCACTAAATGCAAAAGAAGGGCCTTGATAGGTATATCCTAGGTCCAAAGCCCCTAGCGTCTTTCACACCAAGGGGGGGCGGGACGGGTCTCACATGTTCGGCCATGCACACCGAGCTGTTGCCCAGTGGACCGGTAAATCCCCAAGCTCTAAGGCTCCCAACTGAGCAGCCAGAGAAGCAGGGTGACAGGGTGGATTTCTTTGCTAGGTTATTCTAAAACTTTTTTTGCGACGCAACATAAGGTAGTTGGTCAGATCCTTAAACCTAAACAAAAAGTTGAGGGGATAGTCGTAGAAAGGAAAAGCGATGAGTAAGTGCACCAACAACTACCCAAGGGCCGTGTCAGAGGGGTTCAATTCAACCCTGTGATGGAGCTTCAATAATTTGAACTCAGTCCGAGAGGACGTGCAGTTCCCCCAGGTACCAAGTGTAACAGGCCAAGAGCATCATGCAATGGGCATGACGTTAAGCGAGTGGCATCTCTCCTGCATCAATAAGGAAGCTCTCTGTTGGAGACGTGTAGAAGGCACTAGTCGCTTAATGGAGATCAACGTGGTGGATTGAATCCATCTTCTGCAGTAGACATGGATGTGGAGGAATAAAACTCGCATCCATAATCTAGCTTGGAACATACAAATAATAGGTAAAACAAAGAGGATAGCCATAGCAGCAAGTCACATGCTGAATGCCTATAGCATATTATGTCTGTGGTGCGGAGGGCAAGAGACCATTAGCCTGGTCGAATACAAGCAAGAATCGATGCGAGTCCACCACATCCAGGCGAGTCCCACTTACGAACAGGACCGGTTGGAGGTGCTGATGCTCATGAGAGCGGCAGAAATACACAACTATGGTCTTGGCCAAAGAAAACCGAAACTCAAGCGCTTCAGCATAACGAGAGACGCGGTTCAGAGCTTGTTGGGGAAGTCGCCTCAGGTTGGGCATCTGGGCTGCACCAAAGGAGATCGAAAAGTCGTCTATGTAGAACGTGGCGAGAACATATTCTGGCAAAATCAAGGTGAAACTGTTGATGCTAAGGACACTTTCCTGCGGATACCCCCCCCCCTTGTCCTACGGATTTGGAGAGCCCCTAAAATGAATAAAGACGGGTATGCCTACCGCAAAAAGTGGCAAGACTGGTTTGAAACGAAACGGAGCTTGAGCCATAGCCGACGAAATTCTCATGGTGACATAGTTCGGACGGCGTCAGCAGCCCTGACTGATATACAGATTCTTTCTGAGGGGCCTCGCAAAACGGCGAGGCATTCGAGAGATAGACAAGCACGTGGTGATGAAGCTGCCGAAGAACTGAAGGGCAACATCAATCGAACTAAACTTCTCGATTCAGATACAAGTCATTTCCATGAATGCGGGCAACAGTGCTTGACCAAGCATCGCCGAGGTGGTTTCCAAAGTGTGAGCAGCCAGGCATATAATATTTGATGTGGAAGTGATCGCTGACATGATCACCACCGACAACCACCAATCCAAAGTCTGTATATGCATCACAAAAGCACAAGGACAGGTAAATGCGAAAAAAAGAGCGGTTGTTGGAGTGATATATGAATTTATCCACATTAAGGTCACGAATCTGCAAATCTTCGCCCAGTTCTACTGGGATTAATCGTGTAGTCCCCCTTAGAGGCGGTGGCTACCGTTCATGTCCCCGAAAAGGAGAAAGTGTCTCAGCAACCGCATTACGATGCAGCGGAACTCCGCATCATCGAAGCCGACCTAGAGTGGAATATAGAGAAAGAGAGAAGAATATCTCCTATACAGGTGGAGCTAGACTACTACACCTTGAATGGAAGTATTGAGAGGCAGAGGAAGAATGGAGACCACATTGGCTAAAAATTGCCTATCCACCTGATCGGACCTTATCATGAAATCTTGCACTCCAAAAGAGTGGGAAAGGGGGAGGGGGCGCACTCAACAAGTTTTCTCCTGAAGGCAGACAGGTAAAAGGGGATGGTAGGAGACAAGCCTACTCAGCTTCTCCCGGTTACCCCAGAGTCCTTGGCAGATCCACCGAAGGAAAATGTCTTCAGAACTTATCTTAAATGCAGCCATGGCCACCTTTGAGGAAGAAGTCAACACAGGAGGGATGGCTGTACGCTACTAGGAGACGGTCATTCAAGGGTTATTAGCAATAGAATGCGCCATTGTCGCTGATGCCTTCAAGGTCTTAATGGAGAAAGCAGGGTCAGCTTACATGCCTTCAGATGGCGGAACACTTTTAGGTGGTGGTTGGGAGGGGACGGGGGGTCTCGGGGTTAGGAACATGAGGGAGGGGTCCACCCAGGTATTGGTTGGAGTAGGGCTCAGGCCTTCGTGCTGCCAGCCTGACTAGGGTGGCGCCCTATGTAAAAATCCACAGAAGGGCTCACAGGGGGTGCTGAAGCTACCGCTCTCATAGACACGGAAAGGGGAGGAGCGGAGAGAGCTTTCGTCACTTGAGACACATAGGCAGTAACTGATCACATAGACCCTGAGAGGATTCTCTCCTAAGCCTCTATAAATGAAATTTAAAATGCAGTCTGGATGGTCAAGACCTTTTTTTCAAACAAGTACAAAGTTCAATGATTAGAGGAAGCATGGTACAAGTCGCCACAATTCACACATTTATCATTGCACAAAACAATTTTTCATGCATGGCCTTAGAACAGTTTACACATTTGGTGTGAACCCAATCTGGCACTTTGACAAGATTTATTATTATGGGTGAGGAGGTGGCAGTGATAATACTTTCTTTCATGTTTCTTGAAAATTTAACGATGAGAATTACTAACTCCCAGACCAGTTTATGAATGAATACCTAACATGGTCTGCATGGAGATTTTTGTCTCAGCACTCAGTCACATTTTCACTAATAATAGTTTAAATCTCAGTCTTTTAGCTGTACTAGACAATCAACAAACAGGGCATTTCCTGGGAAATTGAATGGGCTCTAAACCAACACATAAGCAACCAATGGGAAATGTGAAATCAGGCCAAACACAGACCTGTTCGCTCCGCAATCATTTGCTTGCGCTGCTCCTTCAACTCGTCTGAGAGGGTTTCGACAATCTTGTCGATGAAGCTGTCGACTACGAGGGACCGGGTCTCCGATTGGATAGACTGGCGACAGTTTGGGCATTCTTTTTTCGTCTTTTTCCATGTATCGATGCAAAACCGGCAGAATGTATGGCTGCAATTCAACATGATGGCCTGGGGAGGAACCATAACAATTATTATTTATCCCTGTCAAACCAAACCCCTGTGTTCAAATTACCATACTATAAAGGTCAGGTGATGAAGTCAACTAAAAAAAGTAAAGAGATATAAATATAAATAAGGACCAATTTAAATATATGATCTTAGAATCTAGTGAGAAATGAATGAAAAGAACTGTCAACTAGTATTTCCAATTATGCATCATCCTTTTGCTAACACCAAAACAAATTGTCACAATATTCCCAATAAATAAGATATAAAATTCTTCAAACAACCTATTTAGTCATCTACAATTGACTTCAGTGCAAAAGGAGACAAGTTCAGGAGAGGACACCTCCCAGTCCTGTGTCCAAAGTGGTCTACTCATGCTAGCTACTTACTACACATTCACTTCCCCTTACTTCAGCGTTTTGTTTAGGAAGCTTTAAAACAAAATGCTGGACAAGTTGCATTGTCCATTTCCATTTTTTTAAATAAAAAAATCTAATTCCATACCAAATGCTTTATACCTCTTACAATTGGCTCTTCTGTCATGAAAAGATGAGTCTTGGTGGTCATTATATTAATTGAAATGTATCTTGATAAACCTCTGCAATCCCTGATTTGTCTTTTACAAACAAATTAGCTTTTTCACACATCTTTGAAGCAATAGAAATAAAATTAAACATGACCTGACAAAATTGAATACTATTAAATTTACTCCAGTTAATTGTAACATCAAAGGAATGCCAGCTGATCCAGTTGATACTTTGAGCTCAGATAAAAAATATTTATATGTAATGTGCTTTAGCATCCAATATGGCTTTGTTTCAGATCAGCTAGCGGCTAGATCTCCAAGAAAAACTCATCATACAAGGTGGCTGACATACGCAAGCAGAATCATTCAACTTGATATTTCCTCATAAAGTCTTACTCAAAGCCTTCAAAATTTTATAAAAATCATAATGGAAGATTATGCTTCAAATTATTTTTTTATTAAATCCCAACCAAATATAAGCAGAGCACATACCATCTGGTATATGATGCAGGTAATCAGAAGTTTGTACAAAGATCACAGAGAAATTGTGAAAAAGGCACTGTGAAATTATTCCTTCTTTGCTTATCTCAAGAAGATTTCATTAACTATGCTGACAGACTTCAGAAGGGTTATCAGGGAGCAGGCCATTCAAAACATTCAAGCAAATATGAACTAGTGTTGTGCTGATTCTTATTATTTTGCCGATTCCGATGACAATTCTATACTATTTAGTATATTTATTGATTGAGCCAATTAAAATTGCACCATCAAGGTATTTATTAGGGTTTTAATAAAACACATAAAGTAAAATGAAGTTTATTAACATTAAGATTCATATCACAAAAGTTTTACATTGATTTACTAGTCTAATTATTCCTAAATTTTGAAAATCAATCACTTCCAATATTTTTCTAAACTTTTTGCACTAATATTCAAAAATCAAAATTAAGCACTTTTAAAATTAGAAATATAATTAGCACACATTAGCTTTGCTTCTGTTGCTGGATGGAGTCTTACTGTAGGTAAGTGGTGAAATCATTGCCTTCAATACTGAAAAATCCTCTCCTCAGAAATTCAGATTACTTTTAAAGAGTTTTACATTAATCTACTAATCTAATATCTTACCATTTCTACATTAAAAAATCATGTACTTCCGATATTTTTTAAAATCTTTTCTTACACTAATAATAAAAAATTAAACACCCTTACATTAAAAATAAGCACTAGCCTTCCCCTTGTTGCTGGGTTAAGCATGTTACAATAAGTTTTGACATTTAAAAATGTTGCCTCTTATAGTGAAAAAAGAAAATCCTCTCCTCAGAAAATTGAGATTCCTTTTGAAAGGTTTCACAATAATTCACTAATCTATTATTATTTATATATTCATTTCTATTTTCTATATCTAGAAATCAATTAGTTACTTTGAATGTTCAAATATTTTTTATTTACTTAACACTGTCACTAATATTCAAAATTAAACCCTGAGATTAAAGTTGGTAAACATTAGCTTTTCTCCTGTTGCTGGGGTGAGCCTCTCTATTATGGTGAGGAGTGTAAACATTGCCTCCAATACTGAAAATTCTCTCAGACTCTATTGATGACGGGGGAGAGGAGAGCATCCTGCTTGCAACTTCGCCAAGCTGGGGAAGTATAGACTTGTTATTTTGCCATCAAAGGATTGTGTTTGACTCCCTTGATGCCAGTTCTAACGTCAAATAGGTCTCTGTCTCATTATTTTAGTGACATTGATGAACACTGACGACGGCATTTGCTTTTCTTGCTAGATGAGCTAAATGCCATATTAGCATCTTTCTTTGCAGCTGACACTAGGTCATCTAAACAGGAATCAAAATCAAAAATATTATCATCCTCAGTACCACCTTCATGCATTAATGTACTCTCTGTTTCTGATCCTGGTTCATTGGAACTAGAGTTGTCTTCGAAATTTGATGTCCTTATGAATTTTTTGATAGCTGGCTGTCAAAAAATTCTGAATTGCTCCTTGATGTGATACGGAAGTGTCTTCAGAGTTTTTGAAGAGGGTATCCTTATATCTAGGATCTAAAAACGTATCACTAATATCATGGATATGCAATTATGATTTATGAATAATAACAATGTTATCCCGTATCAATTTATCCGTTTCAGCTTGACAGCAAGCTGTCAACTGTCAAGCTGTCAATGAGAATATGCGCCAGTCATAGGTTGTTCTTCGGCTGAAACCATTTATGGATTCACATACATCATCCAATATATGTGACATAATTCAAGATGTTATCAAAGAATATAAAATTCCACTATACAAAATCCACATGATTGTTCATGACAATGCTTCCAATATGGCTAAGGGGGTCGCAAATACAGGCTATAACAGTCTCAGTTGCTTCCTACATACCAACCAGTTAGTGATACATGATGCCATATTTGAGCAGCACATGATTAAGGATATAATTGCTAATTGCTGTCAAATGACAGGCCATTTCAACCACTCTTCATTGGCATATACCCAACTAGAATATCTTCAGAAGCAACGGCATTCATGGTGCTTCCTAAACATGAAAATATTGAATCACACATTGTTTTCTTGATTGAATACTTCAAGACTTTCACTTGAGGAATTATTTCTGAGACATTAGCAGTTCTTGCACTTAATCTGTAAAATAAACAGTTCAACAGCACAGTGTAAATTGTAAAAAATCACAATAACTCCTGATAAAATCTTATTAAAAACTCAAAAGTACATAAATTTGCATATTTCAACTTAAAAGACATGTATTACCTTTGAATTGTTTGATGGAATATCTTCAGTAAGGATGAGCATTTGCCAATTAATGCCCACATATTAGCATCAAATACTGCAAGGTTTAGTATTTTAGCACAGTAGCTGGCGATTGCACTTTTTTGCTCAAATATGAAATATGTGCTATTCCAGCAAGTAGGCACATCTTGAATTAACTTATGTTTGGGTAGATCATGTTGTTTCTGAAGATATTCTAGTTGGGTATATGCCAATGAAGAGTGGTTGAAATGGCCTGTCATTTGACGGCAATTAGCAATTATATCCTTAATCATGTGCTGCTCAAATATGGCATCATGTATCACTAACTGGTTGGTATGTAGGAAGCAACTGAGACTGTTATAGCCTGTATTTGTGACCCCCTTAGCCATATTGGAAGCATTGTCATGAACAATCATGTGGATTTTGTATAGTGGAATTTTATATTCTTTGATAACATCTTGAATTATGTCACATATATTGGATGATGTATGTGAATCCATAAATGGTTTCACCCGAAGAACAACCCATGACTGGCGCATATTCTCATTGACAGCTTGCGGTCAAGCTGAAACGGATAAATTGATACGGGATAACATTGTTATTATTCATAAATCATAATTGCATATCCATGATATTAGTGATATTCATTGAAGTCTAAAACAGTTAAAATGGGAATTTACTTGCATAATAATAAACTATTAAATATTCAAAAGGGAATTATTTTTTAATTCTTACAATATTGAATGATGAATATCATTGAATAGATGAATTTATATAACATATAAAGTATGTGAATAATGTATAGTAGTTAAATAAATATTACTGATCAACCTTAATAGTTATTTTTATGTACCTGATAAAGGATGCATCAGCATTATTTGTCCAGATGTCAGTGGTAAAACTCATGTTGATTGCTTCAATGATTATTTTTTCAACTTTCTTGAAGACTCTTTTATGGATTTTAGGAAGAGTATTTGTAGTGAAGTACTTTCTTGAAGGGAGTTTGTAATTAGGTTTTAGCAATTTCATATGTCTGGTAAAGCCTATGTCTTCAACAATGGAAAAAAGGTTGTGAATCGATAGCTATCATTTCACCAATAGCATTACTAATTCTTTTAGCTTGAGGACTATTTATGTCCAATTGTTTTATAAGGTCTAATATTAGCTGATTTTGTGAACTGCCTGATGCAGAGGCATCACACTGAATCTTGGAACTTTTTGAGCAGTAACATAACTGTCCATGGAGCGTTTCTGCATAATGCGGGTGCTCTCTCCCGCCATTCTTGCCTCCTCTACTTCTAACTCTTCTTTGTGCTGAGTATGAAGATGCTTCTTCACATTTGTTGTCATAAAAGTTTTCTCAGTTTTGCCACCTCATGACAAACCTTCTTGCATATCTTGCAGTTGACTTTGGTTTGGTCATCTTCGTTGGTCCTGAACAATCGCCAAACAACACTTTTCGCCTGTCCTTTATGGGACATACTGTAGTAGTTTGGTTGTCCACCTCCCCTCCCCTATGTCTAATCTTTTTCTTCTTTTGCAGAATGTGTGTGTGTGTGGATCGTGTGATCACCGCCTTTGCTTTGTGTGGGGGGACTCGATGGATCTTTATCGTGCTCCCCCATTCATCTCCTGTTTTCTTTTTAGGCAGATTCTTTCAGCTAATATTTTTCTTGAGCTGCCTAGATGGAAGATAGGTGAGTGAAGATTGTGTGAGAGTAGATATGATTGAATGAGTTAGGAGTAAAGATGTTTGAGTGTGGCAGTGAATAGGTGACTGAATGTGCCTTCTCTTTTCCAGTTCTGTGGTACTGATTGTCGCCGACATCTGGCTTTAGGAGACGGCTGAAGCCAATCCTGACCCTCGCAAGTGCGCCTACCTTTTGGGGCAATTTTCTAAGGTGTGGACCTTGGGGAGCACCTCCCAGTCTCCAGGGAGTAATTGGAGTAGCGCCCAACCGACTGTGACCCAGCAATTGGGACCAACAAGCATCCCAACTACGCGAAATCCTTCGCTTTGCCGAGCCTGGGGGCCCTCAGAATCCCGCAGAAAGTGAGCCACCTCCCACTTTCTCCAACACGTCTCACTCCATTAGTTAGATAAGGGTGTACCCGTCTTTCGCGATATCTTGGTTACATTATTCGTTTGCGTGGCCAAGATCTTATGTAAGGCCTTTTGTAAATATATACGTATGGTGGTTGGCCAGAGTATTGTAAGGCCAACTGTATATATATATATGTAATGTATTTTGGTTTAGGTTGAGGGTTATATAATATTTGGGGTTGATTATTTTGCTATAATTACGGTTTCTAAATTAAATTTAGAAAATGCTCTCTCTCCTGAATACCCTCTTCTTGAACCACCGAGCGGACCTTGTCAGGGTGGCGGGAATCTTTGGCTGGGGAATCGTGATCCCGCCGCTACACATTTTTGGCGCCCGAATAGGGACTGCCCGGTGGTTTGAGGAAGGAGAGGAGTGAGAGCCTGTGTTTTTTGTCCCTAATAGAGGAGGAACAGATTGGGACCATGGAGTTGGAGATGAGAAGACTAAATGAGTTAGTGCGGCAGAAAGACAGAAAATGCAGTGAGCTGCCTGTCCCTGATTTTTCTGGTGGGAACCAGTCGAAGGGGTTTCTGGTATGCCTGTTGAGAATATAGGGTGATTATGAGTGATAGGAAGGACGGAGAATGGAAGAGAGTTGAATGCAAGAGAAGAAGGAAGAGTGGTGCAAAGGGGAAGGATAGGAAGGTAAGAGGCAAGAGTGTGGACTCATTGTACTCGGATGAAGAAGAGAGTGATGGTATGATTGATATGAGTGAGAGTGAAGGCAGCTCAAGTGAGAGTGAAGTGAATGTGGGAAAGGGTATTTTGATAAGGGAAGTGCCAAAGATAGATAGATTTAGGTTACATGGTGGGAAAAGTGTGGAAGAATTCTTCGGGGAATTTGAGCGATATTGTAAGCTCAAGTACCCGGAGAATAAGGGATACTGGATGAATGTTTTGGGGGAATGTTTGGAGGGAAAAGTATTGGAGTTTTTCCGCGTGAATACAAGTGTGGGGGAACCAAGGTACGATGTGGTGAAGAAGCGGATGATTGGACAGGTGAAACGAATGAAAGAGAGTGTGAAGTATAAAAGGGTAAATGAATTTGAGAAGGCTCGAATGGGGAAAAGTGAAAGTGTGAACATGTATGCACATAGGCTTGAGAGTATGGCAAGAAAGAGGTATGGTGATGATGATGTAAATGAATGTAAACCACTGATGAGGAAGTTTTTGGACACGATCCCGCGGAAGGTGAGTGAATGGCTGAGTGGAAAGAGAAAGGAGAGAATGAGACTGACAGGTGAACGGTTGATGTGGGAGGATGTGTTGGAGCTGTTGGAAGATGGACGATTTAATGATGAAAGCGATCTAGAAGAGGATGGATGGTACAGTGTGAACGTTGGGGGTAAGAAGCCCAGGAGCTTTCATCCACCCCAGCAGTATGTCAGCTACAGGGATGCCCTGAAGTCTGCACCAGCTGGAGTGATGTCGAACTTCCTGGGCCGGGAGAATGGATGGGTAAATGGAGGGTGGTCAAATGGAAGGGGACAGATGAATTTCAAGCGTGGGAACGGATATATGAGAGAGAAACCGAGGTATGTCCCAGCAAACGAGAGATCAAATGGTGGGAGAAAGATTGTGGAATGTCATCGGTGTGGAAGGAAAGGTCATATGTTGGCAGAATGTAGGTGGACATCTGGTGCATGTTTTGGGTGTGGTAAGAAAGGGCATATGATAAAGGATTGCCAGGAAAGTGTGAAAGAGTGCTTTGAGTGTAAAGAAATAGGCCATTTGAAGAAAGATTGTCCGAGGTTGAATGGTGGAGCAACTGCTGGGGGGAGTGTGAAGTATGCTTGTGGTAATTGTGGAAAGGCTGGTCATTATGCGAGGATGTGTCGTGACCAGAGGAATGTATGTAGCTATTGTGCGATGGAAGGACATTCAAGTGAAAAGTGTTGGATTAGACTGAGAGCGCAAGGTGTGAATGGAAAGTCTGAAGCGGGAAACTGAATTGTAAGAGGGTACCTGCTGAAGTATCCTCTGGGTGCATGAGTGTGAGTAATGTGTTGGTAAGTCTGTCGAGTGTGAAAGTGCTGTCTGGTAGGAAGTATGAGTGTCTGAGTGTGAAGGTGGAATTGAATGGAATTGAGTGTTTGGCTTTAATAGATTCTGGATGCAAGGCGAGCTTGGTGTATAAAGATGTGTATGACAAGGTTAGCGAGAAAGCCCTCCTGTCTGAGTGCAAGGGTAGTTTGGTAGGTATTGGTAATAGGAGAGTGCCTGTGATTGGAATGATAAGGTCAGCTGTTCGAATGCATGGTATGATGATGAATGAATGTGAATTTTCTGTGATTGATAAGGTGAGTAGTGAGTATGGTGTGATTTTGGGGTATGATTTTATGAAAACGAATCGTATGGTTGTGCATCCTGCGAGTGATCAGATTGAGAGAAAGATTGGTAAAAATGGGGTGTATAAGTTATATGTAGGGAAAGATGGTAGTGTTTTGAGGAGTGTGTTTACTGGTATTGAGGTGACTGCTATGGAGAATGTAAGACTTGTGAAGGGTGAAAGGGTGTCTGTTAGAGTGAGTTGGAGTAAGGATGTTAGTTTGAATGTGAGTGAGAACACTGTGATATTGGATGGAAAGGATGCGTGTTATAAGGTAAGGCGTGTTGCTTGTGTGTTTGATGGCTTGATGAGAATGAATGATCCTTTTGTATGTGTGCAGGCGGACCCCAGTGTGAAAGGGCAGGTGAGGGGAATCCAAGTCGGAGATGTACTGGGCCACCTCTCCACTGTCAATGAGGTAGGTATGGATGATAGTACGGATATCAGGGTGAATGTTGCGAATGAAAAGACATGTGAATGGATGTATAATGAGGTGAAGGACATGGTGAAATTGGATGGATGTTTGACTGAGTATGAAAGGGAGGATGTGTATCGAATGATATTTGAGCGAAAGGGAGCCCTCAGTAAGGGTGATCTGGATTTTGGGGTTGCAAAGCTCCCAGAATTCAAGATTGTCCTGAAGGAGGACTCCCCAATCTATCAGCGGCTGAGGCATTTCCCATGTCCGGTTGCTGATGAGATTGAGGAGCAGTGTTTGGAATTGGAGCAATTGGGGGTGATTGAAGAGAGCGAGAGTGCATGGAATAGTCCAATTGTACCTGTACGTAAGCCGGATGGAAGATTGCGTCTGTGTGTGGATTATCGAAAGGTGAATGAAAGGACTGTGAAAGAAAGGTTTCCGATGTGTGTGGTATCTGAGTGTGTGTATAGTATGCATGGGATGGAGTGGTTTACGAAGCTGGATCTGGTACGGGGGTATTACCAGATGCCCATTGCTGAGGAGAGCCGGCCAGTAACTGCCTTCTCTTCCTCAAAGAGGCATTACCAGTTCCGGAACCTCAGCTTTGGGTTGGCTAATGCTCCCGGAGCCTTCCAGCGGGCAATGAATGTTGTGTTAAGTAAGTTTGCGAGTAAGAATGTGATTGCGTTTATAGATGATATTTTGATTATGACTGAGACTTTTGAGGAGCATATGAGATTGGTGAATGATGTGTTGAGAACGTTGGAGAGTGTTGGTGTGAAGGTGAAAGTGGCGAAGTGTGAATGGTTTGCGAAAGAAGTGGAATTCCTTGGGCATATGGTGAGTGAGAATGGGTTGCGAAAATCACCGAAGTATGTTGAGAAGGTGCGAATGTTTCCTAAACCGGTGACTGTGAGAGCATCTAAATTCAAACAGGGGTCACATCTAATGCTCGGCCACAAATGTCGCATTCGCTTTTAATTCGCACTAAATTATGAACATCCAAAAAGGCGCCATAATTTGGAAAGATAAGAGGGCAAGCACTTGTAAATTACCCCTGTAATTGAAGATATAACTGTTATTATTATTATACCAAAGGCCATTAGTATAGGACAAGGGTTCCAGGCCATGTTCTGTCCTATTTGATTGTGTATAAAATAGTTTAGCTTTAACGAAGGAGGGCTTATTAGAGCCACACAACTCTAACAAGGTTACCTATCTTAGTCCAAGCTCGGAGGTGCAATTTTGAATACAAAAATTTTGTAAGTAAAGGGACTGTATAACGTGAGCCCATCTTTTGTTGTTGATTGACTGTAGTAACCCAAATTTTATTTGGGTTGTTTGATTCTTATTGTTCCTAAAATCAATTAATAATAATTATAAGTGGGACTTATTTATTTTTTCTGATATATATATATATATAGGCTCATTGGGTGCACATTTACCCATATTTTTGTAAATATTGTATTTTTTTCGTGTTAGTAAAGGACTGTACATACAATCCGTTTCATTCTCCTTCGATTTCTCACGTCCGGATTAGTGTAGGAAGCGGGTTGGATCGATTGGGGTTAGTCTAAATTTTTCGGCCCGCTACAACGTCTCACTCCATTAGTTAGATAAGGGTGTACCCGTCTTTCGCGACATCTTGGTTACATTATTCGTTTGCGTGGCCAAGATCTTATGTAAGGCCTTTTGTAAATATATACGTGTGGTGGTTGGCCAGAGTATTGTAAGGCCAACTGTATATATATATATGTAATGTATTTTGGTTTAGGTTGAGGGTTATATAATATTTGGGGTTGATTATTTTGCTATAATTACGGTTTCTAAATTAAATTTAGAAAATACTCTCTCTCCTCAATACCCTCTTCTTGAACCACCGAGCGGACCTTGTCAGGGCGGCGGGAATCTTTGGCTGGGGAATCGCGATCCCGCCTCTACACATTTTTGGTGCCCGAATAGGGACTGCCCGGTGGTTTGAGGAAGGAGAGGAGTGAGAGCCTGTGTTTTTTGTCCCTAATAGAGGAGGAACAGATTGGGACCATGGAGTTGAAGATGAGAAGACTAAATGAGTTAGTGCGGCAGAAAGACAGAAAATGCGCATTTGAGAGAAGAGAATGATAGTTTGGAAAAGGAAAATGAGGGAGATGGAAGTGAGAATGGAAGAGAGGATTAAAGACAGTGAGGTGCGAATGGAGGAAAGATTGATGCGAATGCTGAATGAGAAAATGGGAGAATCGGGTGCAATTGGTGGGTGTGTGGCCTCAACTCCACTTGGAATGGACATGACTGATAAAAAGGGATTGACAGGCATAAACGAACCCCCGCAAATGACTAGGCACCGAAAAAAGAAGACCCCAAAGACTAGATGCCCAGAACGAAAGGAAAGGACCCGACTGGCTAGTATTGACTCCTTGTATTTCAGCTTGAATGAAGGCATGAGTGAAAGTGGGAGAGGCGTGAGTGATAGTGAAAGTGATGCTGAGGTTCATCAGAGTATACTGATCAGAGAAGTGCCAAAGTTAAGTAAGTTTAGAGTGGAAGGAGCAAAAGATGTGAAAGTGTTTTTGAAAGAGTATGAAAATTATTGTAAGGAAAAATTTGGAGAGAATAATAGGTTTTGGGTGAAAGAGTTGTGCGAGTTTCTGGATGGGCGTATGAAGGATTTTTACCGGATGATTATGAGTGTGGGTGAGCCTAAGTGGGAGGTTATGAAAGAGAGAATAATAGAGCACTGTAAGAGGATGAAGACAAGTGTGAAATATAAGAAAACAAATGGGTTTGAGGAAGCGAGAATGGGGAAGAATGAGGATGTGAATTCTTATGCGCATCGCTTAGAGTCCTTGGCACGAATGAGATTTGGAGATGACGGAATAAATGGGAATAAGGAGCTGATGAAGAAGTTTTAGTATAAGAGGAAAGAGAAGATGAAATGGGCTGGTGAAAGATTGCTATGGAAGGATGTACTGGAGATGTTACAGGACTGTGAATTTGAGGATTATGGAAGGAAGGAGGCCTCGATTCACACTGTGCGCAACTCAAGTAGAAGTAAGTTGCCCCAGTTCCGGTCGTATTGGGTGCATTGACAGAGAACCCGATCAAAGCAATGTTGAGATTTTTGGAAAATTATTACAGCGGGCAGAATGAACAACAGAGTGTGTATGTTGGCCGTGAACCAAGAGGGAGTAAAAGTAGGGGTGAGAGTTGGAATGGTTGGAGTAGGGTTCAGAATGGCCGGAATAGTGGTCGCACAAATGGTAGGAATGACAGTAGATCTAGAGTAAATGAGCCTAGGTGTCTGAGGTGCAAGAAAGTTGGGCATATGAGGGCTGACTGTCGCTGGTCACAAGGAAGTTGCTTTGGCGGGGGACAAATGGGGCACATGATAAAAGATTGTAGTCATGCGAGGGAAAGAGCGTGTTATGGATGTGGAAGAATGGGCCACTTGGTACAAGATTGCAGGGAAGGTGGTCGAGTAAATATGAGTGGACCTGGAGTGTGTGGTAATTGTGGGCAGATAGGGCATTATGCCAGGATGTGTGCCAGTCCAAGAGCTACCTGTGGTAAATGTGGAATTGTAGGTCATGCAACAAGGTTGTGTAGGACCGGTGAAAGATGCATGAATGAAAGAATGGATGGGAATGATGCAAGTAATCGAGAGGATACGACTCAGGGAAACTAAGGAATGAGAGGGATCCTTCTGGGGAATTCTCTAGAGTGCAAGTGATGAATGTGAGAGAAGGATTGTCAAATCGTGGAGTGAATTGGGGTCAGAGAGTGAATAGGTGTATGTGTGTTAAAATTAAGTGTGGAGAACGAGAAGTTAGTGCATTGATTGATACAGGATGTAAGGTGAATGTGGTGTACTATGAAGCATTTGTAGGAATGAAAGTAAGTGAAGTTAAGGATCGTGGATATTATTTGATTGGATTATGTGAGCAGGATGTGCCGATTGTTGCAAGGTTTAGAGAGAGTGTTTTGATTGCCGGTGTCCGGATGAATGAGGATGAATTTTGTGTAGTAGAAGGTGCAAACAAGAAGTATGACATGCTATTAGGTTATAAGTTTTTAAAAGCGAATGGTATTGTGATTCATCCTGATTTAGAGATGATTGAATGTAAGAAGAATGGAAGTATGAAGTGTCAATGGTATGTGAATCCAGATGGAAGTGTGAGAGTGAACATCATGAAAGGTCTGGAGGTATATGCGATTGAGAGTGTGCCAGTCAAGCAGAATGATACATTGAGTGTAAGGATTGGATGGAATTCGGATGTTGAGATAAATGAGAATGATAGGAATATTTATGTCTTGGATGGTAGTGCTGCAAACTATCGATTAAGGCGAGTGGAAATGTGTTTGATGGTATAATTGATATGAAAGATCCGTGTGTCTGCATACAAGTTTGGCCTGATCTGTGAAGGAAGAGTCTTAGAGGAGTGCAAGTGGGAGATAAATTGGGTGTGTTAAATACAGTGGTGAATATTGTGAATGATATGCATGTGGTGAACGCAAGTGTGTTTTCGGTGAGTGTCACGTCGAATGTTTGGAAGTATGAAGATTTGATTGAGCAAGTGAAATTGGAAGAAAAGTTGAGTGAATGTGAGAAGCAAAAAGTTTACAGGATGTTGTGGAATAGGAGAGGTGCTTTGAGTCAAGGGGATGAGGACTTTGGCAGCGCTCGCTTGCCTGAGTTCAAAATAATTTTGAGAGACGATATGCCTATATATCAAAAGCCTCGCCTTTCCCTGCCCCTGTGGCTCAAGAGATTGCGGAACAGTGTGAGGAATTAGAGAGAATTGGCGTTATTGAGCCGAGTGTGAGTGCCATGAATAGTCCGATTGTACCTGTACGAAAGCCAGATGGACGTTTGCGACTGTGTATTGACTATAGAAGAGTGAATGAATGAACGTTGAAAGACAAGTTTCCTATGAGTGTTGTGTCTGAATGTGTGTACAGTATGTATGGGATGAAAGTATTTTCTAAGATGGATCTGGTACATGGATACTACCAGATGCCTGTGGCTGAAAAGAGTAGGCCTATTACGGCGTTCTCTACCTCAAAGCGCCATTATCAGTTCAGAAATCTGAGCTTTGGGTTGGTGAACGCCCCAGCTGCTTTTCAGCGTGCTATGAATGTAGAGTTGAGTGGTTTTCCGTGTAAGAATGTACGAGTGCTTTTGGATGATATTTTGGTGATGAGTGAGAACATGGAAGAACATATGACCTTGGTGAATGATGTTTTAAGAAAGTTGGAAGAGGTTGGTGTGAAAGTGAAGTTGGCTAAATGTGTATGGTTTGCTAGTGAAGTTGAGTTTTTAGGACATAAGGTGAGTGCGGTTGGATTGCGCAAATCGGAGAAGTTCGTGGAAAAGGTTAGGAATTTCCCTAAGCCTACCACAGTGAGAGAGTTGCGTGGATTTCTTGGTTTAGTTGAGTTTGGAAGAAAGTTTATGAAACATTGTTCAGGTGTAATGAAACCGTTGAGTGTATGGACTGGAAAAAAGAAGAGTACTGTGATTAAGTGGAATGACTCTATGAATGCAGCGTTTGAAAAGTTAAAAGCGGAAGTTACAAAAGATGTGGAACTTGCGTATCCAGCATATGGAACAAATGCAGGAATGCTTGAAGTGTATACGGATGCAAGTGGTCATTCGATGGGTGGATGTTTGATGCAAAATCAAGTTGTGAATGGGGTTGAAAGAAAGCGAGTAATTGCGTATGTTTCCAAGGCGTTTAGTGTGGCAGAGTGTGCATATTCAACGATTGAAAGAGAGCTGGCTGCGTTAAGATTCTGTCTCAAGTCATTACGACCATTTTTGTATGGAGTACAGTTTGTAGTAAGAACAGATCACCAGCCACTCGTGTATTTGCAGCATATGAGGTTAGTTGATAGTAGGCTTGCAAGGACGATAGAGGATGAGTGATTTTGATTTTGTGGTTGAGTATTTGCCAGGTGAAAGGAATGTGATTGCTGATTTGATGTCACGTTTGCCATGTAGTTTGAATGAGAGTGAGATTGTAAGCATAAATCCTCAATATTTGCCAGCAGGTGTAGTTGTTGGAAGAAAATGTAAGGGTGGAGGTGATTCTATGTTCGAAAGTGTGTTGTATGGTTTACGAGACTTGGTGAAAGATGGATTGCTTGAGAAGGTGCCAGAAAGTGTGAATGCATTACGAAAGGTGGTTATGGAAGAAGCGTGTAAGAGACCAGAGCAATTGGGAATGGAAAATTCAAGTAGGTTAAGAAAAGAGTTGAGAAGTATGTGTATGCCAGGAGTGATGATGTTTCAGGAAGTGTTAGCGATAGTGAGTAAGCTGTTTGGTGTGAGAGTATATGTGCATTATGGTGTGAAGAAGCCAGTGATGTATCGTGGTAAAGGTGTAGACCGAGTGAATGGGTGTGAGTTGCATCTGCAATGTTTGAGTGGTGTGCATTATAATTGGCTGATTGAGAAGAAGAATTATGTAAGAAGAGAGATTGACTACATTTGCGAAGGAATTGTTCCTGTTAGTGAAGATGAAGGTTTGGATGCTGCAGAAGTGTTTGTTGAACAGACAGAAGTGTTGAATATAATGTGTGAACATGGACTTGAAGAGAGAGTGCAAGTTACCTTGACTATGAATCGGAAGAGCTATTGTGGAATGATTGACACAAGTGCGCAAATTTCCATGGTGAATGCAAAAGTTGTGCATGATGTTGATAATATGAGTTGGAATGTTTCTAGAAAAGGTGTGACAGTTTCGATAAGTGGACTCGGAAGTGGACGTATTATGGCATGGGAGCAAGTGAGTTTGTCTGTAAGCATGGGGAAGTTGAATGATATATTGCATGAATTTTTTGTGCTAAGCGAGAATGAGTTACCTTATTGTTTTCTGTTTAGGATTGATTTTCTGCGTAAGAATAGGATTTCAGTGGATCTATGTAATGAATGTTTAGTGAAAGATGGTGTAACAGTTGGGAAGTTGCAGAGTGAGCTTGTAGGCTCAACTGGATTTGTAGGAGTGGCAGGTGTCGATTTGAGTGAAGAGCTTTTTTTTTTTAAGAGCTCATCTGGCGGCTGCCTACTTGGGCATTAGTCGCCATATTAAAACTGGCCTAGTTCTAGGCTACTTTAAAATAAAATTAAAGAGAAAAAAAAACAACACCCCAAAAGGGGGAAAGGAAGCAAGCTGGTGCGTCGGGAAGAGGTCCCCCCGGCGCAGAACCGTGCAACTAAAGGAAAAAAACAAACAAAAAAAACAAATGCAAAAAACAAAACAGAACAAAAAAAAAACAAACCTTGCTTAAATAATAGGGAGAAGGCTGGCCTCCCCCAAGAAGTCAACAAGTCAATGTGCACGAATCTGAACCGAGCACAAGGGACAGGCGGTAGCGACCCCGCCCATCCCGGTACTGGGGCAGGTATCGTGCGCGAAGATCACCCAGACTGGGACATTCTACAAGAATGTTCCGAACAGTCTGGGGGACGACGCAGTCGTTGCAATAGGGCGCAGGCGAGCGCTCCATCAAATAGCGATGCGTCACACGAGTGTGTCCGATTCGGAGACGAGAGAAAGCAACCTGGAGCCGCCGCAGGATTGGGGGATAGGTCCATGGGAACAGTCGCGGCGCAATGGCACGCAACTTTAAGTTCCCTTCGACCGTCTCCCATCTTCTTTGCCAAGCAGTCCGAAGAGCTGCCCGTATTCCTGCCATGTAGTCAGTGTGAGGAAGAGCGAAACGCTGGTCCGGTCGCAAAGTCCTCGTGGACTCTTTGTCGCCCTCATTGGGGCGCTCATTCCCCGCAATTCCTACATGTCCAGGAACCCAGCAGAAGATAATCTCGACATCTGCCCGGCTCGCCAAAACCGTGGCGTCACGGATATCGCGAACCAGGGGATGCAGAGATTCCGATGCGCCGAGAGCACTCAGGGCACTTTGTGAGTCGCTATAGATCACAATCCGGTCTCCGGACCGGGCACGTCGCGTAATCTCCCGTACCGAGTGGTGTATTGCCACCAGCTCGGCCGTGAAGACAGACGCAGCGCATGGTAGAGCCCCGCTAACTTCAAACAGAGGGGATATGGCGTGGAAGCCGACCCCCTCTTGGGACTTGGAGCCATCCGTATACACTGGCACGGTTCCAGCGTGACACGATGTGTGCTCCAAAAAGGTCGAACGCAATACTCCCGGCGCAGTACAAGCTTTGGGAGCAGAGGCGTGGAGACAAAAAGTCAAATGTGGTACCCTCCAGGGTGGCGTCCTGGGCAGAGCTATATCTACCTCTCGAAGGAGTTTCCTAGCCCTAAACCCAAAGGTCTTAGGGTATGACTGGCGTCTCTCGGCGGCATAGGCACCATCGAGATCAGCTGCGGATGCAGTGAGAGCTGTTGGCGACTGAGGGAGGCGCCGGGCTCGCGCGTACAGGCGAGTGATGCACTGCACGCGGCGCAGAGCGAGTGGCATCTCCCCAGCATCGACCAACAGGATCTCAATGGGGGAAGTGCGGAAGGCACCGGTCGCAAGGCGAAGGCCGGTGTGGTGGATCGAATCCACCTTCCGCAATAAACGCTCGGCTGCGGATGCATAAAACTCGCATCCATAGTCGAGCTTCGAACGAACAAAGGATCGATAAAAAAGTAGGGCAGTAGCCCTATCAGCGCCCCAAGCGCTGAACGTCACGGAACGGAGAATGTCCATGGCGCGTGTACAAGAGACCCTAAGGCTGCGAATATGAGCCTCCCAGCTGAAGCGTCGGTCGAATACAAGACCAAGGAAACGGTGCGACTCCACCACATCCAGGCACACCCCATTAAGAAACAAATCTGGGTCGGGGTGAAGCCATGGACGGCGGCAGAAGTGCACCACCTTAGTCTTGGCCAAAGAAAACCGAAACCTGTGCGCTTCGGCATAGCGAGAGACGCGGTTCAATGCCTGTTGGAGTCGACACTCCAGAGTTGGCATCTGGGCCGCGCCAAAAGAGATCGAAAGGTCGTTCACGTAGAGCGTAGCGAGAACATCTTCCGGCAGCACCGAGCTGACGCCGTTGATGCTCAGGGCAAAGAGTGTGACACTGAGGACACTTCCCTGCGGGACACCCTCTTCCTGCTCCTTTGGGCCGGAGAGAGCTCCCCCCACCCGTACGCGGAATCGACGATCTCGCAAAAATTAGGATATAAACATTGGGAGGCGTCCCCTCGCCCCCATCGTGTGGAGAGTCTCCATGATACAGTATCGCCATGCCGTATCATAGGCCTTCTCCAGATCGAAAAACACCGTGGCGTAGTGCTGTCTACGAAGGAAAGCCTCGCAGACGGCATTTTCCAGTCGGAGCAGAGCATCCGACGTGGAGTGGAACTTGCGGAAGCCGCACTGTGCGGAAGACAGATGGCCTCCGCTGTCCAGGAAAAAGGCTAATCTAACATTTACCAATTTCTCCATCAACTTGCACACGCAAGAGGTTAGAGAGATTGGGCGGAAACCGGTCGGAGTAGAGTGATCTCTCCCTGGTTTGCGAAAGGCGAGCACAGTAGCGATTCGCCAGGAGTCTGGGAGAAGACCTTCCACCCAGATTCTGTTGAACAAATCTAACAGAAAGGCCATGCCTCGCTCACCCAGGTGTCGAAGCATGGCGTACGGGACATCGTCCGGACCATGGGCGGTGTCCGCGCACGAAGCGAGGGCGAAGCGCAACTCACTCACAGTAAACTTGTCATTGAAGGGTTCTCCGCCTCTGGAGGTAAAGTCCAGCCGGCGGCCTTCCGCGACATCACGAAGTGCATTGAATGCTGGCGGAGCAGCATCACGGCTAGAGAATGCGGAAAAAGCGGTCGCTAAGGATTCCGCCACGGACGCGGGGTCCGAGATTGCGGTCCCATTCTCCTGGAGAACGGGAGGGGCGTCCTGCGAGAACTTGCCCCGAATCCTTTTGACTCGCTTCCACACCTCAGCTAAAGGGGTCTTCCCGTTAAGTGAAGACACGTATGCCCGCCAAGAAGAGCGGCGGGCGTGCTTCGAAATATACCGGAACCTAGCCCTAGCACGACGAAATTCAGCGACAGTGAAATCGTTGGGGCGGCGCTTATAGCGCATGTAGGCCTAACGCTTCTGTTTGAGAGCCGTCTCACACTCGGCCGACCACCATGGGAGTGGTCGGCGTGCAAAACGGCCAGACGTCCTAGGAATAGTAGTCAGGCCCACGGCGATGAGGTTGCCGGAGAAGAACTCAATGGCCTCATCTACCGACCTAAACTCCTCGACTGAGATAGAGAATTCAGTCATTTCCTGAAATGCAGGCCACCGCGCCCGCGCCAAGCACCACCGAGGTGGTCTGCCAGGCGGCAGTTGCCCTGAAAATGATATTTGAATGGGGAAGTGATCACTACCATGTTGGTCATCGACCAACCCCCAATCAAAATCAGGCTGTGCATCCGAATAGCACAAAGATAGGTCAAGGCAAGAAAATGAAGCGGTTCTCGGCCAAGCAAGAGATAGGGCCTCGGCAACAGTGCCACGACGCGGCGGAAGTCCCCCACGTCGAAGTCAGCTGACGGTGGAATGTATGCAGAAATGATAGTATACCTCCTATCCAGGTGCAGCTGCACAGCCACTGCCTGAAAGGAGGTATCTAAAGAGAAAGGAAGAACGGAGACATCATGCCGGGTGTAAACCGCGCATCCCCCAGCCCAGCCATCCCGCGGTGGTGGGGTTGCAAGACCCTTATACCCCGGGAGGGCAGGCAGCGGGCACGCGCCTAGCATGGTCTCCTGCAAAAAGATAGCTAACGGGGAATGGGACGAGACGAGCCTCCGCAGCTCCTCCCAGTTGGCCCGGAGTCCACGGCAATTCCATTGAAGGAATATGCCCTCCAGGCCTAGCTCGGAAGAGACGCGGGGGCCCTCCTCGAACTGAAGACCCTCACGGGAATGGCCGTACGCTTCCCGGGGGCAGAACCCCGGGCGCTGTTGGCCGGACAAAGCGCTGTCGCCTTCGAGGACTTATTGGGGGAGGTTGGGCTCGCCATGCGAGTCTTTTCTTCCCTCCGCCTCGAAACCTTAGGCGGGCGTTGCGGCTTCGGAGGCGGGGGGGCCCTCTTTTCGAGGAACCACCGTCACCGAGCCACTCGCTCCACCTCGGGGCGTGGGCGAAGGGGCCGAAGCTCCTTTCTTGCTGTCCTCCTTTCGGGGGACAGCGTTAGGAACCCTGGAAGATGGCCTAGCGACCATCTTCAAGGGTGTTGCCTCCTGTGAGTCTAACGACTCTGTGGAGGCGCGTGGCCGTTTCGCCTTAAGGAAAACGGTCACGCTGGGGGAAGAGGGGGAGCCCTGGTTTTAGCCGTGGCTGGGTGTGAACCCTTTTTGCTGCCAGCTTTACCAGGGAAGCGCCCGGGTTGGGTAGAGCCCGCAGAAGGGCTCCGAATGGGCGCGGAAACAACCGTGCTCGTTGGCCTGGATGGGCCAGAAGCAGAGGGTGCTTTTCTAACTATTGAGGCATATGACGTCCCTGGCAGAGCCGGGCGCGCCAGGACCAAGTCCTTAGCCTCGCGGAATGAGAGTTGATCCTGGGCCTGAACGGCCAGGATTTCTTTCTCAAGGAGATATGCACCACATTGCTTCGAAGAAGCAGGGTGCGGCTCTCCGCAATTGACACACTTGGCCACACACGATTTGGACTTATCGTGTGCGACCTTGGAGCAATTTACACAGACTTCGGGTGACCCCGATTTTGCACGTCTACATGATCGATCGTATGGCCGAAGCGGTGACAGTAATAGCACCGCCGCGGCAGTGGCACGAATGCCTTCACGCGGTAGCGGTACCAACCGGCACGCACCGACTCAGGGAGCTTGTCACAGTCGAACGTGACGAAGAGTGTAGGGGTGGGTCTCGAGGCCCCTCCCTGTTTTCTCATCACACGTTCGACCTTGACCGCCCCATGGTCGGCCAGCTCTAGGGTGATGTCCTCAATGGAGTAGTCAACGAGTTCCCTCGCATAAACTACTCCTTTCACAAAGTTCATGGTAGAGTGCGGCGTCACACTCACCGGGGTGCCATGAAGTGTTCAAAGAGCACTTATCTTGGCCGCCTCGGCGGGATTCGCCGCATTCGCCAGAAGGCTCCCGTCCGTGAAACGGGTTACCTTCGGCTCTCTACCAATTGCACTAGCTAATCCTCTCCTCTGATGGATCATGTTGCCCTTGGACAACATGGTGCCATCAGGGGAGCGAATAACGAGGAAGCGTTTGAAGCCAGCGGGCTCGAAAACGCCAGGTAACCTCTGAATCAGGGGCCCCGATGTCATCGAGGCTCCGCCCTGTGCATTCTTGGTGTTAGTCTTAGTCAGGGGCTCGGCACACGAGGGGGTAGAGGGGCCGGATGTGCCGATCTTGGCTTGGTCGCCTACCAAAGTGGTAGCAGACCCATCCGTCCCCGCGGATGGAGAGGAGCCCCGAGTCTTCTTCGTCTTTTTCTTTTTAGGAGAGGAGGGCGGGGAATGAACCCGCTTCTCACCTCCGCCGGCAGAAGCCCTCATGCCAGATGGGCCGGCCTCAGCTAGTTCCCTCTCCGAAATGGAGAAGGTCCTGGTAGTCGTAGGGGCACCTGTCGGAGGAGATCCCTCCCCTCCTTTTACTGCCTCGGAGCCCTCGGCCGTTTGAGGGGGACCTTGCATAGGGGCGGATTCGGGTTCGGTGCTTGGCGCCGAGCCCGGATTACCCCCCATGGAAGGCCCTACCGTCTGAGGCTGGGTCTCCTCAAGGACCATGTCTATCACAGGAGGGGCCTCCAGTTGGCCATCCCCTCCCAGGACATCGCAGGTCCCCTTGGCAGTGTCGCCAGTCTTGTGTGGGGAGGCACAGGCCTTGATCCCAGCAAGGTTTAAAATTCTTGCCAGCAGGTCTTTTGAGGGAAGCGACTTAAGGGGCCTGGCTTCCCTCTCCCCCATAAGGGGGTTTGCCATACCGAGCCGCTTGCACGAGGGGCGGTCGGCAATGGGCTGCCTGCTGGCTTTCTTGGCAGTCCCCTTAGAAAGCAAAGGAGGGACTGCCGCTGGAGATAGGGAGGTGCCCGAAAGCACCTCCAGAGAAGGGGGTGAGGGGGAGTCCCCTACACCCGTAGGCGTACGAGAGGAGTAAGCCTCCTCTCCGGTTAAAGAATTATGGAGGGTCCCTTGCGCAAGCACAAGGGGAGGGACCTCCATTTTCTTGGCGGAGCTGCCCGAGGGCGGCTCCGTTGATTTTCTTGGGGAAGTTGGGGGTTGGGTTTTTTTGTTTTTTTTGTCATACATGGGCATGGTGACCCTCTTTTTAATACGGGACGCAATAGCTCATCACCTCTCGCAGTTGCCCGCACTGCGAGAGGTGCTTACAAGCCCGGCAGAGCCAGGCGCCGCCATTCGGGTCACCCCTCCCGCCTGGTGGCCTGGCAGTCCATCGGCATGGCGGCTCCACCTTGGACACGGCGTAAAATTGATAGAATGTGAAGAGGAGAGGAAAGGGGATGTGAGGAAGGTATGGGTGGGGATGAAGTAGGTTGTTAAAAAAAACCCATCCCGAACCGGAGCTCAGGGGTTAGGGAACAATGTCCCCTCTCCCCCCAGCCCCGATCCGGGGTGGTTGGCTTGAGAAGAAGGTCAGCATCTACCCTGTGAAATTAGAGGCTGACCAGAGAAAGTTGTGGGAGAGGTTGTATGAAAAGCGACGAGGTAGGGGAGAAATCGGGCTATCTGAAGGAAGGAAGAGAGGCTAAGCTTGGGCCGGACGGAGCACTGGATCCCGTCAGCACGGCGGCCAGGATGGCAAATCGCCGCGCCCCTTACGGGGGAGTCAAGAGCTGTTGACTGCTGAAGATATAGAGAGCATGCAAGAGTCATGTCCGATGGTGCATGAATTGAAAGATAGCGTGATGACCAGTGTTCCTGTGAATGAATGGAGTTGCATATTAAGAGTTTAGAAGGTTTGCTGGAAAGTTTGTAGTGTGCAAGGGTTTAGTGTATTTTGTGCAATGTATAGATGATGAGGATGTATATATTTCGGTGTTTTCCGTGTGTGGCACGATTGGAATAGTGAAGATTGTGCATGATAGGTTTGGACATATGGGTAAGAATAAATTGTGAGAATGTATGAAAGGATGTATATTTAGTCCCCTTTTGAGAAAGATTTGCGTGGATGTAGCGACTACGTGTGAAGTGTGCCAGAAGAGAAAGTATCAGAGAGTGTATGTTGCCCCACCTGTATTAAAGTTGAGTGTGAATGAACCCTTTGGAATGGTAGCGATCGATTGCGTGTCTTTTCCGAGGACTGCAAGAGGGCATGTAGGGATGATTGTGATGGTGGATCATAAGAGCAAATTTGCGTATGCTGCACCTGTGACAAATAAATCTTCATTGACTGTTGCTAGAGAAGTAAGTGAGAGAATGTTGCCCATGTGCATGTGTAAGCCTGTGCGAATGTTGAGTGACAATGGACCTGAGTTTGTGGGACGTGCTTTTGAGGAGATGTTGAGTGAATCGGGAATAGATCATGTGCGAACGACGCCGTATATGCCTAGTGCGAATGGTTTGGCTGAAAGAAC
The DNA here is from genome assembly GCA_963969495.1 of Ceratothoa steindachneri. Classification (NCBI taxonomy): domain Eukaryota; kingdom Metazoa; phylum Arthropoda; class Malacostraca; order Isopoda; family Cymothoidae; genus Ceratothoa; species Ceratothoa steindachneri. Next base: position 112,631,437 of record OZ018320.1, on the reverse strand, counting down.
GATAAGAACTTTGAGTGAGACGTTACGATTGATGGTGAAAGATGGGAAAGAATGGGATGAATGTTTGGGAAGAGTGCTTTGGGCGTATAACATGACAGTGCATAAGGCGATTGGAATGTCACTATGTAAGTATTTGATGAACTTTGAACGAATGATTAGGCCACATATGGGACTTAGAGAGAAGGATCGTGAGTTGTGGAGAAAAGGGAATGAAAGGTTCGAGAGTTTTTCTGTGGGTGACAAAGTACTAAAGGAGATTGAGACAAAAGGTAGACTGAATGTGGATAAGTTCAAAGAGAAATTTGAAGGTCCGTTTGTAGTAAGAAAGGTTTGGTCGAATGGGGTAAGTTATGTGATAGTTCGTGAAAGAGAAGATGGAAGTTTGGATGAACGTAGAGCGCATCAAGGTCAGTTGCGAAAGTGGCGTGAACCTCCTCAATATTTGGTGCAACATCCGGTGAATGAATATCTGTCTGAAAGAATGGAAGACTGTGAAATGGTCGATGATATAGCTAGTGGTTTAGAGGGGAAGCAGTTAGTGTTAGTTGAACATGGAAGGGAAGAGCGTAAGAGTAAACGGTTGAGAAAGGATGAATGGATGGAACAGTTCGGTGAGAGTGATGTGAGAGAGTTTTCTGGGTTTGTGCAAGATCGAGATGGAGTATATGATAGAACGTACAGTATTTGTAAGTTTCCGGTGAATGAGTCTGAGTCTATGCTAGAGAGTATAAATGGGATAAGTGTGAAATTGGAACAAGAGTCGATAAATGCTATGAAAGAATGGGAAGGTTTGATGGATGTAGTAGAGAGGTTAGTTGAGGATTTGAGTGGGATTGGTCAGGGAATGTCGGATGTGTGTGTGGATGAAGTACATAGAGAAGGGGCCATGGACAGACATGAGGATACATTACGACAGATGACAGAGACAGTTGATGGACCTGTGACTAGGAGGAGAGGCAGAGTGAAAGAGTATGACTGGGTGATGTCGAAAGCATTGTGAATGAATGAAGATGGGGATTGAGACATGGTGAGGTGAGGCGAATTTAGCTGGGAGGGATGTAGTAGTTTGGTTGTCCACCTCCCCTCCCCTATGTCTAATCATTTTCTTCTTTTGCAGAATGTGTGTGTGTGGATCGTGTGATCACCGTCTTTGCTTTGTGTGGGGGGACTCGATGGATCTCTATTGTGCTCCCCCATTCATCTCCTGTTTTCTTTTTAGGCGGATTCTTTCAGCTAATATTTTTCTTTAGAAATAGTTTGGAAGTCATTAGTTGTGACTGAAGAAGGAAAAGCCGTCTAGACGGAAGATAGGTGAGTGAAGATTGTGTGAGAGTGGATATGGTTGAATGAGTTAGGAGTAAAGATGTTTGAGTGTGGCAGTGAATAGGTGACTGAATGTGCCTTCTCTTTTCCAGTTCTGTGGTACCGATTGTCGCCGACATCTGGCTTTAGGAGACAGCTGAAGCCAATCCTGACCCTCGCAAGTGCGCCTACCTTTTGGGGCAAATTTCTAAGGTGTGGACCTTAGAGAGCACCTCCCAGTCTCCAGGGAGTAATTGGAGTAGCGCCCAACCGACTGTGACCCAGCAGTTGGGACCAACAAGCATCCCAGCTACCTGAAATCCTTCGCTTTGCCGAGCCTGGGGCCCCTCAGAATCCCGCAGAAAGTGAGCCACCTCCCACTTTCTCCAACACGTCTCACTCCATTAGTTAGATAAGGGTGCACCCGTCTTTCGCGATATCTTGGTTGTATTATTCGTTTGCGTGGCCAAGATCTTATGTAAGGCCTTTTGTAAATATATACGTGGCCAGAGTATTGTACGGCCAACTGTGTATATATATATATATATATATATATATATATATATATATATATATATATATATATATATATATATATATATATATATATGTAATGTATTTTGGTATAGGTTGAGGGTTATATAATATTTGGGGTTGATTATTTTGCTATAATTACGGTTTCTAAATTAAATTTAGAAAATACTCTCTCTCCTCAATACCCTCTTCTTAAACCACCGAGCGGACCTTGTCAGGGCGGCGGGAATCTTTGGCTGGGGAATCGCGATCCCGCCGCTAAAATACTTCAATACTAATTTACAGAATGTGATTCAGTTTTAATTAAATTGTAATGAAACTGTGACAATATTTAAGATATCAAATTTGGCTGAAAGTAAAGAAGTAATTATAAACATTACTCTCATATTAATAAATTAAAGAATAACTACAATAATCCTTAGTTTTTGAATTATTATAATATCTAGAGAAATACAAGATTAGCGAATGCCTTTAGGGCTAGATTTATTAGGAACTCTTCATATAACTAGTATATTTTAATTCATTTTTTTGTGTAGCAAGGGCAATTGAATCGGCTAAACAATGTTTGAACTGAAAATATTCAAAGATTTGATAACCTTACTCTATAAAAATCAATAATGTTTTTATAAACTTTGAAAATATAGTTTGAAATACGCACAACTATTTAACTACAATATAAACTGTAGCACTTGAGTGCAACTACCCAATGCCATTGGCAGATGCTAAGTAAACGTTTGAATGTGGTGTATTCCTTGTATGCCTCAACAACCCCAACTCCCTCTTAACAACACATATGTCCAGTGGAACCCCAGGTTACCGATTTAATTAATTTTGTTGAGGATTTATCTGATTTTATCAATTATCTCTGATCTGATGCATTCATGTTTTCAGATAGCTTGTATCTGAAGACAGGAAATTCATGCAGAATAAAAGTAAATTGTTCATTTGCGAGTAACAATGAACTAAAATACATAATATATGAGTAGAGCGGGAGACAACAAATGGGGAAAGGGGCTTGTGGAGACGATGGGGCAATAAGTCGGTACAGGGGAGTGCATTGGAATAAGTACATTTTGGCTAGATCAGATTACCTGTAGACATAATAGTATTTCACCATATTTTGTAACATCGTGGGTCGCATCATTTCTACCTGCACACTACAAAAATGCACTGAAAGTGAAAGCCCAAAGATGCTTCGAGGGAACAACACACACACACAGATCTCACACAACGAGTGTAATGCACACTCATGACTGATGACAAGATTATAACTGGTGTACTCACGCAGAGAGAAGCTCAATGTGTTATGAGCTAATCCGTAAACACTATGATTGCAGTTTTTCAAAATATTTCATTCAAACTGCTACCAATTAATATGTTTCATGTAGGCATAAAGAACTGTAATAATCGTTCAGAGATGAATGTATATGACACGCGTTATGTAAATTGATTGGTTCCTCTAATAGTCACAGGAACCAATCAAGTGTGTCTCAAATTGTTTTGTTCACCTTCATTTCAGTTTGTTCAACTAGATTTAACTATAAGCTTGTTATGAAATGAAAAGTTATGAATGCTGATATTAATATATGGAATGGGAGCTTGTCAATGGCATTACATGGAGGACAAATGTACACATCTGAAAAAATATTCTACTAATCTTTACATAATTAGTGCGGCTCGACTGCTTGAGTGAATAGTCAGATTTAAAATACTGAATATCAGTTTCCCCTATATGAATGCCGTACTATCGTTTCTCAGCACAGTATAGGTTCCTGATACAGTACCGTTCTGCAACACTGACACAGCAGTTGGGAGCAACTGGTAGTCTGGTACATATGTACATACTATATTTACATTCTGCACTAAATTATTCCTGCATGTGAAGTACTATGGTGGTAAGCTTTAAAATCTTTCAAATATTTCCGGGATTCATTTTTAAATGCGGTACCAATAAATATTTTACTTCACTAATAATCATTAATTTATAATATAGTAGTTTAATACTTTTATAAGTTCTATTCTTTAAAATAAGCGAAAAACAAAAATATTATATATTAAGTTCAGTAATAGACTTGCTCCATCAATATTTTTATTATTTTAATTTTTAGTAGAAATCGGCATCAGCAATTTTTATCATGTGCCGATGCCGATTCTTACCAATGCCGATTAATCGGCACATCACTAATATGAATCTTGATCCTATGAGAAACTTTGAACTTCCCAAAACACTTAATTTTGAAATTGAAGATTATATCAATATGATTGATTGGAATATAAAATCATTACATCTACCCCAATTCTGCAGTATTTATCAACCTTCTTCAAGCTCGATCTAAACCAATACAAATTATTTCATTTCCCTGCCATAGCCAAGACATAAAATATCCTATAATAAGATTAGTGATAAAAATCAGAGGAAAGAGTCAGTTATAAAAATATACATAATTTATCAAACATGATAACTATAAAATTTGGAATATGGTAGTTTTTGTGTGTAAGGGAAAGTGGGGACTCTTTGACACTAACTATGATTCTTGGCTACACCCAAATGGCATATTTAAGCAATAAAACTATTGAAAAGTTAATATTTGGCCTGTAAATGTCTTTTCATATATATTTGAAATATGGAGACAAAAGGGGGCATGAGAGGGTTAGCATACAATTAAAATTTTAATGTTTCCACAAACAAAATGAACTTCTAGCACCATGTGGAATTAAAATGCACAATATATTTTTGTGGTGGCAACAAAACTAACATAAAAAATATGTTGAAAACATGAACCATCAAACTAAAACCATTAAACTTTGAAAACTTTCAAAATGAAGCAAGCCACAAAAACTCACCATGCACTACAAAAGCTAAAGCAAAAAAGCATCTCCGGCAGAAGGTTTATAAAAGCTATATGATCATCACTTATATATATATACTACACAACAAACATTCATCTACATAGAACCAACAATGCTTGCATTGCAATCAATACAATAAAAAGGCAAACACCCACCACATTCTTTAACATAGGAAATTTTGGTGGGATAAAGTTTGGAGACCGATGCTTTGATGTGGCCTCCAACTTACAGGAAGTCGGTTAGCCCCAAAACCAGTCAGATAAAAAACAAAATAAAACACAGGAAACTGAGATTAAAAGCACGTGGACGAAACTCACCGTGCATAAGAGTTCGTTGCAAATTGGACACTGGAATTCATTCTCGACAATATCTGTTACATTATCAATAACTTTTTTCCGTACTGCCTCGGAACCAGATTCTGCGAAGGCCACCTCCTGTTCTAGTGAGAGTTTTTGAGCTTCCATTACCGAAAGCGCCTCCTGCAGGTGTGACACCTGATCGGGGTAAGAGGTAAATTAGATCTCTAGGGGCAAAAGTAAAACCATTAAAAGACTGCATTTAGACCTGATCAGTGAAAACCAACAACCAGCATATGTTAAAACAAAGCAAATGTGTGCTAATATGGTTGTTGGGGCTTGAAGCGTGCATAATTCTGAGATGTCAGCCACAGCACGGTTGCTCATGCTACACCTGACATCCCTTTGCCTGTGTGTAAAAGGATATATAAGGAAAAGAGAGAGAGGGAGGGAGGGGGGCAGTAGGAAAAAAGGGGGGAAAGGATGCAAGCATGTTAAAAGCAAGTCCAGCCAGAGCCAAGAGGAGCTACCCCATCTCTCAGGCCTGACCAGGGATGATTGCTGCTAAGCGAATAGCCTATGGAACTAGCCGTCAGCCAAGAAAATAAGTAGGAAGCTTGTAAAGTGGCAAAAAAAAAGAGGGGGGGGGAAGTAAATGTCTAGAAGGAATAAAGCCTGGAAGGCTACACTTCCTCCAGGTGCCAAATTTAAGTCTACTTGGAGGAACAGCTTGTGGGAGAATGATGCGGATGAAAGTAGAACTCGACATCACAGGCAAGCATGTTCACTTGATAAGGGGCTGTGGAGAGGACACTGGATCGAAGGGTGATAGGGCGACATGGAAGACTCAAGAGAAGGCAGAAGAAATAAGTTAAGTTGGTTTCATTGCGATGGAATGCAGAAATTGTAAAAATGCCTTGGAAATAATGAAGTGGAAAAGTCGAACAGAAAATATGTATTGCCCTCACCTGGGCGCCTTTTTCCATTGCTTCCTTCAATTCCTCTTCCATGGCTTGTTTGTCTGCCATAAGAGCTTCAAGCCTTTTACTCACTTCAAGCTTCTCCTGAAGTTCACCCTCCAATGTGGATGTAAGGAGGGCCTTTTCCTCGAGGTCAATCTCAACTTCCTTCAGGCGACCCAAAAGTTCTTCCTTCTCCTTCAGTAGTGTCTCTGCCTGCTTGCTCTGCTCCTCCTTCAAGTACTTTTGTTCCTCCTCTTTGAGCTTCATATTTTCCTCCTGATGTCGGACCTCCAGTTCTAGCTGTTTCCTCTGATCTTCAAGGGTGAGCAGCTCGCCTTGCAAGAGCTGTCTCTCAGCCGCCAGTGCGTCCTCATGTGCAAGTCGTTCCTGAAGCAGTCGTTTTTCCAGGCTTTCCTTTTCAATCTCCAAACGAAGAGCCAAGGCTTCCTGCAGAGGCAGTTGTTTAATTATTGAGAAAAGAAATGAAACAGGCTTAACCCAATGTGGGTACATGTATATTCAGTATAGAAAGAAAGGGAGAGAAGGAGAAGGATAAAGGTAAATAAATAAAACAAAACATGAAAAATGTTGTTTGGTTTGGATGCTTTGGAAAAGCAAACTGGAAGATTCATTATGTAAAACTAAGATGAGAAAACCAAAAGGATCACCACCACCAGAAAGTTTACAAGGAGAGGTTTGTAAAAAAGGGGTGGAAATGAGTGGATGGTAAATAATTGAGTAGTCTAGATGGGGACAGGATGAAAATCTACAGAAAATGCCTAAACTTCACAATTATCAGATCTACCTGCGAGCATTAAGGAAATGCAATTCTCGAGATATCATGTTTTCTTCTTGTATTAAAAGTGCAATAGCAACGAGAGCGTATCACGTAGAAAGTTTGTTAGGAGAAATCTGTAAGGTGGTGAAGCTGAAGGAAGTGCATGAAAGATAAATAATCGCTGATCTTCCTTCAATCATTGGAGCCAGGAGGGCGCAATCTTCCAGATGTCAGCTGCAAAGTTACCCATGCTACGCCTGACATCCCATTGTGGTCTGTTAAGTGTAGCGCAGTTGGCTATACTACACCTAAAACCCTCTTCCGGGAGGCAAGCCAGAGGAACACCCATTATGACATATTCCTTGTGTGCCCTTAAGTGTGTTTTATTCAAACTAAGACTTGTACGCTAATTTTGATCTTGTGTTTTGGTTCAGTTCCTTCATCAGTGATCATTTTCCTTTCAGCATCCCCATCTCATCCTGTGGGAGGGGTCGTTTCATACATGTTTGAGGAAACCTAATAAATCCAGCAAATATAAATAGCCTCAAGGTGGGAAGACATGTATCAAAATAAAGACAAGGATAAAAAGAAGAGACATCAGGAGCAGAATAGAAGGAAAATAATATAAATGTATCAAGAACAAGTGGGATGCGGAGAGAGAAGTACGATATTTAAGAACAAGGGTGGGTCAAAAGAGCATAATGAAATCCAAGTACAAACTAAGGAAACTTTGTGGTCCCACGAATCGTAGTCGGAAGCAATACCTTTTCTTCCAAAATTTTGCTTTTCTTCTCTTCCTCTTGATGAAGTTTTCCTTCTAAAGACAACTTCTCTTCTTCAAGTCGTTTTTGCCATTCATTCACCTGGAAGGGAAGATAAAAGTGAGATTTACAGCATGGAAGTGAACCAACATTCCAACACATGTGGTAGTTAGTGTATTCAAGCAATGTGGAAGCCAAATACATCCCTCAAGATTCCCATTGCTCCTTATCAAATAATGATTATTACTATATTGGCGCAGAATAAAAAAGACGAGCTTTGGATGATGTCTGGGTAACCTTAGAGATTTCCTAAAAATAAATTTCCTTCTGATAAAATGGAACATTTTAGAGTGCCCTTTTATTTTATTTTTTTTAAGGAAACTTATACAGCCAAAGACAGTTTTAATCAAATGATAAACAATGAAGGAATGGGTAGACAGATGAATGAAAATGTGGCTAATTGAAATGAACCAGAATAGTGATAACATAAACAGCACTAGAAAACCTCATTAACCCTAAAAATTGAGAGTGAGTGGGTATATTGTCACCCAAACCAAGTTTGCACAGAAACACAAACACTCAAATGAACTGAAACCCCCTTGTAAGATCCTTAAAAAAGAGAATATAGTCACAAACCACCAGAGGCAAACATGCACAAAAGGACATCGAGACTAGAGGCAAACATACACAAAAGGATATCAAGACCAACAGAGGTGAACATGCACAAATGGACATCGAGACTAGAGGCAAACATGCACAAAAGTACATCAAGGCCACCAGAGGCAAACATGCATAAAATGACATCCACACTACAAGTGACAAAAATGTACATTTTTGTTTTAAGGAGTCCATCCGACAACTGCCTACTAGGGCATAATAAGTTGCCCTAATTACGCTACAGCCTAATACTAGGCAAGATTAACAAACAAAACAAATGTAAAAACCAAACAAACTAAACAAAAGTAAAGAAGTAGCAAACCCCCTAAAAAAAATAAGCAAGAAGGAAACATGCTCAACCATTGCGGGGGGAGGGGGACTCGACTCCCACCGGTACAGAAACATGCAAATTACAACAAACAGAGTCAAATAAAATGGAGGCCGGCTTCCTCCATAAAGTCAGATAGTAAACAAGTCTGTGAACAGGAACCTGTCCCCGAGTACAAGGGACAAACGGTAGCAACCCTGCTCGTCCCGATGCGGGGACAGGTAATGTGCACGAAGATCCCCCAGACTGGGACAGTCAACAAGAATGTGCTGAACAGTCCGGGGGACAACGGATGAGCGCTCCATCAAATGGCGATATGCGTCCAGCGAGTGTGCCCAATTCGTAGACGACAGAAAGCGAACTGAAGCCGCCGTGGCATTGGGGGAAAGGTCCATCAGAACAGTCATGACGTAATGGTATGCAACTTAATGTTCCCCTCGGGCGCCTTCATATTCTTTACTAGGCAGCCCAGATTCCTGCCATGTAATCGGTGTGAGGAAAAGTGAAACGCTGCTCTGGTCTGGTCATCCAGTACTCACAGACCCTTTGGTGCCCTCATTCCCACTTGTCCAGGAACCCAGCAGAAGATAATCTCGATATCTACCCGGCTTGCGGCAATCATGGTGTAACGGATACCGGGAATCACGGGGTGTGGGGATTCCAATGACCCGAGAGCACTAAAGACGCTTTGTGAGATGCTATAGATCACAATCCTGTACCAAGCGGCATATTACCACCAACTCGGCTGTGAAGACTGACGCAACGCCTGATAAAGCCCTGCTGACTTCAAAATGAGGGGATAAGATGTGGAAACTAATCCCCTCATGGGAAATGAAGCCAACCATATACACTGGCACGGATCAAGCGTAACACAAAGTGTGCTCCATAAAGGCCCAACGCAATTCTCTCGGCGCTATGGAAGCAGAGGCATGGGGACAAATAGTCAAAGGTGGTACCATCTAAGGTGGCGCCCTAGGCAGAACCAGAAGCACCACCGCCCCGAGAGCTCCACCGAGTTCTCGAAGGAGTTTCCTGGCTCTAAACCCAAAGGGCTTAAGATATGAGTGGAGTCTCTCGGCAGCATAGGCACCATCGTGATCGGTTGCGGAGGCAGTGAGAGCGGTTGGTGATTGAGGGAGGCGCCGGGCTCAAGCATACAGGCGTATGATGCACTGTAAAGGAAGCGGGGTAGTAGCATCTCCCTAGCATTGACAAGTAGGCTCTTAATAGGGGACGTGTGGAAGGCACCGGTCATCAGGCGAAGACCGGTGTGGTGGATTGAGTCCACCTTCCGCAATATACGCTCGGTTGCAAATTCATAAAACTCGCATCCGTTTTCAAGCTTCAAACGAACAAAGGATCGATAGAAAAGCAAGGCAGTCGCCCTATCAGCTCGCCAAGGTACTGAACGTCACGGAACGAACGATGTCAATGGTGCAGGTACAAGAGACCCTACGGCCGCGAATATGAACCTCTCAGTGAGGCGTTGATTGAAAACAAGACCAAGGAAACCATACAAATCCAAATATGTCCAAAAGGACATCAAGACCACTATAGGAAAACATGCACAAAAGGATATCAAGATTGTGATACACAGAGTAGTTCAGGAAAGGTTGTGTAGTAGGGTGGTCCAAAAATATATGTAAAAAATTGAAATTAGTTGGAAATATTCTCCACATGGCTAAAATTATGCTATAAGATGTTAAAAGAGCTGATGCAAAATATTGACTAAATTGGTGAATATTTAGAGGTCGCTATGTGTCTCCATATTTTTAAATTTCAGTCAAAATATTGGAACTTTTTAATAGTAGGCATTTATTGGTTGTTACTTATATACTATCATATATTTGTCATTGATAACTCATTCCTTATGAATTACAATAATTCACAAAAAAATCAAGATCTTGCATTATCTGAAAAGTGGAATGACATTCACATACTCGGCGAATGATGCAATAATAATTGTTGTTTCAGCTTGTTGATTTCTGAGCCCATTTGTAAAGTGATGATGCAATAACGCCCCCTCGTTTCAAATGGTGATGCAATCGCACCATTTCCTATATAAGTCAGCGAGGATTGATTCATTAATTGTTCATTTGTAGTTTGAAGTTTAACAGTTGATGTAATACAAGTGAATACAAGCGCTGGTTTATGCAAGTATATATATAATTATTTAAGTAAGTAATATACTTTGTTTATTCAGTGCATAGATAATTTGCAGTTTTTTCTCAATATCAGACTTACTTAAAGAATATTAGAATTATATGTTAACACACTTTATGTTCATATTTTAATTCACAATATATATATATATATATATATATATATATATATATATATATATATATATATATATATATATATATTAATTAAGCATGACTGCCATATTTTTTTACAAACACAGGAGCCTATTTATTTAGGTCAAATGTAAGCATAATTCTTTCATGAATATTGAATATTTAGATATTTTAGAGTATAAAAAAAATATCTTCTAGGTATAATTAAATGAAGGGGAACCGTGAGCCCACTCAGTAACAATAAATTTTTATTTCTGTCGTTTCAGATTATGGCTGGAAGTACTCGTTCATCTGCGTCAGTCTGGCTTTTAGGACATCCTACTAATGAGCTTGCATATGCAAGACTACCAGCATGTGGTGATGTGCTTCGTGTTGTTCAGTACCACCATCAAGTGGAGTCAATGACTTTTGACACAAAGTTATAACCTCGCTTGCAAAAAGTCATAAAAGTATGGGAAAGAGCCCGAATTCCCACACAGCAAATAGACTCTTGCGTTAGGAAACTCTCAAGGTTGTATGAAGAATACCTTTCTTTGAAGAAGAACCGCAAAACCGAACTTTACTCGTGTAGAATGAATGAGCGTAGTTTAATTGCTGCAGACAAAGAGTTTTGTCCACCTTCTTCAACTAGAAAAAAGAATGCACAATGTAGTCCTTCAAATTCAAAAAATATCTTTACAACTCCAGGTGTGGCTGCTGTTCTTGATCGTGCAAATATTACGGATAGAAAAGCAACAATGGTTGCTGGATCAATAGCACAAGCCTTGGGTCAGGATATTGCAGCTATGACACTTTCCAGGAGTTCTATACGACGTTCCAGAAAACAAGTAAGAGAGGCAACATACAATGAAGACAAAGCTTCGTTGTCTGTTGAAGGACCGAGCCTTCTTCACTGGGATGGAAAACTACTACCTGCTATTGATGGGGCAAAGGAAACAGTAGAGCGAATTCCAATAATAGTTTCTGTAAATGGAATGGAAAAACTTCTGGTGTGTCAAAAATAACACGAGCAACAGGAGAAGAATAGGCTATGGCATGCATTTCATCAATTAATGACTGGAATCTTCGTAACAAAGTTCAAGGCCTTATATTTGACACAACTGCATCAAATACAGGCCTACAAAAAGGAGCTTGTACCATAATTGAGAAAGTACTAGGAAGGGAGCTTATTTGGATTGCGTGCCGTCATCATATTTTCGAAATTATGTTGTCATGTGCTTGCAATATTTTACTTGGGCCTACAAGTAGTCCAAAGAGGAGTCTCTTTGAACGTTTTAAAGAACAATGGTCGTCACTTAAAAAGGATTCTTTTTTAGAGGCGAATAGCAGTTTATTCGTCAATCCAGTAATGCATAATCTTCGAGGAGAAATGGTCCCATATTTTCAGGAAGCTTTGAAATCTTGTCAGTTGCGTGACGATTATGAAGAATTGCTGCGACTCAGTCTCATCTTTCTTGGGGGCATTGATAAGACAGAAGTTACATTAAGAGCCCCAGGAGCGACTCATCATGCACGCTGGATGTCTAAGGCTATATATGTCCTGAAAATATGCTTGTTTAAGCATCAACTGAAACTAAGGGAACGTGAAAAGGCCAATATTACAGAGTGCTCTCTTTTTATTGCTTTGGTCAACTCGCGTTTTTGGAATGAAGCCCATTTTGGAATTAATGCTCCTTTAAATGACATTCTGCTTCTTAAAACTTTGCAAAAGTACCCAAATCAGACAATATCTAAAGAAGCAACCACAGCCCTTCATAGACACCTTTGGTATTTTGGAGAACATCTTGTTGGTCTTGCATTTTTCGATCATAGAATTAATGCTGAGACCAAACAGAAGATGGTCTCCAATCTCCAACATAATGAAAACACCAAAGTTGTTAGCTGATTGAATCTTACAAAAAACATGGAGGATTTGGACTTGCATGAACTGGTAACTCAAAAAACTAAGCTAATCTTCAGTCTTCTAATGAAAGATGGATACAAGTTTGCACAGGATACATTCCTGAAGACTAACCCAAGTTCTTGGGAAGAGAATACATGCTTTCAAGAATTCCAACGTCGAGCGGTTAACTTAATGGTTGTTAATGATCCAGCAGAAAGAGGTATTCCACTTATCAAATCGTATAATGCATCTCTAACAAAAGATGAAGAGAAACAGTTGCTTCTCAGACTTGTGGCAAAACATCACAAAAGTTTTCTCTCATGCTCAAAAGGATCAATGTTTAATCAGCAATTTTAGTTATAATTTGTGTAAAAAAGAAATCATTTGCCATTTAACTATTTTCTTTTCACTTTAATATAAATATTTAAAAAAAAAAATGTCTTTTAACACCAAGATCTGTTTCAAATAAACTAGTATTTGCAAAGACTATTCATTTCTATCCCCAAAATTAATTTACCAGCAGACTAATAAGTTAAGATCCATATAGCGACCAGTAAATATTGTTCGATTTTGATGAAATTGAGTATGTGACCTACTGTTCAATATGGTAATACAAACAGGCATGTGGAGATAAAAACTAAAAACATTTTGGGGGGGACCACCCTATTGTGTAGGTTATCTAACCTGATCATTTAGTTTTTTGGCCAATGATTCCTTTTCTTCTATGACACTTTGCTTTTCTATAAATCCTTGATTCAGTTTCCTCTCCAATTCTTTATACTCTTTCATAAACCTGAAGTACAAAGCTTGAATTACATCTTAAAGCTATAGCACATTGGACATGAAGCTTATATTTAGAATGCTATCACTATAGCATCAGCTGTGCATTGTAAGGGAATGCGACTATCCCCATTTGCAAATGGGCTAAGACCTGGGTAAGAAACACACTATTTAGATAATAAACATATGAATTAATTAATGATCTAGGCTCAGATTGAGGAATCCATCATCCAACACATGTATTAAGGTCAATGTTGGGCCATCTGTCCTTCAATCAAAGACGAGATCCATTTGATAGGATAATGGAATTTGTATCAAGATCAGAATGATAATCACTGGTAAGCTTGAGGGCATTAGGGGTCGGGCCTCGTTGTTTGGCAGGAAGATTGCTGGAGATAATTGTTTTTGGTGCCAACCAGCACTTGTGGAACTCTGTGACTAGCGGGGAAGAGAGGGATTAAATATTTTGCATGAGTGCTATGTGGATATGAGTGCCCATTTGGAGGTTACAGTATAGAGGAGAGTCGGTATGTTGTGCTGCGAAGAATGAAATGGAAATGACAGTGGTGTTGATTGGTTATGTGCATGAGAGCGTGTGTTTGAAACTACCCATTCATGTGGAGGTAGAGAGAAATTCCGAAAATAGTGCAAGCTTTCAAATACAGTGAAGTTTTGTGTCCGCTTACGCTCAGATTGATCCCATTACCCAGGTGTTACAAATCCAATGCCTTATCCACTAGGCTATTGAGAGCTCCGGCCTTAAGGTGGTGGTGAGTGGTTTGACATACGTGTGTGGGCGTATGTGTGTGTATTTGCAGGGAAGGGGGGGAGGTTATCTGATGTAACCATGGCTCTTTTATATTGTAATTGGTGAAGTACTGACAAGATTACGAATGGGAATGAGAGAAAGGTGTCTGAGATTGATGAGGAATAGTGTGGGATGGGTTCTGACTATGTTGGCGTATGCGGATGAACTAGTTAGTGGCAGAGAGGCCTTTGATAGGATCTGTACGAGGAGGAGGATGAGGAAGAAGAGATGGAGGATGAGGAGAATGGGGAGGAGGAGCTTAAAAATAGATGCAAAAGAGTAAAGTGATAGTCGTGGGAGGGTCAGATTCTGTGGTGATACCATTCATTAAAGCAAGTGCGAAGTTTTAATTATCTAGGATCTATCAGGAATGACAGTGGTACAGATGAAGCATAATGCAACTCCTAGAAGGTTTTAAATGGCAGGAATGTTTCTGGGACGATGAAAGCATTTGTCATGCTTAAGGTTTGGGTGTGGAATGTGCCAGGAAGCTGCATCAGAGTATGGTGGCGCTAACCTTTGTTGTGCATGGGAGTGAGACTATATGAAAGAAGTAAAGATCATGATAAGAGCAGTGAAAAATGGACAACTTGAGAGAGATGCTTGGTGTATGAAAGGTAGATAGTGAGGAACCACTGGGTAAGAGATGTTTATGGTGTGAAGAAGGGTCAGAATGAGGTTGCGTCTGGAAGAGTTCTGAGGTGGTATGGACATGTAAGAATGGATGGAAATAGACTCGTGAAGAGAATATATGACTGGATGATATAGTATAGGATAGGTGGCATGGAAGGGGTTTGTGAGAAGGCCTGCTAGGGGCCTTTTTTCCCAGGGATGAATAATGGCTGGACGATTGCTCAGAAGGGTCTTCAGCATGGACACAATGATGGGTGGTTTTGTGATTGATAAGGTATAAAAGGGTTACACGAGGGTGTGTAATTTTAGTGTCATTGATGCACATGAAAGTTTGATGATATCCATTAACAACCATTCATATTGATATGGTTCGTTCGGCAAACCTGGCATCAATCAGACAGCAGATATTCCTTAGGAACCAGACACAGGTTAATATATTCACAACATGCCAGACATTCTCACAACTTAACACAGAACCTACAGATACATGAATGTCTTGACTACTGGGAGAACTCCCCCCCCCCCCTCCCGAGATGGTGTAAGAGTTCATCGAAGCAGCTAGGCTTATGAGCAAGGATCCTGGACAAAGGTTGTCATAATGACTACATAAGGTTCATTTGAGGCACCTACAACATTTATCTTTGGTCCTATTACTATTACCCTACTTTCAGTACATTCTTTGTTCTCAGCATCATTTTTTTTTGGGGGGGGGGGGCATTTTTAATATTGATGTCAGTATAAAAATGAGCTTGCACTTGCAAGATATACTATATAGCTCAGCTCTCACCTTTCTTGAAGTGTTTGCTGCTCATTTTGCATTGAATGCAACATCTGTTTTTTTTCCTGAAGGAGGCTTTTCCTCAACTTTTCACTCTTTGATAGTCTTTCTTCAAGGTTAACTTCTTGTGAAACTAAATCTTTTTGACTCTCACTGAAAATATATAAAATTATTATAAGAAAATTTATTTCAATCAAAAGCTCTTAAACATTTTTATATTTTTGATATCTACCACCAAAGGGTTTCCTTTAGTCAGGTCAGTTATTTGGTGGTTGAATGAAAAAGCAGGGGTGATGAAACCGACTTTTCAAGATTAAGTCACCAATTTTTTTGGCCCACTACTCAAAGATCATTACAAAAAACACACACACAAAAAGTTCTACATATAAATTGTGTTCTTAGTATTTTTAAAAGAACCTATAATAAAATTTTACAAAAAGAGTATATCAAAATATAATTATCAGATTGTGCCAAATTTGACCCATTGGACCATTAGTAACAATTTAATGACTTAATACTAAAAGACAAAAATGACATTTAGAACGCAAGTTTTGTCTTTTCTTCTGTATTTATGTCTACTTTAATCCTACAATCTTATATATTTTAGTGTTGGTGGAAATTCTGGAAACAGTTATAATTTTTATTAAGGCACAAATGTATTTTGCATCTTTATCGCTCATCAATTACAGTCCGCTTCTTCTTTTTGTTGTTGTGAAGGAACATTCAACACTACTGAAGCTTGATCTGCCTCTTCTTTTCCATTTTTTTCCTTTTAGGCAAAGTACCTGAGCAAATGATGATTCAAATTCAAGTAAATCTATTTGGTGTTTGGGGGGGGGGGGGTAATCCTAGAGATGTAGCATCTCTTCTATAAAGAAGCCAGAAATTTACACAAACCCTGTTTAAAAGATGAAAAAACAAAGCAGTGATAAAAGTTTTAGACCGTCTTCTTTATCCTGCGATAGGCTACTAGAGCATCAAGCAAGTCTATGCTTCCTATGAATTTGTTATACCATACAACTGTATTTGGAAATGGGACAATATGTTTTTTGAAGGATTTGTCCCATCGAATGAATGTTGACATAGGTACAGCACTTATGAATATACTTACTGTGACTGCTCTTTTGTCAAACTATTTGAGGATCCTGAAGCTTAGTCATATGAACCTCTGCCTCATGCTTTCAGCTGCTTGTGATCACTAAGACATGATCCTATCCTATTTGAAAAAATTGTACCAAGGCCTGTATGCCCTTTCCAAGAAGAGTGCACAAGTAAACTAATTATCAAAAAATAATAAATGGTTCATATCTCTAGGGATCACTTCTGCCAGCTTCAGGACAATAGTTCCACTGGAACCAATATCATGCATCTCAATGGAAAGGTAAATTTTACCTGTATATATTTCAAAGTTATGCACTAAGCCATGGTGAATGCAAGGAATGAATATTTGATATCCCCACTTGTGAGGCTTATTTGGATTACATTGTTTGAGTCTTGATTGTCCTTTGAAATGAACAATCAGCTTACCCACAGAGAGCATTTGATTTTGTGGAATAGCTTGAAATTTTAGGAGCAATAGATCACAATCCGGTCTTCGAACCGGGCAAATCGCGTAATCTCCCGTACCGAGTGGTGTATTGCCACCAGCTCGGCCGTGAAGACAGATGCAGCACCTGGCAGAGCCCCGCTGACTTCAAACAGATGGGATACGGCGTGGAAGCCGACCCCTGGCACGGTTCCAGCGTGACACGAGGTGTGCTCCAAAAAGCTCAAACGAAATATTCCCGGCGCTGTACAAGTTTTGAGAGCAGAGGCGTGGCCACAAATAGCCAAATATGGTATCCTCCAGGGTGGCGTCCTGGGCAGAACCAAGGGCGCCATCAGCCCGCGAGCTATACCTAACTCTCGGAGGAGTTTCCTGGCCCTAAACCCAAAGGGCTTAGGGTATGAGTAGCGTCGCTGGGCGGCATAGACACCGTCGAGATCAGCTGCGGATGCAGTGAGAGCTGTTGGCAACTGAGGGAGGCACCGGGCTCGCGCGTACAGGCGAGTAATGCACTGCACGCGGCGTAGAGCGAGTGGCATCTCCCCAGCATCGACCAACAGGCTATCAATGTAGGAAGTGCGGAAGGCACCGGTCGCAAAGCGAAGGCCGGTGGGGTGGATCGAATCCACCTTCCGCAATAAACGCTCGGCTGCGGATGCATAAAACTCGCATCTGTAGTCGAGCTTCGAACGAACAAAGGATCGATAAAAAAAGTAAGGCAGTAGCCCTATCAGCTCCCGAAGCGCTGAACGTCACGTAAGGGAGAATATCCATGGCGCGGGTACAAGACACCTTAAGGCTGAGAATATGAGCCTACAAGGTGAAACGTCGGACAAATACAAGACCAAGGAAACGGTGCGATTCAACCACTTCCAGGCGTACCCCATTAAGAAAAAGTCTGGGTCGGGGTGGAGCCGTAGATGGCGGCAGAAGTGCACCACCTTAGTCTTGGCCAAGAAAAACCGAAACCTGTGCGCTTCGGCATAGCGAGAGACGCGGTTCAATGCCTGTTGGAGTCGACGCTCCAGAGTTGGCATCTGGGCCGCGCCAAAAGAGATTGAAAAGTCGTCGACGTAGAGCGTAGCTAGAACATCTTCCGGCAGCACCGAGGTGATGCCGTTGATGCACAGGGCAAAGAGTGTGACACTGAGGACACTTCCTTGCGGGACACCCTCTTCCTGCTCCTTTGGGCCGGAGAGGGCTCCCCCCACCTGTACGCGGAATCGAAGAACTCGCAAAAATTCAGATATAAACATTGGGAGGCGTCCCCTCATCCCAAAATGTGGAGAGCCTCGATGATACCGTATCGCCATGTGGTATCATAGGCCTTCTTCAGATAAAAAAAAACACCGTGGCGTAGTGCTGTCTACGAAAGGAAAGCCTCGCAGACGGCATTTTCCAGTCGGAGCAGAGCATCCGACGTGGAGTGGAACTTGCGGAAGCCGCACTGTGCAGAAGACACATGGCCTCCACTGTCCAGGAAAAAGGCTAGTCTAACATTTACCAATTTCTCCATCAACTTGCACACGCAAGAAGTTAGAGAGATTGGGCGGAAACTGGTCGGAGTAGAGTGATCTCTAACCGGTTTGCGAAAGGCGAGCGCAGTAGCGATGCTCACCCAGGTGTCGAAGCATGGCGTACGGGACATCGTCCGGACCATGGGCGGTGTCTGCGCACGAAGCAAGAGCGGAGTGCAACTCACTCACAGTAAACCAGTCATTGAAGGGTTCTCCGCCTCTGGAGGTAGAGTCTAGCCGGCGGCCTTCTGCGACATCACGACGTGCATTGAATTCTGGCGGAGCAGCATCCCGGCTAGAGAATGCGGAAAAAGCGGTCGCGAAGGATTCCGCCACGGACGCGGGGTCCGAGATTGCTGTCCCATTCTCCTGGAAAACGGGAGGGGCGTCCTGCGAGAACTTGCCCCCGAATCCTTAGGACTCGCTTCCACACCTCTTCTAAAGGGGTCATCCCGTTAAGTGAAGACACGTATGCCCGCCAAGAAGAGCGGCGGGCGTGCTTCGAAATATACCGGAACCTAGCCCTAGCCCGACGAAATTCAGCGACAGTGAAATCGTTCGGGCGGTGCTTATAGCGCATGTAGGCATAACGCTTCTGTTTGAGGGCCATCTCACACTCGGCCGACCACCATGGGAGTGGTCGGCGTGCAAAACGGCCAGACATTCTAGGAATAGAAGTCAGGCCCGCGACGATGAGGTTGCCGGAGAAGCACTCAACGGCCTCATTTACCGACCTAAACTCCTCGACTGAGATAGAGAATTCAGTCATTTCCTGAAATGCAGACCACCGCGCCCGCGCCAAGCACCACCGAGGTGGTCTGTCAGGCGGCAGTTGCCCTGAAAATTATATTTGAATGGGAAAGCGATCACTACCATGGAGGTCATCGACCACCCCCCAATCAAAATCAGGCTGTGCATTCGAACAACACAAAGATAGGTGAAGGCAAGAAAATGAAGCGGTTCTCGGGCAGTGATGCGTAAACTCATCCACATTTAGGACACCTATCTCAAGCTCTTCGATCAGATCGGCAAGGACTTGTCCCCTGGGATTTATTGAGTAATCTCCACAGAGAGGATGCCTGCTGTTTAGATCTCCAGGCAAGAGAAAGGGCCTCGGCAACCGTGCCGCGACGCCGCGGAAGTCCCCCATGTCGAAGTCAGCTGACGGTGGAATGTATGCAAAAATGATGGTATACCTCCTATGCAGGTGAAGCTGCACAGCCACTGTCTGAAAGGAAGAACGGAAACATCATGCCAGGTGTAAACCGCGCATCCCCCAGCCCGGCCATCCTGTGGTGGTGGGGTCGCAAGACCCTTATACCCCGGGAGGGTCGGCAGGGAACACGAAATGCATGGTGTCCTGCCGAAAAATAGCTAACGGGGAACGGGACGAGACGAGCCTCCGCAGCTCCTCCCAGTTGGCCCAGAGTCCACGGCAATTCCATTGAAGGAATATGCCCTCCGGGCCTAGCTCGGAGGACACGCGGGGGTCCTCCTCGAACAGAAGACCCTCACGGGAATGGCCGTACGCTTCCCGGGCGCTGTTAGCCGGACCAAGCGCTGAAGGCGCTGTCGCCTTCGAGGACTTATTGGGGGAGGTTGGGCTCGCCATGCGAGTCTTTTCCTCCCTTTGCCTCGCAACCTTAGGCGGGCGTTGCGGCATCGGGGCGGGGGGCCCTCTTTTCCAGGAACCACTGTCTCAGAGCCACTCGCTCCACCACTATGCGTTGCTGTCCTCCTTTCGGGCGTCAGCTTTAGGAACCCTGGAAGATGGCCTGGCGACCAACTTCAGGGGTGTTGCCTCCTGTGAGTTTAACGACTCGGTGGAGCCGTGTGGCCGTGTCACCTTACGGGAAACGGTCACGCTGGGGGAAGAGGGGGGAGCCCTGCTTTTAGCCGAGGCGGGGTATGAACCCTTTTTGCCGCCAGCTTTACCAGGGGAGCACCCGGGTTGAGTAGAGCCTGCAGAGGGCTCTGAATGGGCGCAGAAACAACCGTGCTCGATGGCCTTGATGGGCCAGGAGCAGAGGGTGCCTTTCTAAATATTGAGGCATATGACGTCCCAGGCAGAGCCGGGCACGACAGGACCAAGTCCTTAGCCTCGCGGAATGAGAGTTGATCCTGGGCCTGAATGGCCAGGATTTCTTTCTCAACGAGATATGCAACACATGGCTTCGAAGAAGCAGGGGGCGGCTCTCCGCAATTCACCACACACAATTTAGACTTATCGTGTGCAACCTTGGAGCAATTTACACAGACTTTGGGTAACCCCGACTTTGCACGTCTACAAGAACGATTTGTATGGCTGAAGCGGTGACAGTAATAGCACCGCCGTGGCAGTGGCATGAATGCCTTCACGCGGTAGCGGTACCAACCCACACGCACCGACTCAGGGAGCTTGTCACATTCGAACGTGATGAGTGTAGGGGTGGGTCTCGAGGCCCCTCCCTGAATTCTCATCACACGTTTGACCTTGACCACCCCATGATCGGCCAGCTCAAGGTGATGTCCTCAATGGAGTAGTAAAAGAGTTCCCGTACATAAACTACTCCTTTCACAAAGTTCATGGTAGAGTGCGGCGTCACACTCACCGGGGTGCCATCAAATGTCCGAAGAGCACTTATCTTGGCCGCCTCGGCGGGATTCGCCGCATTCGCGAGAAGGCTCCCGTCCGAGAAATGGGTCACCTTCGGCTCTCTATCAATTGCACTAGCTAATCCTCTCCTGTGATGGATCATGTTGCCCTTGGCCAACATGCTTCCATCGGTGGAGCGAATAACGAGGAAGCGTTTGAAGCCAGCGGGCTCGAAAATGCCAGGTAACCTCTGAATGAGGGGCCCCGATGTTATCGAGGCTCCGCCTTGTGCACTTTTCGTCTTAGTCGGGGGATCCGGACCCGGTGGGGCAGAGGGGCCGGAACTGCCAATCTTGGCTTGGTCGCCTACCAAAGTTGCAGCAGACCCATCCGTCCCTGCAGCCCCCGCGGATGGAGAGGAGCCCCGAGTCTTTTTCTTCTTCTTTTTAGGAGAGGAGGGTGGGGAATGATCCCGCTTCTCACCTCCGCCGGCAGAAGCCCCTAGGCCAGATGGACCGGCCTCAGCCAGGTCCTTCTCCGAAATGGAGAAGGTCCTGGTGGTCGCAGGGGCACTGGTTGGAGGACATCCCTTCCCTCCTTGTACGGCCTCGGAAACCCCAGCCATTTGAGGAGGACCTTGCATAGGGGTAGATTCGGGTTCGGTGCTTGGCGCCGAGCCCGGATTCTCCCCCATGAAAAGCCCTACCGTCTGAGGTTGGGTTACCTCAAGGACCATGTCTATCTCAGGGAAGGCCTCCAGTTGGCCATCCCCCCCACCCCCAGGACATCGCAGGTCCCGTTGGTATCATTGTCTCTAGTCGTGTGTGGGGAGGCACAAGCCTTGACCCCGGCAAGGTTTAATATTCTTGCCAGCAGGTCTTTTGAGGGAAGCGACCGAAGGGGCCTGGCTTACCTCTCCCCCCTAAGGGGGTTTGCCCTACTGAGCCGCTTTAATGGCGAGCGGTCGGCTATGGGCTGCCTGCTGGCTTTCTTAGCAGTCCCCTTTGAAAGAAAAGGAGGGACTGCCGCTGGAAGCAGGGTCGTGACCGAAAGCACCTTCAGAGAAGGGGGTGAGGGGGAGTCCCCTACACCCGTAGGCTTAGGAGAGGAGTAAGCCTCCTCTCCAGTCAAAGAAATATGGCGGGTCCCCTATGCAAGCACAGGGGGGAGGGGACCTCCATTTTTTCTGTGGAGCTGCCTGAGAGTGGCTCCGTTGATGATACCAGGGAAATTAAGGGGAGATTTTGATTTTTATCATCATTGGGTATGGTGACCCTAAATTTTCTACGGGACGCAATAGCTCATCACCTCTCGCAGTTGCCTGCACTATAAGAGGTGCTTAGAGGCCAGGTGCCACCATTCAGGACCACCCCTCCTGCCTGGTGGCCTGGCAGTTCATCGGCATGGCGGCTCCACCTTGGACACGGGGTAAAAAGATAGATTGTGAAGAGGAAAGGAAAAGAGATGTGAGGAAGGTATGGCTGGGGATAAAGCAGGTTGTTAAAAACCAACCACCCCAGACCGGAACTCACGGGTTAGGGAACATTGTCCCCTCCCCCCTCAGCCCCGACCCGGGACGGTTGGCCGAGAAGAAGGTCAGCTTTTACCCTGTGAAATTAGAGGCTGACCAGAGAAAGTTGTGGGAGAGGTTGTATGAAAAGCAACGAAGTAGGGGAGAAATACAGGCTATCTGAAGGAAGGAAGAGAGGCTAAGCTGGGGCCGGACGGAGCGCTGGATCCCATCAGCACGGCGGCTAGGATGGCAAATTGCCGCGCCCCTTACGGGGTCGTGTTTAGTGAGATTAAGTGACCTTTCTAAATCTTGTTGAATTGTAAACAGACTTGAATGTTTAAAAGTGTGTTCAAATAAGTCAATAGAAAAAAAGAAGAAATGTATTGCAATAGAGATTGGATACTATCAGCTTGTGGCACAGTTCCAAGCCAATTAGGGATTTCCTTTTCTGTAAGGTCACCTTGTACGACTCTCCACATTGTTATCCAGCTTTTATTTCTTTGAAAGTTTGGGAGATGGTTTGTTATATCATCTATTGGGGTTTGAGCTTCTTCATCTAAAAATGGAATAATAACTCTTATAAGAATTATAAATCTATCTCTCACAAATGTTTATGAATATAATTCACATGGCATAATATATTTTGTTGTACAAGTAAAGATTAATCAGGTTATGTTTATCCTGTTACCATATACTAACCTGGTATACTTTCATCTGAGGATAACTCTTCATCTATGAACTGCTGGGATTGCTGGCTAGTAGAGGGTGCAATATAATCCACATCATCGTCCAATAAGCTGATATCACTCCCTGAGCATTCTTCAGGTGGTGGGCATATATAGAAATTTCTGGTACGTTTTCTTCTTGAATAAAAGGCACCAGTATCCATATCAAAAAAGTATTTTCAATAATAATATAATTTAGCCTCAAAATGCATGCAAGTAAACTAATTTTTTCTAAAAAATAATAATAATAGAAAATATATAGTAATACATAATGGAATTTAGGTTTGATGTAGCTAGAAAAGCAAATTGTGCCTCAAAATTCCTGCAAAAAAACTAAATTTTTATTGAAATAGGGTTGGTGGACATGGACCATACAAAAGGCCTTGCCAAAATATGGATTTGATTCAGTTTACCTTTGGCATAGAAAACAGGTTTGATGTAATGTAACCTCACTTTTCTTCCTGCAGAGCTCCGGTACCATTTTTGTTTGCTAGCTAAGTTTTTTGATATTTTACATGCCTGATGTAATTTTTATAAATTAGATTATAGTCCACAGTGTTTGTGAATATTGTGTGATGCCACTGGTTATGGTTTCCATGGTGAGTATGATCATTGAGAAGGAAAATGAGCGTGATTTCATAACTGTGACCAGCATGGGGATTTCTGGGTTTACAGTTTACATAAAATGGCATGTAATACATGGTTTGTATAAAGTTTGTAAATTTGTGAAAATTATATTAATGATTTTATTTTGAAACTACTGTATGTTGATCATGTAACATTGTGTTGTGTTTTAAATGTGAAAGAGTGACCAAAAATGAATAAAAATACAAGATATCAGAGTGCAAATTTGACCATTTTTATCAGTGTTAAATGATATTTTTTTCATAAATTTTTAAATATTTTTGCTTAGCTATCTAGCCTAGACCTATAACTTGCTGATAGGCTCTTTCCTTAATAGGGCTAGAGTTGCTTAATTTATCATATTGTAGGCTAGTAGGCTAATTTTCATTCTATTATTTTGAATTTACCGTTTTATAGGATAATTTGTATTCGATTTTGTGAATTTCAATTTTCCAGTTGCATTATTGCAGTAAGATGGGGATTTTACATTGCCTAATGAGGTTATTAATATATTTATGCAATGATAAATAATGAGGGCTATGAATTACTTGCTAAAAAATGTTCAATAAAACTAAGAAATTTATTATTTTTTATATTATTTTTGATACCTATGTAAAAATGTTGTTAAATAACAATTCTAAACATTTTTTTTATATTATATGTCTTTTCATAACATTTGTGCATTATTTCATAATAGTAGATCTTTAATTTCAGTTGTGGCATATAAAAAAAGTTATATAATGAGCATACGGAGCGTGTCCTACATGATCACGATCTGTACAAAAACACTTAAAAAAAAATGATGCCCTAAATCTGAACTGGTAAACATATTTCAAAGTTCTGTATGTGGAAAAATAAGCGTATTTATATGAGCTACCTATTGGGCAGTTTAGATTTCTGCTAACTTTAAAACTTTAGTTTTGATGACCAAAAAATACTAGCAGTACGATCTGTGTCCACCTGACCCTATAACTTTCACAGTATTACCAAAGTTATCTATTTATATATGATTTTCTTGTATTATGTTGAAATGTTTTAAAGGAAACTTATGTAAAAATGAAAATATCATTCAACTATATATTTGCAAATTCTTCCTTGGCTATTCATTTTATTATAATTTTTTCTTCTTCCAAATTTATCTATCAAAAATAAAATAACTCATGCAAAACCAAAATGATAAAGAAATAACAAAGCTATTTCTTACAGCACCTCTTTGGTAAATACAAATGACCCTCAATAAAAGTCCATTTTTTACTCAAGTAGTCCAATGTGCCAAATTTGTCACAAACACTAAAGTGCATGTAGAGTCTACAATTATTATTCTGTGTAAGTATATCACTAATAATGAAGCAAGTCATTACTTACAATAAATAATAAACATAAAAAATTGCTCACCTTCTATATTATATACAGACATGTATAAAAACAATATAATGAATGCTTCACATCAATAACTTTATTTTATGAGGAACAAAAACTGAATAAAAAAGTTGCCAGATACATCAAAATGAAGAATATTCTATTGTAAAGGCTCATTCTAAATATACCCAACAGTCAAAATCAGGGTACAATCAGATACATAGATTCGTATAAAATATCATTATTTGGTTTGGGCAAAAAATGACCCACTCCAATGAGCTATAAGGGGTTAAGAAATATGAGTAACTGCCATAGAAAAACTTAATAGAAACCTACCTTAAACAAGTTGGGTGTGAATCATTTTGCAATCTTCTCTCTTTCATTCCAAAGCGGAAGAAAAACTTATCTGAATGACCCAACTGAACTGTATGTCCAACATCGAGGAGCTGTTCCTCATCTTTTGATAAGGGAATCTTGTTCACATAGAGGCCATTTGTACTCTGGAAAGATTAAAAAAAATAAAAGAGAACAATGACCAATTCTATTTATGGCTTCATTCATTAGGATACAGGTAATGGTACTAACTGCATTGAGAAAAATACAAATATTAACAACATTTGTCAGTCACTTTGAAGACAGTCTTATGAGAAATGGGTATTCATAGTTTAATAACTATTTTGATGTGCTGAAAAATTAAACCAATTTGGAACATTTAAATGAGTTTTCATGTCACATTGGTCTGATTTTATACACAATTGAAATTGGAGCAGATCTAAATTTAAATTAGCACAATAAACCATTGGAATGGTTTTAACAACAATGAACCATTAGTAGATGTTTGTGTAAAGATTCAAACTTATTTGCCTTCAAGAAGGAAAGTATGTCATAAAAGGCCTCAAAGTAGATTGTATTATTATTATTTTTTTAAGTAACCCATCTGATGACTGCCTACTAGGGCAAAAGTTGCCATATCACACTACAGCCTAGATTAACAAACATGAAAGAAAATGAATAAAGATATAAAAAACAAACCAAAGAAAGAAATAAAAAACAAGAAGGAAACGCACTCCAACATCAGAAAGAGGCAGGCTTCCCCCCTGGTGCAGGAAGATATGACCTACTATAAAAGGCGTCAAATAAAATGGAGGAGGCCAACCTCCCCGCAAAAGCTTGATAGTCCGCAAGTCTGTACACATGAAGCAGCTAAGTGAAAACACGTATCCCTGCCAGGAAGAGTGGCGGGCCATGCTTCAGAACATACTGGAACCTAGCCCTCGCTTGATGAAATTCACCAACAGTGAAATAATTCAGATGGCGCTTATAGCACATGTAGGCATAACACTTATGTTTGAGGGTTGCTCACACTCAGCTGACAACTGTTTCTAGTAGCCAGGCCCATGACAATGAGGATAACGGAGAACTCAACAGACTCATCCAGACCTAAAATCCTCGACTGGGCCAGTGAAATCTGTCATTTCCTGAAATGCAGACCACCGCACCCATGTCAAGCACCACCAGGGAGATCTCTCAGGCAGCAGTGGACCAGAAAATGATATACAAATGGGAAAGTGATCACTACCATGGTGGTCATCGACTATCTCTTATCTAAAATCAGGCTGTGCATCTGGAGAGCTCAGGAATAGATCATGGCAGGTTAATGAAGTGGTTCTCGAGCAGTGATGCATAAACTCATCCACATTCATGTGGTAGTGGGGTCGCAAAACCCTTATACCCTGGAAGGGTGGTCAAGGGTCACATGCCCAGCATGGTTTCCTACAAAAAAGACTGCTAATGGGTAAGGGGAGGAGACATTCTTCACAGCTCACCCAGAGTCTGTGGCGATTCCAATAAAGGAATATGACCCCCACCCCCTGCTGGCTGGCCTAGCTCTGGGGAGATGCGGAGACCCTCAAGGGAATGGCTATATGCTTCCCAGAGGCAGAACTCTGGGCATTGTTGACTGAACAAGGAGCTGTCACCTTCAAGTACTTATCTGGGGAAGATGGGGTACCCTGTGAGTCTTTTGCCTCCCTCTGCCTAGAAACCTTAGGCAAGGGCAGCAGCTTTGGAGGATCCAACATACCAGAGCAACCTAGCCTTGGTTGTAGGCATAGGAGCTGTGCCCCTTTTGGAGGGCAGCTTTAGATACCCTGAAGGATAGCCTCAAAACCACCTTCTGGGAGGTTGCCTCGTATTAATTTAATGCCTCTTTAGAAGCATACAGCAGCTTTGCCTTATGGAAAATGGTCACACTTGGAGAGGTGGGATGAACCTGGTTTTTCCCAAGGCTGCTGTGATTACTTTGTGCCACTAGCTCTACCAGTGCAGCTGCCAGAGTAGAACCTGCATAAGGGTTCTGAATGGATGTGGAAAGGACTGTGCTCATAGGCCTAGAGGGGCCAGGAGCAGAGGGTAACTTTTTTAAAAATTGAAGCATAAGATGTGCCGGGCGCACTAGGACCAAGCCCTTAGCCTGGCAAATGAGAGAATCAGTAGCCTGAATGGCCAGGATATCCTTCTTCACGAGATATGCACCACATAGCTATCCAGAATTGAAACACTTGGCCTTATATGATAAGGACTTATCATGTGTGGCTTGTAGCAATTTACACAGACTTCAGATAAACCTGACTTTGCACATCTACAGGAGTGATTTGTATGGCTGAAGCGGTGGCAGTAGTAACACCTCTACCACAACAGTGGCATGAATGCCTTCATAAGGGAGTAATACCTTGAATGCACTGACTCTGGGAGTCTGTCACAGTCAAACACGAATAAAGCCTTCCCTGTTTTCTCATCACACATTCAACTTTGACCGCTCCATGGTCGGCCCTTTTGGCAGGCGATCAATTTCCATTGTGGTGACTGTAGAGTGCAAGAAGGTTAGAGTAAAGAAGAAATGGGTGAGGGGTATAAATGATGAGGATTGACTTATGGGAATATCTAAGTGCCAAGATTGGCAAAGGGTTCAAAGACAACATAAAAGGAATGATTAAAAGAAAAGGGAATGGCAGAGGGACATTTTTTTTTTTTTTAAGGGGCTATCGGTGACTGCCCACTTAGGCATAAGTTGCCATAAACAAACAGCCTAGTTCTAGACTACTTTAAAAAATTCGAACAGGAAACAACAATAAAAAGAAATAACAAAAACAATAACAAAACAATAAGAAAAACAACTAAACCTAGTTAAATGAAAGGGAGAAGGCCGGCCTCCCCCAAATAGTCAACAAGTCCACCAGTCAATGTGCACGCACTCGTTCCGAGTACAAAGGACAGGCGGTAGTGACCCCGCCCATCCCGGTACCGGGACAAGTAATGTGCGCGAAGATCACCCAGACTGGGACATTTGACAAGAATGTGCCGAAAAGTCTGGGCTACGACGCCTTCGTTGCAATAGGGCGCAGGCGAGCGATCCATCAAATAGCGATGCGTCACACGAGGGGGTCCGATTCGGAGACGACAGAAAGCAACCTGAAGCCGCCGCGGCATTGGGGGATAGGTCCATGGGAACAGTCGTGGCGCAATGGCACGCAACTCTAAGTTCCCTTCGACCGTCTCCCATCTTCTTTGCCAAGCAGTCCGAAGAGCTGCCCGTATTCCTGCCATGTAGTCGGTGTGAGGAAGAGCGAAACGCTGGTCCGGTCGTTGAGTCCTCGCGGACTCTTTGGCGCCTTCATCGGCGCGCTCATTCCCCACAATTCCTACATGTCCAGGAACCCAGCAGAAGATAATCTCGACATCTGCCCGGCTAGCCAAAACCGTGGCGTCACGGATATCGCGAACCAGGGTAAGCGGAGATTCCAATGCCCCGAGAGCACTCAGGGCGCTTTGTGAGTCGCTATGGATCACAATCCGGTCTCTGAACCGGGCACGTCGCGTAATCTCCCGTACCGAGTGGTGTATTGCCACCAGCTCAGCCGTGAAAACAGACGCAGAGCCTGGTAGAGCCCCGCTGACTTCAAACAGAGGGGATACGGCGTGGAAGCCGACCCCCTCTTGGGACTTGGAGCCATCCGTATACACTCGCACGGTTTCAGCGTGAAATGATATGAGCTCAAAAAAGGTGCAGAGGCGTGGCGACAAATAGCCAAATGTGCTACCCTCCATGGTGGCGTCCTGGGCAGAACCAGGGGCGCCACCGGCCCGAGAGCTATATTTACCTCTCGAAGGAGTTTCCTGGCCCTAAACCCAAAGGGCTTAGGGTATGACTGGCGTCTCTCGGCGGCATAGGCACCATCGAGTCAGCTGCGGATGCAGTGAGAGCTGTTGGCGACTGAGGGAGGCGCCGGGCTCGCGCGTACAGGCGAGTGATGCACTGCACGCGGCGCAGGGCGAGTGGCATCTCCCCAGCATCGACCAACAGGCTCTCAATGGGGGAAGTGCGAAAGGCACCGGTCGCAAGGCAAAGGCCGGTGTGGTGGATCGAATCCAACTTCCGCAATAAACGCTCGGCTGCGGATGCATAAAACTCGACTCCGTAGCCGAGCTTCGAACGAACAAAGGATCGATAAAAAAGTAGGGCAGTAGCCCTATCAGCGCTCCAAGCGCTGAACGTCACGGAACGGAGAATGTCCATGGCGCGGGTACAAGAGACCCTAAGGCTGCGAATATGAGCCTCCCAGGTGAGGCGTCGGTCGAATACAAGAGCAAGGAAACGGTGCGACTCAACCACAACCAGGCGTACCCCATTAAGAAACAAGTCTGGGTCGGGGAGGAGCCGTGGACGGCGGCAGAAGTGCACCACCTTAGTCTTGGCCAAAGAAAACCGAAACCTGTGCGCTTCGACATAGCGAGAAACGCGGTTCAATGCCTGTTGGAGTCGATGCTCCAGAGTTGGCATCTGGGCCGCGTCAAAAGAGATCGAAAGGTCGTCCACGTAGAGCGTAGCGAGATCATCTTCCGGCAGCACCGAGGTGATGCCGTTGATGCTCAGGGCAAAGAGTGTGACACTGAGGACACTTGCCTGCTCCTTTGGGCCGGAAAGGGCTCCCCCCCACCCATACGCGGAATCGACGATCTCGCAAAAATTCGGATATAAACATTGGGAGGTGTCCATTCGCCCCCATCGTGTGGAGAGTCTCCATGATACCGTATCGCCATGCGGTATCATAGGCCTTCTCCAGATCGAAAAACACCGTGGCGTAGTGCTGTCTACGAAGGAAAGCCTCGCAGACGTCATTTTCCAGTCGGAGCAGAGCATCCGACGTGGAGTGGAACTTGCAGAAACCGCACTGTGGAAGAAAGATGACCTCCGCTGTCCAGGAAAAAGGCTAATCTAACATTTACCAATTTCTCCATCAACTTGCACACGCAAGAGGTTAGAGAGATTGGGCGGAAACTAGTCGGAGTAGAGTGATCTCTCCCCGGTTTGCGAAAGGCGAGCACAGTAGCGATTCGCCAGAAGTCTGGGAAAAAACCTTGGACCCAGATCCTGTTGAACAAATCTACAGAAAGACCATGCCTCGCTCACCCAGGTGTCGAAGCATGGCGTACGGAACATCGTCCGGACCATGGGCGGTGTCCGCACACGAAGCGAGAGCGGAAAACAACTCACTCACAGTAAACTTGTCGTTGAAGGGTTCTCCGCCTCTGGAGGTGAAGTCAAGCCGGTGGCCTTCCGCGACATCACGATGTGCATTGAATGCTGTCGGAGCAGCATCACGGCTAGAGAATGCGGAAAAAGCGGTCGCTAAGGATTCCGCCACGGACGCGGGGTCCGAGATTGCGATCCCATTCTACTGGAGAATGGGAGGGGGGTCCTGCGAGAACTTGCCCCGAATCCTTTTGACTCGCTTCCACACCTCAGCTAAAGGGGTCTTCCTGTTAAGTGAAAACACGTATGCCCGCCAAGAAGAGCGGCGGGCGTGCTTCGAAATATACTGGAACCTAGCCCTAGCCCGACGAAATTCAGCGACAGTGAAATCGTTCGGGCGGTGCTTATAGCGCATGTAGGCATAACGCTTCTGTTTGAGGGCCGTCTCACACTCGGCCGACCACCATGCGAGTGGTCGGCGTGCAAAACGGCAAGACGTCCTAGGAATAGTAGGTAGGCCCACGGCAATGAGGTTGCCGGAGAAGAACTCAACGGCCTCATCTACCGACCTAAACTCCTCGACTGAGATAGAGAATTCAGTCATTTCCTGAAATGCAGACCACCGTGCCCGTGCCAAGTACCACCGAGGTGGTCTCTCAGGTGGCAGTTACCCTGAAAATTATATTTGAATGGGAAAGTGATCACCACCATGGAGGTCATCGACCACCCCCCAATCAAAATCAGGCTGTGCATCCGAGGAGCACAAAGATAGGTCAAGGCTGAGAAGAAGGTCAGCTTCTACCCTGTGGAATTAGAGGCTGACCAGAGAAAGCTGTGGGAGAGGCTGTTTGAAAAGCGACGAAGTATGGGAGAAATACAGGCTATCTGAAGGAAGGAAGAGTGGCTAAGCTAGGGCCGGACGGAGCGCTGGATTCCGTCAGCACGGCGGCCAGGATGGCAAATCGCCGCGCCCCTTACGGGGTGTAGTGCATATGTAGGGGGGTGAACCCTGAATGAATGGGATGCTAGAGCATATTGTACTCTGTTTCTATGAAGGGCAAATGCATGGAAAAAGATGGGTAGCAGCAGAATCTAAAGAGAGGAAAAAAAGATTGATTTTTTTTTTTTTTCAAATTGATAAGGGAATTGTTTTCCTACCAAGTTTTTAACTGTCCACTGCTGATCATTTCTGAAGAACAATGCATGTGATCGACTTATTAATGCATCAGGTATGATGTAGGTGGCATCTTTTGACCTCCCAATATGGACCTGAAAAATTAAGACACCATTACAGGAAGAAATATAAAATACAAAATTTATACAAAGAATGAGCATAAGGCAAAGTGAAAGAGGCTGATGGATGGCCTTAGCTAGTTACAAGTTCTATGAAAGAAGGCATATAAGGAAAACCAGGCAATGACTTTGCCAATCCCCCCTACGGGGCGAGCTTGTGCATCGCTACTAAGATTAAAATTTAAAATCTAAAAAAAAAACCAGCCATAATTAAATTTGTCTAAATTTTCTGACTTCGCCAATTATAATCATTTTAACAAGGAACTCTAAACTAAATTTCCCCCCCTTTTGATATTATAAAAGAATTATTAGAAATAACTTTGATAAAAAAACATGTCATTTGTCCACTAAGGAAAAAAATATTTATTAATTTTTCATCCATCTTCAAAAATCCTGTTATACAATTATAGAGTTAGTGAAGAAAACTAGAAAAAAAGTCGTACATACCACATCTTTTTTAAAAGGAATAATCAGATGTTTTTTTTCTTCTGTCAACATCCTTTTTAGGTAATACCATCTCTTCACAGGAGAAGTTGTCATTTTACTTAAGATAACAAACAAATAGAGAATTTTTTTTTATTTTCAAATTCTATATGTTTAATTTCATTACTAAGATGATTAATGTAGTAAAAAAATAATTATATGTAAATAATTCAATTGAACACAAATCAGTGAAGCATTCTGAAATTGTGTTGAATTAATGCAATTATCAATGTGTAAAAATATTCATCATAATCCTTATTCAAGTACACAATTATTACAATGTAGGAATGTATCAATAATTAACTACTTGCTCTTACACAGCTTACAATTATCAAAGAAATGTTCACAAGCAAGACCACAAGGAACAATGATGACAGGAAAACTGCTACCGATGCATAACACCAGGTGGCTCCCTTTTAAGGATAAATTTTGTGGCTAGGAATTTATAACATTAAGTTGTCTCTGACTATGGTCTAGACCTTAGGCTGGCAGCTTCAGTGACCAACGCAGTCTAGACAAGGTTTACAAGAGCGCAATCTTTAGAAATAGAAAAATGATGTGATATCCAAAGTTCCAAAGAAGATAGTGCCTATATATATATATATATATATATGCAATGTCCCGCAGGAAAAAATGAAATGGTATTTCCAAGTACTTTTGAACTTTATTAAGTTCCTTATCAAGGATAACTACAAGAAATAATATTATATTAGAGGTATATATACAAAAGAAAAGTATAAAAGACAGCCTCACATGATACTTTGAGTTTTTCATATATATATATATATATATATATATATATATATATATATATATATATATATAAACATGCATGAATCCATTAAACCACATTGAAAGAGAAAATGGAATCATTTTTCCTTGCAGTAATATTTTGATTACCCTTTTTCAAAAAAATCTGTGCAGGATGCAGTGTACTAACGGCATACTTTTAACTGTGATCAAAGTGGTGCTCGCTGCCTCAGTGTGCCTAGTTCGAATCGTTCCCTGCACAGATTTTTTTTAAAAAAAGTAATAAAAATATTACTGCAAGGAAAAATTATTCCGTTTTCTTTTTCAATGTGTTTTAATGGATTCATTTTCATCATTCTCTTGCGCTACTTTGAGAGATATATACATATAAACATGCATGTTTGTGTGTGTTGTTTTGCCCTCATTAGTCCCTATTATATAATTTAGTTTGAATACTTGTTCAATAAGAGATTGACATTAAAAAGTAAGCCATTCTATGCATTAAAACTAGAAGCCCTAGTTTCCAGGGGTAATCACACCAGCACATACACTCCTAAAATCCTCAGAATAGCACTGTGATTGATCTTCATATCTGTTCAATTGTGGTCATTATGGAACAAGAACAATTTTTTATCCCAAAGTACAATTGTTAATTTTCATTAAGTTATCTTCAAATGTACACCAATGTACACATTGGGAATAAAATGATTGAAATTATACACAAAAGCAAATCAAGGACAATGGTACAAATATCATTTAATCATATGCAGTTGACATTTTATACTGTTGAATAAGGGTAATGCATTTTACATAAAAAACACAAAATGACTGTAAGTGTGGCAGCAAATAAATAAATACAATTAAATAGCATTAAAAAAAGGAATTAATAATAAGTTGCAAATAATAAACTACTGAAAATCAAATAAAATGTCATGAATAGCATTGGTAAGCTTTGATTTGAAGGAGGCCAAGGAAGGAGCATCAACCACCTCAGCAGGTAGTGAGTTACAGTAGGGAATAACTCTACATGAAAAGAAGCGCTTGCAGGCTTCAGTATGGCAGTGTTGAAGTTGAATTTTGTATCTGTGACCTCTAGTACCAGGGTGTGGACATAATAAACAAGTTGGATGGGCTAATTGCACTTAAACCATGAAATATCTTGTAACATTGAATTAAGTCTGGATGCAGAAGTCTCCCCTTCAAAGAGAATAAATTGAAGGAAGCTAATCTGTCAGAATATGAAGCATCTCTTAAACCCGATATATATTTGATCCATCTACGGTGTACAGATTCAATAAGTTTTGTATCACCAATAAACCCAGTATTCCATACAGGAGAGGCAAATTCTAAGGTGGGGTGTATATCTGATGTGAGAAGTGACAACATGAAAGAGGAGGAATGGCACAAGGTGGATCTCAGTAGATTAGAAGTTAGGCCTCTAGCTCTAGAGACTGACTCTCTGATATGCAGGTGAAATTTAAGCTGTGAATCCACAAAGACTACCAAATCGCGGTAAGATGTAACCTTGGTTTATAGGAATGCCATCAATGGTGTAAACAGCCTTGGTATCTAAAACTCTGCCCTGGGCGAACCTCAGGACAACACACTTTTGGGAGGCAAACTTGAGTCCCCAGGATGAAGCTGTAGATACTAAGAGATTAATATTATGCTGTAGACTGCAAAAGGAGTGAGAAGATGCATCATGGTAAAGGGATAGTTTAAGATCATCTGCAAACATTTTGTACTCACAAATAAGTTGGGACCCTAGGTAGTTAACAAAAAGTAAAAATAAAAGAGGTCCCAGAACAGAACCCTGAGGAACTCCACTTAGGACAGTAACTTCCTGGCTTTGGATGCCATTAAGAGAAACATGCATAGTTTGGTTTGATAGAAAGTCACAGATTCAACTTAATAAGTTACCTGATATACCAAGGAGGCAAAGTTTATCAAGTAATATTTGATGATGCACTTTATCAAAGGATTTAACAAAGTCAAATAACACTCGGTAAACAGTGTGTCCCAAGTCATACCAGTAAGTAATGTACTTACCTAATCATGAGATAGTGAGGAAATAAGAAGTACTTCTTGTTGTGATCCCCACCTTTAAGACATGTCAGCCTCTATTGTAATGCTTTAATATGGATATCATATCAGGCTTTGAATGAGGCAATTGATGGTGCATTCACTACACTCTCTGCGAGTGCATTCCATTGGTCTATTATCCTAATACTGAACCAATTGCCTTTCTGGGTAGTCCTCCAGTAGTCTGCCTTAGATAGTTTCAGTGAATGTCCTCTAAGGTAGGTAGTGCTGCGCTGGAAGAACTTGTAATATGGGATATCCTCAAAGCCGTGGATCAGTTTAAACACCTCTATCATATCTCCCCTTCTTCGTCTATCCTGTAGTGTCTGTAGACCCAGTTTGTGGCACCTTTCCTCATATGGTAGTTGGGAGAGTTCTGGCACAAGTTTGGTTGCTCGCCTATGAATCCTCTCTAATACTTGTATATCCCTCACTATATATGGACACCACAGTCCAAGATAGGATGCACTAAGGTGAGGTAAAGTGGGAGCAATATCTCCTTTTTGAGGATAGTGAAGTTCTTTTTGACAATGCTCAAGGGTCTACTGGCCTTGGCAGCTACTGTGGTAACATGAGATGATGTACTTTTTTGTAGAAACATCCCCTTTAGCAGGTAATACATTTGCTGATTGCCATACCCGATATGCATAGATTAACATTTATCAACATTGAAGGTCATCAACCACCTGTCACTCCATTCGTCTAGGACTACCAAGTCTCGCTGTAGGGCCTCAACATCTTTCTCTGCCTTGATTGTACTATATCTCTTATACTGATAACTCAAGATTATTCACCAGGTCATTGATATATACCAGGAAGAGAATGAGGCCCAATACTGACCCCATGGGGATGCCACTCACCACTGGGAGCCAATCCGAAACTGCATTATGCACTGACACTATGTAGGCTTTCAGACAAAAATCCCTCTATCCACCGGAGAAGTTTTCCATCTATGCCTGCTGCTTCTAGTTTGAATAGCAATCTCTGATGAGGGACTGTCAAATGCCTTTTCACAATCCAAATAATTCACATCAACACAGTACCCCTCATCTACTGCATTAATAAGGTCATCCATGTAACACAGCATATTAGTTACACAACTCCTGCTGCTCCTGAAACCATGTGTGTGCCAATAATAAGGTTATTGTTAGACAGGTGTCTTACAATTGGCTCTCTGCAATAATTCAGAGGCTCTATTCTACTGCCTTTCTTATGAATGGGTAATATAGTTGCATTTTTCCAGGCATTCTCGGGACATCACCAGTGTCGATAGAAGATTGAAATATCTCCCTAAGTGGGTGGCTCACTATCTCAGTGTATGCCTTTAAAATGACTCAAGATACTCTATCAGGTCCTGGTGCCTTATCCTCTCTAAGTTCCTTCAGCCACATCTTGACCTCCTCCCTTGTTATTATAACCATACTTACTTTGTTTCCCTGGAAAATATATTCTGTGGCTGGGGGTGGACGATTTGTGTCTTCCCTCACAAAGACTTGCTTAAAGGCTTTGTTCATTTCCTGCACAATTATATTGTCATCCTCTGTCACCTCTCTGGTACTGGTTCGCAATCTACTGATGGACTCTTTAACAGTGGTCCTGGATCTAGCATATGCCCCAAAGTGTTTGACATTTTCTGTGGAATCTAAGGGAACTTTTTTCTCATATTCATATTTATCTTTCCTTACTTCTCTTGTTACTGTATTTCTCTCAATGTTGTACTGCTCATGGTGTGCCGGTGTCTTCTCTCTCTATACTTCCTGTTTTCTCCTGATCATAGCTAATAACCTCCTGTTCATCCATTTGGCCATCATAGTTCTACTTTTATTCCTGTATAGTGGCACGCATTGCTCAAAGTTTTCCAAGAACACACTCCATTTCTCACTAGCTGATTTGTTTGCTAACAAGTTTTTCCAGTTTAACTCATTGAAGAGATTATTCAGTTTAGCTATATATGCCTTGTGGTGGTTGAGTTTACTTGTAATTGTGACTGGTTCCTTAGATTTATAGTTGGTGGCAAAGTCGAAGATGATAACTGCGTGTTTACTCATACCCACTAGCGCACAGTAACTTATGTTATCAACCTCACAGTCAGATCTAGTCTTGTTGGGTTTTCTGCCTCCCTCAACTGTGTCCATTCCATTATGTTTTGTGTCCAAAAATAATTGTTTCTAAAAAGTTCTGGGCCTGCCAAAACCCTTGTAGTTATAGGTAATAATTAATTGCT
Source organism: Ceratothoa steindachneri (assembly GCA_963969495.1). Classification (NCBI taxonomy): domain Eukaryota; kingdom Metazoa; phylum Arthropoda; class Malacostraca; order Isopoda; family Cymothoidae; genus Ceratothoa; species Ceratothoa steindachneri. Next base: position 112,593,567 of record OZ018320.1, on the reverse strand, counting down.
CAGTCACAGATCTGCCAGGTCTGAAGCCATGCTGAGTGAGCGCCATCGAGGAGTTGATGCTGGTCAATAAACTGGGAGAAAGATTTGGTTATGATTCATTTAAGAGTTTTGAAGGGAGGGATGGATGGATTATTTACAAGTACCTTGGTGCTCACTGTGAGGTGATTGCACCGTAATTTGTTTTGTAGTAAGAAGTTTTAAAGATGAGTTATAAAAGTTGTGTCTGATATCATGAAGTGGTGATTATGCAGTGATGATTGAAGTACTAGATGGATAAATGGTATGTGTTAAAATAATTAAAATTCATTAAAATTTAGGTCGTGCTACTGGAGAGACCTATCTATAGCTTCTTTAATAGTCCTGTCTCCTCAAGGTAGCAGATGATTCCATTGCCAGGGTGGATACTTTCAGCTGTTAGTGCAAATCTTAGGATATCGAGGGTACCCCCACCATCGATGGGCATATATCTTCATCGGAGTTGTCCATAGGGTGGGCATTCCGCGATAAGATGTGCAATTGTGAGGGGTAGAATGCAATCTTCACAGTAGGGAAATAGCCTTTCTCCATTAGGTATCCATGTGTGAGTAGTGAATGTCCGATGCATAGTCTGCATACGGATACCTCTTGCCGGCGGGTAAGTTCTTGTGGCTTCCATGGCGATAACTTTTGGAAAATGTGTCGCATCTTATTTTGTCCGTAGAAATCTGCCCATCTGGCCATCCAGTTTTCCCGAATGGCGGCCTTTATTGTAATGACGTAGTCCTCATATGGTATTGGGATATCATTGGGCCTGATTGGACAAAGGGCGGCATTTTTTGCTGCTGTATCAGCTTGCTCATTTCCAGCTACCCCTATGTGTGCTGGGACCCAGCAAAAGGAAATTTTCTTTCTTTCACATGCTGCTCTATATACGTAGTTTCTTATTTCTAACAGAATTGGATGGATGTCTGACATTCATCCTAATGTTTGTAGGCTGCTGAAGGAGTCGTTAAAGATTGTGAATTCATCTGATGTTGTGTTATTGTATGCCCAATGTACTGCATGTTTTAAGGCATAGCACTCGGCAGTGAAGATTGAAAATGTTTGGGGTAGTTTTTCAGAGAACATGTAGTTATTTGATATCAACAAGAATCCTGTTCCATCTATGAATTTTGATCTGTCAGTGTATATATGTATACCCATATGTGTTGCATGGGTAAGGAATTGAATTTTCTCTCCCAGGGAAGTAGTTGTTGATTGTTTTATTATGTTGCCATGGGATATCTTTAAAGTTGATTTCCAAATGGAATATCTGGGAAAGCAAGTGGATGGATGGGGTTCATCATTACCCCAATTTCCTCCATCCATAGTCGCACTCTACTTCCAAATGGTCGTGGGAGAGTTAGGCGTGTTGCAAAAATATTATCCATTTGGTCATTCATGACGGCGGTCGAAGTCGGCGATGTTGGGAGTCCCTGGATGCGGGTAAAGAGGCATAGAGAGTGTTCCATCCTATGGAAGTCTAGTGGTGTCTCCCCGGTATCGCATTGTAGGTTCCGTATGGGTGATGATCGGAAGGCTCCGGTAGCCATGCGGAGACATTCATTAGCCACTGTGTTGATGAGTGCAAGGCGTTTCTTGGAAGTAGAGGAGTAGATCTTGCATCCGTAGTCCAGTTTGGGTAGCACTAAGGAGTGGTACAGAGTAAGAAGTGTTTCGCGATCAGCTCGCCAGTCGTAGCATGAAACTGTACGTAGGATGTTCATTTCTTTCTTACAAGAGTTTTTAATGTTTCTTATATGTGGTTCCCATGTCAACCTTCTATCAAATGTTAATCCTAGGAATTTATAGCTCTCAATGACTGGAATCCTCTTTTGGTATAGGTATAGGTCCGGTTCCCTAATACACCTTCTACGATGGCATAAGTGGACTACTTTGGTCTTCTTGGCTGAGAATTGGTAGCTGTGGGTAGTAGACCATCTTGTGATGTTGTTGATGACAATCTGGAGGCGACGTTGTAGCGGCGGGATCGCGATTCCCCGGCCAAAGATTCCCGCCGCCCTGACAAGGTCCGCTCGGTGGTTCAAGAAGAGGGTATTGAGGAGAGAGAGTATTTTCTAAATTTAATTTACACACAAAAAAGAAATTACCACAACCCCAAAAAACAAAAATGTAAATTACCCAATTTCCAAAATATTATCTATCTTAAACCACAACCAAAGATATTTATATATATATAGATATATAGTGGGCCTTACAACTATACCCTGGCCACACACACGCAAATAGGAAATGTTTAGGGCTTCACAAACAGATTGCCCAGTGCCACCATGTGAGTCTGTTCTACTTTCTTCAGCTCTGGGAGCACTATTACCGGTATGGGAGGGGGAGGGGGAGGGAAAGGGAGGCGGGCCCGCTTTCTTGAGGGAAGAGAGGTTCCCTTTTCTTAAGGGACTGGAAGTTCACTTCAGCCAAGGCGAATGATTTGCACTCAAGGATGAGGAAGTGGTGGCTCTAGTCAGAGCGGAAAGTGCGAGGGCTCAGGCCCCAATCAATGCGTCCCTTTTCTGCCACACGAGTCAAGATTGGCTTCAGCCGTATCCAAAAGCCAGATGTCGGCGACAATCGGTACCACGGAACTGGAAAAGAGAAGGCACATTCAGTCACCTATTCACTGCCACACTCAAACATCTTTACTCCTAACTCATTCAACCATATCCACTCTCACACAATCTTCACTCACCTATCCTCCGTCCAGGCGGTTCTTCCTTCTTCAGTCACAACTAATGACTTCCAAACTTTTACCTATACTTTCTAACTAAAAATATATGCTGAAAGAATCCGCCTAAAAAGAAAACAGGAGATGAATGGGGGAGCACGATAGAGATCCATCGAGTCCCCCCACACAAAGTAAAGACGGTGATCACACGATCCACACCCACACACATTCTGCAAAAGAAGAAAGAGATTAGACATAGGGGAGGGGAGGCGGACAACCAAACTACTACATCCCTCCCAGCTAAATTCGCCTCACCTCACCATGTCTCAATCCCCATCTTCATTCATTCACAATGCTTTCGACATCACCCAGTCATACTCTTTCACTCTGCCTCTCCTCCTAGTCACAGGTCCATCAACTGTCTCTGTCATCTGTCGTAATGTCTCCTCATGTCTGTCCATGGCCCCTTCTCTATGTACTTCATCCACACACACATCCGACATTCCCTGACCAATCCCACTCAAATCCTCAACTAACCTCTCTACTACATCCATCAAACCTTCCCATTCTTTCATAGCATTTATCGACTCTTGTTCCAATTTCGCACTTATCCCATTTATACTCTCTAGCATAGACTCAGACTCATTCAACGGAAACTTACAAATACTGTACGTTCTATCATATACTCCATCTCGATCTTGCACAAACCCAGAAAACTCTCTCACATCACTCTCACCAAACTGTTCCATCCATTCATCCTTTCTCAACCGTTTACTCTTACGCTTCCCCCTTCGATGTTCAACTAACACTAACTGCTTCCCCTCTAAAGCACTAGCTATATCATCCACCATTTCACAGTCTTCCATTCTTTCAGACAGATATTCATTCACCGGATGTTGCACCAAATATTGAGGAGGTTCACGCCACTTTCGCAACTGACCTTGATGCGCTCTACGTTCATCCAAACTTCCATCCTCTCTTTCACGAACTATCACATAACTTACCCCATTTGACCAAACCTTTCTTACTACAAACGGACCTTCAAATTTCTCTTTCAACTTATCCACATTCAGTCTACCTTTTGTCTCAATCTCCTTTAGTACTTTATCACCCACAGAAAAACTCTCAAACCTTTCATTCCCTTTTCTCCACAACTCACGATCCTTCTCACTAAGTCCCATATGTGGCCTAATCATTCGTTCAAAGTTCATCAAATACTTACATGGTGACATTCCAATCGCCTTATGCACTGTCATGTTATACGCCCAAAGCACTCTTCCCAAACATTCATCCCATTCTTTCCCATCTTTCACCATCAATCGTAACATCTCACTCAAAGTTCTTATCGTCCTTTCAGCCAAACCATTTGCACTAGGCATATACGGCGTCGTTCGCACATGATCTATTCCCCATTCACTCAACATCTCCTCAAAAGCACGTCCCACAAACTCAGGTCCATTGTCACTCAACATTCGCACAGGCTTACACATGCACATGGGCAACATTCTCTCACTCACTTCTCTAGCAACAGTCAATGAAGATTTATTTGTCACAGGTGCAGCATACGCAAATTTGCTCTTATGATCCACCATCACAATCATCCCTACATACCCTCTTGCAGTCCTCGGAAAAGACACGCAATCGATCGCTACCATTTCAAAGGGTTCATTCACACTCAACTTTAATACAGGTGGGGCGGCATACACTCTCTGATACTTTCTCTTCTGGCACACTTCACACGTAGTCGCTACGTCCACGCAAATCTTTCTCAAAAAGGGACTAAATATACATCCTTTCATACATTCCCACAATTTATTCTTACCCATATGTCCAAACCTATCATGCACAATCTTCACCATTCCAATCGTGCCACACACGGAAAACACCGGAATATATACATCCTCATCATCTATACATTGCACAAAATACACTAAACCCTTGCACACTACAAACTTTCCAGCAAACCTTCTAAACTCTCTTAATATGCAACTCCATTCATTCACAGGAACACTGGTCATCACGCTATCTTTCAATTCACGCACCATCGGACATGACTCTTGCATGCTCTCTATATCTTCAGCAGTCAACAGCTCTTCACTCAAATTGACACCTGCCACTCCTACAAATCCAGTTGAGCCTACAAGCTCACTCTGCAACTTCCCAACTGTTACACCATCTTTCACTAAACATTCATTACATACATCCACTGAAATCCTATTCTTACGCAGAAAATCAATCCCAAACAGAAAACAATAAGGTAACTCATTCTCGCTTAGCACAACAAATTCATGCAATATATCATTCAACTTCCCCATGCTTACAGACAAACTCACTTCCTCCCATGCCATAATACGTCCACTTCCGAGTCCACTTATCGAAACTGTCACACCCTTTCTAGAAACATTCCAACTCATATTATCAACATCACGCACAACTTTTGCATTCACCAAGGAAATTTGCGCACCTGTGTCAATCATTCCACAATAGCTCTTCCCATTCATAGTCAAGGTAACTTGCACTCTCTCTTCAAGTCCATGTTCACACATTATATTCAACACTTCGGTCTGTTCCACAAACACTTCTGCAGCATCCAAACCTTCATCTTCACTAACAGGAACAATTCCTTCGCAAACGTAGTCAATCTCTCTTCTTACATAATTCTTCTTCTCAATCAGCCAATTATAATGCACACCACTCAAACATTGCAGATGCAACTCACACCCATTCACTCGGTCTACACCTTTACCACGATACATCACTGGCTTCTCCACACCATAATGCACATATACTCTCACACCAAACAGCTTACTCACTATCGCTAACACTTCCTGAAACATCATCACTCCTGGCATACACATACTTCTCAACTCTTTTCTTAACCTACTTGAATTTTCCATTCCCAATTGCTCTGGTCTCTTACACGCTTCTTCCATAACCACCTTTCGTAATGCATTCACACTTTCTGGCACCTTTTCAAGCAATCCATCTTTCACCAAGTCTCGTAAACCATACAACACACTTTCGAACATAGAATCACCTCCACCCTTACATTTTCTTCCAACAACTACACCTGCTGGCAAATACTCAGGATTTATGCTTACAACCTCACTCTCATTCAAACTACAAGGCAAACGTGACATCAAATCAGCAATCACATTCCTTTCACCTGGCAAATACTCAACCACAAAATCAAAATCACTCAAATCCTCTATCGTCCTTGCAAGCCTACTATCAACTAACCTCATACGCTGCAAATACACTAGTGGCTGGTGATCTGTTCTCACTACAAACCGTACTCCATACAGAAATGGTCGTAACGACTTGAGACAGAATCTTAACGCAGCCAGCTCTCTTTCAATCGTTGAATATGCACGCTCTGCCACACTAAATGCCTTGGAAACATACGCAATTACTCGCTTTCTTTCAACCCCATTCACAACTTGATCTTGCATCAAACATCCACCCATCGAATGACCACTTGCATCCGTATACACTTCAAGCATTCCTGCATTCGTTCCATATGCTGGATACGCAAGTTCCACATCTTTTGCAACTTCCGCTTTTAACTTTTCAAACGCTGCATTCATAGAGTCATTCCACTTAATCACAGTACTCTTCTTTTTCCCAGTCCATACACTCAACGGTTTCATTACACCTGAACAATCTTTCATAAACTTTCTTCCAAACTCAACTAAACCAAGAAATCCACGCAACTCTCTCACTGTGGTAGGCTTAGGAAAATTCCTAACCTTTCCCACGAACTTCTCCGATTTACGCAATCCAACCGCACTCACCTTATGTCCTAAAAACTCAACTTCACTAGCAAACCATACACATTTAGACAACTTCACTTTGACACCAACCTCTTCCAACTTTCTTAAAACATCATTCACCAAGGTCATATGTTCTTCCATGTTCTCACTCATCACCAAAATATCATCCAAAAACACTCGTACATTCTTACACGGAAAACCACTCAACTCTACATTCATAGCACGCTGAAAAGCAGCTGGGGCATTCGCCAACCCAAAGCTCAGGTTTCTAAACTGATAATGGCGCTTTGAGGTAGAGAACGCCGTAATAGGTCTACTCTCTTCAGCCACAGGCATCTGGTAGTATCCACGTACCAGATCCATCTTAGAAAACACTTTCATTCCATACATACTGTACACACATTCAGACACAACACTCATAGGAAACTTGTCTTTCAACGTTCGTTCATTCACTCTTCTATAGTCAATACACAGTCGCAAACGTCCATCTGGCTTTCGTACAGGTACAATCGGACTATTCCAGGCACTCACACTCGGCTCAATCACGCCAATTCTCTCTAATTCCTCACACTGTTCCTCAATCTCTTGAGCCACAGGGGCAGGGAAATGACGAGGCCTTTGATATATTGGCATATCGTCACTCAAAATTATTTTGAACTCAGGCAAGCGAGCGTTGCCAAAGTCCTCATCCCCTTGACTCAAAGCACCTCTCCTATTCCACAACATCCTGTAAACTTTTTGCTTCTCACATTCACTCAACTTTTCTTCCAATTTCACTTGCTCAATCAAATCTTCATACTTCCAAACATTCGACGTTACACTCACGGAAAACACATTTGCGTTCACCACATGCATATCATTCTCCATATTCACCACTGTATTTAACACACCCAATTTATCTCCCACTTGCACTCCTCTAAGACTCTTCCTTCGCAGATCAGGCCAAACTTGTATGCAGACACGCGGATCTTTCATATCAATTATACCATCAAACACATGCACCACTCGCCTTAATCGATAGTTCGCAGCACTACCATCCAAGACATAAATATTCCCATCATTCTCATTTATCTCAACATCCGAATTCCATCCAATCCTTACACTCAATGTTTCATTCTGCTTGACAGGCACACTCTCAATCGCATATACCTCCAGACCTTTCATGATGTTCACTCTCACACTTCCATCTGGATTCACATACCATTGACACTTCATACTTCCATCCTTCTTACATTCAATCATCTCTAAATCAGGGTGAATCACAATACCATTCGCTTTCAAAAACTTATAACCTAATAGCATGTCATACTTCTTGTTTGCACCTTCTACAACACAAAATTCATCTTCATTCATCCGGACACCGGCAATCAAAACACTCTCTCTAAACCTTGCAACAATCGGCACATCCTGTTCACCTAATCCAGTCAAATGATATCCACAATCCTTAACTTCACTTACTTTCATTCTTACAAATGCTTCATAGTACACCACATTCACCTTACATCCTGTATCAATCAATGCACTAACTTCTCGTTCTCCACACTTAATTTTAACACACATACACCTATTCACTCTCTGACCCCAATTCACTCCACGATTTGACAATCCTTCTCTCACATTCATCACTTGCACTCTAGAGAATTCCCCAGAAGGAACCCTCTCATTCCTTAGTTTCCCTGAGTCGTATCCTCTCGATTACTTGCATCATTCCCATTCATTCTTTCATTCATGCATCTTTCTCCAGTCCTACACAACCTTGTTGCATGACCTACCATTCCGCATTTACCACAGGTAGCTCTTGGACTGGCACACATCCTGGCATAATGCCCTATCTGCCCACAATTACCACACACTCCAGGTCCACTCATATTTACTTGACCACCTTCCCTGCAATCTCGTACCAAGTGGCCCATTCTTCCACATCCATAACACGCTCTTTCCCTCGCACGACTACAATCTTTTATCATGTGCCCCATTTGTCCACAGCCAAAGCAACTTCCTTGTGACCAGCGACAGTCAACCCTCATATGCCCAACTTTCTTGCACCTCTGACACCTAGGCTCATTTACTCTAGATCTACTGTCATTCCTACCATTTGTGCGACCACTATTCCGACCATTCTGAACCCTACTCCACCCATTCCGACTCTCACTCCTACTTTTACTACCTCTCGGTTGGCGGCCAACATACACACTCTGTTGTTCATTCTGCCCGCTGTAATAATTTTCCAAAAATCTTGTCATCACATCGATCGGGTTCTCTATCAGCGCATCCCGATAGGACCGGAACTGGGGCAACTTACTGATACTTGAGTTGCGCACAGTGTGAATCGAGGCCTCCTCCCTTCCATAATCCTCAAATTCACGGTCCTCTAACATCTCCAGTACATCCTTCCATAGCAATCTTTCACCAGCCCATTTCATCTTCTCTTTCCTCTTATACGTCACATACTCACTCACTTCATTTGGAACCGTATTTAAAAACTTCTTCATCAGCTCCTTATTCCCATTTATTCCGTCATCTCCAAATCTCATTCGTGCCAAGGACTCTAAGCGATGCGCATAAGAATTCACATCCTCATTCTTCCCCATTCTCGCTTCCTCAAACCCATTTGTTTTCTTATACTTCACACTTGTCTTCATCCTCTTACAGTGCTCTATTATTCTCTCTTTCATAACCTCCCACTTAGGCTCACCCACGCTCATAATCGTCCGGTAAAAATCCTTCATACGTCCATCCAGAAACTCGCACAACTCTTTCACCCAAAACCTATTATTCTCTCCAAATTTTTCCTTACAATAATTTTCATACTCTTTCAAAAACACTTTCACATCTTTTGCTCCTTCCACTCTAAACTTACTTAACTTTGGCACTTCTCTGATCAGTATACTCCGATGAACCTCAGCATCACTTTCACTATCACTCACTTCTCTCCCACTTTCACTCATGCCTTCATTCGAGCTGAAATATAAGGAGTCAATACTAGCCAGTCGGGTCCTTTCCTGTCGGTCTGGGCATCTAGTCTTTGGGGTCTTCTTTTTTCGATGCCTAGTCATTTGCAGGGGTTCCTTTATGCCTGTCAATCCCTTTTTATCAGTCATGTCAATTCCAAGTGGAGTCGAGGCCACACCCCCACCAATTGCACCTGATTCTCCCATTTTCTCATTCAGCATTCGCATCAATCTTTCCTCCATTCGCACCTCACTGTCTTTAATCCTCTCTTCCATTCTCACTTCCATCTCCCTCATTTTCCTTTTCAAACTATCATTCTCTTCCCTCAAATGCGCATTTTCTCTGTCTTTCTGCCGCACTAACTCATTTAGTCTTCTCATCTCCAACTCCATGGTCCCAATCTGTTCCTCCTCCATTAGGGACAAAAAACACAGGCTCTCACTCCTCTCCTTCCTCAAACCACCGGGCAGTCCCTATTCGGGCGCCAAAAATATGTAGCGGCGGGATCGCGATTCCCCGGCCAAAGATTCCCGCCGCCCTGACAAGGTCCGCTCGGTGGTTCAAGAAGAGGGTATTGAGGAGAGAGAGTATTTTCTAAATTTAATTTACACACAAAAAAGAAATTAACCACAACCCCAAAAAACAAAAATGTAAATTACCCAATTTCCAAAATATTATCTATCTTAAACCACAACCAAAGATATTTATATATATATAGATATATAGTGGGCCTTACAACTATACCCTGGCCACACACACGCAAATAGGAAATGTTTAGGGCTTCACAAACAGATTGCCCAGTGCCACCATGTGAGTCTGTTCTACTTTCTTCAGCTCTGGGAGCACTATTACCGGTATGGGAGGGGGAGGGGGAGGGAAAGGGAGGCGGGCCCGCTTTCTTGAGGGAAGAGAGGTTCCCTTTTCTTAAGGGACTGGAAGTTCACTTCAGCCAAGGCGAATGATTTGCACTCAAGGATGAGGAAGTGGTGGCTCTAGTCAGAGCGGAAAGTGCGAGGGCTCAGGCCCCAATCAATGCGTCCCTTTTCTGCCACACGAGTCAAGATTGGCTTCAGCCGTATCCAAAAGCCAGATGTCGGCGACAATCGGTACCACGGAACTGGAAAAGAGAAGGCACATTCAGTCACCTATTCACTGCCACACTCAAACATCTTTACTCCTAACTCATTCAACCATATCCACTCTCACACAATCTTCACTCACCTATCCTCCGTCCAGGCGGTTCTTCCTTCTTCAGTCACAACTAATGACTTCCAAACTTTTACCTATACTTTCTAACTAAAAATATATGCTGAAAGAATCCGCCTAAAAAGAAAACAGGAGATGAATGGGGGAGCACGATAGAGATCCATCGAGTCCCCCCACACAAAGTAAAGACGGTGATCACACGATCCACACCCACACACATTCTGCAAAAGAAGAAAGAGATTAGACATAGGGGAGGGGAGGCGGACAACCAAACTACTACATCGTTCTATTGTTGTCATTTCGGAACCTGCTAGGGAGATAGAGAAGTCATCTGCATAAAGGTTGGCTTTAATGTCTTGATGGAGGTTTTGTGTGATATCATTGATTCCTATAGCAAACAGGGGTATGCTTAAGACGGTGCCTTGTGGAATGCCTTCTTTTTGTATAAATGATTTGGACTTCGTGCTACCTAATCTTACAGAGAAGGTGCAGTTAGTTAGGAAATTTTGAATGAAGGTTGATAGTTGTCCGCGTAATCTGAGGTTATGGAGGGCTTTTAAGATGGCATAACGCCATGACGTATTGAATGCCCTTTTGAGGTCAAAGAAAACAGCTACTAAGTGCTGTTTCCTGGCGAATGCATTACTTATCGCCGATTCCAGATGGATAAGGGCATCTGTGGTAGAGTGTAATTTTCGGAATCCGCACTGCGATGGAGATATGCTGGATTTCGTTTCAAGGAACCATGTTAAGCATACATTCACCATTTTTTCCATAAGCTTACATATACAGGAGGTTAGGGTGATTGGGCGGTAGTTTTGGGGACTGGTTGGGTCTTTTCCTGGTTTCCGGAAAGCTAGAACTGTAGCCCTTCTCCAGGTGTCTGGGGAGGCTTTTTCCATCCATATTTTATTAAATATATCTAAGAGGAAGCGTTTACCCCCTTCCCCTAGGTGGTGTAGCATTGCATAAGGTATATTGTCTGGGCCTGGAGCCATGTCTCTACATAATGCAAGAGCTGTATCAAACTCTTTTTTGCTGAATTCTTCGTTGTAAGATTTGTACTCTCTTGATGCGAAGTTTAGAGGTGAGCAGTCCCTCTTCAACCGGTATTGGGTGAACTCGGGTGTTGTGTTCGCTCTACTTGATATTTTGGCAAAGTGAGTAGCTAGCATGTCTGCTACATCGATGGGGTTTAAGATAGTGTTTCCATTTATCCGAAGTACGGGGGTAGGGTCTCGGCTGGGTTTACCTAGCATCCCTCGGATCTTGCTCCATGTGTGGTGGATGGGGGTTTTAGAGTTTATCGTGGAGACATAAGCTCTCCATGATTTCTGGCGGGTTTGTTTAACTATGTATCTATATTTAGCTCTCTTTTTATTAAATTCCATTTTAGTTGTCGGATTTGGCCATCGTTTGTATGTTCAGTAGGCTTTCCTTTGTTCTTTCAGTGTGGCAGAGCATTCTGGGCTCCACCATGGGGTAGATCTCCGACTGGGTTGTCCTGAGCTGGTTGCGATGGATGTTTTACCTGCTTGATATATGATGGATGTAAAGATTTCCAGCGCTTCCTCTGTCTCCAGGAAGTTATCAACTTGGATATCAGTGATTTTGTTGAATTTTAGCCAGTTTGCTTGGTCCAGTCTCCATCATGGTATACCCGAGGTGGGTGATCCCTCGTCTGAGGAAAGGATGATCGGATAATGGTCGCTTCCTTTTAGGTCATCCAAAATTCTCCATTCAAAGTCCGCTGTGATGTCGGGTGAGCAGAGGGCCAGGTCTAACACTGATAGGGTACCTGTTTGTATGTTAAATCGAGCTTTGATAGCTCGTTTCCTCTGGTGTTGCATATTCTGCGGCTCCACTCAATATGACAACTATTAAAGTACCCCATTAGAATGAATGGAGTTGGTAGTTGTGAGATCAAGTCTCGTAAGGCGGTGACTGGAAGGGGCCCTGTGGGTGGGAGGTAGACATTTACGATCGTGTATCATTTCTTGATGTGCATGGTCACGGTGATTGTTTCCAGAGGTGAATTTAATCTGATGGGAATGTGGGAACATCTTGATGGGTGTAGATGGCACAGCCGCCGGATGTGCTGCCATCATTTGGTATTGAGGTGGTTACAACTGTAATTCGGTAGCTTTCGTGGTGGGTGTATTCCCAACATGGTTTCCTGGAGACAGATGCAGGCGGGGCTCTCGTCCGCTACAAGAAGCCTTAATTCTTCTCAGTTGGCTCTGATTCTGCAGATATTCCACTGGATTAGCTTCATTATTCTTTTGGTTTGGTTTGAGAAGTAAGCAATTTGGTTTTTGGGGAGGTCGTGGCACCCATTGATTAATTAGGGGCTTGTGGCCACTGGAGTCTGCTGTGACTGGTCTTTGAGGTTTTTCTTGTTTGTGTGTTGGGTATCTACTGTTAAGGGCGGTGTTGGTGTTCCGTCAGTAATAGGAGGACAGATTATCTTTTTTTCTGCTTCTGTTGGTAGGTGAGGGAGGTGGCTCATTGGTGGTATGATTCGAGCTTCAATGTGTTTGGTGGGGACGAGGTCTGTTCCACGTGGGTCTTGGGTCTCTTTTTTCTGTTCTACCTTCTCTTCATAGATGATGTCAGTGGTAGGTGTTTTGATTGGTGGTGGCAAAACGCTGTCAGGGAGTGACCAAGATTGTGGGCGGACGATCTCTGGTATATCCTGAGTGTCCATTTGTTCGGGGTGGGGGTCAATGTGCTTAGGGATTTGCTGTGATTGCGATTTTAGGTTTATCTCTCTGCTAGGGATGGGGTTTAGCATTGAGGTATCGGGTGCAGGTGCCTCACAATGCGGCAACTGCTTTGGAGGATGGGGGGGGGGATGGTCGATTGTCGAACATATGCGTGGGGTAGGGGAGTTCAATATTCAAGGCCTGTGGTGGAGGCTCCTCGGGAGGGGGCGGTTGAGTTTTTGCTTTAACCCCGTGGTATGGGGGTCTGGCCACTCTGCTCATTTCAACTACAGAGACATAAGAGTTTCTTCTGGTTCCTATGGAGGTCTGTGCCTTTTCTCTGGCATCTCTAAGGTTTAGTCATTCTTTATCACATATGGATGCTACTTCTTCTTTGAATTTGTAGACATTACATTTTTTGCTTGATGCTGAGTGGAGCCCTACACAGTTTACACATTTCGTTGGTAAATTTTTGATTTGTTCAGGATGCAGTGCATTTGCGCAGTTGACACAGGTGGATGCAAAGACCTGATTCCTGCAATGACAGGTGTTTGTAGAGTGCCTGAAAGTTTGGCAGTAGTAGCATCTTCTGGGGCTAGGTTTGAATTCTTTAACTGTGAAGTGGCACCATCCTAAATATATATATTTTGGTAGGATATCTAGGTCAAATGATATGAAGTAAGTGTTTGTTGGTATCTTGCTGTTGTGGATTGTTTTATGTACTGTGTACTTGAGTGACAGAGTACTCGCTTAATTCTTCAATTAATTCCACTTCTGAGTATTACAACAAGGAAAGTAAGTACCCTAGGAGACCTTACGGTCCATTCAAAGAGGGTACCTTTGGACTAGCAATCGAGCAGGCACATGGCTGCTCAATTGTTTTGCGTCCCTAAATGGCCACTTTTCAAGACTTTGTCTAGTCTTGACTTGAACTGGTCAACAGATTCACTGTTGACAACTTCCACTGGAAGTGCGTTCCACTTACCGCAGATACTGTAAGTGAAAAAATTTCCACATAGATTGCGGTTGTAACACTTCAGTTCAAGTTTGAAGCTGTGATTGCGCGTTCTGTTCTCACTCAGCGTGAAAATATCCTGGTAGTCAACATTTTCGAACCCTTGAAGTATTTCAAAAACTTCGATGAGCTGACCACGCAGTCTACGGGTTTCCAACGAGAACAGGTTTAATTCCCTTAGTCTATCCTCATAACTTTTATGTCGGATAGAGGAGATCAGCTTGGTTGCCCTGGCTTGTACGCATTCCAACCTTGCGATATCCTTTTGAAAAATTGTACGGCATACTCAAGGTGCGGCCGAATGAGGGAGTTGTACAGACAAAGTACTATCTCCTTGTTACGGTATCCAAACTGGCGCTTTATATAGCCTAACATCCTTTGGGCTTTCTTCTCTGCCTCGATGCAGTGTTTCAAGAACTTGAGGTCGCTAGTAATAGTTACACCCAAGTCCTTCTCAGTGTCGGTGGATTCAATAGCAGAGAATCCTTAAGGATATACTGAGATTGGGGGTTTCTGTGGCCGATATGCATCACTTTGCATTTGTTCATGTTAAAAGGCATTTGCCACATTTCCGACCACTCCCCAATCTTCCCAAGATCTTCCTGCAGGCGGGCAGTATTTTCATCCTTTGCAACGTTCATACCAAGCTTGGTATCGTCGGCAAATTTGGAAATCTTGGCAACCATGTCACCGTCCATGTCGTTGACGTAGATGATGAATAGTAGTGGTCCCAGGACAGAACCTTGAGGCACCCCGGTAGTAACGGGCACCCACTCAGAAGACTGTCCATTTACCACCACCCGTTGCTGTCTGCCACTTAGCCAGTTCTCGATCAAGCCGGCTACCTTTCCATCTATGCCCAGCGCTCGCACTTTCCGGAGAAGGCGGCAGTGTGGTACCTTATCAAAGGCTTTCTGAAAGTCTAGGTAGACCACATCCACCGCCTTGTCCCGATCGTGCTCACTGAAAAGGAAGTGGAAGAATTCCACAAGGTTTGTCAGGCATGACCATTGCCTTCGGAAGCCATGCTGGCAACTCCTCAGTAGCAGGTTTGACTCTAAATACGACGTCACATTGTCCACCATGATGCTTTCCATGAGTTTACCGACTATCGAAGTCAGACTGATAGGTCGGTAGTTCGACGGTTGGTTACGGTCTCCTTTCTTTAAGATAGAGTCACCTCCGCCTCACGCCAGTCTCTAGGAATGCATTTGGTCCGGATTGACATGTTGAAGATTGCGCTCAGGTGTCGTGACACTTGATCGAGCACTTCTTTCAACACTTTAGGTAGAAACCCATCCGGGCCAGGTGACTTATTCGTCATTAGGTCACTGATCTTCTTTTTGATTTCAACTTCGGAGAAGTCCATATCCTCCAGCTTTTCCCCCGAGTAGGAATCCGTCGGCTGGGGAATGGGACCACATTCTTCAGTAAACACTGAAGAGAAGTAGTCGTTGAGGAGGTTAGCATTTTCTGCATCTGAATGCTTTAATGTCCCCTCATTCCTCAAAGGGCCAATTGTTCGACGGATTGGTTTACGGCTGTTTACATATCAAAAGAACTCCTTGGGATTCTCTTTAAAGAGTCTCGCCACTCAGAGTTCCTCAGACTGCTTAGCCACCCTTATGCTGGACTTCACTCTCCTGGCTAGCCTCCGGTATTCTTCAAAGTCACCCGAGATCTTCGATTGCCGGTACACAGTTCTCTTCTCCCTAAGCAGTTGGCCGATTTCTCGATTAAACCACTTTGGTTGAACAGAAGACTGACGGGGGCATTTCAGAGGGATGAAACGCGATTGAAGACTCATGAATGTGGTTTTGAAACTATTCCACGAGTCTTCAACAGCATCGCACACTTCTAGCCTCATGTCAGTCAGTCCAGCACGAAGGCTTGCAAAGTCTGCTCTTCTCAAGTCAAGTTTCCTTGATTGACTGGCAACAGACCTTACCTTCGGGATCTTGATGGTAAATCTAATTAGCTGGTGATCACTGCCACCGAGCTCTTCGCCTATAGAGAGATCCTCAATGATATCATCCTCAGAGGTGAAGACCAAGTCGAGGATATTGTCACCTCTCATCAGTTCTCTGACCCATTGAGTGAGGAACTCGTTGTTGGCAAACTCCAGGAGTAGCGCGCTCTCGCCACAGGCTGCTTTGGTTTCCCAGTCAACTTGGCTGTTGAAGTCGCCCATAACAATGCATACTCTGCCTTGAACAAATTCACCTAGCAGCTGGTACAGTTCCCTGTCCTTCTCAACGGGTTGGGAAGGGGGTCTGTAAAGCACCAGGGTCCTGTATCTGACAGGACCTATCTCTAGGTCAACGCCTAGAAGCTCATGATCGGATATAATGTTGGAGTTTGTAGATTTGATTGTATCCTTGACATACAACATTACACCGCCACCCTCTCTGTCTGGCCTAGCTTTGTGGAAGAGTTGGTAGCCAGGAACCGTTCTATTATTATACCTTTACGCATGTTAAAGGAGGGATGTGCTGTTACTTTATCTCCTGCCAGTTCTTTGAATGTTAAGGTTTTTTCCGCTTGCTCTTTTGTTTTAACTTCGACTAGTATACTACCATCTGGTTGAGGCGAGAGAGGTGGAAATTGTGATCTGGGAAGTTGAAATAGTTTTGGGAAATCTTTACTCTGTTTGACCATGCATGTCTTCATTAGGTTTGTTTGTTGGCTTTCTGGTTTTATTAGGTAAAATCTTCTGAAAGATCGATCAACAAATTGTCCTGGGAGTACCTGCAGTGAGAGCAGTTCAGGCAGCATTTTGGTGGATCATCCTGGACCTGCTGCTTGCTGGGAGTTTGAAACTTCGGGCGGACCTCTTACTGACTTTGGTCATTTTTGCCGTGGTGAGTTTCGATCTCCTGAGACCTTGCTCATTTCTATGCAATTTTCTTCTATCTGTCCAGTTGTTTTGGGGGGCGATCTTGTGGTTAAAGTTCTACCACTAGTTTTATCCACATCTTGGTGTTCTTTTCTTTCCTCGAGTTAGTAGATTCATATCCATTTTCTTTGACGGACTGGGAAGTAAGGAGGTAGGGAGAGGGAGGGGGAGAGGGGAGGGGATGCGCAGCTTAAGACTTTCGTTGCTGGTTTCATTGGGTTTTTAAGAGGGATTTGTTAAAGAATTTGTTCGGACATGAACAGGAATCTACCGCCCATGAAAGTACTGTCTTGCCAGATCCACTAAATGAGCGGACCCAAGACTCTAGAGAAAGGCCTATGGGTTGGTTTCCATTAACCCCGCGAATGCCCATTGGTGCAGACAATGGGCCGGTTCTAAACGACGCAGTCGGTGTGTAGGCACGGGTGCAGGGCCACTTACAGAGGGGGCCAAGGACTTTACCACCAAGTAACCTCTGGGTAAGCCTGGTGGACCATGCAGGATATACCTGAGGGGCATTAACCCTTTTCCCATCCCCCCCGGCCACGGCCCAGTCCCGCAAACCGAATGCCAACTGTGAAGTTTCCCCCCTTCTTGGCGGTCTCCCCCCAAAAAAGGAAGGGAGGGAATGGTTTGGTAGCCACCAATATTCCGCCGGTATTGATGGGGGTGATCAAGCCAGGACAGACTCCCAAGAATCAGACCTCTCGCCGACTGGAACTAGAACAGGCTCAAACGCGAGTTTAGAAGTCCAATCCCATTGAAACAAAGACTTTGAAGAGAGGGAGTAGTAGAGTTGGGAAAGAAATTGCCAGATAAGGCTAAAGGGTTGTTAGTGGAAAGGGGAGAAGAGGCTAGGCTGGGGCTAGATGGGGTGCAAATAGCCGCACCCTCTACGGGGTGCCTACCATGGCTAACGAACGACATCTGCACAGGTTTGAAGTCAGAGTTGTCCCTCTCCTAGGTGGAATGTCAACCAAGACTATGAGCTCCACCTGCCCAGCCAGGTTATACCGCCTGGCACTCGGTCGTTGGACACAATTTTTGTATAAGCAGGGGCACCACAAGCAGGTAATGCGCCAACAATTGGGGTGCAGAGGCTAAGTAGTCCTAAAGGCTATATATTGTGCATGCAGCCCCGAAACCCCCAGCTTTGCAGGGAATAGGGGTCAGACTGATAGGTATGTAATTCAAGGGATCATAATTAAGGTATTCTTCCAAGAAAGAAGGATGGTGTCAGAAGTAACTGAACTCTTGAAAGGGACATATAGGGAATACAAGAGAGTAGAGGAACAATTTTTTAAAAGTAAAGGGTGAAGGTTGTCAGGGTCCATTGTACTGTCAGTTTTCAGGTTGATGGGTAGAGACATCACATCGGCTAAGGAGAAATTAATGGAGATAAGCACTGCACAATGCTGGTGGGGCCTTGGGTTGTGTATTTCCTGAGTAGAGAAGAAGACAGAGGCAAAGGCCTGCACAAATGAGTTGGAGGTAATATAAGGAACAAGTAGCTGAGAAGCTTATCTTCAACTTTAAGATAGTATCGCTGCAATTAACTGATAAGAGAAATCTTCGTGGAAGAATACAAAAAAGGAAAAACTACTTGGATAAAGAAGCTAAAAGTATATATGCAAGATATGAACTTGACACTTAAGATAAATAAAAGATGTAAAGAAGAAAAGTATTATAATGAAAATCAAAGAATGGGATACATCGAGGTGGAGAAGTTAAGCAGAACAGAAATCTACACTAAGCATATACAGAAAATACAAGAATGATATAGAAGAGGAGAGTTGGATTGACAACACTGAAGAATCAAAATTAATGACAAGAGCAAGAACCAATACACTTAAGTTTAAATTGGAGAAAAGGCTATCTAGGAAAGAGTGCGAGGTGCCCATATGATGACAGTGATAAGGAAACATTCGAACATTTTCTTTCAGAATGTAAAGGTTATGAAAGTATAAGAAAGAAATTTAACTTACAAAAATATAAAGAGGAAGTAATAGCAGAAACATTACTTTTTGATGACCAAAGAAATACAAGAAAAAAAAAAGAATACATCAAGACTATCTGGAAAACAAGATATACAAAAATGCAAGAATTGTAACAAAACTAGAGAAACAGATTAGTGGGAGCCGATGCCAAGGCTTATCCCACACCTACTACTGAACTGCAAATAGAGTAGTACTCTGAGTGCTATAATTATAGTATCTTAAAAATATGTGCTTAACCGAAGCCTTATAAATGATGACTAGAATGCCTAGAAACCATAGCTGGGTGTGACTGTGACTATTTTTAGCCCCTCCAGATCAGATTTTAGGTATTGCCTTTACCACGGCACCTCATATAAAAGTTATATTAATTTACAAAGTCAATATTACAATACGTAGATTCTTATCTTTATCCAAGATATTATCAGGCAGACTTTTATTTCAACTATGTCATTTTGTCTTGTTTTTATGTACAATATACAGTGGGTGCAATAAATATCCAATATATGATCAAAAGTTTATTTACCCTGGTTACACAACAGCAAAGTAATTGAAAATTGAACATCTTATGTATTTTGTACGTTGAATACAAATTCGGTATTAGAATACACAAATGGTAAAGCATTGATATTATATCAATAAAAGTGTTAGATTATCACCTTAAAAAGTATCTAACACACCCACAATATAATATCAATGCTTTAGTATTTGTGTATTCTAATACCAAAATTGTATTCAACATAAAAAATACACAAAATGTTCAATTTTTGATTACTAAGGCTGTTGTGTAACTATGGTAAATAAACTTTTGACCATGTATCGGATATTTATTGCACCCACTGTATACATTGTTATATTAAAATATCATATTACATTATTACTAATTAGGTTCATTTCCATTTTGTAGTCTTTATCATAAAATTATATACAGTATCAGGGCATAAAAGCCCTTGTGGCTTTTGTCATCTGTTATATTATATAGTGGGTGGACTTTGATTTTGTCTTCCCCTGGTGATGGTGCTTTTTGTGGGTGGGTTTTGACGGATGTGGATGACCTTTGATAGGCCCTTGTGGCTTTTGTCATCCATGAAATTATGTTATGTTATGTTATGTATGTTATAATGATATTTTAGCCAAATTAAATTATTTATTATTTTTTCTCTCATTTTCCATTTTCTGAACAGTAGGATTTTATGTTTTTCTTGATCATTTTTGCTCATAGTTTTATCAAAGAATAAAATTGCATTTATAAATGTTTTTTTATCAATGTAGTATATTAGCTTTCCAATCTAATGTCATGCAATCTAGGACAATAACAACCAAATGCTCAATACTTTCTATTTCTCTCATAGTGTCATTGGGTATTTGCAGGCCGGAAACTAGTTACTGATAGTGGTCAGGGAAATATAAGAGTACAGGGTGGGGCAGGGAAGGAAAGAGATGCAGAGGAGATAGAGCGGAAGGTATACATTCTAAAAGAGGTACTTCAGGGATAGGAGGGCTGAGTTGTTACTTGTTACTTATAGTCGTTGTTTAACTGGTCCCATTTGGCTGAAGGTGAATGAGATCAAGATAGATTAAATGATAATTCTAGGTCAAGGGAAGCAGTGTTGAATACCGTTAATGTGAATAGGGAAATAATTAAAGGGCTTATATTAGAGTTAAATACTAGTAAGTGATCTGGCTGAGACAACATTCATTCTAGGTTACTCAAAGAAGGTGTAGATAGTATTGCAGTAGCTCTTGAGAAGTTATATACTAGATTACTAGAGTTTGGAGAAATACCTAATGATTGGAAATTAGTGAATGTAGTGCCAATTTTTAAAAAGGGAAGTAAAGAGGACCCAAATAACTTTAGGCCGGTAAACTTAACTTCTATCATTTGTAAAATCCTTGAGAAGATAGTTAAGAAGGGGATTTCTGACCATCTAGAGTATAGTAGGTTAATAAATGATGCGCAGCATGGGTTTAGAAGAGGTAGATCCTGTTTAGCAAATTTACTGCATCTTATGAATTATGTTACTAAACAATTAGATAAGGGAGAGAATGTTAATGTAATTTACTTAGATTTTACCAAAGTTTTTGATAAGGTTCCATATAGAACACTAGTTTACAAATTAAAAATGTATGGGATATGTGGTAAAGTTTTGAATTGGATAACTGAATGGCTGAAGGACAGGAAACAGAGAGTTGTGGTGAATGGGGTGAGGTCACAGTGGAGGGAGGTTATCAGTGGCGTACCTCAGGGATCCGTTCTAGGCCCTTTATTATTCATAGTTTATATAAATGATCTTGGGGAGGCTGTAAATAGCAAAGTGTCAATTTTTGCTGATGACATTAAATTGGCAGCTGTAGTCAAAGAAGTGGAGGGCAGCTTTAAAGTGCAGATTGACAAAAATAAGTTATTAGGTTGGGCTCAGAAGTGGCAAATGACTTTTAACCTTAAAAAATGCAAAGTTCTTAACATGGGAAGGGATAATAGGGAATTTAGCTATGAAAGGAGGATGAGAAGGACTTAGGCGTAGTAGTAAATAAGTTGCTGAAGTTTTCAAAGCAGTGTATTGAGGCAAAAAATAGAGCAAATAGGGTGCTAGGATACATTGAGAAGAATGTTAGCTACAAGAGTAAAGAGGTTAACCTTAAACTCTATAACTCGTATGTTAGGCCACATTTAGAGTACTGCATACAAGCATCGTCACCACATTTTATACACAACATCAAAGGAGGACAAAAAAATAATACCTTCCCTGAAGCACTTTGAATATGAAGATAGACTGAGGGTACTAAATATGTTCTCATTTGAGAGAAGATGTGTGAGGGGAGATATGATTGAAATTTTTAAAATCTGTTCTGGGATGGATAAGTTGGATTTTAGCAAGTTATTTTAGTTGGAAGGTAGTAATAGGACTAGGGGTCACCACTTAAAAATTAAAAAAACAGAGGTGCAGGTTGGATGTTAGAAAATATTTTTTCACCAATAGAGTGGTAGATTACTGGAATAGTTTGCTATCTGAGATGGTAGACAGTCCAAACTTGAATGTATTCAAATGCAGATTAGATGATTTTATAGGGAGGGAGGGTTAACTTTTGGGGGTATTCTGGACTCATTCCTGTGGATGCAGTTTTTTATTATTGTATATTACGATTGATTTGGATTTTAATGAGTCTTGATGGTGGTGCTTTTTGTTTTTTACACATTCCTGTGTATAGTTTGAATTGTATATTGTAAATGCATGATCGGACACAATCCTATGGATTGTTTAAATTGTATATTGTAGATGCATGATCTGAAACAATCCTATGGATGCATTTTGTGGGTGAGTTTTTGAAAGAGCACCAAAACTACTTGGTACTCACGGAGAGACACAGTAGACAAAGTGAAATTAGTCGTCCTCTTCTATTGTAGGTTGTCACTCCGATGAGACTTGCTGACTCAGATGTTAGATGATCCTCTCAGGTCAGTTGGTAGATACGTTCCTCTTCTTAGGTATGATGTATTGATTGACTCATAACATAGATATACATTTAAGGGCAGGTAATAACTAGGCACATAAGATTGATAGCTAACTCAATAATATAATCGTATAATAAGATAAATGATTAGTGTGGCATCTCAACATTATACTACTTATACATTCCTAACAGTTTTGACAGATGCTTCAGGGATAGGTGGGCTGAGTTGTCTTTACACAAATGCTCATAGTCTTAGAAATAAGAGGGATGAATTATTTAGTTATATCATTCATGAAGATATAGATATAATATATATAGTTGAATCATGAGTTAATGAAAATATATTTAATGATAATGTGAGTGAATTTGAACTAGAGGGTTATACTATGTACATTAATCAAAGGAGAAATAGGACTGGTGGTGGGTTGATTATTTATATCAGAAATAGCATTTCTTCAAATCTAAATAATTCTATAAAGCAAGGAGAAGGTGAATCATTATGGATAGATATTAAGGTTGGTAAAAGTAGGAAAATACACTTGGGAGCTTTTTATAGACCACCAGGACAGACTGATTGTATCAATGAGTTAATGATTAGGGAAATAAGTAAAGGGTGCAAAGAAGATAGATATTCTTGGTGACTTTAATTTAACTTCTGTGGATGGGGAAAATATGATAGGAAGAGATAGAGCAAGTTGTAAGTTTATGGAGTGTTTTGAGGATAACTTTTTGACCCAATTTGTTAATAAGCCAACAAGGGGTGCCAATATATTAGATCTAATTCTTTCAAATGATGATCACTTGGTTCAAGGATTGAGTGTAGGGGAATCATTGGGAAACAGTGATCATCAGATGGTTCGGTTTAATTTGCAAATAGTTAAGGGTAGAACAACAAACTCCACAAAAATTCCAAATTTTTATAAGGGAGATTACGATAAATTACGCAGCATGCTAAATCAGATTAGGTGGGATATAGAATTCCATGGAAAGAATACTTATGAGATGTGGGATATTTTTAAGACTATATTAAACATGGTTCAGGAACAGTGTATTCCAATGAAGTCTATTAGGAAGAAATGTAGGAAACCATTATGGTGGAATCAAGAAATAGCTAATAAGGTTTCAGAGAAAAAAAGGGCATACCAGAGATTACAAAGTGAGAGTAGTTTCGATAATTCAAACCATTATAGGTCAACCAGAAATGAACTAAATAAGATCATTAAGAAGACCAAAAGGACAGCAGAAATTAATTTAGCTAAAAATAATAATAAAGATCCTAAAAAAATTCTTTAGCTATTATAGAATCAATAATAAATCTAACAGTGATAAAATAGGGCCTAATAAATATAAAGGGGTTTTGAAAGAATCTGATGAGGAAATAGTAGAGGTCCTTAATGATCATTTTTCTTCAGTATTCACAGAAGAGAAACCAGTTAGATTAATTGCTGATAATTCTAGGTCAAGGGAAGTAGTGATAAATTCTATTAATATAGACAGAGAAGAAATTAAAGGGCATATAATGCAGTTAA
Source organism: Ceratothoa steindachneri (assembly GCA_963969495.1). NCBI lineage: Eukaryota > Metazoa > Arthropoda > Malacostraca > Isopoda > Cymothoidae > Ceratothoa > Ceratothoa steindachneri. Next base: position 112,569,346 of record OZ018320.1, on the reverse strand, counting down.
ATACTAGTAAGGCATCTGGCCCTGACAACATTCATTCTAGGATACTCAAAGAAGGTGTAGAAAGTATTGCAGTAGCTCTTGAGAAGATATTTATTAGATCACTAGAGTCTGGAGAAATACCAAATGAGTGGAAATTGGCAAATGTAGTGCCAATTTTTAAAAAGGGAAGCAAAGAGGACCTGAATAACTTTAGACCGGTAAGCTTAACTTCTATAGTCTGTAAAATTCTTGAGAAGATGGTTAAAAAGGGAATTTCTGATCATAACATAACATAATTTCACAGATGGCAAAAGCCACAAGGGCCTATCAAAAGTCATCCACATCCGTCAAAACCTACCTACAAAAAGCACCATCACCAGGGGAAGACAAAATCAAAGTCCCCCACAATAAAATATAACAGATGACAAAAGCCACGAGGGCTCATCATAGGTCATCCGAGTCAAACGGCCTCTTTTTTAGGGCACCCAAACTCCCAGGAAAACTACATCCAGAGGATGGCGCCCAGAAACAAGGGTATCACCAATCAAGGCTTGTCAAGAACTAAATCATGCAGCTATAGATATATATATAAACAATATTAATATATACAAAACTTAGGAACCATCACAACCCTCCCTACCCATAAACTCATCCAACCTACTCTTAAATACATTTAAATTTGGACTACCTACTACCCTCCGTGGCAATTTGTTCCAGAAGTCTACCACTCTATTGGTGAAAAAATATTTTCTTGAATCCAACCTACACCCTTGCTTTTTAATTTTCAAGTGGTGACCTCTAGTCCGATTTCCACCATCTAATTCAAAAAACTTGCTAACATCCAATTTATCTACCCCAGAAAAAAATTTAAAAAGCACAATCATATCCCCTCTCACACACCTCCTTTCGAACGAGAACATATTTAATACCCTCAGTCTATCTTCATATTCAAGGTGCCTCAGGAAAGAAATAATCTTTGTTGCCCTCCGTTGCACTGACTCAAGAAGGTTAATATCCTGTCTAAAATGTGGGGACCATGCCTGTATACAGTACTCTAGATGTGGCCTAACATAAGAGTTATAGAGTTTAAGAATAACCTCCTTACTTTTGTAACTGACATTTCTCTTAATGAAACCCAGCACTCTATTTGCCCTATTTCATGCTTCAATACACTGCTTAGAAAACCTTAATGACTTATCTATTACTACTCCTAGATCTTTCTCATCCTCTACTGAGCTCAGCCAATGCCCATCCATCATAGTTGAATTTTCTATTATATTTTTCCATGTTAATAACTTTGCACTTATCAAGGTGGAAAGTCATTTGCCACTTATGTGCCCAGGATAACAATTTATTTAAATCCCCCTGCACTTTAAAATTATCATCAATATCTTTAAAAACACCTGCTAATTTGGTATCATCAGCAAAAATTGACACTTTATTATTAACTGCCTCCCCAAAATCGTTTATATAGATGACAAATAATAATGGACCGAGAACTGATCCCTGAGGAACCCCACTGATAACATCCCTCCACTCTGACTTTACACCATTTAGCACTACCCTTTGCTTCCTGTCTTTCAGCCACTCAGCTATCCAATTTGAAACACCCCCACATATCCCAATCATTTTTAATTTATGAACTAGTCTCCTATGTGGTACCTTATCGAATGCTTTACTAAAATCTAAGTAAATTATATCTACATTCTCTCCCTTATCTACTTGATCTGTTACAAACTCCAGAAAGTCTAGTAAATTAGTCAAACATGATCTACCTGATCTAAACCCATGCTGAGCATCGCTGATTAACTCCTCCTTCTCTAGATATTGGTAAATTCCATTTTTTAACTATTTTCTCAAGAATTTTACAGACTACAGGAGTAGGCTAACCGGTCTAAAGTTATTTGGATCCTCTTTACTACCCTTCTTGAAAATGGGGACTACATTCGCTCTCTTCCACTCATTGGGTATTTCTCCCTATTCCAGTGACCTAGTATACAACTTCTCCAGAGCTATTGAGATACTTTCTACCCCTTCTTTAAGTATCCTAGAATGAAGATTATCAGGGCCGGCGGCCTTGGTAGTATCTAACTAACCTATTAGTCCTTTTATCGTCCTACAATCCACACTAATGGTAGTAAACACCTCTTTTCCTGACCTATGAGTACTATACATAGGACTATTTAGTTTCTCTTTTATAAATACTGATGCAAAATGACCATTTAGTACCTCAACTATTTCCTCATCAGTTTCTCTCACAAACCCTTCATATTTGATAGGTCCTATTTTAACTCTGCCAGACTTGTTATTAATTTTATAGTAACTAAAGAACTTTCTAGGATCTTTGTTGCTATCCTGAGCTAATTTAATTTCTGACACCCTTTTGTTCTTCTTTATAATCTTATTTAACTCATTCCTAGCCATTCTATAATCACTTAAATTTTGAATATTATTTTCTACCTGTAATTTTTTATATGCCCTTTTCTTCTCTGAAATTTTTCTAGCTATCTCCTGATTCCACCATAATGGTTTCCTACTTTTGTTCCTAATGGTCTTCATTGGGATACATTGTTCTTGGACTACATTTATTATATGCTTGAGAGTATCCCACATCCCATAAGCATTTTTACCTCTGAATTCTACAGCCCAGTCTACAAAATTTAGCAAGCTTCGGAGTTTTATGAAAATTTGGAACTTTTACAGCATTCTCGGTTATTTTACCCTTCTTAATTCCCAAGTTAAAATGAACTATCTGATTGTCACTATTTCCCAATGCTTCCCCAACAGTCAATTCTTGAACTAAATGATCACTGTTAGAAAGTACTAAATCTAATATATTGTCCCCCCTCGTTGGCTCATTAACAAATTGATTCAAAAAATTATCCTCAAAGCATTCTATGAACCTGCCACTTGTTCTATCCCTACCCATCATATTTTCCCAGCCCACAGAGTTTAAGTTGAAGTCCCCAATAATAACTGCATCTGTTCCACATCCTTTACTTATTTCCCTTATCATTAGTTCATCCATATCATCAGTCTGCCCAGGTGGCCTGTAAAAAGCTCCCAAATGCACCATTCTATTTTTACTGAACCTAATATCTATCAAAAGTGACTCAACTCCATCCTGCTTTATTGAAGTATTTAAACTTGAAACAATGTTGTTTTTAATATAGATAATTATTCCTCCACCAATCCTACCTGTCCTTTGACTAATGTACATATTATAGCCCTGTTAATCAAATTCACTTATAGTGTCACTAAATTCTATTTCATTAACCCATGATTCAGTAACACATAATATATCTATATCATCATTGCTAATATAACTAAATAGCTCATCCTTCTTGTTTCTAAGACTATGAGCATTTGTATAGAAACAATTTAACCCCCCTATCCCTGAAGCACCTCTTGAAACCTGAATGACCTCACCTCTACCGCCTTGGAACCTATTTCTGTTATCTGCCAAGTCCATTCTACTTTCAGTACTATAATGTCCTCTCATAATTCCCTGACCACTATTAGTATCTAGTTTCCCGCCTGCAAAGACCTAATAACACGATCATACTCCTCCCACAACACATCTACCCCCCTCCTACTCAAATGCAGTCCATCCATTGCATACATTTCTTTCATTCCAACAAACCTATCCCACACATCCACAAACATGACACCTTCCATCTCACACATCCTCCTCACATAATCATTCAGCCCAATCGCACGAGACATCCATTCTACCCCAACATCCATTCTTGGAAGCACAACTGTCACAACACCTTTCATTCTACTTTCTTTCACCTAGAGAGTAGCAGGTTAATTAATGATGCTCAGCATGGTTTTAGAAAAGGTAGATCGTGTTTAACAAATTTACTGGATTTTATGGACTATGTAACTAAAGAATTAGATAGGGGTGAGAAAGTTTATGTGATCTACTTAGATTTCAGCAAAGCTTTTGATAAGGTTCCACATAGGAGACTAGTTTATAAATTAAAGCTACATGGGATATGTGGGAAAGTTTTAAAATGGATAACTGAATGGCTGAAAGATAGGAAACAGAGAGTTGTACTGAATGGAGTGAGGCCAGAGTGAAGGAATGTTATTAGTGGCGTACCTCAGGGATCAGTTTTAGGCCCTTTATTATTTATAATCTATGTAAATGATCTTGGGCAAGGTGTGAATAGCAAAGTGTCAATTTTTGTTGATGACACTAAATTGGCAGTTGTAGTCAAAGAGGTTGAGGGTAGCTTTAAAGTGCAGGGTGACTTAAATAAGTTGTTAGCTTGGGCTCAGAAGTGGCAGATGACTTTTAACCTTAATAAATGCAAAGTTATTAACATGGGGAGAGATAATAGGGAATTTAGCTATGAGATGGATGGGTATTGGCTTAATTCACTTACCTAGTATGAATAAAGGAGGCTAGAGAGCTTAGCTCATTTTGTTACCTCCTCTCTTGAAAGTGGCTATCCAGACATTTCTTAAAATTACTAATTGGCTGCCTGCTGACGATATCAGCAGGCAAATCATTCCATTGTTCGATGAATTGCATATCAATGAATTTCCTTCTACTAAACATTAGGTTAGTAGGTGGTATTTGAATTTTCCATTTATGTCCTCTTGTGTCATGGGGGTTGACTTCACTGACTAATTTGAAAATTTGGTTCCTATTTATGTTTTCAAAACCATGTATTAATTTGAATACCTCAATTAGGTCACCTCTCACCCTTCTTTCTTTCAAAGTAAACATCTTCAAGGAAAACTCCATGAAACTGAAATTGTGGTAGGGGGGACTGGCTCATCGTCTTCTTTAACAAATACTGATTGGAAAGTGCTGTTGATCACATTAGCAGTATCTTTCTTAGTTGTAGTAAGTGTACCATCTGGTCTGGATACCCTAGAGGTACCTTCTTTGATAGTTGTTTCACTTCGTGTATAGGCATAGAAGGCTGCTAGGTCGCCGTTTCCTACTTCAATAGCAAGTGATTTTTCAAAATTGTATTTGGCTTCTATAACAGCGTCAACAGAATCATTTCTAGCCTTATTGTATTTTTCTAAGTTTGCATTTGATTTATTCTTTCTGTATGTCAGCCATTTACCTTCTTTAGTTTGAATTGCTTTTAGAGCTTTTTGAGTCATCCATTTTTTCTTAGGTGTTCCTCCTCCAGACAAGGGTCCCACAGGGATAAACTTTTTAATGGCAAAATCATATAATTTTTGTAGTAAGGCCCATTTGGCCTGAGGCTCTTTCCCAAGGTGACTATCATAGTGAAGTACAATTTGAAATATTTTTTTCATTTGTATATAGTCACCCTTAAAAAAACTTTTCTTTGAAGTTAAGATATCAATCAGGATCTACTTCTCCCTCAAGGGTAAAGTCAAAGGCTAAAACGGCATGATCGCTTTTCCCAACAGGAGCTTTGTAATCAATGAAGTCAATCTCGAATTCATTCTTTGTAAACACAAGATCTAATAAAGAAGGGAAATTTGTACCACGTTGTCTTGTAAACTCTTCAACATATTGGTGCAAGAAAGAACTTTGAGTCGCGTCATAAAATAATTGTTCATCACTTAATTTACTAGTGTATATAAGATGGTTATACCAATCTATTTGAGGAAAATTGAAGTCACCACATATAATAATCTGATCTGCTTGAATTTCACTCAGATGACACATAGCTTTACAGATACCTTGGTTGTATTCATGAGATGAGGAAGGGGGGCGATAAATACATACTGCAATAAGGGTCTTTTGACCAAAACTAATCTTGCAAGATACTAGTTCTAGATTAAACCAAATTTGATTAAAAATTTCTTCTGAAATAAAGTTATCTTTTACAAACATTATTACAGCTTCCCCTCCTACTAGGGTTCTATCTTTCCAGCATACAGTATAATTGTCAATTTTAAATAGATCTCAAGTCACCTGGGCGCATTTTTGATTAAGTAACAAATATTATATGTGGTAAGATTTCATCAATAGATATTCTAAATAATTGCATTTACTACTAATACATTTAATAAAGAACTTATTGTCTACACTATTAACATATATACAAGGAAAAAAACTCCCTTGTCCTAAGTAACTGGGTTTTTCTTGATCTTCCTGAGTTTTAGCCCTCTGACCACATAAATTTCGTCTATGTTGGAGTTGGCTATAAGATCTGCAGGTTTTTTTAGTGCTTCATCCTTTAACATAACATAACATAATTTCACGGATGACAAAAGCCACAAGGGCCTATCAAAGGTCATCCGTATCCATCAAATCTCAAATCCCACCCACATAAAGCATCCATAGGATTTTGTCAGATCATGCATCTACAATATACAATTTAACAATCCATAGGAATATCCAACCATGCATCTACAATATATAATTTAAAGCCTCCATAGGAGTCTGTCAAAAAAAAAAATCAAAGTCCCCCAAAATATACAATAAAAAGAAACTGCATCCACAGGAATGAGTCAAGAAACATATCCACATACCGAAAGTAAGAAATTAACCCTCCAACCCCATATAATCATTCAATCTGCGCTTGAAAACATTCATGTTTGGGCTGTCTAAAGTCTCAGGTGGCAAACTATTCCAATAATCCACCACTCTGTTAGTGAAAAAATATTTTCTAACATCCAGTCTGCACCTCTGTTTTTTAATCTTTAAGTGGTGGCCTCTAGTTCTATTACTACCTTCTAACTCAAATAACTTGCTGAAATCCAATTTATCCATCCCAGAAAAGATTTTAAAAAGCTCAATCATATCTCCCCTCACACACCTTCTTTCAAATGAAAACATATTTAATACCCTCAGTCTATCTTCATATTCAAGGTGCTTCAGGGATGGTATTAATTTTGTTGCCCTCCTTTGTACTGACTCTAATAAGTTTAAATCATGTCTAAAATGTGGTGACCATGCCTGTATACAGTACTCTAAATGTGGCCTGACATAAGAGTTGTATAGTTTAAGGATGACCTCCTTACTCTTGTAGCTAACATTTCTTTTAATGTAACATAGCACCCTATTTGCTCTATTTTTTTGCATCAATACACTGCTTTGAAAATTTCAGTGACCTATCTACTATTCCCTCCTAAGTCCTTCTCATCTTCAACTGAATTAAGCCAATACCCATGCATCTCATAGCTAAATTCCCTATTATCTCTCCCCATGTTAATAACTTTGCATTTATTAAGGCTAAAAGTCATCTGCCACTTCTGAGCCTAAGCTAACAACTTATTTAAGTCACCTTGCACTTTAAAGCTACCCTCAACCTCTTTGACTACAGCTGCCAATTTAGTGTCATCAGCAAAAATTGACACTTTGCTATTTACACCTTGCCCAAGATCATTTACATAGATTATAAATAATAAAGGGCCTAAAACTGATCCCTGAGGTACGCCACTAATAACATTCCTCCACTCTGACCTCACTACATTCAGTACAACTCTCTGTTTCCTATTTTTCAGCCATTCAGTTATCCAATTTAAAACGTTCCCACATTGAGAAATAGTGACCATCAGATAGTTTGTTTTAACTTGGGAATTGAGAAGGGTAAAATAACTGAGAATGCTGAAAAAATTCCAAATTTTCATAAGGGAGATTATGTAAAACTTCCAAGCTTGCTAAATTTGGTAGACTGGGATATAGAATTCAGAGGTAAAAATGCTTATGGGATGTGGGATACTTTCAAGCATATAATAAATGTAGTCCAAGAACAATGTATCCCAATGAAGGCCATTAGGAACAAAAGTAGGAAACCATTATGGTGGAATCAGGAGATAGCTAGAAAAATTTTAGAGAAGAAAAGGGCATATAAAAAATTACAGGTAGAAAATAATATTCAAAATTTAAGTGATTATAGAATGGCTAGGAATGAGTTAAATAAGATTATAAAGAAGAACAAAAGGGTGTCAGAAATTAAATTAGCTCAGGATAGCAACAAAGATCCTAGAAAGTTCTTTAGTTACTATAAAATTAATAACAAGTCTGGCAGAGTTAAAATAGGACCTATCAAATATGAAGGGTTTGTGAGAGAAACTGATGAGGAAATAGTTGAGGTACTAAATGGTCATTTTGCATCAGTATTTATAAAAGAGAAACTAAATAGTCCTATGTATAGTACTCATAGGTCAGGAAAAGAGGTGTTTACTAACATTTGTGTGGATCGGAGGATGATAAAAGGACTAATAGGTGATTTAGATACTACCAAGGCCTCCGGCCCTGATAATATTCATTCTAGGATACTTAAAGAAGGGGTAGAAAGTATCTCAATAGCTCTGGACAAGTTATATACTAGGTCATTGGAATATGGAGAAATACCCGATGATTGGAAGAGAGCGAATGTAGTCCCCATTTTCAAGAAGGGTAGTAAAGAGGATCCAAATAACTTTAGACCGGTTAGCCTAACTCCTGTAGTCTGTAAAATTCTTGAGAAAATAGTTAAAAAAGGGATTTGCCAACATCTAGAGAGGGAGGGGTTAATCAGCGATGCTCAGCATGGGTTTAGATCAGGTAGATCATGTTTGACTAACTTACTAGACTTTCTGGAGTTTGTAACAGATCAAGTAGATAAGGGAGAGAATGTAGATATAATTTACTTAGATTTTAGTAAAGCATTTGATAAGGTACCACACAGGAGACTAGTTCATAAATTAAAAATGATTGGGATATGTGGGGGTGTTTCAAATTGGATAGCTGAGTGGCTGAAAGACAGGAAGCAAAGGGTAGTGCTAAATGGTGTAAAGTCAGAGTGGAGGGATGTTATCAGTGGGGTTCCTCAGGGATCATTTCTCGGTCCATTATTATTTGTCATCTATATAAACGATCTTGGGGAGGCAGTTAATAATAAAGTGTCAATTTTTGCGGATGATACCAAATTAGCAGCTGTAGTTAAAGATATTTATGATAATTTTAAAGTGCAGGGGGACTTAAATAAATTGTTATCCTGGGCACATAAGTGGCAAATGACTTTCAACCTTGATAAGTGCAAAGTTATTAACATGGGAAAAGATAATAGAGAATTTAACTATGAAATGGATGGGCATTGGCTCAGCTCAGTAGAGGATGAGAAAGATCTAGGAGTAGTAATAGATAAGTCATTAAGGTTTTCTAAGCAGTGTATTGAAGCAAGAAATAGGGCAAATAGAGTGCTGGGTTTTATTAAGAGAAATGTCAGTTACAAAAGTAAGGAGGTTATTCTTAAACTTTATAACTCTTATGTTAGGCCACATCTAGAGTACTGTATACAGGCATGGTCCCCACATTTTAGACAGGATATTAACCTTCTTGAGTCAGTGCAACGGAGGGCAACAAAGATTATTCCTTCCCTAAGGCACCTTGAATATGAAGATAGACTGAGGGTATTAAATATGTTCTCGTTCGAAAGGAGGTGTGTGAGAGGGGATATGATTGAGCTCTTTAAAATTTTTTCCAGGATAGATAAATTGGATGTTAGCAAGTTTTTTGAGTTAGATGATGGAAATCGGACTAGAGGTCACCACTTGAAAATTAAAAAGCAAGGATGTAGGTTGGATTTAAGAAAATATTTTTTCACCAATAGAGTGGTAGACTTCTGGAACAAATTGCCGCAGAGGGTAGTAGGTAGTCCAAATCTAAATGTATTTAAGAGGAGGTTGGATGAGTTTATGGGAAGGGAAGGTTGTGATGGTTCCTAAGTTTTGTATATATTAATATTGTTTGTATATATCTATAGCTGCATGATTTGTTCTTGACAAGCCTTGATTGGTGATACCCTTGTTTCTGGATGCAATCCTCTGGATGTAGTTTTCCTGGGAGTTTGGGTGCCTTGAAAAAGAGGCCGCTTGACTCGGATGACCTATGATGAGCCCTTGTGGCTTTTGTCATCCGTTATATTATATTGTGGGGGACTTTGATTTTGTCTTCCCCTGGTGATGGTGCTTTTTGTGGGTGGGTTTTGACGGAGGCGGATGACCTTTGATAGGCCCTTGTGGCTTTTGTCATCCGTGTAATTATGTTATGTTATCCCATGCAGCTTTAATTTATAAACTAGTCTCCTATGTGGAACCTTATCAAAAGCTTTGCTGAAATCTAAGTAGATCACATCAACTTTCTCACCCCAATCTAATTCTTTAGTTACATAATTCATAAAATCCAGTAAATTAGTTAAACACGATCTACCTTTTCTAAAACCATGCTGAGCATCATTAATTAACCTGCTACTCTCTAGATGATCAGAAATTCCCTTCTTAACCATCTTCTCAAGAATTTTACAGACTATAGAAGTTAAGCTTACCGGTCTAAAGTTATTTGGGTCCTCTTTGCTTCCCCTTTTTAAAAATTAGCACTACATTTGCCAATTTCCACTCATTTGGTATTTCTCCAGACTCTAGTGATCTAATAAATATCTTCTCAAGGGCTACTGCAATACTTTCTACACCTTCTTTGAGTATCCTAGAATGAATGTTGTCAGGGCCAGATGCTTTACTAGTATTTAACTGCATTATAAGCCCTTTAAATTCTTCTGTCTATATTAATAGAATTTATCACTACTTCCCTTGACCTAGAATTATCAGCAATTAATCTAACTGGTTTTTCTTCTGTGAATACTGAAGAAAAATGATCATTAAGGACCTCTACTATTTCCTCATCAGATTCTTTCAAAACCCCTTCATATTTAATAGGCCCTATTTTATCACTGTTAGATTTATTATTGATTCTATAATAGCTAAAGAATTTTTTAGGATCTTTATTATTATTTTTAGCTAAATTAATTTCTGCTGTCCTTTTGGTCTTCTTAATAATCTTGTAGCGGGCCGAAAAATTTAGACTAACCCCAATCGATCCAACCCGCTTCCTACACTAATCCGGACGTGAGAAATCGAAGGAGAATGAAACGGATTGTATGTACAGTCCTTTACTAACACGAAAAAAAATACAATATTTACAAAAATATGGGTAAATATGCACCCAATGAGCCTATATATATATATATACTAAATCAATCCTATCTTGGAACCAAATCAATCAAAAATATATATATTAATACTAAGAGTGCATATACAAAAGGGGACAACCAAAACAAGAGACAACAAAAGAGGAGTTTTCTTACGTGGTACCACGGTTTATTATTTGCCGGCTTCCCCGGGGGAAAATCTTGTTGGTAGTCACTCTTGTGACAAAATTGGGTGTGCGGGGCTTATGGTGCCTGCCACCTCGGAGCTCAGATGTCTTTAAGATCTAGTCAAGTACCATTAGAAGACTTCTTATATCTTCTTTGAATATCTTACAGTGGCTCTTGCAAAATGCAGGCAATGTTTTTGTTGGTTTTGTTCTTTTCTTCTTTTTTTTTCTTCTTCTATTCTGGTACTTTAACGCTGTCTCATATAATCTTTAACATTTAGTAGCTAATAAAAAAAACATGAGATGTTAAATAACCTTATACATACAACATGAAATCAAATACATATGTACAAAAGAAAATATAATAAAAAAAACCCATTCCCACTCACACACACATTCTTACAGAAGGAGGGAGAGGGTACTTAGAAAAGGGGTGGGAGAATGGCCCTTTTACACACACTCACATTCGCTCCACCACACCCCTCCTTCCTTAAGCCATTCGACCAGCCACTCACTAAACCCTTTCAATCACTCTTCACGGTACCACTTGTGCTCAATCGCACCCTTCTGCACCCATTCACACTCTTCTACTGGTCCCTGGCTACGCGTAGCAATTAGTCGGGGTTGTTCGTCAGTCGTCCTGTCAGTCTCATCATCACTATTTATCATCTCATCAACCATACTCTTAGCCCTCATTACCAGTTCTCCCATCTCACGACAGAATTCTTTCATACTCTTCCGTTCAGAACCCTCACTCTTCATACCCCCATTCATCAGCTCCTCACTCACAGCTCTCATCCAACTCAAGGTACATTCTTGCGAAACAGACAGGTCACTCACATCCCCTGTATTCTCAACAGGCATACCAGAAACCCCTTCGACTGGTTCCCACCAGAAACCTGAAAAATCAGCCACTTCATCATTCACTACATCAAACTCACCCCTACTATTACCATTCATAAAACCCGAAAAATCAGCCACACTAGGTTCATTCTGCCCAAACACACTATCATTCATACTGTTCCCAAAACCAGAAAAATCAGGCACAGGCAGCTCACTCACTCGTCTACTTATACCAGCCAAATCACTCACCTGTTTACGCAAAAACTCAATCTCCCTTTCAAGATCCCCCATACCAGAAACACTCTGCTCAGACTTACTTTCATTTGTACTTGCATTCTTCCTTTCACCCTTCTTTGTACGCTTTCTACTCCTCGAGACTAAGACAACCTCTTTCCCAGACAGATCCATACTATCACATTCATTCTCATCATCATGCACTTTACCTCTCTCTCTACACAGTCCATACACTGGATGGCTCACCAGGTAGTCAGGAGGTTCTCTCCATCTCATTAACTGACTCTGATGAGCCCGCACTCTCTCAGTCATGCCGTCATTCAAACTCTCCAAAACATACGTTACCCCCATTTTCCCAAACTCTCACAACTCTATAAGGTCCATCAAACTTCTCACTCATCTTTGATACATTCAACCTACCCTTCACTTCTTTCACGCCATACACTCTGCTCACTTTCACTCAAACGAAACCTATCTTTCACTCACCTTTCAAAATTCATCACAAACTGACATGGGGACATTCCAGTTGCACTATGCACAGTTGAGTTATACGCCCACAACACTCTCCCCAGACACACATCCCAGTCATTCACTGTCGTACTCATCATTCTCAACATCTCACACAAGGTTCTTATAGTCCGTTCAGCCAATCCATTTGAAGACGGTACATACGGAGTTGTTCTCACATGCTCCACACCATTCTCTCTCAACATTTGCTCAAACACTTCCCCTACAAATTCACGCCCATTATCACTCAGACATCTTCTAGGCTTCCATACACACATAGGAAAAAACAACTGCTCAACCACACGCGCAACAGTCACACTCCTTTTATCTCTCACAGGCGCTGCATACACAAACTTACTTTTATGATCAACCATAACAACCATACCAACATTCCCAGCACTCGTACGCGGAAAAGAGACACAATCAATCACTACCAATTCAAACGGTTCTTTCGCATCAACTTTCAACATCGGTGGTTTCACTTACACACCTTGCACCTTTCGCTTCTGACACCTTTCACACGTAGTTGCAACATCATTCACAACAGTTCTCAGAAACGGATGGAACACACGCTCCTTCATACACTCCCACAGCTTAAACTTACCCATATGCCCATAATTATGATGCACAACCTTCACCAGACCAATCATACCAACTAAGGACATCACAGGTACATACATATCATCACCACCCTTCACATGCCTCACAAAATATACAACATCCATACAAACAACAAAATCCTTAGCATACCTTTTAAAATCACTTAAACACTCTGGCCATTCATTCAAATCAACACGTATCATTACACACCTCTTCAACTCACTAACAAAAGGACACACCTCTTGCATCTCTACAATATCATCATCACTTAAAATCTCATTTTCATCATCCATGACCAACTCAATCATACCGCAAAACTTCACAACATTCTTTGCACACTCATTCAACCTCATCACCTCACATTCACCTTTCATAAGACAATCTTTATCAGCATCCAAAGACAAATCATTCAATCTCATAAAGTCTACACCAAGCAAGAAACAACAAGGCATTTGCTCACCTTTCAGAATCACAAAGTCATGCTTCACATTCACACCATTACCCAAACTCACTTTCAGACTAACCTGTTCCCATGCCACTATCAAGCCATTCCCTAATCCACTTATCCGTAACTTCACAGGTTTATGCTCGCAACATTTAAACTCATCATACTTACTCAGAATCCTCTCATTCACTAAAGACACCTGCGCTCCAGTATCAATCAAACCACAGAACAACCTTTCACCAACTTTCACTCTCACTTCCATCATATCAGGTCCACCATGTTCGCAATACACTGAAGGAACAAGCACACCAACATCAGCACTTATATCCACACTGTCATGTGGATATGTGGTGTGTGATGCATGTGGAGTTGAAAGGAGAGTGAATGTAACTGAATGCCGTGTGTGTTTTCTGGAAGGGGAGGTTAGGAGGTTGAGTGGGGAATGTAAGAGGTTGAATGATTTAGTGTTTGAGGTGAGAAGAGATGCAAGTGTGCGATTGAAGGATGAGATTAGTGCTAAGAGGGTGGAAGATAGGGCTAGGACTGGGAACAGTGTGGAAGTTGTGAGTGATGATGAATGGTGGGTGAAAATGGATAGGATAGATAAGTTAGGACAGGTTAGGTGTGTGAATGAGAGGCACATAGAACCTGTTAGGTTGACTAACAGATTCAATGTCCTGAGAGAGGAAGAGTGTGAAAGTGATTTGCCTGGTGTGATTGTGGATGAAAGCAGGATGGGTGGTAGCGTGACTGAGAGCAGGAGGGAGGGTAATGTTAGGCCAAGACAGAATAGGAGAATGACTGAGGTGCTAGTGATGGGTGACTCTCAGATTAGGTATTTAGATAGGAAGTTGAGTGATAGCAAGTGGAAGGGAATGAGAGTTTGTCTGCCGGGTGCTGGTGTAAGTGATGTTTGTGAGAGGTATGATAGGCTGGTTTCTGGGTGTGAGAGGGATGCAGTTGTGATTACGCATGTGGGAGTGAATGATGTAAAGAAGGTGGGTACATGTGAATTACGTGAGCAGTACAAAAGGTTAGTTGAAAGGATGAGTAAAAGCAGGGTAAAAGGTGTTGTTTCTGGTGTGCTTCCGAGATTGGATGTGGGGGTAGAATGGTTGTCGCGTGCAATTGGTTTGAATGAATTTGTGAAAGGACTGTGTGAGGAGCTAGGATTGGTGTTTGTAGATGTCTGGGGAGGGTTTTATGGGAATAGGAGGTTGTATGCGATGGATGGGCTCCATCTTAGTCGGGCAGGTGTTGAGGTTCTATGGGGGGAGCTGGATAGTGTGATTAGGTCCTTACGGGTGGGAAACTAGAAGCTGTTAGAGGTAAGGGAATAACAGGAATACAGGGCAGGTGTAGGAAATGGAAGGGATGCAGAGATAGAGGAATAGCTAGGGGAGAGGGCATACTGATGCGTTATAGGGGGACTAATGCACAAGGGAATGAGCAGATAACTAGGAATAAAAAAGCACAATGCAATGAAGATGGGAATAATAAAAAAACCTTAAGAATATACTACACAAATGGTCGGAGTATAAGGAATAAGATAGATCTCTTAAGAGCGGTAGCGAGTGAAGAGAATTTTGATATAATTGCGATAACAGAGTCATGGCTTGATTTGGCAGGTAATCACTTTAAACCTGAGGTTGAGATTGAGGGCTTTAACATGTTCCATACAGATAGGAATAGGAAGAGAGTAGGAGGGGTTATTATTTATATTAAAGATAATCTCCAGTGTTGTGTAAACAGTACAATTAAATTAGATGATAACACAGAGTCATTATGGCTAAATGTAAAGGAAGGTAAAAGCAAGCTTGTCTTAGGATTATTATACAGACCACCAAATCTTAGTAAGGAAGCTTCAAATCTTCTGTGGCAAGAGATTGAACAGGCATGTAGAAGTAAGCATGTGTGTATAATGGGCGATTTTAATTACAGAAATATAGACTGGGAAGCTCTTGTGGGTGATCAGGAGGCTGAGGAATTTTTGAATGTTGTCCAAGATAATTTTCTGAGACAGATTATTAACGAACCCACTAGAGGTAATAATATACTGGATTTAGTTCTGACAAATAGGGAAGAAGTTATTAAGGATACTGAGATTGGAGGAAATTTGGGTAATAGTGACCATTGTGAAATTAGATTCAAGATGAAATGGAATGGTATTGATAGTAGCATGAACAATGTTAAAATTCCTGACTTTAGAAGAGCAAATTATAATGGGCTAAGGACTTACCTGGAGGCAGTTGTACAGAAACCAGGCAATGAAATCAATTCAGGAATAGATTCAATGATATCAGTTAGTGGAGACAATAATCACCAGGAGGAAGAGATTACAATTGAAGAGGAGTATGAAAGAATAATTGAGCAATTAATTACAGGTCAGATGATTAACATTCCATATAAGGAGATTAGGACTAAAAATAATGACCCAAAATGGATGACAGATAAAATTAAGCATTATATTGGCATTAAAAAGGGCATTTATAGGAAGATAAAAAATGGAGAGGATCACTTAAGGCAGAGATATAATGAACTAGCAAGAGATGTTAAAAAGTTAGTTAGAGTAGCAAGGAGAAATTATGAAATTAAAGTGGCAAATAGGGCAAAGGAAGATCCTAAGAGTTTTTATCAATTATACAAAACTAAGGTTAGAGATAAAATAGGCCCACTTATAGATTCCAATGGAGAATTAGTGAGTGATAGGGACTCAATGGCTGGAATGCTAAATGACTTTTTTCTCTCAGTATTTACACAGGAGGATACTCTAAATATACCTGAGGTGTCAATGATCTTTCGGGGTAATGATGAAGAGAAATTAAAGGATATCTTGATCACAAAGGAGATAGTGACAAAGGAAATTGATAAAATCAAAAGTAGTAAAGCACCCGGTCCTGATGAGGTCTTTCCTAGAATTTTGAAAGAATGTAAGGATGTGTTAAGTGAGCCCCTAGCATGCATCTTTAGAAAATCATTGGAGAGTGGCATTGTGCCAGTGGCATGGAAGAAAGCCAATGTGATACCTATATTTAAGAAAGGGGATAAAACAAATATGTCTAATTACAGACCAGTAAGTTTGACATCAGTGGTAGGGAAAATGATGGAATCTATTATAGCAAGAAATATTAGAGATCACTTGGATAAGCATAAGTTGATAAAAGAATCACAGCATGGCTTTAGTAAGGGTAAATCCTGTCTGACTAATTTGCTTTCTTTTTATAGTAAGGTGTATGAATCAGCAGATAATGATGAAAACTATGATATTTTATACTTGGACTTTAGTAAGGCTTTTGATCGAGTGCCACACTTACGGCTTCTGAGCAAAGTTAAAGCACACGGGATCGATGGCAGTATATTTAGGTGGATTCAGTCATGGCTTGGTGACAGACAGCAAAGAGTTAGTATAGATGGAGTTAAATCTGAGTGGGGGTGTGTTAGCAGTGGAGTTCCGCAAGGATCTGTTTTGGGTCCCTTGCTATTCTTAATTTATATTAATGATCTTGACATAGGTATAAGTAGTGACCTGAGTAAATTTGCTGATGATACTAAGCTAGGTAGGGCCATTAGGGCTGATTCTGATGCTGTTGTAATGCAGGAGGAATTGACCATTCTGTCCAATTGGGCCGAGAAATGGCAAATGAAGTTTAACTTAGACAAATGTAGTGTACTTAGTATAGGTAGAAATAATCCATTGAATAGTTATAAATTAAATGGGAGAATTTTAGGGAGGACCGATTGTGAGAGGGACTTGGGTATTTTGGTAAGTTCAGACCTTCATCCTAGAAAGCAATGCCTAAATGCTAAGAATAAAGCTAATAGGATATTGGGATTCATTAGGAGGAGTGTAAGCAATAAGAGTGCTGAAGTCATTCTAAAACTCTATCTGGCGCTAGTTAGGCCTCATCTAGCCTATGCAGTACAATTTTGCTCACCATATTATAGGAAGGATATTGATTTGCTTGAGTCTGTGCAGAGAAGGATGACAAAGATGATTGGTGGGCTAAGGAACTTACCTTATGGTGAAAGGCTCAGAAAACTAAATCTACACACATTGGAAAGGAGAAGAGTCAGAGGGGAATTGATTGAAGTCTTCAAATGGGTAAAAGGATATAATAAAGGGGATCTGGGTAAGGTTCTTATACTTAGTGAACATGACAGGACACGTAGCAATGGGTTTAAGCTTGATAAGTATAGGTTTAGGAAGGAGATTGGGAGGAATTGGTTTACAAATCGTGTGGTAGATGAATGGAATAGGCTCACTAGGCATGTGATAGAAGCCTCCTCTCTGGGTAGTTTTAAGAAAAGATTAGATAAATATATGGATGAAGCTGCTAGATGGGACTGACTTTTTTTTTATGTACATATGTATATATTTTTCTAAGGAGTGGGGAGATTATATTTTGCGGTTGCATGAATGGACATAATCCTCTGGATGCATTTTATGTATATGTAGATTAAATCTGACGAACTCCTGTAAAGGGTGACAATGTTGATGACTTTTCTCTGGTAAGAAATCTTTTGTGTGTTGACTGGAACAGGAGCTGCCAAGTGTAGGCCATGAATGGTCTTTTGCAGTCTCCTTCTTTTCTTATGTTCTTATGTTCTTATGTACTCAGTCAAACATCCATCCAATTTCACCATGTCCTTCACCTCATTATACATCCATTCACATGTCTTTTCATTCGCAACATTCACCCTGATATCCGTACTATCATCCATACCTACCTCATCAACAGTGGAGAGGTGGCCCAGTACATCTCCGACTTGGATTCCCCTCACCTGCCCTTTCACACTGGGGTCTGCCTGCACACATACAAAAGGATCATTCATTCTCATCAAGCCATCAAACACACAAGCAACACGCCTTACCTTATAACACGCATCTGTTCCATCCAATATCACAGTGTTCTCACTCACATTCAAACTAACATCCTTACTCCAACTCACTCTAACAGACACCCTTTCACCCTTCACAAGCCTTACATTCTCCATAGCAGTCACCTGAATACCAGTAAACACACTCCTCAAAACGCTACCATCTTTCCCTACATACAACTTATACACCCCATTTTTACCAATCTTTCTCTCAATCTGATCACTCGCAGGATGCACAACCATACGATTCATTTTCATAAAATCATAGCCCAAAATCACACCATACTCACTACTCACCTTATCAATCACAGAAAATTCACATTCATTCATCATCATACCATGCATTCGAACAGCTGACCTTATCATTCCAATCACAGGCACTCTCCTATTACCAATACCTACTAAACTTCCCTTGCACTCAGACAGGAGGGCTTTCTCGCTAACCTTGTCATACACATCTTTATACACCAAGCTCGCCTTGCATCCAGAATCTATTAAAGCCAAACACTCAATTCCATTCAATTCCACCTTCACACTCAGACACTCATACTTCCTACCAGACAGCACTTTCACACTCGACAGACTTACCAACACATTACTCACACTCATGCACCCAGAGGATACTTCAGCAGGTACCCTCTTACAATTCAGTTTCCCGCTTCAGACTTTCCATTCACACCTTGCGCTCTCAGTCTAATCCAACACTTTTCACTTGAATGTCCTTTCATCGCACAATAGCTACATACATTCCTCTGGACACGACACATCCTCGCATAATGACCAGCCTTTCCACAATTACCACAAGCATACTTCACACTTCCCCCAGCAGTTGCTCCACCATTCAACCTCGGACAATCTTTCTTCAAATGGCCTATTTCTTTACACTCAAAGCACTCTTTCCTGGCAATCCTTTATCATATGCCCTTTCTTACCACAACCAAAACATGCACCAGACGTCCACCTACATTCTGCCAACATATGACCTTTCCTTCCACAATCTTTCTCCCACCATTTGATCTCTCGTTTGCTGGGACATACCTCAGTTTCTCTCTCATATATCCGTTCCCACGCTTGAAATTCATCTGTCCCCTTCCATTCGACCACCCTCCATTTACCCATCCATTCTGCCGGCCCAGGAAGTTCGACATCACTCCAGCTGGTGCAGCCTTCAGGGCATCCCTGTAGCTGACATACTGCTGGGGTGGATGAAAGCTCCTGGGCTTCTTACCCCCAACGTTCACACTGTACCATCCATCCTCTTCTAGATCGCTTTCATCATCAAATCGTCCATCTTCCAACAGCTCCAACACATCCTCCCACATCAACCGTTCACCTGTCAGTCTCATTCTCTCCTTTCTCTTTCCACTCAGCCATTCACTCACCTTTCGCGGGATTGTGTCCAAAAACTTCCTCATCAGTGGTTTACATTCATTTACATCATCATCACCATACCTCTTTCTTGCCATACTCTCAAGCCTATGTGCATACATGTTCACACTTTCACTTTTCCCCATTCGAGCCTTCTCAAATTCATTTACCCTTTTATACTTCACACTCTCTTTCATTCGTTTCACCTGTCCAATCATCCGCTTCTTCACCACATCGTACCTTGGTTCCCCCACACTTGTAATCACGCGGAAAAACTCCAATACTTTTCCCTCCAAACATTCCCCCAAAACATTCATCCAGTATCCCTTATTCTCTGGGTACTTGAGCTTACAATATCGCTCAAATTCCCCGAAGAATTCTTCCACACTTTTCCCACCATGTAACCTAAATCTATCTATCTTTGGCACTTCCCTTATCAAAATACCCTTTCCCACATTCACTTCACTCTCACTTGAGCTGCCTTCACTCTCACTCATATCAATCATACCATCACTCTCTCCTTCATCCGAGTACAATGAGTCCACACTCTTGCCTCTTACCTTCCTATCCTTCCCCTTTGCACCACTCTTCCTTCTTCTCTTGCATTCAACTCTCTTCCATTCTCCGTCCTTCCTATCACTCATAATCACCCTATCCTCTCTAGACTCGCACACACTCCCATTGATCCCATTAGTCTTATCCCCTTCAGTCGGAGCAGGGGTCAAGGTCGAGGGTCCTAGGGCCGGTCCTGACCCCTTCATCATGTCATACAAGTCCTTCATCCGTTGGTCGACCTGCTTCTGTCTCTCGTCCATTTCTTTCCTCATCTTGTCTGTCTTCTCATCCATACTCATCACATCACACTTCAATCCATCAATCACGTTCCTCAACATCATACATTCCTCCTCTTTCTGCCTCAGTCTCACAATCTCATCATGGAGGCCCTGTTCCACAGAAGCCATCCTCCCAGGTTAGTAACAGTGATAGACAAAGGTGAAAATAACCAAACTACCTGCCACGCTAATTGGGTATGGACTGCAATCCAATCCCGTCACGCTCCCGGTTTCGAAGTCTCACGTCCCTATTCGGGCGCCAAATGTAGCGGGCCGAAAAATTTAGACTAACCCCAATCGATCCAACCCGCTTCCTACACTAATCCGGACGTGAGAAATCGAAGGAGAATGAAACGGATTGTATGTACAGTCCTTTACTAACACGAAAAAAAATACAATATTTACAAAGATATGGGTAAATATGCACCCAATGAGCCTATATATATATATATATACTAAATCAATCCTATCTTGGAACCAAATCAATCAAAAATATATATATTAATACTAAGAGTGCATATACAAAAGGGGACAACCAAAACAAGAGACAACAAAAGAGGAGTTTTCTTACGTGGTACCACGGTTTATTATTTGCCGGCTTCCCCGGGGGAAAATCTTGTTGGTAGTCACTCTTGTGACAAAATTGGGTGTGCGGGGCTTATGGTGCCTGCCACCTCGGAGCTCAGATGTCTTTAAGATCTAGTCAAGTACCATTAGAAGACTTCTTATATCTTCTTTGAATATCTTACAGTGGCTCTTGCAAAATGCAGGCAATGTTTTTGTTGGTTTTGTTCTTTTCTTCTTTTTTTTTTTCTTCTATTCTGGTACTTTAACGCTGTCTCATATAATCTTTAACATTTAGTAGCTAATAAAAAAAACATGAGATGTTAAATAACCTTATACATACAACATGAAATCAAATACATATGTACAAAAGAAAATATAATAAAAAAACCCATTCCCACTCACACACACATTCTTACAGAAGGAGGGAGAGGGTACTTAGAAAAGGGGTGGGAGAATGGCCCTTTTACACACACTCACATTCGCTCCACCACAATCTTATTTAGTTCATTTCTGGTTGACCTATAATGGTTTAAATTATCTAAACTACTCTCACTTTATAATCTCTGGTATGCCCTTTTTTTCTCTGAAACCTTATTAGCTATTTCTTGATTCCACCATAATGGTTTCCTACATTTCTTCCTAATAGACTTCATCGGAATACACTGTTCCTGAACCATGTTTAATATAGTCTTAAAAATATCCCACATCACATAAGTATTCTTTCCATGGAATTCTATATCCCACCTAATCTGATTTAGCATGCTGCGTAATTTATCGTAATCTCCCCTATAAAAATTTGGAATTTTTGTGGAGTTTGTCGCTGTTCTACCCTTAACTATTTGCAAGTTAAACCGAACCATTGATGATCACTGTTTCCCAATGATTCCCCTACACTCAATCCTTGAACTAAGTGATCATCATTTGAAAGAATTAGATCTAATAATTGACCCAATTTGCGGGAAAAGTTCCAAATTTTCATAAATGAGATTAAGTAAAACTCCGAAGCTTGCTAAATTTTGTAGACTGGGATGTAGAATTCAGAGGTAAAAATGCTTATGGGATGTGGGATACTTTCAAGCATATAATAAATGTAGTCCAAGAACAATGAATCCCAATGAAGGCCATTAGGAACAAAAGTAGGAAACCATTATGGTGGAATCAGGAGATAGCTAGAAAAATTTCAGAGAGGAAAAGGGCATATAAAAAATTACAGGTAGAAAATAATATTCAAAATTTAAGTGATTACAGAATGGCTAGGAATGAGTTAAATAAGATTATAAAGAAGAACAGAAGGGTTTCAGAAATTAAATTAGCTCAGGATAGCAACAAAGATCCTAGAAAGTTCTTTGGTTACTATAAAATTAATAATAAGTCTGGCAGAGTTAAAATAGGGCCTATCAAATATGAAGGGGGTGGGAGAGAAACTGATGAGGAAATAGTTTAGGTACTAAATGGTCATTTTGCATCAGTATTTACAAAGGAGAAACTAAATAGTCTTATGTATACTACTCATGGGTCAGGGAAAGAGGAGTTTACTACCATTAGTGTGGATTGGAGGACGGTAAGAGGACTAATAGGTGAGTTAGATACTATCAAGGCTTCCAACCCTGATAATATTCATTCTAGGATACTTAAAGAAGGGGTAGAAAGTATCTCAATAGCTCTGGAGAAGTTGTATACTCGGTCACTGGAATATGGAGAAATAGCTGATGATTGGAAGAGAGCGAATGTAGTCCCCATTTTTAAAAAGGGTAGTAAAGAGGATCCAAATAACTTTAGACCGGTTAGCCTAACTCCTGTAGTCTGTAAAATTCTTGAGAAAATAGTTAAAAAAGGGATTCGCCAAAATCTAGAGAGGGAGGGGTTAATCAGCGATGCTCAGCATGGGTTTAGATCAGGTAGATCATGTTTGACTAATTTACTAGACTTTCTGGAGTTTGTAACAGATCAAGTAGATAAGGGAGAGAATGTAGATATATTGTTATCCTGGGAACATAAGTGGCAAATGACTTTCAACCTAGATAAGTGCAAAGTTATAAACATGGGAAAAGATACTAGAGAATTTAACTATGAAATGGATGGGCATTGGCTCAGCTCAGTAGAGGATGAGAAAGATCTAGGAGTAGTAATAGATAAGTCATTAAGGTTTTCTAAGCAGTGTATTGAAGCAAGAAATAGGGCAAATAGAGTGCTGGGTTTCATTAAGAGAAATGTCAGTTACAAAAGTAAGGAGGTTATTCTTAAACTCTATAACTCTTATGTTAGGCCACATCTAGAGTACTGTATACAGGCATGGTCCCCACATTTTAGACACGATATTAACCTTCTTGAGTCAGTGCAACGGAGGGCAACAAAGATTATTTCTTCCCTGAGGCACCTTAAATATATAGATAGACTGAGAGTATTAAATATGTTCTTGTTAGAAAGGAGGTGTGTGAGAGGGGATATGATTGAGCTCTTTAAATTTTTTTCTGGGATACATAAATTGGATGTTAGCAAGTTTTTGGAGTTAGATGATGGAAATCGGACTAGAGGTCACCACTTGAAAATTAAAAAGCAAGGGTGTAGGTTGGATTTAAGAAAATATTTTTTCACCAATAGAGTGGTAGACTTCTAAAACAAATTGCCACGGAGGGTAGTAGGTAGTCTAAATATAAATGTATTTAAGAGTAGGTTGGATGAGTTTATGGGCAGGGAAGGTTGTGATGGTTGATAAGTTTTGTATATATCTATAGCTGCATGATTTAGTTCTTGACAAGCCTTGATTGGTGATACCCTTGTTTCTGGACGCAATCCTCTGGATGTAGTTTTCCTGGGAGTTTGGGTGCCTTAAAAAAAGAGGCTGTTTGACTCGGATGACCTATGATGAGCCCTTGTGGCTCTTTGTCATCTGTTATATTATATTGTGGGGGACTTTGCTTTTGTCTTCCCTTGGTGATGGTGCTTTTTGTGGGTGGGTTTTGATGGATGCGGATGACTTTTTGATAGGCTCTTGTGGCTTTTGTCATTAACAAATTGGGTCAAAAAGTCATCCTCAAAACACTCCATAAACTTACAACTTGCTCTATCTCTTCCTATCATATTTTCCCAGTCTACAGATGTTAAATTAAAGTTCCCAAGAATAACTATCTTCTTTGCATCCTTTACTTATTTCCCTAATCATTAACTCATCGATGCAATCAGTCTGTCCTGGTGGTCTATAAAAAGCTCCCAAGTGTATTTTCCTATTTTTACCAACCTTAATATCTATCCATAATGATTCACCTTCTACTTGCTTTATAGAATTATTTAGATTTGAAGAAATGCTATTTCTGATATAAATAATCAACCCACCACCAGTCCTATCTCTCCTTTGACTAAGTACATAGTATAACCTTCTAGTTCAAATTCACTGACATTATCATTAAATATATTTTCATTAACCCATGATTCAACTATAGATATTATATCTATATCTTCATGAATGATATAACTAAATAATTCATCCCTCTTATTTCTAAGACTACGAGCCTTTGTGTAAAGACAACTCAGCCCACCTATCCCTGAAGCACCTGAGGGCCTATCTCCTCTGCATCTCCTTTCTCTCCTGCCCCGACCCTGTACTCTTGTATTTAACATAACATAACATAACATAATTACACGGATGACAAAAGCCACAAGGGCCTATCAAAGGTCATCCGACTCCGTCAAAACCCACCCACAAAAAGCACCATCACCAGGGGAAGACAAAATCAAAGTCCCCCACAATATAATATAACGGATGACAAAAGCCACAAGGGCTCATCATAGGTCATCCGAGTCAAGCGGCCTCTTTTTCAAGGCACCCAAACTCCCAGGAAAACTACATCCAGAGGATTGCATCCAGAAACAAGGGTATCACCAATCAAGGCTTGTCAAGAACTAAATCATGCAGCTATAGATATATACAAACAATATTAATATATACAAAACTTAGGAACCATTACAACCTTCCCTTCCCATAAACTCATCCAACCTACTCTTAAATACATTTAGATTTGGACTACCTACTACCCTCTGCGGCAATTTGTTCCAGAAGTCTACCACTCTATTGGTGAAAAAATATTTTCTTAAATCCAACCTACACCCTTGCTTTTTAATTTTCAAGTGGTGACCTCTAGTCCGATTTCCATCATCTAACTCCAAAAACTTGCTAACATCCAATTTATGTATCCCAGAAAAAAATTTAAAGAGCTCAATCATATCCCCTCTCACACACCTCCTTTCTAACGAGAACATATTTAATACCCTCAGTCTATCTTCATATTCAAGGTGCCTCAGGGAAGGAATAATCTTTGTTGCCCTCCGTTGCACTGACTCAAGAAGGTTAATATCGTGTCTAAAATGTGGGGACCATGCCTGTATACAGTACTCTAGATGTGGCCTAACATAAGAGTTATAGAGTTTAAGAATAACCTCCTTACTTTTGTAACTGACATTTCTCTTAATAAAACCCAGCACTCTATTTGCCCTATTTCTTGCTTCAATACACTGCTTAGAAAACCTTAATGACTTATCTATTACTACTCCTAGATCTTTCTCATCCTCTACTGAGCTCAGCCAATGCCCATCCATTTCATAGTTAAATTCTCTATTATCTTTTCCCATGTTAATAACTTTGCACTTATCAAGGTTGAAAGTCATTTGCCACTTATGTGCCCAGGATAACAATTTATTTAAGTCCCCCTGCACTTTAAAATTATCATCAATATCTTTAACTACAGCTGCTAATTTGGTATCATCCACAAAAATTGACACTTTATTATTAACTGCCTCCCCAAGATCGTTTATATAGATGACAAATAATAATGGACCGAGAACTGATCCCTGAGGAACCCCACTGATAACATCCCTCCACTCTGACTTTACACCATTTAGCACTACCCTTTGCTTCCTGTCTTTCAGCCACTCAGCTATCCAATTTGAAACACCCCCACATATCCCAATCATTTTTAATTTATGAACTAGTCTCCTATGTGGTACCTTATCAAATGCTTTACTAAAATCTAAGTAAATTATATCTACATTCTCTCCCTTATCTACTTGATCTGTTACAAACTCCAGAAAGTCTAGTAAGTTAGTCAAACATGATCTACCTGATCTAAACCCATGCTGAGCATCGCTGATTAACCCCTGACCACTATCACTACTCAAGTAATTTAACCCTAAAGCACTTCCATTAGCCTGCCTACCTTCTACAAATCTGTGTTTGCTTCCTATCCCTGCCTCACTTTGAGCCATTAAATTTCCCTGACCACTATCAAAATCTAGTTTCCCGCCTCTAAAGACCTAATAACACTATCTAATTCCCACCACAAAACCTCAACCCCATCTTGGCTCAGATGGAGTCCATCCATCGCATACAAACCCTTATTCCCATAAAACCCACTCCAAACATCTACAAACACCAATCCTGACTCCTCACACAAACCTTTCACATATTCATTCAACCCCATTGCACGAGACAACCATTCCATCCCCACATCCATTCTCGGAAGCAAACCTGAAAAAACGCCTTTTACTCTACTTTCACACATCCTTTTATACCGCTGTTGTAACTCACAAGTACCCACCTTCTTTACATCGTTTACTCTGTCATGTGTAATCACAACTGCTTCCCTCTCACACCCAGATACCAACCTATCATACCTCTCACACACATCATTTACACCAGCACCCGGCAGACAAACTCTCACTCCCTTCCATTTACTTTCATTCAACTTCCTATCTAAATACCTAATCTGAGAGTCACCCATCACAATCACCTCAGTCATTCTCCTATTCTCTCTAGGCCTAGTATTACCCTCCCTCCTGCTCTCACTCACTCAACCTCCTATTTTACTTTCAGGCACGGCCACACCAGACAAATCTCTTTCAAATTCTTCCTCTCTCAGGGCACCAAATCTGTTAGTTAGCCTAACAGGTTCCATGTCCCTCTCATTCACACACCTAACCTGTTCACTTTCACCCACCACTCATCATCACTTACTTCACTTACTGCTTTCTCTCCAGTCCCTGTTCTAGGCCTAACTTCCTCCCTCCTGGTCCCAATCTGACTCTACAAATGTACACTTGCATCTCTTCTCACTTCAGACACTAAATCGTTCAGTCTCAAGCATTCCGCACGTAATTGACTCACCTCCTCAGTCAAAGCACATTCACTCTCCTCTCTACACCACAGACATCGCACACTACTTTCAAAAGGCATACTCTCTACATCCAAACAGTCAGCCATACTTAAACAAGAACAATAATAGAAACAAAAACTTACAAACAACAAGAATTTGACCCCAATTTTGCGCGCAAGTTTAAAACCTGCTAATCAAGATGGCCACCGAAGTAAGCAAAAGTCACTTTCTCACCAAAACAAAATAACCACAATTTAACTTTGTTATATTAACCAAATATACGATCTAATAACTTAATATTTATGTTTAATATGTCACACACCAAAGTATTGCAAATAATCAAAATATTCTGAGAGCTCTACGAAACCTGTGCTACCTGTTCGAAGATACCTTTCTGTGGTCTTCGCATTCAATCTGTGTTCTATCTTGAAATATTGAAATCCCATGAAATCTTGAATCAGTACCGAGAGCCTTTAATTTATCAAATACATTCTTATTTAGAAATTTAAATTTGTCAACTTCGTGGAAAAACTCTACATTCATATATGAAATACTTGCATCTCTCCTGGTTTTTGCTTTGTAAGTATTTCTGATTATATTTTCATCAATATCTGCTCCAAGTTCTTCAGCCAATTCTTTGACAAATGTTTTGTCTTCAACAATACCATCTAGAATATTATTAATCATTATCTTTTTCCTTCTGATATTTTTCTCATAGGCTTCTGCTCTTATATCACGTGAAAGATCACCACAGCACTATTTCATAGCATTTTCAAAGTCAGTTTTATATTTGAAAGTGAACTGGCTTTCTATATTTTCAATTCTGGCTACCAGTCTGGCTACTTCGTTTTGCACTTTAGTTACTTCCTGTTTAATTTCTTGTTAGTTTTGAGTACTATCATTTAATAATTTTTTTATTTTTATTTGACCCTCTATTAGATGCTTAATTTCACTTTGTGGTTGCTGACATTGTTTACAAATATATGGTAGGTCTTTTTTATGGTAGAAAAATTCATACTGGGTTTGAGTCAAAGACTCACACAGGTTATCGTGATACCATTTTTCACATTTGTTACAATCAATCATTCTTTCAGTGTCTTTGTTATTACAGCTTCCACAACTATAATTTGGATTAAAAATTCTAGGTTCGATAGCACTTGCGCCGTGCCTTGGAGTTGCTGACACAGGGCTTCTGCTGCCTTTGTTCAGAGGTGGGCGTCCCCTTCCACGCTCATTTCTACCTCTGCCTGAAATTTTAAACTATATTTTTCTGCACAAAAATGAGGACGGCCACTTTATGTAACTAATTCACTAGCTCCTTTATTCAAAACTCAAGTAAGTAGGAGAAAAGAAGAATTCCCTTGATGAGCTGACGTGTTGATATTTATGTCCGATTACTTCAATTTTTGTTGTTTCCTTTACCATCCATCATGTTTGTTGACTTCATGATCTCCAAAATTATTGTAATTTAATTGCAATTCTAATTTAAATTTAAATGCCCAGGTCTTATGCTAAGGCATATAGGCCCCCTTAACCGGGTCAGGACAATGGCCAACAAGGTTGCTTAGTCTTTGAACTTGCTATTTGATAAAAGATTATTTTAAGCAATTATAATTCCCGATAAGCAATTTTAGTTTGAAATATAATATATGATTGATTTTTAAAACTTTGTTAAATTTACTTAATAAAAGTTGAAGATGAGGACTTAGGAGTAGTAGTAGATAGGTCACTGAAGTTTTCAAAGCAGTGTATTGAGGCAAAAAATAGAGCAAATAGGGTGCTAGCTACAAGAGTAAGGAGGTCATCCTTAAACTATACAACTCTTATGTCAGGCCACATTTAGAGTACTGTATACAGGCATGGTCACCACATTTTAGACATGATATAAACTTATTAGAGTCAGTACAAAGGAGGGCAACAAAAATAATACCATCCCTGAAGCACCTTGAATATGAAGATAGACTGAGGGTATTAAATATGTTTTCAATTGAAAGGTGTGTGAGGGGAGATATGATTGAGCTTTTTAAAATCTTTTCTGGGATGGATAAATTGGATTTCAGCAAGATATTTGAGTTAGAAGGTAGTAATAGAACTAGAAGCCACCACTTAAAGATTAAAAAACAGAGGTGCAGACTGGATGTTAGAAAATATTTTTTCACTAACAGAGTGGTGGATTATTGGAATAGTTTGCCACCTGAGACTGTAGACAGCCCAAACTTGAATGTTTTCAAGTGCAGATTGGATGATTATATGGGGATGTAGGGTTAATTTCTTACTTTTTGATATGTGGATATGTTTCTTGACTCATTCCTGTGGATGCAGTTTCTTTTTATTGTATATTTTGGGGGACTTTGATTTTTTTTTTGACAGACTCCTATGGAGGCTTTAAATTATATATTGTAGATAGATACATGGTTGGACATTCCTATATATCGTTAAATTGTATATTGTAGATGCATGACCTGACAAAATCCTATGGATGCATTATGTGGGTGGGATTTGACGGATGCGGATGAACTTTGATAGGCCCTTGTGGCTTTTGTCATCCGTGAAATTATGTTATGTTAACTCAGGATCATGGTAATGTAGCCCCCCCACGAGCCGTCAACTTAAATGTACTCCAAAAACGTGAAACATTTTGGAACACGGACGAAATAGTACATCCCATCGTTCGCGCCGATAATCTTCATATTTACCGAGACTGATATATTTCCAAAACATTAGAGAACCAGTTGCCTGGCTACAGACGAGGCCCACCTTAGCTGCACCCACTGAGGGTGAAATTCGACAACGTAAGTAATTTGGCTCAGGGCCTATTTTTTACCTAGAAAACTGTATTTTCCAGACAAAATAGGCTTGCTGGTTTGTGTGCTTTCAATCATACTAACTTAAGACATTTCCTCGTTTTAATTGGATGAAAAATAAAAAAAAACGTGTATTTAACTAAAAAATAAGGGTCATCAAAAACGGCGTGTTTACACAGATGTGAGTAATAAATCAGCCTCTTTTCACGGTCATGTTGTGGTGAAGCCTAGAATGGAGTCAAGTTACTCTCATTCATAAATATCGGTTTACTATCACAGAAGGCCTGACTTAAGTCATTTATGTATGTTAATTAGATGCTTAATCACTAATATAAGAGTTTGGATTTTGGGGGGACAAATTATCATAATTATCAGGGCAAATACGTGTCTATAGGTGAAAGGCCATCGGGCGATTCGGTAGCACTGAATCGAGGACTTATAAAGGCTCTAGGGCGACTGATGGATGGATTAAAGAAGATTTATGTGTTGGGTGATTTTAACTTGGGGTTGGATGATGTTAATGATACATTTTCTAAAGGGTTTATTGAAATTCTGGATGGATTTGATAATGCTCTCTGTACATGTGACCTAGCAGCATCTGATAGAATGGTAATTGACTGTCTCAGTTGTCTTTTGAACTCTTTAAGAATAATATGTTAAGTAAATATAATGAAATGTGTTAGTAGATTGGCACAGGAAACGCTGGGAAGAGTATGCTCCATGGGGAGGCAGTTAATAATAAAGTGTCAATTTTTGCGGATGATACCAAATTAGCAGCTGTAGTTAAAGATATTGATGATAATTTTAAAATGCAGGGGGATTTAAATAAATTGTTATCCTGGGCACATAAGTGACAAATGTCATCCGTTATATTATATTGTGGGGGACTTTGATTTTGTCTTCCCCTGGTGATGGTGCTTTTTGTGGGTGGGTTTTGACGGAGGCGGATGACCTTTGATAGGCCCTTGTGGCTTTTGTCATCCGTGTAATTATGTTATGTTATGTTATGTTAAATGAAGACATCTAGGTCGGGACATATTTTGGATTTTGTAATATGTGATAAGGAGTTGAAATTTATATATGATATTGAAGTAGAGTCTGATTTTTCTCTATCACCATTTCATAAACTGATACTATTCCAATGTGTTGGTTGATGGAGTGTTGTCATCCATGGGTGAATTTGATAATGCTCTCTGTACATGTGACCTAGCAGCATCTGATAGAATGGTAATTGACTGTCTCAGTTGTCTTTTGAACTCTTTAAGAATAATATGTTAAGTAAATATAATGAAATGTGTTAGTAGATTGGCACAGGAAACGCTGGGAAGAGTATGCTCCATGGGGAGGCAGTTAATAATAAAGTGTCAATTTTTGCGGATGATACCAAATTAGCAGCTGTTGTTAAAGATATTGATGATAATTTTAAAATGCAGGGGGATTTAAATAAATTGTTATCCTGGGCACATAAGTGGCAAATGACTTTCAACCTAGATAAGTGCAAAGTTATTAACATGGAAAAAGATAATAGAGAATTTAACTATGAAATGGATGGGCATTGGCTGAGCTCAGTAGAGGATGAGAAAGATCTAGGAGTAGTAATAAATAAGTCATTAAGGTTTTCTAAGCAGTGTATTGAAGCAAGAAATAGGGCAAATAGAGTGCTGGGTTTTATTAAGAGAAATGTCAGTTACAAAAGTAAGGAGGTTATTCTTAAACTCTATAACTCTTATGTTAGGCCACATCTAGAGTACTGTATACAGGCATGGTCCCCACATTTTAGACACGATATTAACCTTCTTGAGTCAGTGCAACGGAGGGCAACAAAGATTATTCCTTCCCTGAATATGAAGATAGACTGAGGGTATTAAATATGTTCTCGTTCGAAAGGAGGTGTGTGAGAGGGGATATGATTGAGCTCTTTAAAATTTTTTCTGGGATAGATAAATTGGATGTTAGCAAGTTTTTTGAGTTAGATGATGGAAATCGGACTAGAGGTCACCACTTGAAAATCAAAAAGCAAGGGTGTAGGTTGGATTTAAGAAAATACTTTTTCACCAATAGAGTGTTAGATTTCTGGAACTAATTGCCACGGAGGGATGTACTATTTCGTCCGTGTTCCAAAATGTTTCACGTTTTTGGAGTACATTTAAGTTGACGGCTCGTGTGGGGGTAAACACAATGGGGGGGCTACACTACGATGATCCTGAGTTAACATAACATAATTTCACGGATTTCAATTTGAAACACACCCACATATCCCAATCATTTTTAATTTATGAACTAGTCTCCTATGTGGTACCTTATCAAATGCTTTACTAAAATCTAAATAAATTATATCTACATTCTCTCCCTTATCTACTTGATCTGTTACAAACTCCAGAAAGTCTAGTAAGTTAGTCAAACATGATCTACCTGATCTAAACCCATGCTGAGCATCGCTGATTAACCCCTCCCTCTCTAGATGTTGGCAAATCCCTTTTTTAACTATTTTCTCAAGAATTTTACAGACTACAGGAGTTAGGCTAACTGGTTTAAAGTTATTTGGATCCTCTTTACTACCCTTTTTGAAAATGGGGACTACATTCGCTCTCTTCCAAACATCAGGTATTTCTCCATATTCCAGTAACTGAACAGACTCTAGGAGTTTTAGATCCCCAAGATACCCAGAGTGTCAAACTGGGGCTGCAAAGTCAAACAGGGGTCTAATATCTTAGACAAGAAGAGAGGACAGCAAACAGTAGCAGTTAGCAAATTAGAAGCCAAGCCTCCTGCTTTACCTACAGTTGGCTGTCTGGCTTTGTTCAGTTGGCTGTCTGGCTTTGTTCTGGAAGGTTGTCTTGCAGGAAGCTCTTGATTCTCATTATAAGATTGGGATATAATACTGATTTGGGTGTATAGTTTTTCTTGTATTTATTTAATACATCAATCACTGTGTAATAAATACATTAGTGATTAATACTTTTGGGGAAGATAACTGGCAGCAATCCTGAGCAAGAATTTTTTTTGGTGAGTGTTAACTTTTTCCTTAGTAAATTTCTGAGAGTATGGCTGTTTGTATAGATGGTGAGAGCATGCCGTTTGAAAGTAGTGTGTATGTGGTGTGTGATGCATGTGGAGTTGAAAGGAGAGTGAATGTAACTGAATGCCGTGTGTGTTTTCTGGAAGGGGAGGTTAGGAGGTTGAGTGGGGAATGTAAGAGGTTGAATGATTTAGTGTTTGAGGTGAGAAGAGATGCAAGTGTGCGATTGAAGGGTGAGATTAGTGCTAAGAGGGTGGAAGATAGGGCTAGGACTGGGAACAGTGTGGAAGTTGTGAGTGATGATGAATGGTGGGTGAAAATGGATAGGATAGATAAGTTAGGACAGGTTAGGTGTGTGAATGAGAGGGACATAGAACCTGTTAGGTTGACTAACAGATTCAATGTCCTGAGAGAGGAAGAGTGTGAAAGTGATTTGCCTGGTGTGATTGTGGATGAAAGCAGGATGGGTGGTAGCGTGACTGAGAGCAGGAGGGAGGGTAATGTTAGGCCAAGACAGAATAGGAGAATGACTGAGGTGCTAGTGATGGGTGACTCTCAGATTAGGTATTTAGATAGGAAGTTGAGTGATAGCAAGTGGAAGGGAATGAGAGTTTGTCTGCCGGGTGCTGGTGTAAGTGATGTTTGTGAGAGGTATGATAGGCTGGTTTCTGGGTGTGAGAGGGATGCAGTTGTGATTACGCATGTGGGAGTGAATGATGTAAAGAAGGTGGGTACATGTGAATTACGTGAGCAGTACAAAAGGTTAGTTGAAAGGATGAGTAAAAGCAGGGTAAAAGGTGTTGTTTCTGGTGTGCTTCCGAGATTGGATGTGGGGGTAGAATGGTTGTCGCGTGCAATTGGTTTGAATGAATTTGTGAAAGGACTGTGTGAGGAGCTAGGATTGGTGTTTGTAGATGTCTGGGGAGGGTTTTATGGGAATAGGAGGTTGTATGCGATGGATGGGCTCCATCTTAGTCGGGCAGGTGTTGAGGTTCTATGGGGGGAGCTGGATAGTGTGATTAGGTCCTTACAGGTGGGAAACTAGAAGCTGTTAGAGGTAAGGGAATAACAGGAATACAGGGCAGGTGTAGGAAATGGAAGGGATGCAGAGATAGAGGAATAGCTAGGGGAGAGGGCATACTGATGCGTTATAGGGGGACTAATGCACAAGGGAATGAGCAGATAACTAGGAATAAAAAAGCACAATGCAATGAAGATGGGAATAATAAAAAAACCTTAAGAATATACTACACAAATGGTCGGAGTATAAGGAATAAGATAGATCTCTTAAGAGCGGTAGCGAGTGAAGAGAATTTTGATATAATTGCGATAACAGAGTCATGGCTTGATTTGGCAGGTAATCACTTTAAACCTGAGGTTGAGATTGAGGGCTTTAACATGTTCCATACAGATAGGAATAGGAAGAGAGGAGGAGGGGTTATTATTTATATTAAAGATAATCTCCAGTGTTGTGTAAACAGTACAATTAAATTAGATGATAACACAGAGTCATTATGGCTAAATGTAAAGGAAGGTAAAAGCAAGCTTGTCTTAGGATTATTATACAGACCACCAAATCTTAGTAAGGAAGCTTCAAATCTTCTGTGGCAGGAGATTGAACAGGCATGTAGAAGTAAGCATGTGTGTATAATGGGCGATTTTAATTACAGAAATATAGACTGGGAAGCTCTTGTGGGTGATCAGGAGGCTGAGGAATTTTTGAATGTTGTCCAAGATAATTTTCTGAGACAGATTATTAACGAACCCACTAGAGGTAATAATATACTGGATTTAGTTCTGACAAATAGGGAAGAAGTTATTAAGGATACTGAGATTGGAGGAAATTTGGGTAATAGTGACCATTGTGAAATTAGATTCAAGATGAAATGGAATGGTATTGATAGTAGCATGAACAATGTTAAAATTCCTGACTTTAGAAGAGCAAATTATAATGGGCTAAGGACTTACCTGGAGGCAGTTGTACAGAAACCAGGCAATGAAATCAATTCAGGAATAGATTCAATGATATCAGTTAGTGGAGACAATAATCACCAGGAGGAAGAGATTACAATTGAAGAGGAGTATGAAAGAATAATTGAGCAATTAATTACAGGTCAGATGATTAACATTCCATATAAGGAGATTAGGACTAAAAATAATGACCCAAAATGGATGACAGATAAAATTAAGCATTATATTGGCATTAAAAAGGGCATTTATAGGAAGATAAAAAATGGAGAGGATCACTTAAGGCAGAGATATAATGAACTAGCAAGAGATGTTAAAAAGTTAGTTAGAGTAGCAAGGAGAAATTATGAAATTAAAGTGGCAAATAGGGCAAAGGAAGATCCTAAAAGTTTTTATCAATTATACAAAACTAAGGTTAGAGATAAAATAGGCCCACTTATAGATTCCAATGGAGAATTAGTGAGTGATAGGGACTCAATGGCTGGAATGCTAAATGACTTTTTTCTCTCAGTATTTACACAGGAGGATACTCTAAATATACCTGAGGTGTCAATGATCTTTCGGGGTAATGATGAAGAGAAATTAAAGGATATCTTGATCACAAAGGAGATAGTGACAAAGGAAATTGATAAAATCAAAAGTAGTAAAGCACCCGGTCCTGATGAGGTCTTTCCTAGAATTTTGAAAGAATGTAAGGATGTGTTAAGTGAGCCCCTAGCATGCATCTTTAGAAAATCATTGGAGAGTGGCATTGTGCCAGTGGCATGGAAGAAAGCCAATGTGATACCTATATTTAAGAAAGGGGTTTAGTAAGGGTAAATCCTGTCTGACTAATTTGCTTTCTTTTTATAGTAAGGTGTATGAATCAGCAGATAATGATGAAAACTATGATATTTTATACTTGGACTTTAGTAAGGCTTTTGATCGAGTGCCACACTTACGGCTTCTGAGCAAAGTTAAAGCACACGGGATCGATGGCAGTATATTTAGGTGGATTCAGTCATGGCTTGGTGACAGACAGCAAAGAGTTAGTATAGATGGAGTTAAATCTGAGTGGGGGTGTGTTAGCAGTGGAGTTCCGCAAGGATCTGTTTTGGGTCCCTTGCTATTCTTAATTTATATTAATGATCTTGACATAGGTATAAGTAGTGACCTGAGTAAATTTGCTGATGATACTAAGCTAGGTAGGGCCATTAGGGCTGATTCTGATGCTGTTGTAATGCAGGAGGAATTGACCATTCTGTCCAATTGGGCCGAGAAATGGCAAATGAAGTTTAACTTAGACAAATGTAGTGTACTTAGTATAGGTAGAAATAATCCATTGAATAGTTATAAATTAAATGGGAGAATTTTAGGGAGGACCGATTGTGAGAGGGACTTGGGTATTTTGGTAAGTTCAGACCTTCGTCCTAGAAAGCAATGCCTAAATGCTAAGAATAAAGCTAATAGGATATTGGGATTCATTAGGAGGAGTGTAAGCAATAAGAGTGCTGAAGTCATTCTAAAACTCTATCTGGCGCTAGTTAGGCCTCATCTAGACTATGCAGTACAATTTTGCTCACCATATTATAGGAAGGATATTGATTTGCTTGAGTCTGTGCAGAGAAGGATGACAAAGATGATTGGTGGGCTAAGGAACTTACCTTATGGTGAAAGGCTCAGAAAACTAAATCTACACACATTGGAAAGGAGAAGAGTCAGAGGGGAATTGATTGAAGTCTTCAAATGGGTAAAAGGATATAATAAAGGGGATCTGGGTAAGGTTCTTATACTTAGTGAACATGACAGGACACGTAGCAATGGGTTTAAGCTTGATAAGTATAGGTTTAGGAAGGAGATTGGGAGGAATTGGTTTACAAATCGTGTGGTAGATGAATGGAATAGGCTCACTAGGCATGTGATAGAAGCCTCCTCTCTGGGTAGTTTTAAGAAAAGATTAGATAAATATATGGATGAAGCTGCTAGATGGGACTGACTTTTTTTTTATGTACATATGTATATATTTTTCTAAGGAGTGGGGAGATTATATTTTGCGGTTGCATGAATGGACATAATCCTCTGGATGCATTTTATGTATATGTAGATTAAATCTGACGAACTCCTGTAAAGGGTGACAATGTTGATGACTTTTCTCTGGTAAGAAATCTTTTGTGTGTTGACTGGAACAGGAGCTGCCAAGTGTAGGCCATGAATGGTCTTTTGCAGTCTCCTTCTTTTCTTATGTTCTTATGTTCTTAATTTCTGATGTGGTGATAAAACTGTAACTTGTCATCAACAATGACTCCAAGGTCTTTATAGGTATTGCAGAGGTTTAAGGGTGTGTCATCAAGGAAATAGCAAGAATTTGAGTTTCTATCAATGAGATGTCTAGCAAAACTTAGGTGAGCACACTTGTCTACAGAGATTTTAAGACCCCAGGAAGAGGCAGTAATAATAATAATAATTATGTCTTTTTGTAATGCGTTCTTCAAGGCCTGAGGCCTTCCCAAAGTGCAAGTTATGCTGAGATGAGAATGGAAATTCAAGAGGGGGAGAAGGCAATTCTGAAAAGATGGGTTTTCAGGAGACGCTTAAATGTGGTTAGAGAGGGAGAAGACCTGATTTCAGCAGGAAGAGCATTCCACAACTTAGGGGTGCAGATTGAGAAGGAGTAGTCCCCCATTGAGCAGAGGGATGAACTAGGAATATTCAAAAGAGGTGCATGTGATGACTGAAGGGCCTGAGGGACATGACGTGGTGAGAGGGCAGAAGAGAGGTAAGACAGTGCCTTGTTGTTTAGGGCCTTAAATGTGAAGAGAAGTATCTTGAAGTGAGGGCAACGGAGGAGAAGCCGGGCGGCATAGTTCTGTACAAGTTGAAGGGGGCGGAGAGAGGAGGATGGCAGTTTCACAAGCAGAGAGTTTCAGTAGTCAAGGCGTGAGGTGTTGAAGGCATGAACAGCAGTTTCAAGACTTTGGCGATCAAAGTGAGAGCGAATGCGAGAGAAGTTACGAAGGAAACATAGAGAGGATTTGCTGACATTGCGAATATGAGGCTTAAAGGAGAGATGCAGACAGAGTGTTAATGCTGTGTTATAGATCAGGTGAAGGCAAGTAATAACTAGAAGATAAGCGGAGATACAGCTGTAGGTCATCAGCAAACATCTTGTATTGATACTGAAGATAGGAGCAAGTGTGATTTATTAAAATATTTATATCCTTTATTATAAATCAAATAATATATCATTTTAATTGAGAGAATTATTCTATTTATTTAACCTAAAAATTATTAATAGACATTTTTAGAATTATGATTTGAAATATTTGCTTGTTCCTTAAAGTTATTTCTTGTTACCTGAAAAAATGAGTTGTTACATTTTAGTTGCTGCTTCTAAGCCAATGCCATTTTATAGAAAACATTGCTTATTTCTTAAGGATAACTATTTTATATGAAATCATTTTTAAAATTCAGCAAAAAAATGGAAAAAAAGAAATTTTATTACCTATTAGTCCTCTTTGGATAATATGTTGATTTTAATATGATAAATGAAAAACAAGTGTTTTGAACAAAAAAAAAAGGAAGTCCTGTAAAAATGTCCTTTTAGATGTGTATTAACCATAAATCAGCCCCTTTTATTTTGCTGTCGCTATATGGTGCTGCCTTGAACTGAGTCTAGTTACTCTCATTCATCTTCATCTTGATCTTGATTCTCAGGCAGGTGACTGCCAAGCAGCAATCTTCCTGGCCTTTGTATCGGCACTACCTGTATAGACAGGGAAAACAGTTAGTATTATCCTAATATTACCTGCCTATAAACACATTCTGACTTTCCATATGCTCTCCAGGAAGTCTTTCAATGCTACAATCATTCATCCATTTGTCTGGTCACAGAGTCCCACTCTTTTCTCTTCCACTCTTTTCTATCACCTCATTCATTTCACAACCCATTTCATTCAAGATGACCTGCATCATTTCCATTCTCTCACTAACATACTTGTCGCATTCCAACATGATATGCTCTACTGTTTCATCCTCACCCCTGTCACACATCTCACACATATTACTGCCAGATTCTGACCATCTGTAACTTCTCGTATTCACATCCATACTTTGTGTCCTAGCATGGAAGAGGTTGCCACCCAGGATTCCATTATACCAACTTTCATACCTTGGTGCCTTTTTTTTCCTTATATAGCTCTACGACTTATGCCTAAGTCAGCAGTCGCCAGATAGCCCCTTAAATAAAAAAAATATATATAGCTCTAGTGTGCTCTTTCTCTCCATCTCATCCATTCACTTTCTTTGAGCCACACCTTTCACCACTTTTTCTATTTCATTTTTCCCCCTCCTCCCATCCCAGTTACGTCCCTCCCCATTCAACATTCAACATTGTCCACTCATATAGACTCAGGTCTAAATCTCTGTTTACAAACAAAGGAGGACTGACCTAAGCCATTTATGTATTTTAATTAGATGATTGACAAAAAAAGAAGATGAATTATCATAATAATCAGGGCGAATACAAGTCTAAAAGTGAAGGCCACAAAAAGCGCTTGGGAGATTACATAGCCCTGAATCAAGGACCTCAGGCAATTAATGGGTTAAACTAACTATGGGTTTCAATGAAAATTTGTGGAAGAACAGAATTATCAATCATAATTCTAAATAAGTAGGTTATTAATATTTTTTTCATTATATCAATAGAATAATTCTTTTCAATTAAAATTATCTATTATTTGATTGATAAAAAAAGGATTTAAATATTTTATTTTAATTATTCTTTGATAACATACCATTTGTAATTTCACCCAAGGCGTTTTGAGCAAATTAGCCCAGTGCTTTAAAGGTTAAACTGCAGTAACATGAAAGTTATCTCATTGCTTTTTACTACCCCTAATATTAGGAATAATCAAGTTTATAAATTAAAGAAAATTCTTTCATATAACTATTACAGATTGGAATCTGATAATTATAAACTTAGTATTTCCATTTTTTATAAAATGAAAAGGGAGTAAATATTTAAGCCTCTGATAGATTTTTTTTTATTCTCAAATATTAATCATAATGTATTTAACTAATTTAAGAAGAATAAGTACAAGAATAAATTATATTTATTCAAAGTCATGTAAGTACAATGTAGTAATCCATTTTACTATCAAATATATCTATTTAGCTGTTTTAATCTAATAATCGAATCGTAAAATTACAATTACTGAGAAACTATTTTCTATCCTAGTTATATAGTCTTGCATAACCCTATATTTTTTAGGACATGATTTTTTTTTTAAATTAGTTTAGGACCCCTCCCCTCCCCCTATTCACCTTCTCCTTTTCCCCCCTTACCTTTTTGGAGCACACCTTGTGTCACGCTGGAACCGTGCCAGTGTATACAGATGGCTCCAAGTCCCAAGAGGGGATTGGCTTCCACGCCGTATCCCTTCTGTTTGAAGTCAGTGGGGCTCTGCCAGGTGCTGCGTCTGTCTTCAAAGCTGAGCTGGTGGCAATACACCACTCGGTACAGGAGATTACGCGATGTGCCCAGTTCGCAGACCGGATTGTGATCTATAGCGACTCACAAAGCGCCCTGAGTGCTCTCGGGGCATTGGAATCTCCGTATCCCGTGGTTCGCAATATCCGTGATGCCACGGTTTTGGCTAGCCGGGCAAATGCCGAGATTATCTTCTGCTGGGTTCCTGGACATGTAGGAATTGTGGGGAATGAGGGCGCCAAAGAGTCTGCAACCGGACCAGCGTTTCGCTCTTCCTCACACCGACTACATGGCAAGAATATGGGCAGCTCTTCGGACTGCTTGGCAAAGAAGATGGGAGATGGTCGAAGGGAACTTAAAGTTGCATGCCATTGTGCCGCGACTGTTCCCATGGACCTATCCCCCAATGCCGCAATGGCTTCAGGTCTCTTTCTGTCATCTCTGAATTGGACACACTCATATGACGCATTGCTATTTGATGGAGCGCTCGCCTGTGCCCTATTGCGACGACTGTGTCGTTCCCCAGACTGTTGGGCACATTCTTGTTAAATGTCCAAGTCTGGGTGATCTTCGCGCACATTACCTTTCCCGTTTCTGGGATGGGCGGGGGCGTTACCGCCTGTCCTTTATACTCGGACGAGTGTGTGCACATTGACTGGTGGACTTGTTGACTTTTGGGGGGAGGCCGGTCTTCTCCCTTTTATTTAACTAGGTTTTGTTATTGTTTTCTTTCTAGGTCACACGCTCCTACGCTGGGTGGAGGGGGGCCTCCCCCCCCCCGATGCCGGAGCTTGCTTCCTAATTGTTATCTCTTTTTATTGTTGTTTTCTGTTCAAATTTTTATTTTAAAGTATCCTAGAACTATGCTGTTTGTTTGAGGCGACTTATGCCCAAGTGGGCAGTCACCAGATAGCCCTTAAAAAAAAATCCCTTCTTACCCCATTACGGCGACTAATGCCTAAGTAGGCAGTCGCCAGATGAGCTCTTTAAAAAAAAATATCCCCTTACCCCCTCCTATCTCCCCCACTTACCCCCTCTCCTATTAGGGAAATTTGTATTATTTTTATCTTTTAAGAACTTTAATTTATAACTAATATATATTTTATTGTCTATTTAGATGGTGATAATAAAATTATAAAGAATGTATATATCTTGAGTAGTATAAAAGAGTTTGTGGCCTAGTAAATCTTTCTGCATCACTCTGTGAATAATTCTTGGGCAAGTCTCTGCCTACTGATTATAGACATTGGGATTTGCTGCCTTGTTGAGTATCAGGACAACTAAAAGTCTTTGATTCTGCTTCTAGCTGTTTTATATATAATCTCTACTATATATAAAGACCAATGTATATATATAAAGTTTGTGTCCTGTGCCCTAATTCTTTATAGGTTATTGTTTTGTTTTTTATTATTATTATTGTTTTTATTAAGATAAAAATACAAAATTTTTTTGGGGGGGGGGCTGGAGGTCCCCTGGATCCAAAGCTGTTTCAATAATTGCATATTTGTTGTAGAATTGAAAGTCTGCCTAAGGGCTCAGTAAGAGTTTTGCTTTTTTGCATGTAACAGCATACGCAGTTTCTTCTGAGAATGCAAGCTGAAATCAAAAAGTGGTTTGCCATACTCACAGCCCTCCACCAGAAAAAGCATGAAGGAGATTGTGAAATTTTAAAACTATCTGAGGAAACTTGTTTACAAAGTGAAATAGAAATATTATGAGGCGGAGAATAAGGATGAAAGTTACTGATGAATGACAGTGTCACATGTGCAGCTCTGTACTTTATTATTTGTCTAACACAATAGCAATATTTTTTAATTTTTAG
Organism: Ceratothoa steindachneri; assembly: GCA_963969495.1. Classification (NCBI taxonomy): domain Eukaryota; kingdom Metazoa; phylum Arthropoda; class Malacostraca; order Isopoda; family Cymothoidae; genus Ceratothoa; species Ceratothoa steindachneri. The sequence goes on along the minus strand of OZ018320.1, from coordinate 112,526,780 downwards.
CATATCCTCAACGTTTCATTTCAAATTTGTATTGGGTTCATCTGCCAGAAAAGAAAAAGTAGGTAATTAGATAACTGCTTTATCTTATTAAAGTAAAACAAGGGGAAATATTTAACTTTAAGCTTAATATAAAACCTTGATAAATGAATTTTACAATCTTGGTGAGCCCTTGCATTTGCGAGCTTTATGGTCCTTGAGTCTTTGAACTAATCCTTGAATTTCTACTCCATATGCTTTACACTTCACTCATTTGACAGTTTTTTTATTTCATTTCTAATTCTGTAAACTTGGCCCATATGGCTTCATTTTGTCTTCCTGCTTTTTTCACTTTAACTACAAATAAAATTAAATATCAACACTAGAAAATATATATATTTTTAATTCTGAAAAAATCAAGTATGAAAAACTTTTTTCTCTTTGCCTACAAAAATATTTCTTTTTTGAAAATGTTTATTTCTTTATTAATTAAGATGACTGTAATACAGATTAGACTAACCAGTTACAGAACTAAACACGAGTTAAACAGACAACACTTAATCATTGAGAAACAGGTCTGGAGGAAGCAGCACAGATACGGCTCACCAGCTCCTCTAAGGGATACTGAGGGCTTTCCGAACTCTGATCTCATCAGTGTTGCTGGTGCTTGGCGCGGGTGCAGTGGTCTGCATTTCAGGAAATGACTGAATTCTCTATATCACTTGAGTTTATGTCAGTGGATGTGGCCGTTGAGTTCTCCAGCAACCTCATCGCTGCAGGACTAGCCACTATTCCTAGGTCTGGCTATTTTTCACACTGACCACTCCTTGGTGGTCAGCTAAGTGTGAGACAGCCCTCAAGCAGAAGCGTTATGCCTACTTCTGCTATAAGCACCGCAGAACAATTTCACTGTCGATGAATTTCGCCGAGCAAGGGCTAGGTTCTGGTATATTTCTAAGCACATGCGCCGCTCTTCTTGGTGGGCATACTTGTCTTCACTTAATGGGAAGACCCCTCTAGCAGAGGTGTGGAAGCGAGTCAAAAGGATTCTGGGCAAGTTCTTGCAGGACTCCCCTCCATTCTCTAGGAGAATGGGGCTGCAATCTCAGACCCTGTGGCAGAATCCTTCTGACTGCTTTCTCCACATTTTCTAGCCGGGATGCTGCTCTGCCAGCATTCAAAGCACGTTGTGATGTCGCAGAAGGCTGCTGGCTGGACTTTACCTCCATAGGCGTAGAACCCTTCAATGACAGGTTTACTCTGAGTGAGGTGCGTTTTGCTCTTGCTTCATGTGTGGACACTGCCCATAGTCTGGACAATGTCCTCTATGCCATGCATCGATACCTGGGTGAGCAAGGCATGGCCTTCTGGTAGATTTGTTCAATAGGATCTGGGTGGAGGGTCTCCTCGCAGATTCCTGGCAAATCGCTACTGTGCTCGCCTTTCACAAACTGGAGAGAGATCACTCTACTCTGGCCAGTTTCTGCCCAATCCCTCTAACATTGTGCATGCAGGTTGATGGAGAAATTGGTAAATGTTACGAGTAGCCTTTTTTCTGGACAGCGGAGGCCATCTGTCTTCTGCACAGTGCGGCTTCCGCAAGTTCCACTCCATGTCGTATGCTCTGCTCCAACTGGAAAATGTCATCTGCCAGGCCTTAAGAACATAAGAAAAGAAGGAGGCTGCAAAAGACCATTCATGCCCTACACTTGGCAGCTCCTGTTCCAGTCAACACACAAAAGATTTCTTACCAGAGAAAAGTCATCAACATTGTTACCCTTTACAGGAGTTCGTCAGATCTAATCTACAATATACATAAAATGCATCCAGAGGATTATGTCCATTCATGCAACCGCAAAATATAATCTCCCCACTCCTTAGAAAAATATATACATATGTACATAAAAAAAAGTCAGTCCCATCTAGCAGCTTCATCCATATATTTATCTAATCTATTCTTAAAACTACCCAGAGAGGAGGCTTCTATCACATGTCTAGTGAGCCTATTCCATTCATCTACCACACGATTTGTAAACCAATTCCTCCCAATCTCCTTCCTAAACCTATACTTATCAAGCTTAAACCCATTGCTACGTGTTCTGTCATGTTCACTAAGTATAAGAACCTTACCCAGATCCCCTTTATTATATCCTTTTACCCATTTGAAGACTTCAATCAATTTCCCTCTGACTCTTCTTCTTTCCAATGTATGTAGATTTAGTTTTCTGAGCCTTTCACCATAAGGTAAGTTCCTTAGCCCACCAATCATCTTTGTCATCCTTCTCTGCACAGACTCAAGCAAATCAATATCCTTCCTATAATATGGTGAGCAAAATTGTACTGCATAGTCTAGATGAAGCCTAACTAGCGCCAGATAGAGTTTTAGAATGACTTCAGCACTCTTATTGCTTACACTCCTCCTAATGAATCCCAATATCCTATTAGCTTTATTCTTAGCATTTAGGCATTGCTTTCTAGGACGAAGGTCTGAACTTACCAAAATACCCAAGTCCCTCTCACAATCGGTCCTCCCTAAAATTCTCCCATTTAATTTATAACTATTCAATGGATTATTTCTACCTATACTAAGTACACTACATTTGTCTATGTTAAACTTCATTTGCCATTTCTCGGCCCAATTGGACAGAATGGTCAATTCCTCCTGCATTACAACAGCATCAGAATCAGCCCTAATGGCCCTACCTAGCTTAGTATCATCAGCAAATTTACTCAGGTCACTACTTATACCTATGTCAAGATCATTAATATAAATTAAGAATAGCAAGGGACCGAAAACAGATCCTTGCGGAACTCCACTGCTAACACAGCCCCACTCAGATTTAACTCCATCTATACTAACGCTTTGCTGTCTGTCACCAAGCCATTACTGAATCCACCTAAATATACTGCCATCGATCCCGTGTGCTTTAACTTTGCTCAGAAGCCGTAAGTGTGGCACTCGATCAAAAGCCTTACTAAAGTCCAAGTATAAAATATCATAGTTTTCATCATTATCTGCTGCTTCATACACCTTACTATAAAAAGACAGCAAATTAGTGAGACAGGATTTACCCTTACTAAAGCCATGCTGTGATTCTTTTATCAACTTATGCTTATCCAAGTGATCTCTAATATTCCTTGCTATAATAGATTCCATCATTTTCCCTACCACTGATGCCAAACTTTCTGGTCTGTAATTAGACATATTTGTTTTATCCCCTTTCTTAAATATAGGTATCACATTGGCTTTCTTCCATGCCACTTGCACAATGCCACTCTCCAATGATTTTCTAAAGATGCATTCTAGGGGCTCACTTAACACATCCTTACATTCTTTCAAAATTCTAGGAAAGACCTCATCAGGACCAAGTGCTTTACTACTTTTGATTTTATCAATTTCCTTTGTCACTATCTCCTTTGAGAGAGATACATCACTACACTACAGTGTTTTTCAATCTGGAGAAGGCCCATGATACCGCATGGTGATACGGTATCATGGAGAGACTCCAAACTATGTGGGCGAGGGAACACCTCCCAAACTTTATATCTAAATTTCTGTGAGATCGTTGATTCTGCATATGGGTTGGGGGAGCCCTCTCCGGCCTAATGGAGCAGGAAGAGAGTATCCCACAGGAAAGTGTCCTCAGTGTCAAACTCTTTGCCCTGAGCATCAATGGCATCATCTCAGTACTGCCAGAAGATGTACTTGCATCAGAAATGCCTATAATTATGTACAGCAATTTTCCTGCCTCCTTGATGGTTCTTGGAGTGGTCAGCAGTGAGGGCCATGTTATACCTTCTCAAATCTTCTTACAGGGTTTCAGGGTCAATGCTGATGTTTATATTGAGATACTGGAGACTGTAGTCAAGCCTTGGAGATGCTGGATGGCCTTACACAGGCATTTTACATCAGTATTTACAAAGGAGAAACTAAATAGTCTTATGTATAGTACTCATGGGTCAGGGAAAGAGGTGTTTACTACCATTAGTGTGGATTGGAGGATGATAAAAGGACTAATAGGTGAGTTAGATACTACCAAGTCCTCCGACCCTCATAATATTCATTCTAGGATACTTAAAGAAGGGGTAGAAAGTATCACAATAGCTCTGGAGAAGTTGTATACTAGGTCACTGGAATATGGAGAAATACCCGATGATTGAGTGAGAGATCTGTCTGATAGGTATGAGGAGCTGGTGTCTGGCTGTGCAAGGGATGCGGTTGTGATTACACATGTAGGAGTGAATGATGTGAAGAAAGTGGGTGCATGTGAGTTACGTGAGAGGTACAAGAGGTTGATTGAAAAGGTGAAAGAAAGTAGAATGCAAGGTGTTGTGACAGGTGTGCTTCCAAGAATGGATGTTGGGGTAGAATGGATGTCTCGTGCGATTGGGCTGAATGATTATGTGAGGAGGATGTGTGAGATGGAAGGTGTCATGTTTGTCGATGTGTGGGATAGGTTTGTTGGAATGAAAGAAATGTATGCGATGGATGGACTGCATTTGAGTAGGAGGGGGGTAGATGTGTTGTGGGAGGAGTATGATCATGTTATTAGGTCTTTGCGGGCGGGAAACTAGATACTAATTGTGGTCAGGGAATTATGAGAGGACATTATAGTACTGAAAGTAGAATGGACTTGGCAGATAACAGAAATAGGTTCCAAGGCGATAGAGGTGAGGTCATTCAAGTTTCAAGAGGTGCTTCAGGGATAGGGGGGTAAATTGTTTCTATACAAATGCTCGTAGTCTTAGAAACAAGAAGGATGAGCTATTTAGTTATATTAGCAATGAGGATATAGATATATTATGTGTTACTGAATCATGGGTTAATGAAATAGAATTTAGTGACACTATAAGTGAATTTGATTAACAGGGCTATAATATGTACATTAGTCAAAGGACAGGTAGGATTGGTGGAGGAATAATTATCTATATAAAAAACAACATTGTTTCAAGTTTAAATACTTCAATAAAGCAGAATGGAGTTGAGTCACTTTGGATAGATATTAGGTTCAGTAAAAATAGAATGGTGCATTTGGGAGCTTTTTACAGGCCACCTGGGCAGACTGATGATATGGATGAACTAATGATAAGGGAAATAAGTAAGGGATGTGAAACAGATGCAGTTATTATTGGGGACTTCAACTTAAACTCTGTGGACTGGGAAAATATGATAGGTAGGGATAGAACAAGTGGCAGGTTCATAGAATGCTTTGAGGATAATTTTTTGAATCAATTTGTTAACGATTCAACGAGGGGGGACAATATATTAGATTTAGTACTTTCTAACAGTGATCATTTAGTTCAAGAATTGACTGTTGGGGAAGCATTGGGAAATAGTGACCATCAGATAGTTCGTTTTAACTTGGAAATTGAGAAGGGTAAAATAACCGAGAATGCTGAAAAAGTTCCAAATTTTCATAAGGCAGATTATGTAAAACTTCCAAGCTTGCTAAATTTGGTAGACTGAGATGTAGAATTCAGAGGTAAAAATGCTTATGGGATGTGGGATACTTTCAAGCATATAATAAATGTAGTCCAAGAACAATGTATTCCAATGAATGCCATTAGGAACAAAAGTTGGAAACCATTATGGTGGAATCAGGAGATAGCTAGAAAAATTTCAGAGAAGAAAAGGGCATACAAAAAATTACAGGTACAAAATAATATTCAAAATTTAAGTGATTATAGAATGGCTAGGAATGAGTTAAATAAGATTATAAAGAAGAACAAAAGGGTGTCAGAAATTAAATTAGCTCAGGATAGTAACAAAGATCCTAGAAAGTTCTTTAGTTACTATAAAATTAATAACAAGTCTGGCAGAGTTAAAATAGGACCTATCAAATATGAAGGGGTTGTGAGAGAAACTGATGAGGAAATAGTTGAGGTACTAAATGGTCATTTTGCATCAGTATTTACAAAGGAGAAACTAAATAGTCTTATGTATAGTACTCATGGGTCAGGGAAAGAGGTGTTTACTAACATTAGTGTGGATCGGAGGATGATAAAAGGACTAATAGGTGAGTTAGATACTACCAAGGCCTCTGGCCCTGATAATATTCATTCTAGGATACTTAAAGAAGGTGTAGAAAGTATCTCAATTGCTCTGGAGAAGTTATATACTAGGTCACTGGAATATGGAGAAATACCCGATGATTGGAAGAGAGCGAATGTAGTCCCCATTTTCAAGAAGGGTAGTAAATAGGATCCAAATAACTTTAGACCGGTTAGCCTAACTCCTGTAGTCTGTAAAATTCTTGAGAAAATAGTTAAAAAAGGCATTTTCCAACATCTAGAGAGGGAGGGGTTAATCAGCGATGCTCAGCATGGGTTTAGATCAGGTAGATCATGTTTGACTAACTTACTAGACTTTCTGGAGTTTGTAACAGATTAAGTAGATAAGGGAGAAAATTTAGATATAATTTACTTAGATTTTAGTAAAGCATTTGATAAGGTACCACATAGGAGACTAGTTCATAAATTAAAAATGATTGGGATATGTGGGGGTGTTTCAAATTGGATAGCTGAGTGGCTGAAAGACAGGAAGCAAAGGGTAGTGCTAAATGGTGTAAAGTCAGAGTGGAGGGATGTTATCAGTGGGGTTCCTCAGGGATCAGTTCTCGGTCCATTATTATCTGTCATCTATATAAACGATCTTGGGGAGGCAGTTAATAATAAAGTGTCAATTTTTGCGGATGATACTAAATTAGCAGCTGTAGTTAAAGATATTGATGATAATTTTAAAGTGCAGGGGGATTTAAATAAATTGTTATCCTGGGCACATAAGTGGCAAATGACTTTCAACCTAGATAAGTGCAAAGTTATTAACATGGGAAAAGATAATAGAGAATTTAACTATGAAATGGATGGGCATTGGCTGAGCTCAGTAGAGGATGAGAAAGATCTAGGAGTAGTAATAGATAAGTCATTAAGGTTTTCTAACCAGTGTATTGAAGCGAGAAATAGGGCAAATAGAGTGCTGGGTTTTATTAAGAGAAATGTCAGTTACAAAAGTAAGGAGGTTATTCTTAAACTCTATAACTCTTATGTTAGGCCACATCTAGAGTACTGTATACAGGCATGGTCCCCACATTTTAGACACGATATTAACCTTCTCAAGTCAGTGCAACGGAGGGCAACAAAGATTATTCCTTCCCTGAGGCACCTTGAATATATAGATAGACTGAGGGTATTAAATATGTTCTCGTTCGAAAGGAGGTGTGTGAGAGGAGATATGATTGAGCTCTTTAAAAATTTTTCCGGGATAGATAAATTGGATGTTAGCAAGTTTTTTGAGTTTGATGATGGAAATCGGACTAGAGGTCACCACTTGAAAATTAAAAAGCAAGGGTTTAGGTTGGATTTAAGAAAATATTTTTTCACCAATAGAGTGGTAGACTTCTGGAACAAATTGCCGCAGGGGGTAGTAGGTAGTCCAAATCTAAATGTATTTAAGAGTAGGTTGGATGAGTTTTTGGGAAGGGAAGGTTGTGATGGTTCCTAAGTTTTGTATATATCTATCGCTGCATGATTTAGTTCTTGACAAGCCTTGATTGGTGATACCCTTGTTTCTGATGCAATCCTCTGGATGTAGTTTTCCTGGGAGTTTGGGTGCCTTAAAAAAGATGCCGTTTGACTCGGATGACCTATGATGAGCCCTTGTGGCTCTTGTCATCTGTTATATTATATTGTGGGGGACTTTGATTTTGTCTTCCCCTGGTGATGGTGCTTTTTGTGGGTGGTTTTTGACGGAGGCGGATGACCTTTGATAGGCCCTTGTGGCTTTTGTCATCCGTGTAATTATGTTATGTTATGTTATGTTATTGGAAGAGAGCGAATGTAGTCCCCATTTTCAAGAAGGGTAGTAAGGAGGATCCAAATAACTTTAGACCGGTTAGCCCTAACTCCTGTAGTCTGTAAAATTCTTGAGAAAATAGTTAAAAAAGGGATTTGCCAACATCTAGAGAGGGAGGGGTTAATCAGCGATGCTCAGCATTGGTTTAGATCAGGTAGATCATGTTTGACTAATTTACTAGACTTTCTGGAGTTTGTAACAGATCAAGTAGATAAGGGAGAGAATGTAGATATAATTTACTTAGATTTTAGTAAAGCATTTGATAAGGTACCACATAGGAGACTAGTTCATAAATTAAATAATGATTGGGTTTTGTGGGGGTGTTTCAAATTGGATAGCTGAGTGGCTGAAAGACAGGAAGCAAAGGGTAGTGCTAAATGGTGTAAAGTCAGAGTGGAGGGATGTTATCAGTGGGGTTCCTCAGGGATCAGTTCTCGGTCCATTATTATCTGTCATCTATATAAACGATCTTGGGGAGGCAGTTAATAATAAAGTGTCAATTTTTGCGGATGATACTAAATTAGCAGCTGTAGTTAAAGATATTGATGATAATTTTAAAGTGCAGGGGGATTTAAATAAATTGTTATCCTGGGCACATAAGTGGCAAACGACTTTCAACCTAGATAAGTGCAAAGTTATTAACATGGGAAAAGATAATAGAGAATTTAACTATGAAATGGATGGGCATTGGCTCAGCTCAGTAGAGGATGAGAAAGATCTAAGAGTAGTAATAGATAAGTCATTAAGGTTTTCTAAGCAGTGTATTGAAGCGAGAAATAGGGCAAATAGAGTGCTGGGTTTTATTAAGAGAAATGTCAGTTTCAAAAGTAAGGAGGTTATTCTTAAACTCTATAACTCTTATGTTAGGCCACATCTAGAGTACTGTATACAGGCATGGTCCCCACATTTTAGACAGGATATTAACCTTCTCGAGTCAGTGCAACGGAGGGCAACAAAGATTATTCCTTCCCTGAGGCACCTTGAATATATAGATAGACTGAGGGTATTAAATATGTTCTCGTTCGAAAGGAGGTGTGTGAGAGGAGATATGATTGAGCTCTTTAAAATTTTTTCCGGGATAGATAAATTGGATGTTAGCAAGTTTTTTGAGTTTGATGATGGAAATCGGACTAGAGGTCACCACTTGAAAATTAAAAAGCAAGGGTTTAGGTTGGATTTAAGAAAATATTTTTTCACCAATAGAGTGGTAGACTTCTGGAACAAATTGCCGCAGGGGGTAGTAGGTAGTCCAAATCTAAATGTATTTAAGAGTAGGTTGGATGAGTTTTTGGGAAGGGAAGGTTGTGATGGTTCCTAAGTTTTGTATATATCTATAGCTGCATGATTTAGTTCTTGACAAGCCTTGATTGGTGATACCCTTGTTTCTGATGCAATCCTCTGGATGTAGTTTTCCTGGGAGTTTGGGTGCCTTAAAAAAGATGCCGTTTGACTCGGATGACCTATGATGAGCCCTTGTGGCTCTTGTCATCTGTTATATTATATTGTGGGGGACTTTGATTTTGTCTTCCCCTGGTGATGGTGCTTTTTGTGGGTGGTTTTTGACGGAGGCGGATGACCTTTGATAGGCCCTTGTGGCTTTTGTCATCCATGTAATTATGTTATGTTATGTTATGTTATTGGAAGAGAGCGAATGTAGTCCCCATTTTCAAGAAGGGTAGTAAAGAGGATCCAAATAACTTTAGACCGGTTAGCCCTAACTCCTGTAGTCTGTAAAATTCTTGAGAAAATAGTTAAAAAAGGGATTTGCCAACATCTAGAGAGGGAGGGGTTAATCAGCGATGCTCAGCATTGGTTTAGATCAGGTAGATCATGTTTGACTAATTTACTAGACTTTCTGGAGTTTGTAACAGATCAAGTAGATAAGGGAGAGAATGTAGATATAATTTACTTAGATTTTAGTAAAGCATTTGATAAGGTACCACATAGGAGACTAGTTCATAAATTAAAAATGATTGGGATATGTGGGGGTGTTTCAAATTGGATAGCTAAGTGGCTGAAAGACAGGAAGCAAAGGGTAGTGCTAAATGGTGTAAAGTCAGAGTGGAGGGATGTTATCAGTGGGGTTCCTCAGGGATCAATTCTCGGTCCATTATTATTTGTCATCTATATAAACGATCTTGGGGAGGCAGTTAATAATAAAGTGTCAATTTTTGTGGATGATACCAAATTAGCATCTGTAGTTAAAGATATTGATGATAATTTTAAAGTGCAGGGGGATTTAAATAGATTGTTATCCTAAGCACATAAGTGGCAAATGACTTTCAACCTTGATAAGTGCAAAGTTATTAACATGAGAAAAGATAATAGAGAATTTAACTATGAAATGGATGGGCATTGGCTGAGCTCAGTAGAGGATGAAAAAGCTCTAGGAGTAGTAATAGATAAGTCATTAAGGTTTTCTAAGCAGTGTATTGAAGCGAGAAATAGGGCAAATAGAGTGCTGGGTTTATTAAGAGAAATGTCAGTTACAAAAGTAAGGAGGTTATTCTTAAACTCTATAACTCTTATGTTAGGCCACATCTAGAGTACTGTATACAGGCATGGTCCCCACATTTTAGACACGATATTAACCTTCTCAAGTCAGTGCAATGGAGGGCAACAAAGATTATTCCTTCCTCCCTGAGGCACCTTTAATATATAGATAGACTGAGGGTATTAAATATGTTCTCATTCAAAAGGTGTGTGAGAAGGGATATGATTGAGCTCCTTAAAAATTTTTCCGGGCTAGATAAATTAGATGTTAGCAAGTTTTTTGAGTTAGATGATGGTAATCGGACTAGAGGTCACCACTTGAAAATTAAAAAGCAAGGGTATAGGTTGGATTTAAGAAAATATTTTTTCACCAATAGAGTGGTAGACTTCTGGAACAAATTGCCGCGGAGGGTAGTAGGTAGTCCAAATTTAAATGTATTTAAGAGTAGGTTGGATGAGTTTATGAGGAGGGAAGGTTGTGATGGTTCCTAAGTTTTGTATATATTAATATTGTTTGTATATATCTATAGCTGCATGATTTAGTTCTTGACAAGCCTTGAATGGTGATACCCATGTTTCTGGGCACAATCCTCTGGATGTAGTTTTCCTGGGAGTTTGGGTGCCTTAAAAAAGAGGCTGTTTGACTCGGATGACCTATGATGAGCCCTTGTGGCTTTTGTCTTCTGTTATATTATATTGTGGGGGACTTTGATCTTCTCTTTCCCTTGTGATGGTGCTTTTTGTGGGTTGTTTTGATGAATGTGGATGACCTTTGATAGGCCCTTGTGGCTTTTGTCATCCGTGAAATTATTTTATGTTAACACTGTCCTACAACCTCTAGTTTACTTGTGTGGAGCATTGGTGAGAAGGATGTCAACAAATCTATACTTACAACACTAGTCTCCATAAGGGGCACGGCGATTTGCCTTCCTGGCCGCCATGCTGACCGGACTCAGCGGCCCTGTCCAGCCCTAGCTTAGCCTCTTCTTCTTTCAGACAGTGTGTGTTTCTTCCCTACTTCCTCACTGCTCCCACAACTTTCTCTGGTCAGCCTCTATTTTCACAGGGTAGATGCTGACCCTCTTCTCAGCCAACTATCCTGGATTGGGGAGGAGGGGACAATATTCCCTAACCCCTGAGCTCCAGTTTGGTATGGTGAGTTTTTAACAACCTGCTTCATCCCCACCCATACCTTACTCACATACCGTTTCATACTCACTTCACTATCTATTTTTTTTTTGCGCCGTGCCTAAGTTGGAGCCATCATGCCGAAGGGCTGCTAGGTCACCAGGCAAGAGGGGTTTCCTAAAATGGCGGCACCAGGCTCTGCCAGCTCTGTATACACTCTTCACAAAGCGGGGTAATTAGCGTTTACTTCCTGCAAAGAATGGGGTCCCCATGCCCGATAATGAAAATCTCCCCCAACCTCTTTCCCTTTCCCCATCACCATCGATGGGGGCGCTTTTGGGCAGCTCCCCTGAAAAAATGGAGCCCCCCTGCCTTGTGCTCTCGCAGGGGACTCTCCAAAGCTCTTTAACTGGAGAGGAAGCTTACTTCTATTCTTTGCCTACGGGTGTAGGGGATTCCCCCTCACCCCCTTATCTGGAGGTGCCCTCGGGTCCCTCCCTCTATCCAGCAGCAGTCCCCCTTTACTTTCCAAGAGGGTTGCCAAGAAAGCCAGCAGACAACTCATAACTGACTACTCCCCATCAAAGCAGCTCAGTAGGGCAAACCACCTTAAGGGGGAGAGGGAAGACAGGGCCCATCACCCCCTTCCCTCAAAAGACCTGCTGGCTCGGATAATGATCTTAGCGGGCTCAAGACACGTACCCCCCCCCCCAAATAACAATGGAGCCGCCCCCCCCTGAGATAGACATGATCCTTGAGGCAACCCAGCCCCAGACAGTAGGACCTTCTATGGGGGCAAATCCAGGTTTGCTGCCAAATGCCGAACCCAAGTCTGCGCCTGTGCAAGGTCCTCCGGCTGGTGCCCCTGCGACTGCCACGACCTTCTCAATTTCAGAGAAGGACCTTGCTGAGGCTGGGCCATCTGGCCTGGGGCCTCCTGCCGGTGGAGGGGAGAATCGGGTTCATTCCCCACCCTCCTCTCCTAAAAAGACAAAAAAACCTCTGGACTCCTCTCCATCCGCGGGGATGGATGGGTCTGCTGCCACTTCAGTAAGCACCTAGCCAAGATTGACACATCCGGCCCATGGGTGAGGAGTCCCTGACTAAGACCAAAAGTTCGCAGAAAGGAGCCTCTATTATATCAGGGCCCCTCATTCAGAGACCACCCAGTGTTTTTGAGCACGCTAGCTTCAAATGCTTCCTGGTTATTCGCTACACTGATGGCAGCATGTTGGCTAAGGGCAACATGATCCATCAGAGGGGAGCTTTTGCTAATGTGATTGGTAGAGATCCAAAGTTAACCCGTTTCTCAGATGGGAGCCTTTTGGTGAATGCGTCAAAGCTCTCTGAGGCAGCCATGATTAGTGCCCTTCTAATACTTGATGGCACGCCTGTGAGTGTGATGCCGCACTCTACCATGAACTTCGTGAAAGGAGTAGTACGAGGTGCGGTCAATAAGTTTTGTGAATCGGTCGTGCAAAACAGAGGAAGGGGGATTGCTGTTTGTGGGGGTGTTAGGACAAGTTATGACAAGTCAGGACCTGCAGCCGCACACTCCTGCCTCATCTATTTAAGAAGCAGTAGCTGATCGCAGATCATCAGTCACAAATTTTTCAACAATGGAGAAGGTTGAGCACCGTGCAGTGATCAAATTTTTGACCAAGGAAGGCAAGAATGCAAAAGAGATCCATGAATGCATGGTTGCAGTGTACACCGACACCGCCCCTTCCTATGCAACCATTGCTCAATGGAATAGGGAGTTCCGCCATGGTTGTGAGTCCCTTGAAGATGACCCCCGTCCAGGATACCCGTCAGACATGACCACTGAGGACAATGTGGCCCGTGTGGAGAGGATGATCGTCGAAAATCGGTTGGTGAAGGTCCAAGAAATCCTGCAAGAACTTGGAATATCACATGGAAGTGTTATCAACATCATCCACGACAATTTGGCCATGACCAAGGTCTCTGCCCGTTGGGTCCCTAGAAACCTCATGCCCCATGATGGACTTCAACGTCGTCAAAGATCGGAGGAGCTGCTGCTCCTATACAACCAAGACCTGGCGGGATTCGAGTCACACATAGTGACAGGTGATGAAACGTGGGTCCATCACTGGGATCCCGAGCCCAAGCTTGAAAGCATGGCCTGGAAGCACAGGGGATCTCCACCCCCCATCAAGTTCTGTACCCAACCCTCAGCCGGGAAGATCATGGCCACCATCTTCTGGGATTCTGAGGGAGTGTTGATGGTGGACTATGCGCCTCATGGAAGGACCATCACAGGCCAATATTACGGCGAGGAACTGACTGAGTTGAAGAATTGCATCCGTCAGAACAGCATGGCAAGTTAACACGCGGTGTCCTGCTCCTCCACGACAATGCCCCTGTCCACAAGGCCAGAGTTGCACAAGCTGCCCTGCACGAGTGCGGATTCGAGGAGCTCAACCATCCCCCCTACAGTCCAGATCTGGCCCCTAGCGACTACTTTTTATTCCGCCAGCTTAAGGCCGCACTGTATGGACGCCAGTTTGGGGATGATGAAGATATCCAGCTCACCTTCCAGGAGTGGATTGAACAGCAGTCAGGAGATTTTTGGTTGTCAGGAATTCGAAGCCTCAGGGACAAGTGGCGCAAGTTCATTGAAGTCGAGGGTAGTTATATTGAAAAATAATAAAACACTTTTCCTCATATCTCGTTTCCTTATATCCGAATTGCAAAACTTATTGACCGCTCCTCGTATATGCGAGGGAACTCGTGAACTACTCTATAGATGACATCACCTTTGAGCTGGCTGACCATGGGGCAGTCAAGGTTGAACATATGATGAGAAACCAGGGAGGGGCCTCGAGACCAGCCCCTACACTCTTCGTTATGTTTGACTGTGACAAGCTCCCTGAGTCGGTGCATGCCAGTTGGTATCGCCACCGCTTTGGCCATACTAATCGCTCCTGTCGATGTGAAACATCGGGGTTACCCAAAATCTGTGTAAGTTGCTCCAATGCTGCATGCGATAAGTCCAAATCGTGTATGGCCAAGTGTGTCAATTGCGGAGAGCCACACCCCACTTTTTTGAAGCATTGTGTTGCGTATCTCCTTGAGAAGGAAATCCTGGCTATTCAGGCTCAGGATCATCTCTCATTTCATGAGGCTAAGGACTTGCTACTGGCATGATCGGCGCTGCCCGGGACGTCTTATGCCTATAAGGTCTACGAGCACAGTTTTCATGGGATCCTTCACACTATTTCTGATGAGAGCCTTGTCATCATGAAGTGTTGTCTTTCATTTTCTTCCACATTTTCCTCATTGCACTGTTTAATGTTCATCAGTGTCTTCAGCTCTTTTCACAATATCACCAACAGTTGACTTTGCTACCTTCATTTCCTCAGAAATCCCTCTGATGCTATAACCAGCATGTTTTTTAAGAGCTACAATACTTGCATGCTTCTTGGGTGTGATATCCATAATAAATTTATAGCCTAATAATGATTGGAAGGTGAATATTCCAGCAGAACCAATTACACCACGGAGCATGCTCCCAGCAATAATCATCCACGACAAGCTCTTGTGTATCACTGTCGGGCTTAGTATTGCTAGGGCACGACCAACTAAACAGTTGCTAAATGTTACCAGTACACTATTCTGCACGGTAAACAAAAAAACTTTAGGGTTGCCAAAAATTAAGGCATATTATGAAATAGTCCAAAAATTTGGTACTGTCTGAACTAATGTGCACACTACTGTGTATATATATATATATATATATATATATATATATATATATATATATATATATATATATATATATATATATACAAAGAAAGCAACTACAGGATCTGTAGGTGATTATACCACCACCACAGGGCTATGCCATTTTTATTTTCTGTCTTTCAAATAAAATTTGAAGACAGAAGAAAGATGCAGAAACCTGGTGTAGCTGACTATAAATACATATAGTATAAGAGGAATAAGAATTGGACGCGAATGAGCAAATGAGACAAGAAACTGGGGTTCGAGTCCCAGCCAGGAATTCAAAACTTTTTTCCCCTGGCATTATTTGTCTTCTCGGTAAAGAATCGCCTTCACTGTGCCACCCTCTGCTCCCTTTGATTCTGGATTCTTCCTAATGTCCCTTCCATTTCTTGTCTCATTTGCTCATTTGCATCCAATTCTTATTCCTCTTGTACTATATATATATATATATATATATATATATATATATATATATATGGAGAGGGTGAGTAGTAGGAGAAACCACAAGTGGGTACAAGGTTCTTTATTACTGACATTTTGCTCCTCTGTAGCTTCCTTAGAGTAACAAGAAATGAACGGGACCACCATCTTATATACACATGGGACTAAACTTAACTCTGACCATAGTCCAAGCTCTTCATTAGTTGTTCCTCTGCATCTTTTCACGGTAAAGGAGACAAAGGAAAGTGGAAAATGACTTGCTCAGTTACATTCCGTCTATATATAAGGTTGAAGAAACCGGAATTGGTGTTCAAGCACTTTGACCTGGCTATGAATGCCGCTTCCAATGCCTTCCTCCTCCTTCTGTTGAATTAAGATGCAGAGCTGACACACTCCTTCAATAGTTTGGTGTAACTTTCAGGCCTGTGGTGCTGATGGTTCTGCTAAAAATGCTGTAGTGAGTGGTGAATGATTGAATATTAGTGTTATATGGGAGTGATTTTCCCCATTTTTCATTTATAAGATTTTTACCACTTTGCCTTACTCTGTTCTTATATTCTAATTATCTGTACTTTTGAGTGAAAGAAAGGAGAGAATGATGGAGTTTAGATTCGAGAGTGTTACTAGGAAAAAAATACTGTATATAGCTTATAATGATTTATATAACAAGAAAAATTGATTTACTTTTTATATTAAAATATTTTTTGAAGGATGTCCTTAGGTTAGGATCATTAAGCTAAATTATCTTTCTTCTCTTTTCAGTTGTTATTTATCATTTTTTTTCAGGTGCTTTTAATAAAAAAAAAAGTTCTTTTAAAAAATAGAATTTAATATATATATGAGTGTATACGAGCAGAACACCAGAGGCAGTTAAGAATAACATTGATTGAATGTTGCTGAGAGACCCAGAAGTACCAGAATGGAATGCTAACCAGCATCAGCTGCATAATGAAGGGAGTCTGTTGCATGATGAAGAACTGATTTATTGGTCTGTTCTGCCTTAAATCCAGACTGAAAAGTCTGGATTGGAGGAGGACAGGTGATCTAGAATCTATGCTGACACCACCAGCCTTTAAAGAACATTTCTATTCTTAGGTAATATAGTTTGTGAATGATATATACATTTCTATTCTTGCTTAATATATATATATATATATATATTCCAGATCTTAGCCAATGGCATTCCTCAAGAAAATCATCGACAGCCAACCCAGAATATTTGACTGATGAGTCTGTGAAGGCTGCTCGCACTACACTTTCTTATCCGGTAAGTGTTCAAGAGATTGAATTATTTGCCTGAATTTTTTTAATAATTTTTCTTTGATACAAAATTTTTAAAGTAATTAATATATAAGGGTTCTTTAAAAGGTTCCTGAAAAAGGCAAATTTATAAAAAATCTGCATGAAATTTCAATTTTTGTCCCTGTACAATAAAATCCTACACTTGTGTAATGATATATATAAAGAGGATTTGATTTGAAGAATTAGCAGAAAATATAGTTTAAAATAAGTCCCTCCCCCCTCTTTAATCAACATGACCTTTGTTAAAATATATGTTAGAACAATGTATTATCCCCATAAACTTTCCCTAAAGAATCATTGATTCCTCTCTTCTTCCACAACAACTCTTCCTAGAATGTTTTTCCTCACTTCTATTATAACAGAGACCATGTTGCTAAAATTAGGGCTTCTTTTATCCATTCAATTCCCATAAGCTTATACTTTACTTTACCAAAATGCCTAGCATGTGACTTTAGCTACCATTGAGCGTTATTCTTATCTATCTTCTGCTTTCCTGACTAGATCTGTCACAATCTATTAGGGTCTCCATGAGCATTTTCCTTTGTCTTCTTCTGGCTATTCTTCCTTCAATTCTTCTCAGCAGGCAATCTCTTTATATTCCTCTTGCTCTCAGGATATTTCCCAAGAAGTGCAGCTGCCTTCTCCGGATACTTCTCATTAAGCCCCTCTCCAGTCATGCATGTCCTAATACTTTCTCATTACAATGTAAGCAATATTTATTATTATTATTAAAGTCAATGAAAGCAACCTGTTGGAATGCAACAGCCAAAACGGCAGAATCTAAAAACCTCCTTTCAGGCAGTAAGTGTGCAGCTGCACCTTGATATGAGGTATACTGTTATTTCCGCATACATTCTGCCATCAGCCGACTTCAATGCGGGGGACTTCTGCCGCATTGTGGCACAGTTACTGAGACCCTTTCTCTTGCTCAGAGATTTAAACAGTAGACACCCCCTCTGGGGAGATTACTCTATTAATCCCCATGGTCAAGTCCTTGTGGATGAGTTTACGCATCACTGCCCGAGAACCGCTTCATTTTCCTGCCTAGATCTATCTTTGTGCTCTCCAGATGCACAGCCTGATTTTGATTAGGGGGGGGGGGATGACCTCCATGGTATGGTAGTGATCACTTTCCCATTCAAATATCATTTTCTGGGCCATCACGGGCCTAGCTACTATTCCTATTAGGTCTGGCCATTTTGCATGCCGACCACCCCCGTAGTGGTCAGCTGAGTGTGAGATGGCCCTCAAGCAGAAACTTTCGCTATGCCTACATGCGCTATAAGCACCACCTGAATGATTTCACTGTCAGTGAATTTCATCAGGTTTGGGCTAGGTTCCGGTATATTTTGAAGCACACCCGCCGCTCTTGTTGGCGGGCATATGTGTCTTCACTTAACGGGAAGACCCCTCTAGCAGAAGTGTGGAAATGAGTCAAAAGGATTCGGGGCAAGTTCTCTAACCAGTACGCCGCTCCGCCAGCATTCAATGCATGTCATGATGTTGCAGAAAGCCATTGGCTGGGCTTTAACTCAAGAGGCGGAGAACCCTTCAATGATAGGTTTACTCTTGAGTGAATTGCGTTCCGCTCTTGCTTCATACGCGGACACTGCCCATGGTCCAGAGATGTCCCGTACGCCATGCTTCGACACCTGGGTGAGTGAGGCATGGCCTTTCTGGTAGATTTGTAACACAGGATCTGGGTGGAGGGTCTCCTCCCGGATTCCTGGCAAATCAAAACTGTGCTTGCCTTTAGTAAACCGGGGAGAGATCACTCTACTCCGGCTTGTTTTTGCCCAATCTCTCTAAACTCTTGCTGTGCAAGTTGATGGAGAAATTGGTAAATGTTAGATTAGCCTTTTTTCTGGACAGCAGAGGCCATCTGTCTTCTGCTCCTTCATAGACAGCACTAGGCCACAGTGTTTTTTGATCTGGATAAGGCCTATGATACCGCATGGCAATACAGTATCATGGAGACTATCCACATGATGGAGGAGGGGGGACACCTCCCAAAGTTTATATCTGAATTTTTGTGAGATCGTTGATTCCATGTACAGGTGGAGAGAGCCTTTTCTGGCCCAATGGAGCAAGAAGAGGGTGTCCTGCAGGTAAGTGTCCTCAGGGTCACACTCTTTGTCCTGAGCATCAATGCCATCACCTCGGTGCTCCCATAAGATGTTCTCGCTATGCTCTACGGGTCGACCCTTCTATCTCTTTTGCCACGGCCCAGATGCCAACTCTGGAGCGTCAACTCCAACAGGAATTGAACTGCATCTCTTGCTATGCCGAAGCGCACAGGTTTCGGTTTTCCTTGGCCAAGACTAAAGTGGTGCACTTCTGCCACCATCCATGGCTCCGCTCTGACCCAGACTTGTTTCTTAATGGGGTACACCTG
The DNA here is from genome assembly GCA_963969495.1 of Ceratothoa steindachneri. Taxonomy (NCBI): domain Eukaryota; kingdom Metazoa; phylum Arthropoda; class Malacostraca; order Isopoda; family Cymothoidae; genus Ceratothoa; species Ceratothoa steindachneri. The sequence goes on along the minus strand of OZ018320.1, from coordinate 112,507,446 downwards.
GAAATGGTTGAATTGCATCATTTCCTTGGTCTTGTACCTGCGCCATGGATATTCTCCGTTTCCATTCCATGGCGTTCAGCACTTGGGGCACTGAGAGGGCCTTACTTTTTTATCTGTCCTTTGTTCATTTGAAGCTCGACTACGGATGCAAGTTTTATGCATCCGCAGCTGAGCAAGTATTGCGGAAGGAGGACTCGATCCACCACACCGATCTTCGCCTGACAACTGGTGCCTTCTGCACTTTCCCGATTGAGAGCTTAATACTCTATCCTGGGGAGATGCCACTCAGTCTACACCATGCACAGTGCATTATTTGCCTGTACACGCAAGCCCAGTGCCTCCCTCAGTCAGCAACAGCTTTCACTGCACCTGCAGCTGATTATGACGGTGCCTATGGCGTCGAGAGACGCCAGTCATACCCTAAGCCCTTTGGGTTTACGGCTAGTAAACTCCTTTGAGAGTTAGGTATAGCTTTAGGGCCGGTGGCACCTGTGGTTCTGCCCAGGCCGCGACCCTGGAGGGTACCACCTTTGGAGCACACCTTGTGTCAGTGTATATGGTGTGCCAGTGTATACGGATGGCTAAAAATCCCAAGAGGGGGTCAGCTTCCACACTGTATCCCCTCTGTTTGAAGTCAGCAGGGCTCGCGTCTGTCTTCCCAGCCAAGCTGGTGGCAATACACCACTCGATATGGGAGATTAGCAATGTGCCGGTTCAGAGACCGGATTGTGATCTATAGAGACTCACAAAGCGCCCTGAGCGCTCTCGGGGCATTGGAATCTCCGCATCCCCTGGTTTGCAATATCCGTGATCTCACAGTTTTGGCAAGCCAGGCGGATGTTGAGATTATCTTTGGCTGAGTTCCTGGACATGTAGGAATTGCAGGGAATGAGGGTGCCAAAGAGTCTGCAAGGACTTGGTGACCAGACCAGTGTTTTGCTCTTCCTCACACTGACTACATGGCAGGAATACAGGCAGCTCTTCAGGCTGCTTGGCAAAGAAGATGGGAGATGGTCGAAGGGAACTTAAAGTTGCGTGCCATTCCGCCGCGACTGTTCCCATGGACCTACCCCACAATGCCGCGAAAGCTTCAGGTTTCTTTCTGCCATCTCTGGAATTGGATGCACTGCTATTTGATGGAACGCTCATCAGCCCCCTACTGTGAAGACTGTGTTGTCCTCCAGACTGTTTTGCACATTTTATTTTAATGTCCCAGTATGGGCAATCTCTGCACACGTTACTATTCCTGGTACTGGGATGGGCGAGGTCGCTCCACCTGTCCCTTGTACTCACGACGAGTTTGTGCACATAGACTGGTGAACTTATAGACTTTTGGGGGGAGGCCAGCCTTCTCCCGTTTATTTAACTAGATATTTTTTTTCTTGTTTTCTCTGTAGGTCACATGTTCCTGAGGTGGGGGGGACCCTCCCCACGATGCTCTAGCCTGCCTCCTGCTTGTTACCTTTTTTCTTTTTTATTGTTGTTATTGTTGTGTTTTTTGTTGTTATTCTAAACTAGCTTAGTATTAGGCTGCCGTGGTGAGTACGCTGACTTATGCCCAAGAGTAGGCAGTCACCAGATGGGCTCTTAATTAAAAAAAAAAAAAATCCCATAAACAACATGGCTTCAGAGAATCTTCCCAGCAAGGGGGACCACTTCCATGTAAACTTGTACCTGTGTACCTGGAGAAGTGTCACACCTATGCTCCCAGTAGTCTCAAACTAGATTGAGATTAGCTGGTCTTTATTCCTTCTAGACATTGCCATGTTACCCTCTCTTTTTTTTTACCATTTTCTTTACAAGCCTCTTCTCAGCTCTTTTCTTAGTTGGTGGCTAATGTTCTGTCCATTGATCCCTAATCAGAACTGGTACACCCTCTTCCTCTTGGCTTAGTTGAGGTGGTGGATTTTAACATGTCTGCATTCTTTCTACCCTTTTATCCCTTTGCCTCCCATCTTTCTTTTTGCCCTCCCACTTCAATGCTTACAAGATGATCTACAGCTATTTTTCACACATTTTCATGTTCTCTTCATAGATTGCTCCTTATAAACTTTCTCTATGATACAACCTTGTTGCTATCGCATCTCTAATTTTGGATCTTTTAATAGACAAAAATGTGCCCTAACAAATTACACTCTAAATGGCTTCAACCTAACCCCTCACCCACTCTATCCCTGCGTACAGTCATGACTGCAACTGACATAAGCAAACCTTTTGACATCACTTGCCAGTTGCCCTATTGTAATACAAAAATAAAAAAACACTCCATACCATACATGAGAAAAAATGGTTATCTAACTTCTTTAGAGACAGACACAGTCAGGTCATGCAAACCACTCAATCATTGAAGTAGACTTTTACTGAGGTCGTACAGAGCCACATTCTTTTTCCCGACCAAATTCATGCATTACCCTATTTCCCTAATTACCCAACAGACAAAACAGAATGCCACTTGTCCATAAAAATGCTCAATCACTTTTGTCACCTAAAATGCCTAGGTAACATGTTTACTACTATCACATATTATGGCCAACCACACCATAACCAGCTGCACAAATTCTACCTGCATGGTGAAACAAAAATTCTTATGAAAGAGCACTCTAAATATGGATTGTCATCTAATTCTTTAGAAAAATATTCTGCTCTCTACACTACTTTCATCACCTCTCTTTACTGATCCTTACCCTCATGACTGAAAAAACACATCAGCCAACCAGCTTCTCACCGACTGTCCCAAATCTCAACCTCACAAAATATACACATTCACTTCACACACACATTTCACACCAAACTACCTCACTAGGCCCATACCCATCCATACTAGTACACAAGCATAAACTTATCCCCACCCCTTACTGCCCATGCTTCATCCTACAACACCACCAATTGCATTTTGTCTTGCCTGTCTCTATACTACACTAGCATTTATTTTCATATTGCCTCCATTAGGGACCTCTAGAATTGGCCTTTTGATGTGTACTTTTTGTTCGCATATTCACATCACCTAACCCATTAGATTTTAATTTGTTTAACTTTAAGCTCATCTACTCATTACAGCAGTGAGTGCCAAGAAATTTGTACAACCCATCCATCCTTTTTGTTTATAATATTGTTAGTTTATAAACTCAAAATGGAAAGTAAACTGCATTAGTAATATGTTAAAGCTTAAATAGATATTTGCAATATGTAAAATCATACGACTTTTCATCATGGAAGATGCCTTGCCGACACTTGTCAAGATAAGAAAATAAAATGTCACTACATCCTTGACAATCTAGTATTTTTGTAAAGTTTCTATGCAAATTTACACTGTAGTTTGCATATTTAAAATCCTTCCTTGATCTCAGTAGGTTTTGGGGTCTCAAGCATCACAGAAAAAACAAAATGCAGATGACAACTGTGAACTTTCCTTCAAATATGGGGCTTCAAGCTTATACTTTTGAGAACCTGTGTTCTTTGTATGAACTTGTTCCTAGAATGATATTTGTTTTTTGCTTCTTTAGGGTCTGATAAATTATATGATTTGAGCTTTTGTTATGTTTGAAGTTTTCAGTCTTCTTAATTTTGCTATTCAGGTATAAGAGGAGTTGAGTGTGAATTATTGAAGGATAAAATTAGCTAAAGTACCTTTTATATATTTTCAGAGAGATCACAATCTTAATCATGTTGGACTTTGGTATACAATTAAGCCAGAGATGGTTAAGCGTCTTTTCCATTTCTATGGCCTATCAAATGAAACAAGAGAACTGCATGAAATATTTCGGGAAATGTGTTACATGATACGGGAACCAGCATTGAGTATACTGGATTATATCAAAAGATCCGATTTCTCTCATCCCGTAAATAAATATATCTTGTGTATCCTTTACAATTTAGTTTTATCTTCTCTTCAAACTACCTCAAAATGTGGAATAACTAGACATAGGCATGCTGGAGTGCCATAAAAGGAAAAAACTGAACTCAGAATTGGCTGGCAAAGGCAGGTTGGTGCTGTTGAATCTCCCATTCTATTTCAAGGTCATTTGAAGCACTCTTTGGATTATTACACAAGAGAATAGGTTTCCACCCCATGTTAGATACTCCATTCTCCAAGCTGTAGTACTCTAAAGACATTCTGTAACAAAACATCTTTTCTCATGCCTATCGTATGGCATCCAGTTGATCAGTTGACATGCCCTTTTCTTCACATCTCCCTTAGAAAATCAGTCTAACCAATCTGTTGTTGATCCTTCCTCTTCCATTCTGCCTATTATTATTCATTCCTTTCACTCACCATTCTGGATCCACCCATTTGATATTCCTAAAGTTGCCATCTTTGAAAGAAGTGGAATTTCATTTTCAGAAGATTTTATGCGTGCCAACCTCACTTTGTGGCAAACTGGTCAAAGTTGAAGTCTGGTCCAGGGGCAACATTAGTTATAAAACTGTCCATGCTCTCAAACCAATGCATTTCATTGAATCATGGATTATAATACTTTGCGGTTTATATAACAATACCACCCTTGTTATGTTAGCTATGAATTGTAGGAAGGCAACTAAATGCTCCTGAATCCATGTGTAAAATAGATGTGACACTGAACTTAAAAGGTAGTCATATAATAATCCACAATTTTTTTTAACACATATCAATGCTCAGCACAGATAGTTAGGTTTTAATGATTAAAAATGATTCCTTTTTGTATTATTCTTGTAATGTTGAACAGTGGTAATTTGTCATTCATCTATTTCTCTTATTGCTTTTCACCATTACATTTAGAAATAAAAAGCATTCAATGAGTGCAGATCTGTGGTAAAATTCCTACCCTGAAACTTTTGGGGGCTTATTCCATTTTTTTGTATTTTATCTCCTTCCTTAATATTGATATTAGATGGCAGACCTGGTGCTGGAAAGACATCAATTATGTCCTACTTAATACACAATTTTGCAGAGGAAGGTTGGATAATTGTGCATGTGTATCGCCGTAAGTATAAATAGGAAGTTTAATTTGAAATAACATAACATAATACAATGGATGATAAAATCCACAAGGGCCTATCAGAAATCATCCGAGTCAGCACCCTCCCCACAAACTACAGCCACAAGATTGCCTCCAAAACTGCTTAAAAAAGCATCACCATAATGGCTCAGCAAAAACTAAATCATGCAGCTACAATACACAATATCCTTAATATAATATATACAAAAATGTCCCAAAATTTGCATCAACAGGTATGTTATTTTACATTTATAAATAACATTCCTCTTAATGAAGCCCAACACTATTTTTTGCCTTGATGCACTGTTAGAAAAACTCATGACCTATCTACTACTACTCGTAAGTCCTTCTGATATTCTACTGCATTCAGCTAATGCCCATCCATTTTCTACCTAAATTGTCCATTATTCTTTCCCATGCTAATAACTTTGCATTTCTTACAGTTAAAATTCATCCGCCAAATTTTCACCCAACCTAAATATATACATTTTGCTATTTACACCCTCCTCAAGATCATTTATATAATGGGCTAGAAGTGATCCCTGAAATACCTTATTGATGATATACTTACACTGTGACCTCACCACATCCAGTACCACTCTGCTTTGTGTCTTTTAGCCATTCAGCTATCCAATTCAAAACTTTCCTACATAGTCTTTTATGTGGAACTTTATCAAAAGCTTTGCTAAAATATAAGTAAATTACATGAACATTTTATCCCTTATCTAATTGTTTAGTTGCATAATCCATAAATTAAGTTTGTTAAACATGATCTACCACTTTTAAACCCATACTAAATATCATTTATTAAACTAGCTTTTTCTAGATGCTCAGAAATAGTCTTAAAACTTACCAAGAATTTTAGAAGCTATAGATGTTAAGCTTACAGATCTAAAGTTATTTGGGTCCTCTTTACTTCCCTTCTTAAAAGTTGGTACTACATTTGCTATTTTCCAATTATTAGATATTTCCCCAAACTCAAGTGATCTAGTATATATTTTCTCAAAGAGCTTCTGTGATACTTTCTACACCTTCTTTAAGTAACTTAGAATGAATGTCTTCTGGTGCACAGTCTTACTAGTATTCAAATCATTTATAAACCCTTTAATGATTTCTCTATCCACATTAACCCTAGAACAATACTCCTCTTCTGGAATTTCAATTCTGATACACTTCAAAAATTTGCTTTTTTTTTTTACTAAAGACTATTTCGGGGGTTTCTGTTAATAATATAACTTATAAATAGAAGGTGTTGATTGAAAAGAATTAAATCCAGCATTTATTTATTTCCTAAGAAAAAGATATTTTTTTCAATTTGCAAGAAATATAGAACAATATTCAAAATGAATGTGTTCGCTCATATATCCCCCATTTGACATTGGGGAATTCATTACCTGAAAGAGAAATGAATAAACTTATGTATTATTTTTGCCACTGAAAAATTTACCAAAAATATTTTGATCATAAATGAAACCATCACAGTCTTTGGTATACCTTTTGAATGTGTTTATTTGCATGTATTGGTATGTTTAGACCCTGTAAGGGGTGCAACGATTTGCCTTCCTGGCCCCAGCTTAGCGTCTTCTTCTTCTTCTTTCTGACAGCCTGCATTTTTACCCTCCGTCCTCACTCTCCCTACAATGTCTCGCACAACTTTCTCTGGTTGGCCTCTAATTTCACAGGGTAGATGCCAACCAGCTTCCTCTCATTCAACTATCCCAGGTTGCAGCTGAGGTGGGAGGGGCCAATGCCTCCTCATCCCCTGAGCTCCATTTTGGGGGGAGGAGGCTTTTAATAACCTGCTTCATCCCAACCCACACATTCCTCACATACTCCTTTCTCTCTCCTTTCGATCTCTATCGATTTTATGCCAAGCCCAAGGTGGAGCTGCCATGCCAAAGGGCTGCCTGGCCACTGGGCAGAAAGGTGTGGTCCTAAATGGCGGCAACTGGTTCTGCTAGCTCTGTGTTCACCCCTCGCAGAGCTGGTTACCTCGGGGGGTGATTAGCATTTGCTTCCTGTATAACTAATAATGTCCCCATGCTAATGATGAGAATTTTTAAAAATCAAATGCACTCCCTTTCCCCTTCACCATTGATGGAGCCACCTGCAGCTCCCATTCTCCAGGACCCTGCATCCATGGCAGAATCCTTCATGACTGCATTCTCTAGCCAGCATTCATTGCACGTCGTGATGTCGCAGAAGGCTGCTGACTGGACTTTTCCTCAAGAGGCAGAGAACCCTTCAATGTTCCGTTCTCGCTTCCTGCGTGGACACAGCTCCTGTTCCAGACGATGTCTCATACACCATGCTTCGACACCTGGGTGACCGAGGCATGGCCTTTCTGTTAGATTTGTTCAACAGGATCTGGATAGAGAGTATCTTCCCAGATTCCTGGCGAATCACCACTGTACTCGCTTTTCCAATTCGGAGAGAGATCATTCTAACCCGGCCAGTTTCCGCCCAATCTCTCAAACCTGCTGCATGTTCAAGTTGATGGAGAAATTGGTAAATGTTAAATTAGCTTTTTTCTGGACTGTGGAGGCCATCTATCTTCTGCACAGTGTGGTTTCCGTAAGTTCCACACCTGGTCAGATGCTCTGCTCAGACTGGAAAATGCCGTCTGCAAGTCCTTCCTTTGTAGACAGCATTACACCAGTGTTTTTGATCTAGAGAAGGCCTATGATACCTCATTGCAATACAGTATCATGGAGACTATCCGCAGGATGGAGGCGAGGGGACACCTCCCAATCTTTATATCTGAATTTTTGCAAGATTGTTGATTCTGCGTCAGGGTGGGAGGAGCCCTCTCTGGCCCAATGGAGCAGGAAGAGGGTGTCCTGCAGGGAAGTTTCCTCAGTGTCACACACTTTCCCCTGAGCATCAATGGCATCACCTCAATGCTGCCCGAAGATGTTCTCACTACGCTCTACATGGATGCCCTTTCAATCTCTTTTGGCATGACCCAAATACCAACTCTAGAGCATCGACTCCAACAAATATTAAACCACATCTCTCACTATGCTGAAGTGCACATGCTTCGGTTTTCCTTGGCTAAGACTAAAGTGGTGCAATTCTACGCCATCCACGGCTCCACCCTGACCCAGACTTATTTCTCAATGGAGTTTGCCTGCCTGTGGTGTACTACCCACACTGTTTCCTTGGTCTCACCTGGGAGGCTCATATTCGCATCCTTAGGGACCTTTGTACCCATGCCGATGTATATTCTCCTTTCGATGACGTTCAGCGCCTAGGGCACTATTGCTGTTCAATAGCTTCTGTTATGGGAGGACTAAAATGCTGAGGATGTTGAAAAATTGGTGTCTTATCATACAGATGGATCTTTATAGGGGTACCCGCAAACTCGCCAACATCATCGTCACTACGACTTATAACTGGAAGATGATTAAAAAGCATATTTCTGAATTTCTCCATTTGCTCAGATAGCAAATCATCAGCAAAAGAAATATTAGATATAACCTGAATTATAGTCGTATCGGGAGAAATGGTGCTTTCTTCAGATTCATCTTCAGTTGCATCTACAACATTTACCGAATACATCTTGCCCAAAAGATCTTTCTTTATGCAAGCAGACACCTTACTTTTAATCAGGATAGAAGGCTTTTCACCCAACATAAGACCAGAAATACCAGTGACCTTGCCTCCTAACCCCATGGTCATCTCATAACTATCATAAAACTAGACAGACCGATCTTTTCAGAACAAGATTTATATTGGATAGTCCACAGAAATGGGTATTAATACAGGTTTCCCACTTGTTAATTTAACACTCTCAGCTGCAGTGACTCATAAAACATAATGCATTTGGCAACAAGATCCCTCATCAGAAACATAAAAATCCCATTTAGAACCATCTTCTGGATTCACATTACCCAGACAATTCTTAACATTGTCCTCCAAAATGTCATTATCTTCAAGAAATTCACTACCGAGAACCACAGTTTCAGTCAGACCTTCCTCAGGAACAACAAGGAATTTAGTTGGGTTAAACTGTCTTCCATGCAAAACAGGTAACAAGGTGATTGTTCCCAGTCACAAAGCCTTTCAATGCACCACTTTCCTCTACCGGAATCAAATGTACATAAAGAAAATTCACACTATACAGTTTCTCTACATGTATTACAATCATGATAAGAGATAGCACATTGGTACCATTTTCAAATTTCTGAATCAGTGAAAGTGACGAGCGTTGCTCAAGTTCCTTTGGGCTAAACTTTTATCGGGGCTAACGTTTCCTTGCCCTGAGAAGAGAAATAAAAAATAATTTGCTTTCATTTCTACAAACTAACCTATTGGTAGAATACATGAAACAATATATACAGGTATAATAAAAATGAATCAGTGTCATGCAATACGAAAATACGAACAGAACAATAAAAAAAGAAGCCATACAAAGCATAATGTGTTACCTGAGAGGGCCTAGTAGAAAAATAAGCAGAGCCAAAAAGGCAGGCAGACTAGGAAAGGCATTAAGAACATACAATCATACAGGGTTGCACAGATAACAGGACATCCTGAAACAAAAAGGTTACTTTTAACTTCATGGAAAATTGAAGGAGAGAGGTAGGCATAGATAATAAATACACCCATTTCAACCTGTCACTCAGATCACTTATTCTATCACCTAGCAAGCAAACCCTCAACCCATTCCATCTACTTGCACTCATCTTCCTATCTAAATATCTAACATGAGAATCACCAATCAAAAGCACACCAATCAGACTTCTACATCTAATTCCCCCAGACATAACTCTCTCCCCCTCTAGTTTCATTAACCTTAACAGTTGCTCCACTTCCATTTCCATTCTCACTTCCAATCATATCTCATGCAATTGCTTTCTCTCAGGGCACTGGACATATTAGCTAAGCTAAGAGGTTCTGTGTCCCTTTGTCTAACACAACCTGTCCTGTTCTATCCATACTATCTTCATTCACCTATAATTCACCTTCATTCATCTCATTTGCTCCCTACTCTAAACTTGACCTACCCCTCCTAACTACTTCCCACTCCCTATCTTTCCTCTTTGCCCTACTTTGACTTTGACCTATAGCTAATACAAGTGAGCTAACCCCACATGTTCTAGAACTATCCATACCTACATTTACTTGGCCTATCCCACTATCTACCTTATTCCCAGACCTAGGCCTCACACTAAGCTCAGAAACTAGCCCTTTGTGTCTGCATATCCTCTGAAAATCTTGAGCTTTCATCTTCTCTAAATCAACAATGCACTCATGCAATCCACATGCATGTATTCCCCTCTGCTATTACAATACAAATATTCCAAATACCTACAGATTCATGCCCAGACAATGATTCTATACATTCAGCCATTTTGCACAAAAACAACTAAATAGAAAAACTAATTCAGGTGAAACAAAACAAAAACAGATCTAAAACTTTAAACCACCACACAAATTTGCTCTAAATCAAATAATATCATTTTAATTACAAAGAATTCTTCTATTGATCTAACTTAAAAATTATTAATAACCATCTACATCAGGGGTGGGCAACCTTTTCAGAGTGAGGGCCAGATGAGACTTGGGAGCAGACCGTGGACCAAAGTGACAAACAAAATCCCTAAAGTGACCATATATATATATATATATATATACTAGAATACATTATACAAGAATTTTATTGAAAAACATACAAATCAGTGAGACAGATGGTGCTGCTTGCCATGAAGAAGTGTTTCAATGCCCGGCTCGATGGATGAGGTAGACAACATAAGAATGTCATTGAGGTGGTGGTCTGAGAGTTGAGAGTGAAGGTGAGACTTTGTATACTTCATTTTGGAGAAGAGCTGTTAGCAACAATAGTTGCTGCCAAACATGGCCCTGATGCGTTGAACATGCACAATGTATTTTTGAAAATTGCTAGAAGGGAGGAGGAGGACAGCAAAAGAGAGGTGCGGAACTTCACCTTCAGTTCATCATTGCATTGCAGCTCCACCAACTCCATAGGCAGGGGAGCAGGGGTATCATCCATGGGGAAGTCAAAAGGGGCGGTGAAAAGCTTGAAGTCTGCAGCCAGCGGCCTTACTCCTGTGAAATGGGAGGCAAATTCCTATTGCAGAGAGGCGACAACATTTTATACTCATTTTCACTGCCAGACATAAGACTCATTCTCCTCTTCCTCTATGAGTCTAGTGAGACAGATGCTGTTTGCCAGTTTTTTGGGGGGAGGGGGCTCAGGCTGGATCGCCATATTAATGCCAAGCAAGGTGCCGGGCCAGAGATTGTATCCCCCTGATCTACTTATTTAGAATTATGGAAATAATTTACTTGTTCCTCAAAATCTTTTCTTTTTTACTGATGAAATTAATTTCTTCATTTTAGTTATCGCTTAAAACTCATTTATGGGAAACATTTCAAAAATACTTCTTTTTTTTCATTGTATGCTCAAATTTTTTTGGCCTCATGCTCGGACAACATTCAATGTATTCAGCCATTTTGCACAAAAATAGCAATGGAAAAACTAATTCAAGTGAAATAAAACACCTTAACCCTTTATTTATAATTTAACTTAAGTGAACCTGAGAAGACTTTTCAAAACCCTTTAATTAAGCAGTCAAGAAAAATGTAAACAACAAGAGGACCAAATTATGCACCTCTGATATATTAAAAAAAAGTAGTGACAGAATACTGATTCAACTTATTGCACTAATTTTTTTTTAATGACATGCTCAATTAACTATAATGCATGACTAATAACTTATATTTTATTGATGACCACTATGAGAAACACACAAAATACACTTGTGCACAAATGTCTCTTTATTGTTATCTTCCTGATCACAGTCTCTTGTCTGTTTTATAGTTTAATATGTCCATGAAAATTCTGTAGAATACAAATATTTTTCTTTTAAATAGTTCTAACTCTCTACTTTGATAGGTTGAAAATTTCCAGGTTTACTCCTCAGTCAATTCTTTGTCCAAGTTGACACAAGTGGTCCACAATTATATTCTTTTAATTATTTTTTTTATAGTTAGTTTCATTTCTTTTCTCTTTCCTATAGATTAGCAATGTTTTTGGCTAGTCTTTTTGCCACAGGTGGTCATTCATCCCCCTTCTTTCTTTAGCATCTGCTTGGAGCACATCTTTTAAAGAAATTGTGCCTTCAGTAAATCGAGAAGGTTACTTTGATCACACCCAAGATGCAGCTCTATGGCTTCAGCATTTTCGCTACCAAAATGAATCTGTTCTTCAAGATCCGAATGTAAGAATATCTTTTACTTTTTTTAGTTTAAAAGCACAGCCTCAGCTGAGTGTGTTTATGACTTAGTAGTCCAATGTTAGAGTAATGAGCTTTGAAAAGTCTGGACTTAACAGCTTTGTAGGATCTTAATTTATTTATTAATAATCTCCTGTATATTCATACATTCAGAATTTTCTTTTTATATAGGCTTCCTGGAGCTTTACAATTCATTAACCCCTAATTAATGTTACAAAGATTTTCTCTGGCTCCCTTTGTGCTCGCACAATCACCCCACAGTGAGCGCCCAGGGGTCACGTATGCAATCCATCCATCCCTTTCTGCTCCTTGAATCTTCACCAAGACTTTTCTATCTATTTATTAATTTTATTAGCTATTCTACCCCATTTTCCGACCTACTGCCTTGACACCTTTATCAGACTTACACCTCGTACCCAGAGGAACAGTATGTCCTTCAGCCTGAATCCCATAAGGAAAGGCCTGGGTGACTGAGTTGACTTGAACTCTGATGGGACCTGGGTAAGCTGGTGGATTCCTCCCATTCCTCTATGCATCCCTTTTTTCTAATAAGAGTCGCCCTCCTTATTTCATCTATCAAAGGTTAAGGACCCTACACTTCCCCTGTGTATACTGCTACCATACCTGGTACCTGGAGGAGCAACATATATCCTAGCTTAAGTGCCCATAGCGAGGCCTTGACTTGTAGAAACTGGTGCATTCCCCATTTTTTTCTAAGAGTATCCCCTCCATATTTCCCTATATAGGTTTAAGGACTTGACCAGCTACTCCATATCATGTAAGATGAGAGGCTTTGGAACCTCTATAAACAATGTTCTTCAACACCCACAAATTGTGCAAAAGATCAGGCTTGAGGGCTCCAAGCATTGAGGTATGAATAATGGGAAGATGGGTCTTACCCCAATAACTGGTCCCCTGCACCTAATGGCTGACCATTCCTATCCCGGCCTATCCCGGGTGCATAAGGCGGGTAGGCTTTACTGACTTGTTGGATGCAGGCCAACTAAAAACCTCAAGGCCCTCTCTCTAGGTCTGTCACATGACAGACCTTCAGATCCTGGCTGCCATGATGATGGGACTCAGTGTCATGTCAGGCCCCAGCTGAGGGAAATTGAGAAATAAGTATGAAATTTGTGACTTTGTAGCCAGGCAACTGGTGATGCAATAGATTGAAAAATAAACGGATTGGCGCATAGAGAATGGGTGGAAGGGATTAGGGAAAAATGAATCGTATGTATAAAAGTGCATCTTATAACTAGAATAGAATATTTTTTAAAATACATAGAAAAGTAAATACTAAAGAACGAACAGACTAGCAAAACAACAAATGAAACAGAAGTGAATGGAAGATACAAAACTAAGATAATTTATTTTTTTGAACACTGAATAATCACGGATAATGGTGGTATGATTGGTGAGGAAGATTACTCCGGTTTACAGCTGGTAACGTCTGTTATGACTGGAGGAGGCACGGTGCTCGGAACGTCGTCTGATATGACTGGTGAGGAAGATTACACTATGGCTGGTAACATCATCTTTTATGACTGGAGAAGGCACGATGCTTGAAGGAGGAGGAAGGACCAGTCGGTTGAAGATGTGAATCAGCTATGTCAAATTACATGGAACAGAAGGACATATATGTTCATTTCAAGTGGGTGTGGTTACATAAAATATTAAACATAGTAGGTAGAGTTTTATCATAATGGTCCAGTTATATTGGATTTAGTGACTAAACTTTTATTAAGATTGTTACAATTGAATCAATGAACACAGTGGGATGGTTTATACAATAATTTTCTAGTTAACTTTATCGTTAGGTTAATGGGGCAGAAATTTCTTACAACTGAGCCAATGTGAATATATTTTGAAGATAGAGGATACTCCTACCTTAGTATTAACCAATAGTATATAATTAAAGGTGATTAGAGGTGGAACTAGACAGGGTTTAGCTAAGAATGTCTTTTGCAAAAAAAACAACAGTGAAACCACAGAAAATGAGTTGGTGGTATTAAAGAAATTTGCTACTTAAGAGGGAAGATTGCTTGTTGTTGCCATAGGGGTTAGCTGAAGCAGGGAGGCAGGTCAGCAAGAAGGGTGGTTGGGAAAATGGAATGCCTGCGTCAGATATTCCACTTTTAGCTTCAGAAGATAATGTACATTTATGTGAACTTCTGAGCTCTTCTTTCATGCCTATCTACTAATTTCAATTATTATCATTATTGGAGTTTAATTATATGTAAGGAAGCACTCCTAACATTCGCGCATGAAGCGAAGGTGGAATGCAAACCTGTCACCTGAAAAACTACCCTGGTGGTGTTAGGAGCTGGCACAGTGGTCTACATTTCAACAATTAACTGATTTCTCTGTCCCAGTCTAAGAGTTTAGGTCCGTGGTTGAGGCCATTGAGTTCTTCTCCAGCAACCTCATCACTGTGAGCCTAACTACTATTCCTAGATTATCTGGTCATGTTGTATCTCAACTGCTTTCTTGGTGGTCAGGTAACTGTGAGATGGCCCTGGGAAAGAAGAAATATGCCTATGTGCACCATGTGTCGCCCAAACCTTTTCACCATTGGTGAATTCCATCCAGCTAGGGCTAGGTTCTGGTATGTTTTGAAGCATGCCCCCTTCCCCCGCTCTTCTTGGTGGGCATACGTGTCTTCACCTAAAGGGAAAACCCCTCTTTCAGAGCTGTGAAAGTGAGTCAAAAAGATTAGGTGCAAGTTCTCACAGGATCTCCCACCCATTCTATTAGAAAATGGGACCGGAATCTGGGACCCCACATTCTCTAGCCGAAATGCTGCAATGCACATGATGATGTCTCTGAAAGCCACCGACTCAACTTTACTTTAAGTTCCACTCTTCAATGACAGGTTTGCATTCCACTCCGCTTCATGTCTGAAACCCACCCTCATCCCTACGATGTCCAGCATGCCATGTTTTGACCCCTGAATGAAAGAGGCCTCTCATTTCTTTTAGATCCGGACCAAGTGTATCCTCCCAGACTCCAGGCAAATGGCTACTGTGCTTGCTTTTTGCAAACTGGGGAGAGATCTCTCACCTCATGTGTGTACAGGTTGAAGTAGAAATTGGTAACTCTTAAATTAGCCCTTTTTTTTCCTGGACAACGAAGGCTACCTCACTTCCACATAGTGCAGCTTTCTGAAGTTCCACTCCACGTTGATGCTCTGCTCTGACTGGAAAATGGTATCTGCGAGGCGTTCCTTCATAGGCAGCACTATGCCAAGGTATTTTCCGCTCTGGAGAAGGCTCATAATACTACATGGCAATACAGTATTATGGAGACCTTCCACACGATGGGGGCGAGGGGACTCCTCCCAATTTTTATCTTTGAATTTCTGCGAGATCATCGATCCCGCCTACTGATGGGGGTAGCCTTCTCCGCCCAACCTGGCAGGAAGAGGGCATCCTGCAAGGAAGTGTTCTCACTGTCACACTCTTTGCATAGAGCATCAACTGCATCACCTCGGTGCTGCTGGAAGATGTTCTTGCTACGCTCTACCTAGATGTCCTTCCAATCTCTTTTGTTGCAGCCCACATGCCAATCCAGGAGTGTCATTTCCTACAAACATTCAACCCCATCTCTCCCTTTGCCAGCGCTCATATGTTTTAGTTTTCTCTGGCTAAGACTAAGGTAGTGCATTTCTGGCACCATCTATGGCTCCACTCCAACCCAGATTTGTTCCCGCACAGGTTTCCTGGAAGTGGTGGATTAGCACCATTTCCTTGGTCTTGCTTTTCAATTGGCACCTAAATTGGGAGGCTTATATTCATAACCTTAGTGTCTCTTGTATCCGTGCCATGGGCATTCTTCATTCCATGACATTCAGTGCTTTGGTTGCTAATAGGACTACTGCCTTACTTTTCTACCGATCCTCTGTTTGTTGGAAGCTTGACTGCATATGCATTTTACACATCTGCAGCTGTGTGTGTATTGCTAAAAGGTTTGACTCTATCCACCACACCTGTCTACATTTGGTGACCAGTGCCTTCAGCACTTTCCCCATTAGAGAGCCTTCTTGTCTATGCTGGCAAGATAGCACTGGCTTTGCACCATTCACAGTGCATTATGCACTTTTCCACCCCAGCCTGACATCTTAGAGGTCACTGACCGCTCTTACTCCATCTGTGGCCTATTTCTATGGTGTTCCTTAAGCAGGCTTAAGCTAAGAAACTCTGAGACTCCTTGCTGCTGTCAGGTTGGTGGTAACTCTGGTTCAGCCAGGACACCACCCTGGAGGGTATCATATTTAACTACTTGCTTCCACAGCACCTTGCCTATTGCGTTTGACCCTTTTGGAGCACACTTTGTTTCATGCTAGATCTGTGCCACTATACACGGATTGTTCCAAGTCCAAGGAAAAGGTCTGCTTCCATGTCCTATCCTCTCTTTTTTTTAATTCATTGTGGCTCTACCAGGCGCTGCATCTTAACGGTGGAGCTGGTTGCAATACCCTGATCGGTGTCCAGTTCTGAAACCTGATTGTGATCTTTAGCGACCCACAAAGTTCCTTGAATCCTCCTGAGGCATTGGAAACTCCACACCTCCTTTATCACAGTATCTGTGATGACACAGTTGGCGCAAGCCTGGCTGATATTTTGATTGTCTACTGCTGGTACCTGGATGAGTGACCAAACCAACTTTTCACTCTTCCTCATACCGATTATATGACGGAAATCAAGGCAACCCTCCTCGCTGTCTGGCAAATAACATGGGAGATGTACGAGGGGAACTTAAAGTTGCATGCTATTGCTCTGCGGTTGTTCCCATGGACATACCCCTGAATGCTGCGATATCTTCGACTTGGACACACTCACTGGATGCACCACCATGATGGAGCTTTCGCCTGCACTTTATTGCCACAGCTTCATTCTCTCCCAAATGTTCAGCATATTCAACAAATGTTAGTGACCTCAAAATGCCTGAGATCATATCTCCTGAACCATTGGTTGGATTGACCTTAAAATTTCAGAATTGTGTTTAGGGCCCCAAAACTTCCTATGAACCAAATTTCAGCAACCTCTGAGAGATGAGGGTGTTAGGCACTGGTTGATTTGACAGAGACTGCCCCCGACTCTGTCTGGTGTTGATTGCATGATCCCCTTTTCCGATGCCAGACTGTACCTTCTTCTTCTTCTTGCTTGTTCTTTGCATTTTTTTGTTTGTTGTTTAGTTTGGTTTCTGTATGAATTTTAAAGTAGCTTATTACTTGGCTGAAATTTTAATTAAGGCAACTTTGACCTTGGGTGCAGTTGCCAAATAGGCATTTTTAAAAGTTCCTTTTAGGGTCTCCCACAGGTATTTCCTCTCGAAGAGGGGCTTTCCCTCTCTTGTATGTCCCTAAGTTCATTAGTTTCCCCCTTAACCCTTTCTACAGCGCCCCTCCCCCTCTTTCTTTCTCAGGGGGCCTGCCAGGAATAACAGGCAGCAGAGGTCTGGGAGTCTTCCTTTAGAGCAGTAAGAAGCAGCATGGCCCTCTGGGCCTTGTCCCTACCCATCCACCAACCCACCTAATTGACCCTAGGTTTGTGGCTATGATGGGTGCCTCACCCTCCTCCCAACTTTTTCCTGATGGAGCTTGACATGCTGGCCTCTCCAACATTTCCCATATGATGCAGGCCTTTTGCATTCAGGATCCATATCATCTTGTTTGGGGGTGGGTGGGGGAGATGGAGGCCCCTCCCAAGGTGGAAAAAGACCTAGAAGTACCCCACCTATGATGGCAGAGTCTTCTCTGTGAATGAATATTAAGTCAGTGGGAAGTGCCCCTGAGCATAAGTCCGTCATTTTGCAAGATCCTCTTGGGGCAGCAAAGGCCCCTTGATTCAAGAGGGGAGTAAGCAACTCCTCCCTCAGAAGGGAGCTCCATTTTAGTGCAGGATCACATTTGAGCCTATCTCTTCTGACCTTGGGGCGCGGGGGGCTCCATGTTCTAGCCCAAAAAGAAAAAGACAAAAAATATGACTGGTGTTTCCTCTCCCTCCTGGGATCATCTGGTATGGAAGAGTTGCTGTGGCAGCATGTTCTCGGGTCCTGCAGTCACACAACCTGCCGCACAAATACAGCCACCTGAGTGTTTGAGGAGAAAACTACTACAACCTAATTATATCAAAGAAAACAAAAACAGAAAATACTGAAAAAAAAATGACTAAATGACAATTCCAACTATCACAAATAATATATACAAAACAATAACACCCAAATATATATACAGCCTTATGAAATATATATTAGGTTGAGGAATAAGTTGTTGCATTTTTTTTAATATTGGGTTGATTTAATTTTTGTTGACGTGATTTGTGCATATATTAAGAAACAATAATAAATAATGAGAGCAAAATTTGCAAAGGTAGACTATTAGGCTTTTGCTTAGGCTACATCTTGAAGTTGAGTAATAAGTCATTGCGGTTTACTTAAAAGTTGTGTTAATTTAATTTTGGTTGTGTACCCTCAAAATGGAATGTCAAGTTGAAAGAAAGGCGCATTTTTGACACTTGTTATTCATTTTCAATTGAGACAGGAACAATGCAAATGCAGCCAGAGATCATCGTGATATTTGTGCTGTGTATAGAGAAAATGCTTTATCAGAAAGGACAGCTCAATCGTGGTTTTCACATTTCAAAAATGGTCATTTCAATCTTAATGATGAAGAACGTCTGGTCGCCCCATTAAGTTGGATGAAGATCGATTGAACAACCTTCTTTATGAAAATCCTCATCAATCAACTAAAGAATTGGCTGTACAATTGGCGTGTGATCAGAAAACTGTAGTGAATCAGCTTCATTCGATGGAGAAAGTTCAAAAGCTCAGTGCATGGGTTCCGCACACTTTGAGCGAAAGCAACAAACTTCAATGCTCCATGATTGCCGCATGTTTGCTTGCTCATCACAATGGCTACTCGTGAATATAAGGACAGATTTCTAAACTGCATCATCACTGGAGATGAAAAGTGGTGTGTTTATGTCAATATGAACCATCGAAAAGAATGGCTTAGCCCCAATAAAAAAAAACACTTCTGTGATTAAAACAAGGACTTCATCCACGAAAGACGATGCTTTGTGTGTAGTAGGATTGTGAAGGCATCATTCTTTATGAGCTCCTTGCGAACAACGAGATTGTCAATGTAGAAGTCTACGTTCAACAAATGTATCGACATGCCGAAGCTATTCGTGAAAAGCAACCTCATAGGCATTATGGAGTCCTTCAGCAACACGACAATGCTCATCCTCACATTGCCAATATGACCAAAGATGCCATCCAAGTGCTTAATTTGGAAATCCTGCTGCATCCTCCATATTCACCAGATGTGGCTCCATCAGATTTCCATCTATTCCGATCGCTCTCCAACAATTTGCGTGGCATTTCGTTCAATACTAATGTAGAATTAAGAACCTGGTTAGACGAATTCTTTGAGTCAAAATCCAGAGATTTTTATTGCAGAGGCATCGAAAAACTAGTTGAATGTTGGGAAGAAGTCGTAAATAAGAACGGAGAATACATTATTGATAAAATTGCATATTGTTATCAATTAAAAATGAAGTTTTTCTAAAATTGTTAATGGTAATGAATAAATTTGATCAACCCAATATTATCAGCCAATGCAAAATTATAAATAAATCACACACAAAATTATATATATATATATATATATAAAAGAATAAGTAGATGCAGAATTCTAAATGGTTCATACCCCAAAATATATATATATAAGAATTGCTACCAATAATGCAGACCCACGTTTTTCAAAGGTTATTCCATACAGTTCAGTGAATGGGACTCAGTGGAACGCTCTGAGCTTATGGGGAACTAGGAGATACTACAGTTCCACCACCGCTTGTCAAGACTTGGTCTAGCCAGTCACAAGAAGCTGAAAAGAAGAAGGCATTTCAGTCAGATTCACTGCCACACTCAAACATCTCTACCACAAACATACAATCATACCTACGTACACAGACTAATACTCACCCAGTTTTTTATCCAGCTCCTTTTCTCATTCACACCAGTTCAGGCAACTCTATAACTTCGAAAACTCACTTTTACACAAAAGGGTCCCTCAACTTTAATTTATATTGCTGAGAAATCCACCTGCATGGGTAGAATGAAATGAATGGGGGCGCGATGGAAGTCCATCGGGTCCCCCACTCTAATTGCTGCTCTACCACCCAGTCATCTCATCCCAGGCCCCCTAGAAAAGAAGAAAGGGGCTAGGCATTTGAAGTGGTGAGGGGAGGCGAACTCCTTTCTAACTACACTACTACATCCCCCACCTAAGTTTGCCTCGGCTCGCCATGCCTCAATTCCTATCTTCACAAACATACTTCACTCACTCACAACCCTTTTGGTATAACCCAGTCATACTCCTTCACATTGCCCCTTCTCCTAGTTACAGGGCCAACACCTGTCTCTGCCATGTGTCAGAATGTCCTCTCTTCATCATGTCAGTCTTTGCTTCCTGTTACATGCACTTCATCCACACACACACGCACACATACCTGAGACACTGATCAGTCTCACTCAAATCTTCAACCAGCTTCTCTACTTCATCCATCAATCCTTCCCAGTCTTTCATAGTATTCGTTGAATCTTGCTCCAATTTTACATTTATACTCCCATTTATACTCACTAACATAGACTCAGACTCATTCAAGGGAAACTTGCAACTATATTCTATCATATTCCATCTTGATCTTGAAGAAATCCTGAAAATTCTCATAACTCACCCCATTCAACCAAACATTTCTTACCACAAACAGACCCTTCAAACTTCTTTCAATTTATCCACATTCAGTCTATCTTTTGTTTTAATCTCTTTTACCATTTATCCCCAACAGAAAAACTGGGAACCTTTCATTCATTTTTCTCCATAACTCAGTTGCCTTCACTAAATCCCATATGTGGCCTAATTATTCTCTCAAAATTTATCAAATGCAGTGGGGGGAAATAAGTATATGTACACCTTCAAAATTCAATTTTAATAGTTTTCCAACTCATAAAATTTCATGATATTTACACAATAGATGTATATAAATGTAAAGTTAAAAGTTCTGTACACAAAATGGCATGACAGAAAATTGATATTAATGAAATTAGGGGTAAAAAAAGTATTCATACAGAAATATAAACCTAACAAAATTTATTTTTAGAAGCATATGTGAGACATACTATTAGCTATGACAGTGCAAAAGAAGCTTCTAAAGTGTTCTAATAATATGTACAGCAGTCAACAAGAGCTCAGGAAAGATTGGAATGACATTCAGCAGTCAATGTTACCGCAACAAAAATATTATCATGGCAAAGAATAAAGAACTCTCCAATAATGAGGAAAAGGCAATCCTGAAGCTCCATAATGATGGACTGAGCTACCGGAATATATCAGAGCAGCTGAAAATACCTTTCAGTACCATTGGTTCTGTCATTCCGAAGTAAAAAAAGGTGGGAAACATTGACAACATTCAACATTGAGATCCCCTTCATAAGATTTTTCTCAAAGCTTCTTGTGTAATACTCAGGAAGGTTAGAGTACCCTTATGACGACCCATCTACCTGCTGTCATTGGTTATTCCTAGCAGACAGGAAATGTTTCCCCTCTCTATGAAGAGAGGCAGAGTAGAAGAGACAACCAAGGTATAGGTCTGTTTATACTCGCCCTTCCCCTCTCATCTAACTGCTGCCATAGATGAGTTTCCTTACATGGTTTAGCCCACCTGCTGAAGTGGTTACTGGGTTGTGGTGCTTTATTGATTTAACCTAAAAATTATTAATAGACTTCTACATATTTAGAATTATGATTGGAAATATTTGCTTGTTGCTCAAAGTTATTTCTTGTTAACTGAAGAAATGAATTCTTACATTTAAGGTGTACATTTAATGGTGTACCGCTTCTAAGCCAACACCATTTTATAGAAAATGTTGCTTATTTCTTATGTATAACTATTTTATATGAAATCATTTTTAAAATTCGCCGAAAAAATGAAAAAAATTCACCTATTTTGGGGTTGAATAGGCTTTTACCCCCAGGTTTGCTTTGAATAACATGCTGATTTTAATTGAATGTTTTTTAATTGATTTTAATTGGATGATAAATAAAAAAGTGTATTGAACACAAAAAAGAAGGAGGTCCTCAAAAAACGGCTGTTTAGACATATGTGAACCATAAATCAGCCCTCTTTTGGGGGGGGCAGTTGATTTATGGTGTGACCTTGAACTGAGTCAAGTTACTCTCATTGATAAATCTCCGTTTACAAACAAAGAAGGACTAACCTAAACAATTAATGTATTTTAATTAGATGATTACTCGCTAATATAAGAGTTTTACAAAAAAAAGAAGCTGAATTATCATAATAATCAGGGCGAATACAAATCTAAAAGTGAAAGGCCCCAAAGACCCTCAGGCAATTATGTAGCACTGAATCGAGGACCTCTGAAGGCCTGAAGGCAACTGATGGGTTAAACTACACTAGGTTAAGCTATGCTATACTATGATAAGCTATACTATGCTATATAGGCTAGGCTTTACTATGGTTTCTAGACTAAGATAGGCTACACTATACATTCTCTGCTAGGCTAGGCTATGCCAGGCTAGGCTATACTATTCTAGCTACACTAGAGTATGGTATTGTAAGTTCTAATATTATGATATAATCTACTCTATTATACTAGGCTAGGCATGATTTACTATGTTAGGAAATCTAGGCTAGTCTATACTATGGTAAGCTAGGTTTTGCCAGGCTTCTATTCAAGACTATACTAGGCTATGCTATAAAATGTTATACTATTCTAGACAATACTAGGATATGCTATACTATGCTGGGAGATACTATACTACATATACTATACTATGTCTTATATGCTATACTATAATATGATAAGCACCAGTATGCAATAATATGCCATGTTATACTATACAATTCTAGACTATGCAATTAGGGTCTGACCATTTTTTCGCATTTCCAATTCCATAAAAATGAGGTGCAACACAAAGTTAAGGCCCACCATTTAATTAAAAAAATTTATTATTTAGTTCTGTTTTTTTATAAACTTTTAGAAAGTTGGGACTTTTTATTTGTGGGTGACTTTACATCTCACTATGTCGGTCTGTCCACATTTTGCTCTTTTTTTTTTATAACATTGTAACAATTCAGCCAATTCAAATGAAATTTGAAACCCTTATGTTGTTTTACATTCTTTTGAATGATACAATTGGCAAAGCTCTCCCAAGGTTAGCCATAGAATTATTTTCTTTTGGCAATAACATCATAACTATTCCTACCATTCTAACGGAATTTGAAACCCTTATGTTGTTTTACATTATATTTTGAATGATATAATTGCCAAAGTCCTCCCAAGGTTAGCCAAGGAATTATTTTGTTTGGGCAATAATAACATAACAATTCGGCCGATTGTAATGAAATTTGAACCATTATCTTTCCAATGATATAATTGCTAAGGTCCTCCTAATGTTAGCCCCGGAATTAGTTTTTTTAGCAATAACATCATAACTATTCAACTGATTCTAATGAAATTTGAAACCATTATATTGTTTAACATTCCCTTTCAAA
This sequence comes from Ceratothoa steindachneri, assembly GCA_963969495.1. Lineage (NCBI taxonomy): Eukaryota > Metazoa > Arthropoda > Malacostraca > Isopoda > Cymothoidae > Ceratothoa > Ceratothoa steindachneri. Next base: position 112,483,629 of record OZ018320.1, on the reverse strand, counting down.
TATTATAACTGCCAAAATTATCCAAGGTTAGCCAGGGAATTCATTTTAGGGGGCAATAACATCATAACTATTCGGCTGATTCTAATGAAATTTGAAACCCTTAAGGTGTTTACATTCGATTTCGAATAATAGAATTGCCAAGGTTACTCTGGAAATTATTGAAAGTTTTCAAAGTCGTAAGGACATAAATTAGAATAAGTGAGAGTATGTGACTTTGGTCAGCAGACCTTGTAAACTTTTTAATTTACCCTCCTTTCAAACATTAATGTAGGTAGGATTTAAATATGATGGTAGGATACATGCTATAGCAGAGTTCGGCAGGTAGCAGCACCAGTAGCTCTTTCATGAGCTTGATGTACCTCTGGGTCCAGTGACCTCTCTGGTTCTGCCCAGGATGCGACCCTTTGACTATTTGTCGCCATGCCTCTGCTCTCAAAGCTTCCACAGTGCTGGGAGTATTGCTTTCGATCTGTTTGGAACACACTTCGTATCATGAGGATTCATGACGGTGCACACAGATGACTCCAAGTCCAATGAGGAGGTCGGCTTCTTTGCTGTATCTCCTCTGTTTGAAATCAGCAGGGCTCTTCCAAGTGCTCCATCTGTCTTCACAGCAAGGTTGGTTTCAATAATGGGTTTTGCCCTGTTTGGAGACAGGATTCTGATCTTTAGCTCATTACAAAATGCCCTGAGTTCTCTTGGGGCATTTGAATCTCCACATCCCCTGGTTCATGATATCTGTGATGCCTTGCAGATGTCTACCCTAGCATTAGGTTGTAATATGATTATGGTGACTGTAGTAGGCATTTGTCAGATAGGCACTGGAAAAAATATCCATTTCCGTAACCTTTTACTTGGAGAAATGTTTAAATCTTAGCTTACCTTTATTTCTTCATTAGCAGAGGTCACCTCTCCAGCACCGTGCAGATAACATAAGTTATATTTCACATTAGATGCTCTGGTCTAGCTTTAGAGTGCCATTGTGATGCTTTCCTTCCAATGTAACATTTAACCACATCATTTTTCCATTTGGACACAGCCTATGATAACCCATGTAGATATGCATTCATAGCAGCCTCTATTATATATATGCATGTGGGGGATTCCTCCACATTTCTGTCAAGAGTTCTTTCAAAATGATCAGTTACCTTTTGCTTCCGGGAAGCCCTCTCTAAGCCCACAAGCCAAGTGGAGGGTCTCTCTTTGCTGTGAGCATCAGTGGCAAGACCCAGCAGGCAATGCTTTGTTTTTTATCTAACTACCCTGTAGGGCTTGAGAAAAAGAGTTGTAGAGTGGTCACATCATTACCAAGAGGATATGACCATCTCAATTGGATGTAGTCAGTGTGAGGTTAAGCTGTAATTGAACTCCTACTTTCTAACTTGCATGGACCACTATCACAGGGGGGAGTGCTATAAAATTCACATAGCATGCAACAGCCTCCCTCTACTCTAACCTGGTCTCTCAAGATACTCACTTAATTGTGGTAATGTTTACGGGGCTACAGCACCGGCTGTAGAAGCAAAGGCTTTCTCCCTTGATTTCCTGATTGATCGAGGAAGCAGAGGTTATTTGCACCTGGGGAGGAATGCAACAAAAGAGAACAATCACCTTGGTGCTGTTTCTTTTACTTTGCATCCAAGCATCTATTGTGGAAGATGTATTAGAGCTATCATGCTGGTTTCCAGTCTGTAACTGGTGTTGTATGAATGCCCCCCAAAAGAGGTGTTAGCTTCCATTTTACCTCACCCTTGTTTGAAACTGGCAGGGTTTCAATATACAGTTTGTTACGAGAGATTCCGTGGAGTACCAGGTACCGAGACTGTTTTGTAACCCATAACGATTCAGCAAGCTTCATACCCTTTCGGCATTAGAGTCTCCACATCCCCTCATTATGCAGTATCTGTGATGTCATGGCTGCTGTGAGTCATGAGAACATAGAGATTAGGTTCCTTGACATGTAGAGATTTTGGTATAGCAGCGTGCTAGTGAGAGAGCCATGCCATCCACACAGACTGAGCAACTGGACCAGCGTTTCACTCTTCCCTGCACTGACTACATTGCAAGGATTGGTTCATTCCTTAGGGCTGCATTATCAAGACATGAGACGGCGCACAGGAATTTAAACTTGTGTGCCATTCATTCTCTACTTTTTCCATACTGCCTATTCCATAGTGCCATCTGATAGAGCACTTTCCAAAATATTCTGGCAAGAATGCTTGCTCACCAAGCCTACAACTCGTTTCAGTTTAATATCCTAGAATGTTTCCCTATGTAGTACAGATGACTAAAAACATGAATACCTAAATAGCATCCCAAAACACTGCCATCTCATCCTACTACCCTGTTGTCTCTCACCCTTCTCTGAACATCTTTTAATATAATCTTTCTATCTCTGGAAAAGACTGTGCGAGGCGTCAGTCCTGATTGCTGTTGGGTTTGACTGAGGACAACCATGGGGCTACAAAATAAATTTCTTCTCTCATTAGGTTTTTTTATTTTTTGTCTTTCATACTGCTTTCATATAAAGTAAGGTGGGCATGCATCAACACTTAAAAAAAAAACTACCCATCCCTTTACTAACTATCAAACTTGAAGCCTGGCATAAATTTTACTTTTCAATATTTAGAGGCTACATAATGGGGAGTTTTCAATGAGGCTTGTGGTATCTTTCAGTTGGTGACAATGGAGTCGTACCAATGGACGGAGAGAGAAACAACTGATTCTGGGTCTTCCCTTATAGCACTTGTCGACTTTGGGATTTCGCGTGCAAGATTTGCATCTGAAGTTATCCTTCGCCTCACCCAAGAACTGAAGAGAAATGCTGTTGCAGGCAGGTCAGGACAGTCCCCATGATGGGAAGTTAACTAACCATCCTCCTCCCTACTCCTAAGGAGTTTTTGCTTATTCCATCCTAGATTGCAGCACACCACACTTGTTTCAGCCTTGTGGTTCAAATCCAACTTTAAAATGGGTATATATCAACTTCAGCTGAGTAATTTCTGACACAGTAGAGTCTCATTCAATTCTATACTCCCCCCACAGATTTTGGCGCTAACCCCACCTTTGCCAGATGCATTAGGATGCAGTACATAACTTCCTTCCCCTTGTCCTCCCAATTGTTCTTCATTACCATCTACATTCTCTGAAGACAATATGTAGCTTTACTTTGCCACAATTGAGTTACATAAAATGATTACAGAACATGTGAGCATTTTGCAACCCATGAAAATGATGGGTTTGTTTTTTGCTCTTACTTCACTGAATGTTATACTCCCTGCAGGCAGCTACCCTGTGTAGCCTGATACACTCGGTACCTGGAGGAGCTCTACATCCTCCTGGCCTGAGTGCCAACTTAGGGACGCCATCACTGGGTTGACATTAACTCTCTGATGGGAGCTAGGAAAGTTTTTGGTGCACTTTATACCAGGAATGTTCCCACCTGGACAAAGTTCATTCTGGTAGCCTTGGTGCATTGAATAACTGTATGCCATCCTGGAATTACCTAGCACCAGGGTATGATAATAATAAGTGATCACCCACACGTATCTCTACTTCACTTATTTCATAACCTCCTACCCCTTCCCAAACTTGCTCTTCTATCCAGACAGTTCTTGTTGCCAAACGCACTTTCATCCTCTTATGATCCTTAGTTGAGTGGCAGTGTATACTGTGAGTTACCTACCTGATGTGAGAGACGAAAGCCCACTGGCTAGGGCAAATATTAGGTACAAGGTGTGTTGAGCTGTTGACTCTGCTCACCTTCCTCCAGTACACACATAAGGTCGCTACATCGACGCCATCCTGTATGGTTAAAGCTCCAGGACAATGTCGGCTGAATGGTGGACCAGGCTGGCAAAGCCCATCAACACTGCACCGGGACCGATTATGTGTAAATGATCATATTCTGGAATTTCCGATCTTATGGAGACTTTTTCTTGACACTGGGGGGGGGGGGTCATAGTATCTACTTTCCACGAGTTCCCCCATGTAAGATGCGTGGCAATTTGCCTTCCAGGCCGCCTTGCTGATGGGATTCAGCACCCCATCCAGCCCCAGCTTAGCCTCTTCTCCTTCTTTCTGACACCCTGTCCTCTTACCTTACTTCCTCACTTTGCATACAATCTCTACTACAACTTTGTCTGGTCAGCCTCTAATTACACGGAGTAGATGCCGACCAGCTTTTTCTCATCCAACCATCCCAGATTGGGGCTGAGGGGGGGAGGGGTCAAGGCCCCATCACCCCTGAGCTCTGGTTTTGGACGTGAGTTTTGAACAACCTACTTAACCCCCACCATCACCTTCCTCACACTGCCTTTCTCTCTCCATTTCACAGTCTTATCGACTTTACGCCATGCCTAAGGTGGAGCCACCATGCCAATGGGCTGCCAGGTCACTAGGCGGGAGGAGTGGCCTCAAATGGCGGCAGCTGGCTTGCCAGCCCTGTGTTCACCTCTCATAGAGCAGGCTACTGTGTGGGGTGATGACCGTTTGCGTCCTGTGCTAAAAAAAGAGTCACTATGCCCAATGATGAATTAAAAAAAAAACCTTCCTCTTTACCTTTCCCTTGACCATCCTCGGAGCCGCCCTCGGGCAGCTGCCCTGAAAAAATGGTGCCTCCCCCTGTGCTTTCTCAGGGGACCCTCCAAATTTCTTCTACCGGAGATGAGGCTTACTCCTCTCATCTCCGGAGGCGACCTTGGGTGCCTCCCTCTTTCCAGCTGCAGTTCATCCTTTTTTTTTTACAAGGGACTGCCAAAAAAGCACGCAAGTGCCAGTTGGTATAGCTACCGCGTGAAGGCATTCGTGCCACATGTCAATCCGGACCAAATGCGTTCCTAGAGACTGGCGTGAGGCGGAGGTGACTCAGATCTTCAAGAAAGGAGACCGTAATCAACCGTCGAACTACCGACCTATCAGTCTGACTTCGATAGTCGGTAAACTCATGGAAAGCATGATGGTGGACAAAATGACGTCGTATTTAGAGTCAAACCTGCTACTGAGGAGTTCCCAGCACGGCTTCCGAAGGCAGCGGTCATGCCTGACGAACCTTGTGGAATTCTTCCACTTCGTTTTCAGTGAGCACGATCGGGACAATGCGGTGGATGTGGTCTACCTAGACTTTCAGAAAGCCTTTGATAAGGTACCACACCGCCGCCTTCTCCGGAAAGTGCGAGCGCTGGTCATAGATGGAAAGGTAGCCGGCTGGATCGAGAACTGGCTAAGTGGCAGACGGCAACGGGTGGTGGTTAATGGACAGTCTACTGAGTGGGTGCCTCAAGGTTCTGTCCTGGGACCACTATTATTCATCATCTACGTCAACGACATGGACGGTGACATGGTTGCCAAGATTTCCAAATTTGCCGACGATACCAAGCTTGGTATGAACGTTGTAAAGGATGGAAATACTGCCCGCCTGCAGGAAGATCTTGGGAAGATTGAGGAGTGGTCGGACACGTGGCAAATATGCCTTTTAACGTGAACAAATTCAAAGTGATGCATATCGGCCACAGAAACCCCCAATCTCATTTTATCCTTAAGGGCACTGCTATTGAATCCACCGACACTGAGAAGGACTTGGGTGTAACTCTTACTAGCGACCTCAAGTTCTCGAAACAGTGCATCGAGGCAGAGAACAAAGCCCAAAGGATGTTAGGCTACATAAAGCGCCAGTTTGGATACCGTAACAAGGAGATAGTACTTTGTCTGTACAACTCCCTCGTTCGGCCGCACCTGGAGTATGCCGTACAATTTTGGAGTCCTTCGTTTCGAAAGGATATCGCAAGGTTGGAACGCGTACAAGCCAGGGCAACCAAGCTGATTCCCTCTATCCGACATAAAAGTTATGAGGATAGACTAAGGGAATTAGATCTGTTCTCGCTGGAAACCCGTAGACTGCGTGGTCAGCTCATCGAAGTTTTCAAAATACTTCGAGGGTTCGTCCATGTTGACTACCGGGATATGTTCACACTGAGTGAGAACAGAACGCGCAATCACGGCTTCAAACTTGAACTGAAGCGTTACAACCGCAATCTGTGTGGAAACTTTTTCACCTACAATATCTGCGGTAAGTGGAAAGCACTTCCAGTGGAAGTTGTCAACAGTGAATCTGTTGACCAGTTCAAGTCAAGACTAGACAAAGTCTTGAAAAGTGGCCGTTTAGGGATGCAAAACAATTGAGCAGCCTTGTGCCCGCTCGATTGCTAGTCCAAAGGTACCCTCTTTGAATGGAACGTAAGGTCTCCTAGGGTACTTACTTTCCTTGTTACTCCTTGTTACTTCTGTCACTGCTTCGGCCATACTAATCGCTCCTGTTTACGTGCAAAGTCAGAGTTACCCGAAGTCTGTGTAAGTGTCTCTAAGGCCGCACGCGATAAGTCCAAATCATGTGTGGCCAAGTGTGTCAATTGTGGAGAGCCACACTTCGATTCTTCGAAGCAATGTGGTGCATATCTCCTTGAGAAAGAAATCCTGGCCATTCAGGCTCAGGATCGACTCTCATTCCGCGAGGCTGAGGACTTGGTCCTGGCGCGCCCGGCACTGCCCGAGACGTCCTATGCCTCAATGTTAAGAAAGACACTCTGCTCCTGGTTCATCCAGCCCTACGAGCACGGTTGTTTCTGCGCTCATTCAGAACCCTTCTGCAGATTCTACCCATCCTGGTGCTCTGTGACCGTTTTCCTTAAGGCGAAACGGCCGCGAGCATCCACCGAGTCATTAGATTCACCGGAGGCAACACCCTTGAAGTTGATCGGGGACCATCTTCCGGGAATCCTAAAGCTACCCCCCCGAAAGGAGGACAGCACTAAAGGAGCCTCGGTTCCTTAACCCACACCTAGTGGTAGGCTGGGTGGCTCGGAGATGGTGTATCCTGGAAAATAGGGCCCCCCGCTTGCCTAAGGTTTTGAGGAGGAGGGAGGAAAAGACTTGGATGGCGAGCCCAACCACCCCCGATAAGTTATCGAAGGTAACAGCGCATTGTCCAGCCAACAGCGCCCGGAATTCTGTCTACGGGAAGCGTACGGCCATTTCTGTAAGGGTCTTCTCTTCGAACAGGGCCCCAGCATCTGCTCCGAACTAGGCTTGGAGAGCATATTCCTTCAATGGAATTGCCGCGGACTCTGGGCCAACTGGGAGGAGCTGCGCAGGCTCGTCTCCTCCTGTGCCCAGTTAGCTATCTTTTTGCTGAAGACGATGCTGGGCGCGTGACCCCTGCAACCCTCCCGTGGTATAAGGGTTTGCACCCCACTACCACGTGAGGGTGGCCGGGCGGGAGGATGCGCGATTTACACCCGGCATGATGTCTCCGTTCTTTTCTTTGGTTTAGATACCTCCTATTAGGCAGTAGCTGTGAAGCTGCACCTGGATAGGAGGTACACTGTTATTTCTGCGTACATTCCACCGCCAGCCTTCTTCGACCCGCTAGACTTCCGCCGACGTCGTGGCATGGTTGCCGAGACCTTTTCTCCTGCTCGATTAATCCCAGGGGTCAAACCCTTGCTGACCTGATCGACAAGTTGGAGATAGGTGTCTTAAATGTGGATGAGTTTACGCATCACTGCCCGAGAATCGCTTTATTTTTCTGCCTCGATCTATCTTTGTGCTCTCCGGATGTGCAGCCTGATTTTGGGTGGAGGCTGGTCGATGACTATGGTAGTGATCACTTTCCTATTCAAATATCATTTTCTGGGCCACTGCTTCCCGAGAGCCCTCCCTAGTGGTGCTTCGCGTGTGCGCGGTGGTCCACATTTCAGGAAATGACTTATTTCTCCGTCCCAGTCGAGGAGTTTATGTCGGTAGATGAAGCCGTTGAGTTCTCCGGCAACCTCATCGCCGTAGACCTAACTAATATTCTTAGAACACTGACCGTTCCCATGGTGGTCTGCCGAGTGTGAGACGGCCCTCAAACAGAAGAGTTATGCCTATATTCATACCGTGAATTTCATCGAGTTATGGGTATGTTTCGGTATATTTCGAAGCACGCCCGCCTCGCTTACTAGCAGGCATACATGTCTTCACTTAACAAGAAGACTCCTCTAGCAGAGGTGTGTAAGCGAGTCAAAAGGATTCGGGCGAGTTCTCGCAGAATCCCCCTCCCCTTCTCCAGGAAAATGGGACCGCAATCTCGGACCCTGCGTCCATGGCGGAATCCTTCGCGACCGCTTTCTTCGCATTCTCTAGCGGGGATGCTGCTCCGCCAGCATTCATTGCGCGTCGTGATGTCGCGGAAGGCCGCTGACTGGACTTTACCTCTAAGAAGGGAAGAATCCTTCAACGACAGGTTTACTCAGTGAAATACGTTCCGCTCTCGCTTCGTGCGCGGACACCTTCCATGGTCTGGACCTGCGTGTGCAAGTTGATGGAGAAATTGGTAAATGTTAGATTAATTTTTTTTTCTGGACACAGCGGAGGCCATCTGTCTTCTGCACATTGCTACTTCCACAACTTCCACTTCATGTCAGGTGCTCTGTTCCGACTGAAAAATTGCCGTCTGCGAAGATTTCCTTCGTAGAGAGCACTGGCACACAGTTTTTGTTGATCTGGAGAAGTTCTAAGATACCGGTATCATGGAGACTCTCCACATGATGTGGTTTGAGGGGACGCCTCCCAATCTTTATATCTGAATTTCTCACGAGATCGTTGATTCTGCGTACGGGTGGGGGCAGCCCTCTCCGGCCCATTGGAGCAGGAAGAGGGTATCCCGCAGGGAAGTGTGTTCAGTGTCACACTGCTCTGAGCATCCCCCGTAAGGGGCGCGGCGATTTGCCATCCTGGCCGCCGTGCTGACGGGATCCAGCACTCCGTCCGGCCCCATCTTAGCCTCTCTTCCTTCCTTCAGATAGCCCGATTTCTCCCCTACCTCGTCGCTTTTCATACAACCTCTCCCACAACTTTCTCTGGTCAGCCTCTAATTTCACAGGGTAGAATGCTGACCTTCTTCTCAAGCCAACCACCCCGGATCGGGGCTGGGGGGGGAGGGAACATTGTTCCCTAACCCCTGAGCTCCGGTACGGGATGGGGGTTTTTTAACAACCTGCTTCATCCCCACCCACATCTTCCTCACATCCCTTTTCCTCTCCTCTTCACAACCTATATTTTTTACGCCGTGTCCAAGGTGGAGCCGCCATGCCGAAGGACTGCCAGGCCACCAGGCGGGAGGGGTGGTCCCGAATGGCGGCGCCTGGCTCTGCCGGGCTTGTAAGCACCTCTCGCAGTGCGGACAACTGCGAGAGGTGATGAGCTATTGCGTCCCGTAATCAAAAGAGGGTCACCATGCCCATGAATGAAAAAAAAACAACAAAAAAACCCAACCCCCAACTTCCCCAAGAAAATCGACGGAGCCGTCCTCGGGCAGCTCCACCAAGAAAATGGAGGTCCCCCCCTTGTGCTTGCGCAAGGGACCCTCCATAATTCTTTAACCGGAGAGGAGGCTTACTCCTCTCCTACGCCTACGGGTGTAGGGGACTCCCCCTCACCCCCTTCTCTGGAGGTGCTTTCGGGCACCTCCCTATCTCCAGCGGCAGTCCCTCCTTTGCTTTCTAAGGGGACTGCCAAGAAAGCCAGCAGGCAGCCCATTGCCGACCGCCCCTCGTGCAAGCGGCTCGGTAGGGCAAACCCCCTTAGGGGGGAGAGGGAAGCCAGGCCCCTTCGGTCGCTTCCCTCAAAAGACCTGCTGGCAAGAATTTTAAACCTTGCTGGGGTCAAGGCCTGTGCCTCCCCACACCACCTGACTAGTGACAATACTGCCAAGGGGACCTGCGATGTCCTGGGAGGGGATGGCCAACTGGAGGCCCCTCCTGTGATAGACATGGTCCTTGAGGAGACCCAGCCTCAGACGGTAGGGCCTTCCATGGGGGGGAGTTCGGGCTCGGCGCCAAGCACCGAACCCGAATCCGCCCCTATGCAAGGTCCTCCTCAAATGGCTGAGGGCTCCGAGGCAATAAAAGGAGGGGAGGGATCTCCTCCGACAGGTGCCCCTACGACAACCAGGACCTTCTCCATTTCGGAGAGGGACCTGGCTGAGGCTGGTCCATCTGGCCTGGGGACTTCTGCCGGCGGAGGTGAAAAGCGGGTTCATTCCCCGCCCTCCTCTCCGAAAAAGAAAAAGAAAAAGACTAAAAAGACTCGAGGCTCCTCTCCATCCGCGGGGGCTGCGGGGACGGATGGGTCTGCTGCCACTCTGGCAAGCGACCAAGCCAAGATCGGCACATCCGCCCCCTCTGCCCCCCCGGTTGCGGAGCCCCTGACAAAGAAGACTAATACCAAGAGTGCACAGGGCGGAGCCTCGATGACATCGGGGCCCCTCATTCAGAGGTTACCTGGCGTTTTCGAGCCCGCTGACTTCAAACGCTTCCTCGTTATTCGCTCCACTGATGGCACCATGTTGTCCAAGGGCAACATGATCCATCAGAGGAGAGGATTAGCTAGTGCAATTGGTAGAGAGCCGAAGGTAACCCGTTTCTCGGACGGGAGCCTTCTGGCGAATGCGGCGAATCCCGCCGAGGCGGCCAAGATTAGTGCTCTTCGGACACTTCATGGCACCCCGGTGAGTGTGACGCCGCACTCTACCATGAACTTTGTGAAAGGAGTAGTTTATGCGAGGGAACTCGTTGACTACTCCATTGAGGACATCACCTTAGAGCTGGCCGACCATGGGGCGGTCAAGGTCGAACGTGTGATGAGAAAACAGGGAGGGGCCTCGAGACCCACCCCTACACTCTTCGTCACGTTCGACTGTGACAAGCTTCCTGAGTCGGTGCGTGCCGGTTGGTACCGCTACCGCGTGAAGGCATTCGTGCCACTGCCGCGGCGGTGCTATTACTGTCACCGCTTCGGCCATACGAATCGCTCATGTAGACGTGCAAAGTCGGGGTCACCCGAAGTCTGTGTAAATTGCTCCAAGGTCGCACACGATAAGTCCAAATCGTGTGTGGCCAAGTGTGTCAATTGCGGAGAGCCGCACCCTGCTTCTTCGAAGCAATGTGGTGCATATCTCCTTGAGAAAGAAATCCTGGCCGTTCAGGCCCAGGATCGACTCTCATTCCGCGAGGCAAAGGACTTGGTCCTGGCGCGCCCGGCTCTGCCTGGGACGTCATATGCCTCAATAGTTAGGAAGGCACCCTCTGCTCCTGGCCCATCCAGGCCAACGAGCACGGTTGTTTCCGCGCCCATTCGGAGCCCTTCTGCGGGCTCTACCCAACCCGGGCGCTCCCCTGGTAAAGCTGGCGGCAAAAAGGGTTCATACCCTGCCCCGGCTAAAAGCAGGGCTCCCCCCTCCTCCCCCAGCGTGACCGTTTCCCGTAAGGCGAAACGGCCACGCGCCTCCACCGAGTCGTTAGACTCACAGGAGGCAACACCCCTGAAGATGGTCGCTAGGCCATCTTCCGGGGTTCCTAAAGCTGTCTCCCGAAAGGAGGACAGCAACAAAGGAGCTTCGGCTCCTTCGCCCACGCCCTGAGGTGGAGCGAGTTGCTCGGAGACGGTGGTTCCTCGAAAAGAGGGCCCCCCGCCTCCGAAGCCGCAACGCCCGCCTAAGGTTTCGAGGCGGAGGGAGGAAAAGACTCGCATGGCGAGCCCAACCTCCCCCAATAAGTCCTCGAAGGCGACAGCGCCTTCAGCGCTTTGTCCGGCCAACAGCGCTCGGGGTTCTGCCCCCGGGAAGCGTACGGCCATTCCCGTGAGGGTCTTCAATTCGAGGAGGGCCCCCGCGTCTCCTCCGAGCTAGGCCTGGAGGGCATATTCCTTCAATGGAATTGCCGTGGACTCCGGGCCAACTGGGAGGAGCTGCGGAGGCTCGTCTCGTCCCGTTCCCCGTTAGCTATTTTTTTGCAGGAGACCATGCTAGGTGCGTGCCCCCTCCCTGCCCTCCCGGGGTATAAGGGTCTTGCGACCCCACCACCGCGGGATGGCCGGGCTGGGGGATGCGCAGTTTACACCCGGCATGATGTCTCCGTTCTTCCTTTCTCTTTAGATACCTCCCTTCAGGCAGTGGCTGTGCAGCTGCACCTGGATAGGAGGTATACTATCATTTCTGCGTACATTCCACCGTCAGCTGACTTCGACGCGGGGGACTTCCGCCGCGTCGTGGCACGGTTGCCGAGGCCCTATCTCTTGCTTGGAGATCTGAACGGCAGGCATCCTCTCTGGGGAGATTACTTCATAAATCCCAGGGGACAAGTCCTTGCCGATCTGATCGAAGAGCTTGAGATGGGTGTCCTAAACGTGGATGAGTTTACGCATCACTGTCCGAGAACCGCTTCATTTTCTTGCCTTGACCTATCTTTGTGCTCTTCGGATGCACAGCCTGATTTTGATTGGGGGGTGGTCGATGACCTCCATGGTAGTGATCACTTTCCCATTCAAATATCATTTTCAGGGCAACTGCCGCCTGAGAGACCACCTCGGTGGTGCTTGGCGCGGGCGCGGTGGCCTGCATTTCAGGAAATGACTGAATTCTCTATCTCAGTCGAGGAGTTTAGGTCGGTAGATGAGGCCGTTGAGTTCTTCTCCGGCAACCTCATCGCCGTGGGCCTGACTACTATTCCTAGGACGTCTGGCCGTTTTGCACGCCGACCACTCCCATGTTGGTCGGCCGAGTGTGAGATGGCCCTCAAACAGAAGCGTTATGCCTACATGCGCTATAAGCGCCGCCCGAACGATTTCACTGTCGCTGAATTTCGTCGGGCTAGGGCTAGGTTCCGGTATATTTGGAAGCACGCCCGCCGCTCTTCTTGGCGGGCATACGTGTCTTCACTTAACGGGAAGACCCCTTTAGCTGAGGTGTGGAAGCGAGTCAAAAGGATTCGGGGCAAGTTCTCGCAGGACCCCCCTCCCGTTCTCCAGGAGAATGGGACCGCAATCTCAGACCCCGCGTCCGTGGCGGAATCCTTAGCGACCGTTTTTTCCGCATTCTCTAGCCGTGATGCTGCTCCGCCAGCATTCAATGCACGTCGTGATGTCGCGGAAGGCCGCCGGCTGGACTTTACCTCCAGTGGCGGAGAACCCTTCAACGACAAGTTTACTGTGAGTGAGTTGCGTTCCGCTCTCGCTTCGTGCGCGGACACCGCCCATGGTCCGGACGATGTCCCGTACGCCATGCTTCGACACCTGGGTGAGCGAGGCATGGCCTTTCTGTTAGATCTGTTCAACAGGATCTGGGTGGAAGGTCTTCTCCCAGACTCCTTGCGAATCGCTACTGTGCTCGCCTTTCGCAAACCGGGGAGAGATCACTCTACTCCGACCGGTTTCCGCCCAATCTCTCTAACCTCTTGCGTGTGCAAGTTGATGGAGAAATTGGTAAACGTTAGATTAGCTTTTTTCCTGGACAGCGGAGGCCATCTGTCTTCCGCACAGTGCGGCTTCCGCAAGTTCCACTCCACGTCGGATGCTCTGCTCCGACTGGAAAATGCCGTCTGCGAGGCTTTCCTTCGTAGACAGCACTACGCCACGGTGTTTTTCGATCTGGAGAAGGCCTATGATACCGCATGGCGATACGGTATCATGGAGACTCTCTACACGATGGGGGCGAGGGGACGCCTCCCAATGTTTATATCTGAATTTTTGCGAGATCGTCGATTCCGCGTACGGGTGTGGGTAGCTCTCTCCGGCCCAAAGGAGCAGGAAGAGGGTGTCCCGCAGGGAAGTGTCCTCAGTGTCACACTCTTTGCCCTGAGCATCAACGGCATCACCTCGGTGCTGCCGGAAGATGTTCTCGCTACGCTCTACGTGGACGACCTTTCGATCTCTTTTGGCGCGGCCCAGATGCCAACTCTGGAGCGTCGACTCCAACAGGCATTGAACCGCGTCTCTCGCTATGCCGAAGCGCACAGGTTTCGGTTTTCTTTGGCCAAGACTAAGGTGGTGCACTTCTGCCGCCATCCACGGCTTCACCCCGACCCAGATTTGTTTCTTAATGGGGTGCGCCTGGATGTGGTTGAGTCGCACCGTTTCCTTGGTCTTGTATTCGACCGACGCCTCACCTGGGAGGCTCATATTCGCAGCCTTAGGGTCTCTTGTACCCGCGCCATGGACATTCTCCGTTCCGTGACGTTCAGCGCTTGGGGCGCTGATAGGGCTACCGCCTTACTTTTTTATCGATCCTTTGTTCGCTCGAAGCTCGAGTTTTATGCATCCGCAGCCGAGCGTTTATTGCGGAAGGTGGATTCGATCCACCACACCGGCCTTCGCCTTGCGACCGGTGCCTTCCGCACTTCCCCCATTGAGAGCCTGTTGGTCGATGCTGGGGAGATGCCACTCGCTCTGCGCCGCGTGCAGTGCATCACTCGCCTGTACGCGCGAGCCCGGCGCCTCCCTCAGTCGCCAACAGCTCTCACTGCATCCGCAGCTGATCTCGATGGTGCCTATGCCGCCGAGAGACGCCAGTCATACCCTAAGCCCTTTGGGTTTAGGGCCAGGAAACTCCTTCGAGAGCTAGATATAGCTCTCGGGCCGGTGGCGCCCCTGGTTCTGCCCAGGACGCCACCCTGGAGGGTACCACATTTGGCTATTTGTCGCCACGCCTCTGCTCCCAAAGCTTGTACTGCGCCGGGAGTATTGCGTTCGACCTTTTTGGAGCACGCATCGTGTCACGCTGGAACCGTGCCAGTGTATACGGATGGCTCCAAGTCCCAAGAGGGGGTCGGCTTCCACGCCGTATCCCCTCTGTTTGAAGTCAGCGGGGCTCTACCAGGCGCTGCGTCTGTCTTCACGGCCGAGCTGGTGGCAATACACCACTCGGTACGGGAGATTACACGACGTGCCCGGTTCGGAGACCGGATTGTGATCTATAGCGACTCACAAAGCGCCCTGGGTGCTCTCGGGGCTTTGGAATCTCCGCATCCCCTGGTTCGCGATATTCGTGACGCCACGGTTTTGGCGAGCCAGGCAGATGTCGAGATTATCTTCTGCTGGGTTCCTGGACATGTGGGAATTGCGGGGAATGAGCGCGCCGATGAGGGCGCCAAAGAGTCCGCGAGGACTCTGCGACCGGACCAGCGTTTCGCTCTTCCTCACACCGACTACATGGCAGGAATACGGGCAGCTCTTCGGACTGCTTGGCAAAGAAGATGGGAGACGGTCGAAGGGAACTTAAAGTTGCGTGCCATTGCACCGCGACTGTTCCCATGGACCTATCCCCCAATGCCGCGGCGGCTTCAGGTTGCTTTCTGTCGTCTCCGAATCGGACACACTCGTGTGACGTATCGCTATCTGGTGGAGCGCTCGCCTGCGCCGTATTGCAACGACTGCGTCGTCCCCCAGACTGTTCGGCACATTCTTGTCGAATGTCCCAGTCTGGGTGATCTTCGCGCACGACACCTGTCCCGGTACCGGGATGGGCGGGGTCGCTACCGCCTGTCCCTTGTACTCGGGACGAGTGCGTGCACTTTGACTGGTGGACTTGCTAACTTTTTGGGGGAGGCCGGCCTTCTCCCTTTTTTTTAACCAGGCTTAATTTTTGTTGTTGTTGTTTTTGTTGTTGTTGTTGTTTTTGTTATTGTTTTGTTATTGTTATTTCTTTTTTGTTGTTCCCTGTTCCATTTTTTGAAGTAGCCTAGAACTAGGCTGTTTGTTTACGGCGACTTATGCCTAAGTCGGCAGTCGCCAGATAGCCCCTTAAATAAATAAAAAAAAAAAAAAATGCTCTGAGCATCAATGGCATCACCTAGGTGCTGCCGGAAGAATTTCTCGCCACGCTCTACGTAGACGACCTTTCGATCTCTTTTGGTGCGGCCCAAATACCAAATCTAGAGCGTCGACTCCAACAAGTATTGAGCCGCGTCTCTCTCTCTCTATGCCGAAGCGCACAGGCATCGGTTTTCTTTGGCCAAGACTAAGGTGGTTTACTTCTGCCGCCGTCTACGGCTCCACCTTGACCCAGACTGTTTTCTAACTTGAGTTCGCCTGGAAGTAGTGGACTCTCACCGTTTCCCGTGTCTTGTATTTGACCGAGGCCTCACTTGGGTGGCTCATATTCGCAGCCTTGGGACCCTTGTACCCGTGCCGTGGATATTCTTCGTACCGTGACGTTCAGCGCCCTGGAGCTGATACTTTTTTTTTCGATCCTTTGTTCGTTCGAAGCTCGACTACGGATGCGAGTTTTATGCATCCGCAGCCGAGCGTGTATTGCCTTCGCCTGGCAACCGGTGCCTCCCGTATGTTCCCCATCGAGAGACTACTTGTCGATGCTGGGGATATGACACTCGCTCTGCACTGTGCATTATTCGCCTGTACGCGCGAGCAGGGCGCCTCCCTCCCTCATAGCCCTAAGTCCTTCTGGTTTAGGGCTATGAAACCCCTTCGCGAGCTCGGTATAGCTCTCGGGGCCGGTAGCTTCCCTGGTTCCGCCCAGGACTCCACCCTGGAGGGTACCACCTTTGGCTATTTGTCGCCACGCCTCTGCTCCCAAAGCTTCTACAGCGCCGTGAGTATTGCGTTTAACCTTTTTGGAGACCACTTCGTGTCACGTTAGAACCGTGCCAGTGTATACGGATGGCTCCAAGTCCCAAGAGGGGGTCGGTTTCCACGCCACTTCCCCTCATTTTGAAGTTAGCGTGGCTCTGCCATGCCCCGCGTCTGTTTTCACTGCCGAGCTGGTTGTAATACACCGCTCGTTACAGGAGAAAACGCGACGTTCCTGGTTCGGAGAGCGGATTGTGATTAATAGCAACTTACAAAGCGCCCTGAGTGGTCTCGGGGCATTGTAATCTCCGCATCCTCTGGTTCGCGATATCCGTTACCCCAGGGTTTTGGCGAGCCAGGCAGATGTCGAGATTATCTTCTGCTGGTTCCTGGAAAGGTAGGAATTGCAGCGAATGAGAACGCCACTGAGTCCGGGAGGACTGGGCGACCAGGCCAGTATTTCACTACTCATCACACCGATTACAAGTCAGGAATACGGGCAGCTCGGCAAAGAAGATGGAAGACCGTCGAGGGGAAGTTAAAGTTACGTGCCAATGTGTCGTGACTTTTCCCATGGACCTACCTCCCGAATGCCGCGACGGCTTCAGGTTGCTTTCTGTCGTCTCCGAATTGGTCACATTCGCGGGATACACCGCCATTTGATCGAGCGCTCTCCTGCGCTTTATTGCAACGACTATTCGGCACATTCTTGTTGAATGTTCAGGCACGTTACCATTCCTGGTACCGGGACGAGCGATGTCGCTATCTCTTTTCCATTGTAATCGGGACAGGTTCGTGTACAAAGACTTTTGGGGGAGACTGGCCTCCTTCACTTTATTTGAGGAAGATGTAGGTCGCATCCTCCTCCTCCGGGAGGACGCGGTCCTTTCCCCGACGTTGGAACGTGCTTCCTTCTTGTTTGTTTGTTCTTTTTTGTGTGTTTTTGCGAATTTTATGATAGCTTAGCACTAAGCTAGAATTTAAATTACAGTGACTATTCCCTTGAAGGCCGATCAACGAATTGAAATTATACAACACAAAAAGTTATACCCTCATTTTTAGGGCTCCAGTAGACGAGGAGAGTTTCAACCACCTCGCGAGATAGTTAATATCACGATTTTTCCACTTTTTCTCATTTCAGAGTAAAAGTGGCACTCGTCATCGACGGTCTGAATGCTTTATTTTCTCCAACATCAAAATTTATAACAGAAGATAAGGAAATAGTTGCTCCCTCCCGGTTCACACTTTATGAAGCATTCTTAAACATGCTGCAGAGAGATTGGGTGAGATTATTACTAATTCGGACTTGTTTACTTTACATTTTTTCCTCCCTACCTCTCTTCAGGGAGACGGGTAACCCACAGAAACATGGCACATTCCCTGAGTGTGTCAAAAGGTTCCTTAGTAAGGTGGTGGAGTTGTATTTCTTGCTTGTGTGAGGTTACATTTGATACACGTTGGTGTTGGTGCACAATTTATTCTGTGCTTGTACTTTTGGAGAGTAGAACCGTGGTCTGATCTAAGTTGGTCTAAAATTACTATGTCTGTCTCCGCAAAGGAGTGTCCCGTGTAGACTGCAAAACCTGGTAGCCTTAGGAGCGGGACGCCCTTCTGGCCTCATTGCCTTGTTGGCTGCCAAACCAACTAAAAGTCTCGAGGCCCCGTCTTTGTGTCTGTCTCATGACCTCTTCAGATCTTGGCCTCGTTGTCGACAATGAGTAGGACTTTTAAGGGATCTATTCTGTCGCCGCTCGTCACTGGGTGCTCAGTTGGGAGCTTTATCCTTCGGGAAGTGACCATTCACCTGGTAATTTCCGTTCAGTATGTGGCACCCCACAGTCGCGAACCTACCTAATCTTTAACACGCCCACAGTTAGAACCCTGAACAGTGAGAATCCGAGACGGGATAGGTTGGACGTGGGATATAGCGCCCCCTCCCTCCTTTATCCTCAATATAGGTCATTTTTTTTTTTATTCTCGCGTACGTTGGTAAGTTACAAATTTTTTTAATTATTTTCCACACCTCAAAACCTCGTTCAACCTTAGTGTTGGGGTGGGCGAGGAACACGACCACACAGGTGGAAGGGCTCGCCTTTACCATTACTGGAGCCGCCCCTTGGCACCCCCTCCCCTCTATACTTTTGAACACCTCCTATGTGTACCGGTTTTGGAATTACCACCTTCTACAGATTTTACGCTCGATGACTGACCCTGCGAAAGTAAATGGAGGGTCACCAATGCCCAATGATGATTAAAATATAAAAAAAAAACTATAATACACCTCGACCATCACCGGAGCCGCCTTCGGGCAGCTCCACTGAAAAAATGCCCCCTCCCCCGTCACCGTGATTTCTCAGGAGACCCTCAAAATTTCTAACGGATAGGATGATTACTCATCTCCCTGCCCTACGGGTGTATGGGAATCGCCCTCACCCCCTACTCTGGAGGCGCCTCCTTCCTTTTCTTTCACAAGGGGCTGCCAAGAAAGCCGCAGGCGGCTGAAAATTGACCGTTCCCGGTGGGAGCGCGTCGATATGGCCAACTCCCTAGAGGAGGAAGGGATGGCAGAACCCGTCGGTCCTTGCCCTCTAACCTTCTGCGCTAAGAGCCTACAGGAGGTCACTGTACGTACCCGCCTCTCTTCATCGACGGATGCCGGTTCGCTGGCATTAGGTAAAAAAGTAACCTCGAAGTGGATCTGTGATGCCTCGGGAAGGGAGGGTGGTTGGCCACATGGAGGCCCCCCTTGAGGTGACTCAGCCCTAGACGGTAGGATCTTCCATGGGTTTGAACTCGGGTTTGGTGCCAAGCATAGAACCCGTGTCCGCCCCTATGCAAGTTCCTCCTCAGACTGCTCTGGTACCCGATGCGTCACAATGAGAGGAGGGATCCCCTCTCCCAGCTGGTCCCACTGTGACAGCCAAGACCTCCATTTCAGAGAAGGATCTTGCTGGTGCCGGTCCATCTGGCCTAAGGGCTCCTGCCGGCGGAGGGCAGAAGCGGACTCATTCCCCACCCTCCTCTCCTAAAAAGAAAAAAAATAGAAAAAAGGAGTCGGGGCTCCTCTCCCGCCGCGGGGACGGACCGGGCCGCTGTCGTTTCGGTATGCGACCAAGCCAAGATCGGCACGTCCGGTCCCGCTGCACCCCCGGATGGGGAGTCACAGACTAAGACCCAAAGTGGGCAGAGCGGCCCATCAGTCAGAGGTTACCTGGCATTTTCGACCCCGCTGGTTTCAAACGCTTCCTCGTTGTTCGCTCCACTGATGGCAGAACGTTGACTAAAGACAACACGATTCATCAGATGAGAGCTTTAGCTAGCGTGATTGGTAGAGAGCCGAAGTTGACCCGTTTCTCTGATGGTAGCCTTCTGGCGAATGCATCGAATCCATCCGAGGCGTCCATGATTAGTGCCCTTCGGGCACTTGATGGCACGCCGGTTAGTGTGACGTTTCACTCTACCATGAACTTCGTGAAAGGAGTGGTTTATACAAGCGAACTCGCAGACTACTCCATATATGACATCACCTTAGAGCTGGCCGACCATGGAGCAGTCAAGGTCGAACGTGTGATGAGAAAACAGGGAGGGGCCTCGAGACCCACCCCTACACTGTTCGTCACGTTCGATTATGACAAGCTCCCCGAGTCGGTACGTGCCGGTTGGTATCGTTACCGCGTGAAGGCATTCGTGGCACTTCCGCGGATGTGCTATTACTGTCACCGCTTCAGCCATATTAATCGCTCCTGTAAACGTGCAAAGTTGGGGTTACCTGAAGTCTGTGTAAGTTGTCCCAAGGCCGCACACGATAAGTCCAAATCGTGGGTGGCCAAGTGTGTCAATTGCACAGAGCCGCACCACGCTTCTTCGAAGCAATGTGGTGCGTATCTCATTGAGAAGGAAGTCCTGGCTGTTCAGGCCCAGCATGGTTTCTCATTTTGCGAGGCTAAGGACTTGATCTTGGCGCGCCCAGCTCTGCCTGAGACGTCTTATGCCTCAACGTTAAGAAAGACCCTCGCTACTAGCCCCTCCATGCCTTAGAGCCAATTCGGAACACTTTTGCGGGTTCTAACCCACCCCGGGCGCTTCCGTGGTATAGCTAGCGCCATAAAGGATTCACACTCAGCCCCAGCTAAAACCAGGGTTCCCCCCTCCCTTCCCCAGCGTGAGGGTTTCCTGTAATGCGAAACGGCCGCGCGCCTCCACCGAGTCGTTAGACTCGCAGGAGGCAACACCCCTGCAGTTGGTCGTGAGACCATCTTTCGGGGTTCTTAAAGCTGCCCCTCGAAAGGAGGACAGCACTAAAGGAACTTCGGCTCCTTCGCCCACACCCAATCCTAGGCCGGGTGGATCCTCCAAAAAGGGACCCTCCGAAGCCGACCATCCTGCCTAAGGTTTCGAGGCGGAGTGAGGAAAAGACGCCTGGCGAGCCCAACCTCCCGTGATAAGTCGTCGAAGGCGACAGCGCATGGTCCGGCAGGCCAACAGTGCCCTGAGTTCTGCCTCCGGGAAGCGTACGGCCATTCCTGCGAGGGTCTTCTCTTCGAAGAGGGCCCCCGCATCTCCTCTGAGGTCGACTTGGAGGGCATATTGCTTCAATGGAATTGCGGCGGACTCCGGGCCAACTGGGAGGAGCTGCGGAGGCTCATCTCGTCCCGTTCTTCCTTGGGTATCTTTTTGCGGGAGACCATACCTAGCGCGTGACCACTGCCACCCTAATCGGGTATAAGGGTTTAGCAACCCCATCACCACGAGATAATGGCCGGGCATGAGGATGCGCGATTTACTCTCGGCATGATATCTCTGTTCTTCTATTTGCTTTAGATACCTCCTTTCAGGCAGTAGCTGTGCAGCTGCATCTAGATAGGAGGTACACTGTTATTTCTGCGTACATTCCACCGTCAGCCATCTTCGACACGGGGGACATCCGCCCCCTCGTGGTACTGTTGCCGAGGCCCCCTCTAGGAATACTACTCCATTAATCCCAGGGGTCAAGTCCTTGCCGACCTGATCGACGAGCTGGAGATAGGTGTCCTAAATGTGGATGACTTTACGCATCACTGCCCGAGAACCGCTTCATTTTATTTTGTCCATCTGTTTTTGTGCTCTCCGGATGCATAGTCTGATTTTGGGTGGGGGTTTGGCGATGACCTCCATGGTAGTGATGACTTTCCCATCAAATATCATTTTCTGGGCCGCTGCCGCTGGAGAGCCCGCCCCAGTGGTGCTTGGCGTTGGCGTGGGCGTGGTGCTCCGCATTTCAGGAAATTATTGATTTCTCTATCTCGGTCGAGGAGTTTTTAAGTCGACCGAGAAGCGTTATGCCTACATGCGCTATAAGCGCCGCCCCAACGACTTTCCTGTCAGTGAATTTCGTCGAGCTAAGGCTAGGTTCCGGTATATTTCGAAGTACGCCCGCCCCTCTTCTTGGCAGACATACGTGTCTTCACTTAACGGGAAACCCCTCTAGCAGAGGTGTGGAAGAGAATCAAATGGATTCGGAGCAAGTTCTCGCAGGACCCCCCTCCAGTTCTCCAGGAGAATGGGACCGCAATCTCGGATCCTGCGTCCGTGGCAGAATCCTTCGCGACCGCTTTCTCCGCATTCTCTACCCAGGATACTGCTCCACCAGCATTGAATGCGTGTTGTGTTGTCGCGGAAGTCCGCCGACTGGACTTTTCCTCCAGAGGCGGAGAACCCTTCAACGACAGGTTTACTGTGAGTGAGTTGCATTCCGCTTTCGCTTCATGCGCGTACACCGCCCTGGTCGAGACGATGTCCCGTGCGCCATGCTTCGACACCTGGGTGAGCGAGGCATGGCCTTTCTGTTAGATTTGTTCAACAGGATCTGGGTGGAGGGTCTCCTCCCAGATTCCTGGCGAATCGCTACTGAGCTCACTTTTCGCAAACCGGGAAGATATCATGATCCCGTCCGCTTTCCGCCCAATTTCTTTAACCTCCTGCGTGTGCATATTGATGTAGAAATTGGTAAATCTTAGGTCTTTTTCTGGACAGCGGAGGCACGCTGTTCCACTCCATGTCGGATGCTCTGCGAGGCCTTCGTAGACCGCACTATGCCACGGTGTTTTTCGATCTGGAGAAGGCCTCTGATATCGCATAGCGATACAGTATCACGGAGACTATCCATACGATGTGGCCGAGGGGACGCCTCCCAATCTTTATATCTGAATTTTTGCGAGATCGTCGATTCTGCGTCCGGGTTGGGGGAGTCCTCTCCGGCCCAATTGAGCAGGAAAATGTCCTCAGTGTCGCACTCTTTGCCCTGAGTATCAACGCATCACCTCGGTGCTGCCGGACGACCTTTCGATCTTTTTTGGCGCGGCCCAGATGCCAACTCTGGACCGTCAACTACAACATCAATTGAACCGTGTCTCTCGCTATGCCGAAGCGCACAGGCTTCGTGACGTCCAGCGCCTGGGGCGGTGATTGGGGTACTGCCTTAAATTTTATCGATCGTTTGTTCGTTCGAAGCTCGACTACGGATGCTAGTTTTATGCATCGGAGTATGAATTGCTGAAGGTGAACTCGATCCACCACACCGGGCTTCGCCTAGCAACTGGTGCCTTCCGCACTTCCCCCATTGACAGCATAATTGTTGATGCTGGGGATATGGCACTCTCTCTGCGCTGTGCACAGTGCATTATTTCCCTGTACACCCGAGCCCGGTGCCTCCCTCAGTTTCCAACAGCTCTCACTGCATCCGCAGCTGATCTCGACGGTGCCTTTGCCGCCGAGAGACGCCAGTCCTACCCTAAGCCCTTCGTGTTTATAGCTAGGAAACTCCGAGAGCTAGGTCTAGCTCTCGGGTCGGTGGTGCCCCTGGTTCTGCCCAGGACGCCAACCTGGACAGTACCACCTTTGACTATTTTTCTCCACGCCTCTGCTCCCAAAGCTTCTACAACGCCTGGAATATTGCGTTAGACCTTTTTTGAGCACCCTTCTTGTTACGCTGGAACCGTGCCCACTGTATATGGATCTCTCCAAGTCCCAAGAGGGGGTCGGTTTCCACGCCGTATCCTTTCTGCTTGAAGTCAGTGGGGCTCTTCCAGTCGCTGTGTCAGTCTTCACGGCCGAGCTGGTTGCAATAAACCGCTCGATACGGGAGATAACGCGACGTGCCCGATTCGTAGACAGGATTGTGATTTATAACGACTCACAAAGCGCCCTGAGTGCTCTCGAGACATTAGAATCTGACGCCACGGTTTCGGCTTGCCTGGCGGATTTCGAGATTATCTTTTGCTGGGTTCCTGGCCATGTAGGAATTTCGGGGATTGAGCGCGCCGATAAGGATGCCAAAGAGTCCGCGAGGGCTGGGCGACCAGACAAGCGTTTCGCTCTTCCTCACACCGATTACATGGCAGGAATATGGGCTGCTTGGTAAAGATGTTGGGAACTTAAAGTTGTGTTCGATTGCGCCGCGATTGTTCCCATTGACCTCTCTCCCAATGCCGCGACGGCTTCAGGTTGCTTTCTGTCGTCTCCGAATTGGACACACTCGCAGGACGCACCGCCATTTGATGTGAAGACTACGTTGTCCCCAGACTGTTGGCACCTTCTTGTTGAATGTCCCAGTCTGGGTGATCTTCGCGCGCTTGTTACCTGTCCGGGACCGGGACGAGTGGGGTTGCTACCGCTTGTCCCTCGTACTCGGGACAGGTTCGTACACGCTGACTTGTGGACCTTACGCCCTTTTGGAGAAGGCTGGTCTTCTCCCCTTTATTTGACTGGGCGGGGGGTTGTAGGTCGCATGTTCCTGCGCTTCCTTCTTTCCGTTTTCTTGCTAGTATTATAGCCTTTGTCCTTTTTTATCGTTGTTATTTGTTATTTACATATTGTTATTTTTTTTTAATATAACCTAGCAGTAGGCTGTGTTGTGTACGGCGACTTATGCCCAAGCAGCTGGTCGCCCTTCCCCCCTCCTAAAGGCTGGGCGGCTCGGAAGTCTGTGGATCCTACAAAGGAGGGACATGCGCCTGAGAAGCTAAAGATTTCGTTTCGGAGGGGTTAAAGACTCATGTCGAGCCCAACCTTCCCCGATAAGTCCGCGAAGGCGTAGCGCCCAGAGTTCTGCCTCCGGAAAGCTTACGTGAGGTTCTTCTCTTTGAAGTAGGCTCCGGCATCTTCTCAGAGCCAGGTTTGAGGGCATATTCCTTAAATGGAATTGCGGCAGATTGCAGGCTAATTGGGAGGAGCTGCGGAGACTCGTCTCCTCCATCACCCGTTAGTTATTTTTCTGCAGGAGACCATGCTAGTCGTGTGCCAGTGCCTCCTGCCCGCCTCCCCCGAGCTACAATGGTTTAGCGACCTCACCACCTATAAGGGATTTCCTCCGCGTCGTGGCACGGTTGATCAAGCCCTTTCTATTCCTCAGGGATTTGAATAGTAGGACCGTACCCAGGGGTACGGTTTTTGCCGACCTGATCGACGAACTGGAGATAGATGGCCTAAATCTGGATGAGTTTACGCATCAATGTCCCAGAACCGCTTCATTTTTTTTCCTTGTGCTCTCCGGTTTCACAGCCTGATTTTCAGTGCGAGGTGGTCGATACATCCATGGTATTGATCATTTTCCCATTCAACTATCATTTTCTCGGCCGATGTCATCTTATAAACCACCCTGGTGCTGCTTGGAGCGTTTGCGGTTTTACGCATTTCAGTAAATGACAGTTCTCTGTCCCAGTCGAATAGTTTAGGTCGGTGGATGATGCCGTTGAGATCTTTCCCGGCAACCTCATCGCCATGGGTCTAACTACTATTTCTAGAATATCTGGTCGTTTTCCACGCCGTCACGCTTCCTTTGGAGGTCAGCCGAGTGTAAGACGGCCCTCATACAGAAACGATTTTCCTATAAATGCGCTATAAGTGCCACCCTCACACCTTCACTGTCGGTAAATTTTGTCCAGCTAAGGCTAGTTTCAGTATATTTCGATGCACGTCCGCCGCTTTCCCTGGCGGGCATACGTGTCCTCACTTAACGAGAAGACCCCTCTAGTAAAGGTGTCGAAGTGTCAAGGATTCATGACAAATTCTTGTAGAACCCCTCTTCCTTGACGGAGTCCTTCACAAGCGCTTTCTCCGCATTCTCTACCCGGGATACTTCTCCGCCAGCATTCAATGCACGTCGTGATGTCGCTGAAGGCCGCCAACTGGACTTTTTTATCTCCAGAGGCGGAGAACCCCTCAACAACAGGTTTACATTGAGCGAGTTGCGTTCCACTCACGCGTCCTGCGCGGACACCCCTCCTGTTCCGGACGATGTGCTGTATGCCATGCTATGGCACCTGGGTCAACAAGGCATGGCCTTTCTGTTAGAATTGTTCGTCGGGATGTGGACAGAGGGTATCCTACCCGGCTCCTGGCGAATCGCTACTGTGCTCGCTTTTCGCAAATCTTCGAGAGATCACTCTACCCCGGCCGCTTTCCACCCAATCTCTCTATCCTCCTGCGTGTGCAAATTGGTGGAGAAATTGGTAAATGTTAAATTAGCCTTTTGCCTGGACAGCGGGGGCTACCTGTCTTCTCTACAGGGTGGCTTCCGCAAGTTCAAATACACGTAGGATGCTCTAGTCCAACTGGAAAATGCTGTCTGTGGGCCCTTCCTTTTCAGACAGCATTACGCCATTGTGTTTTTCGATCTGGAGAAGCCCCATGATACAGTATGGCGATACGGTATCATGGGTACACCACACGATGGAGGTGCCGAGACGCAATCTAATAATTATTTCTGAATTTCTGCTAGTTCGTGATTCCACTTACCGGTGGTGAGAGCCTGATTTGGGCCTCCCGCAGGGAAGTGTCCTCAATGTGACACTTTTCCCTGAGCATCAACTGCATTACCTCGGTGCTGCCCAATTGCCAACTCTGGAGCGTCGACTCCAACACGCATTGAACTGTATTTATGCCGAAGCGCTGTTGTTTTTGTTATCCTTGGTCAAGACTAAGGTGGGCATTTCTGACGCCATCCACGACTCCAACCCGACCCGGACTTGTTCCTAAACGAGGTTCGCCTAGAAATGGTAGATTCGCATCGTTTTTTTGTCTTGTATTTGATTGACGCCTCGCGTCGGAGGCTCATATTCGCAGCCTTAAGATTTCTTGTACCAGCGCCATGAACATTCTTCATTCCGTGACGCTGATACGGCTAATGCTTTACTTTTCCACCCATCCTTTGTTCGTTTTAAGCTTGACTAGCGATGCGAGTTTTACGCTTCCGTAGCAGAGCCTATATTCAGAATGTGGACTTAATCCCCCACACAGGTCTCCGCCTGACTAACAATGCCTTCCGCATATCCCCATTGAGAACCTGCTTGTCGATGCCGTGGAGGTTCCACTCGCTCTGCTCTCTTCAAAGTGCATTGTGCCCTTGTACTCTCGAGCCCTCCGCCTCTCTCAATCGCCAACGGCTCTCACTGCATCCCCTGCTGATCTCGACGACGGTGCCTATGCCGCCGAGAAATGCCACTCATACCATAAGCCCTTTCGAATTAGTTGCGAAAGTGGCGAGAACCACACTTGTATTTAGTTAAGCACCCGATGAATGAATAGTTGTCACGAAGAGTCAAACAAGGTAAGGAGGAAGATGGATTGAATTACCTTTTTGAAGGAAAGCAGTTTGTGTTATTGTAGCATCAGAAGAGTAGGTACACAAGGAATACTTCGAAAACGAGGGAGGCTGAATGAAAAATACAGTTTTGTGACCTACTTTACTTTCCAACCCCCTTACCTCTCTTGCGCATGTCATATAAGCCTGCAGGGTGTTATTGAAGAAAGTGCCAAAGATTACCAAGAATTGACGGTAGGAAAGGCAGATGTAGGCCCTGTTACTAGAAAGGTGGATTGAAAGAACATGATTGAGTGATGTCGAAAGCTTTGTAATGGTTATGAGAGTAAATAAGGAATGATTGTTGGGGGGAATTGAAAGGTGGAAATTGAGGCATGATGAAGTGAAGCGAACTTAGTAGCGAGGGGTGTACAGTGGATGTAAATTTCATCACACTTCATGAAATTTACACAATAAATTTATATTTATGGAAAGTTAAAAGTTTTGTACACAAAAAGTCATGAAACAAAATTGATATTCAGTAAACTTAAAATTAATGAAAACAGGGGGTGAAAAAAGTTTTCGTACAGAAACATAAACCTAACAAAATTCATTTTTAAAAGCACATGAGAGATACTATTAGCTGTGACGGTGTAAAGAAGCCTCTAGAGGCCTTGTCGCCCGCAAAGTACTTCGTGACGTGCAATAATATGTACAGCAGTCGACGTTCCCGCAGTAAAGACGTTATCATGGCGAAGAACAAAGAACTCTCCAATGACCAGAAAAAGGCGATCCTGAAGCTTCACACTGATTGGCTGAGCTACAGGAAGCTATCCAAGCAGCTGAAAATACCTTTCAGGACCATTGGCTCTGTCATTCTGAAGTGGAAAAAGATGGGAACCATCAACAACCTTCAACGTTCGGATGCTCCTCTGAAGATTTACCCCAAAGCTTCTCGTCTAATACGCAGGAAGGTTAGAGCTCCCCCTATGACGACCCTAAGGAAATTCAAGTTGACCTACTGGCGGCCTGAATTTCGGTCACAAGGTGAACCTTCAGTAATGAACAGCCGGCATGATTTTAAGTCTCGCAAGCCAAGGCAGACACCTCTGCTGCTTAAGAGCCTGAGAGCACGTGAGCATTTGGAGAAACCTGCCAAGTTCTGAGATAATGTCCTGTGGTCAGACAAGACAAAAATAGAATTGTTTGGCTGTAACGATGGCCGGCCTGTCTGGAGGAAAGATGGTAGTGCCTATGACCCTAAGAACACCATCCCTACCGTGAAGTTTGGGGAAGCACCGTAGTGTAGGGGTATTTCTCATCTAAGTGCACCGGCAATATCGACATCATAGATGCAACCATGAATTCGGCAATCTACAGACATTTTAGAAGAACATCTGTTTGTTTCTGTAGAGAAGTTTGGACTTGGAGAGGGATGGTTCTTTCAACAAGATAATGATCCGAAGCATACTACAGAACTACTCGCGAATGGTTCCTTAAAAACAATGAAACGTTCTAGGGTGGCCTAGTCAGTCGCCAGATTTGAACCCGATAGAGAACTTGTGGCGAACATTGAAGAGCAAGATTCATTTGAAGAGTCCCCAAAACATCAGAGAATTGGAGGTAATTTGCAAAGAAGAATGGGCCGACATACCAAAGGAATGTTGCAGCTCACTAGTGAAGAACTACAGGAATCGATTGATGGTGGTGAAAGCCAACAAAGGTTACACAACTAAGTATTAATCGCCAAATATCGATTTGTATGAATACTTTTTTCACCCCTGTTTTCATTAATTTCAAGTTTACTAAATATTAATTCTGTTTCATGCCTTTTTGTGCAGAGAACTTTTAATTTTACATTAATATACATCTATTGTGTAACTTTCATGGTTTGATGGGTTGGAAGTCTATTAAAATTGAATTATGAAGGTGTACGAATACTTATTTTTTTTCCACTGTAAAGATTTGTGTAGGTAGCTTGCCTCAACTCACCTGTGAATGTTCCTAATTCTGGCCGTTTGTTTCATGAGTGGTCGTCGCAAGATGGAAGAGTGAGGCTTGATGGATATTCACCATAGCCGGCATGTCATTCTCTTTCTCCTCTCCTAGACACAATATTTTTCAGCTCGAAGAGTGTTAAATAAACTAAATTTGGTTGTGCATTAGTTGCCTTGTGAGTGGTTGTGTACGTCTGCAGAGGAATTGGACAGGATTCCAGATATGTGGGTTATGATAGTGGGGTTGAATAGGTATACAAGAAACTTTACAAATAATAATAAAGCAGATTTTTTATTCGTTAGTTTTCTCCAATTCCTTAGGACCCACTACTCAGATGGGATTTTAAAAGTTTTATGTGCCCGAGCACGATTCCGAGTCCTTTGCTCCAGAGTGAGGAGAAAGTAAAAGTGGACCTCAAATCCAAGATAAAAGGTTACATTGGATTGGCGATTAAATAAACAAGGTCTGCTGACCAAAGTCACGTGCTCTCACTTATTCTGATTTATGACCTTACGACCTTCAAAACTTTCATTAATTCTCGGACTAACCTTG
Organism: Ceratothoa steindachneri; assembly: GCA_963969495.1. Lineage (NCBI taxonomy): Eukaryota > Metazoa > Arthropoda > Malacostraca > Isopoda > Cymothoidae > Ceratothoa > Ceratothoa steindachneri. Next base: position 112,454,123 of record OZ018320.1, on the reverse strand, counting down.
GGACGACTTTGACAATTATATCATTCGGAAGATAATGTAAAACAATATCAGGGTTTCAAATTTCGTTATAATCAGTGGAATAGTTATGATGTTATTACCAAAACAAAATAATTCCAGGGCTAACCTTGGGAGGACCTTGGTAATTATATCATTTGAAATAGAATGTAAAACAACATAGGGGTTTCAAATTTCCTTAGAATCGGCCGAATAGTTACAATGTTAATACCTCCCCCCGCCCCGAAAAAAGCAAAACAGACGTGGCCGACCGACCGACATAGTGATATATAAAGTCGCACTCGACTAAACAATAATTTTTCTATTGCATTGGTTAAAGTTTTTGAAGTTTGGATATCTAATTAAGTTTCAGTATATCTCGTCTCCTTACCTTTCCCTTCAGCACCCAGGTGCCCATAAGTCAGTGTAGAGGAGAGAGTCGTAGCGTACAATTCTCCTCTCGGCTGCTGCAAGCCGAGAGGATAGCGAGATTATCTGCTAGGTTCCCAGATATGTAGAGATTGCGGGAAATGAGCGCACTAATTAGGGCTCCAAACATTCTTCAAGGACTGCGTAACTGGAACAGGAGACGACCGACGTAAATCTAAAGTCCCTTCCCATTGTTCCGCTTCTTTTCCCTTGGACCCATCCCCAAATGCCTCGACAGCGTCATGTCATTTTTTCGCCTTCGAATATGGCATACTCAACGAACGGAGCGCCATCAACTGGAGCCCTTTCCACCCCTGAACCTCATTCTTACCCGGTGGGCCGCCCAGATCCAACCAATACTACTGGGAAGTACTATTGCCTTGGTCAGTCAGACTTTCTAGCACATTCTTGTAGAATGTTCCAGCCTGGCTGATCTTCACTCGCGATACCTGTCCCGGAGTGGGACTAGTTCGTGCACAGGGACTTACCATGTATACGACTTTTTGGAGGATCATGGCCGCATGTCCCTGCGCCGGGGGTAGGCGGGCCTATCCCTCACGCTGGAGCGCGCTTCCTTCCTTTTCTTTTTTTATTGTTTTTTAGCTTTTGTCTCTTTTTATCTTTATTTGTTTTTTTAATTTAGCCTAGTAGTCGGCTCCATTGTGAGTACGGCTACTTTTGCCCTAGTAGGCAGTCGCTAGATGGCCTCTCCAATTTATTTTAAAAAGAGTGGTGGTAGGTAGTTTTTAGTGGCGTTGAAGAGCGCTAACCTAACAATGTCAGACGAGTAGGTGTTGATGTCATGGTGACTCGCCTGGCTCCCTAGGGGCTTGAGACTTCCTCTTATATTTGTTGATCATTGTATTTTGTTATTTTTGTTGTTGTTTTCATTTTTTTTAATTCGCATAGAAATATGCGTTTCCTTGTGGTATCGGCGACTATGGTGTCTGATGAGGCAGTAATTTTTGTGTGTAAAAAAAGCACAGTAGTAACCCGTGAGGGAGGAATGTTCGTGCCTCGAACACGCTGCCAACCACAAGCGGGGAGGAAGAAGGAGGTTCAGCCACACTTTTCAACCTTTCAGCAGAGGGAAAAAACTCCTAAAATTGAATTCACTTGAAGGCAGCGACCTAGCTTCCAATAACCAAATATAAAGTGATTTATATGATTTCCACCCCGAGCGTCACAATTAAGATTGATTTACATAAAGGGTTTTACCATGTCCCGTTGCATCCCGCCGCTAGTTTATTCTTTAAGATACGTAATACCGAAGGTTCCTGTCGTTTCAATCCCTTGCCCATGAGCTTTTGCTGCACCCCCTATTTAATGCAACAAATAATATGGGCCGTGGTTACTTATTGAACCAGGAAACACCGGATTTTCTCTTTCATTATTTGGAGATCCTCATAGTGGCACCGTTGTGCTGGAGGTGCACTGGTTGTTCAGGACTCGGTGGGTCCCATTTCTTTTGTTGCAGCGTCACTTTTACAAGTGTTCTTCCCTCATGAATTTTGGTTTTCGTTGCAGAATAATGGCGTCATCGTTGGAACTGTGGACAAGAAAATGAGTAATTTGAATCGTAGGGAATCTGACCTACCACGCTATCTCCTTGGGAAAAAGGTTAGCCCCATTCGCATTCCTTCAATATCCATAAATGTCCAACCCCCCCCGTTTATAATATAATATCCGAATCTTGCCGATTATAAGAAGGCCGAATAGGGAGAATGAGTCTTTCAAAGATTCAAAAGAAATGTGTATATACAAACGCTTACTTAAGAAAAAGAACAGAATGTCGTTACATTCTGTTCTTTTTTTGTGATCGTTTGTACATGTTTTTCTTAAGTAAGCGTTTGTACATACACATTTCTTTTGAATCTTTGAAAGACTCATTCTCCCTATTCAGCCTTCTTATAATCGGCAAGTTTCAGTTTATTATTTTGCCATTGTCCATCATTCATTTTCCTATCTTTCCAAGGTCTTCTCTTTGATTTTCTCTCCGTTGAAATCATTTAACTTATTGACTTTTTATCCCGTAATGGCACGGCGATTTGCCTTCCTAGCCGCCGTGCGGACGGACTCGGAGCCCCGTCCGGCGCCAGCTTAACCTCTTCTCCTTCTTTCTGACGATACCCTGTCTTCTTACCCTTCTTCCTCACTTTCCATACAACCACCTCTCGCATTTCACAGGGTAGACACAGACCAGCATCCTCTCACTCAACCATCCCGGATCGGTGCTGATTCGGGGAGGGGACAATTTCCCCTCACCCCTGACCTCCAGTCTTGGGGAGGAGGATTAACAACCTGCTTCACCCCCACCCACACATCACACCTACCTCACATTCCCTTTCTATCAATTTTACACCCAGCTCAAGTTGGAGCCACCATGCCCTAGGTCTGACTGTCCACCCGGCGGGAGGAGTGATCCTAAATGGCAGCAGCTGGTTCTGCCGGCCACGTATTCACGTATTCACCTCTCGCAGAGCGGGCTACTACGTGGGGTGATGAGCATATGAAATGTATAGGGTCACCATGCCCAAAGATGAGCTTTTAAACCCCCAAAATTCTCTTTCCTAATACCATTACCGGTTCCGCCTTGGGGCAGGAGACCCTCAATATTTCTGTTACCGGAAAAAAGGCTTACTCCTCAGAAAGGCCTACGAGTGTAGGGGACTCCCTGTTACCGCTTTCTCTGGAGGCGCCCTTGGGTGCCTCCCTCTTTCCAGCGGCAGGGCCTCCTTTTCTTTCACAAGGGACTACCAAGAACGCAGGCAGGTGGCCCAAAATTTACCGCTCCTGGTGGAAGCACGTCGATTGGGCCAACCCAATCAGGTGGGCAAGGGATAGCAGGGCCCGTCGGTCCGTGGCCCCTAACATCGTGCACTCGTGCCTTTAGAACCTACAGGGGGTCACCATACGTGCCACCCTCTCTTCCTCGACGGATGCCGGGCATTAGGTGAAAAAGTATCCTCGAAAGGGATCTGTGATGTATCGGGAGGGGGGGGGGGTCACATGGAGGCCTCCCCCTGAGGTGACCCAGCCCCAGATGGTAGGGTCTTTCATGGGGTCGAACCTGCGCATGCACCAAGCACTGAACCCCCAGTCCGCCCCCTGTGTAAGGTCCTCCTCAGACGCCTCGGGGCGCCCCCGAGTTTTACAAGGTGAGGAGGGATCTCCTCTCTCCGCTGGTGGCGCTGGGACAGCCAAGACAGCGGGTCCATTTCGCCTGGGGGCTCCTGCCGGGGGAGGGAAGAAGCGGGTTCATTCCCCACCCTCTTCTCCTAAAAAGAAAAGAAATAGAAAGGCTAAAAAGATTCGGTAGCTACGTGGACGGACGGGGCTGCTGCCTTTTTGGTATACGACCAAGCCAAGATCGGCACGTCCAGCCCTGGTGCTCACCCGGGTAAAGAGTCACAGACTAACACCAAAAGTGGGCAGAGTGGAGCCTCGATTAAGTCGGGGCCCTTCATTCAGAGGCAATGATTAGTGCCCTTCGGACACTTAATGGCATGCCGGTTAGTGTGACTGCGCTCTACCATGAACTTCGGAAAGCAGTGGTTTATGCGAGGGAACTCGTGGACTACTCCATGGATGGAGCGGTCATGGTCGAACCTGTGATGAGAAAACGGAGAGGCTTCGAGACTCACCCCTAAGCCAGTGCTACCGGCTGGTATCGCTACCACGTGAAGGCATTCGTGCCACTGCCGCGGAGGTGCTACTACTGCCACCGCTTCGGCCATACGAATCGCTTCTGTAGACGCGCAAAGTCGGTGTAAGTTGCTCGAAGGGCGCACACGATGAGTCCAAATCATGTGTGGCCAAGTGTGTCAATTGCGGAGAGCCGCACCCTGCTTCTTCGAAGCAATGTGGTGTGTAACTCCTTGAGAAGGATATTAAGCCCAGGATCGTCTTTTATTGCGCGAGGCTGAGGTCTTGGTCCTGGCGCGACTGCGCTGCCTGAGACATCCTATGCTTCAATGCTAAGAAAGACACCCTCTGCTCCTGGCCCCTCCAGGCCTACGAGCACGGTCGTTTCCGAGCCCATTAGGAAACCTCTGCGGGTACTACCCACCCCAGGCGCTTTCCTGCTAGAGCTGGCGTCATGAAGGGTTCACACCCAGCCCCGGCTAAATCCAGCATGACTGTTTCTCGTAATGCGAAACTGCCGCGCGCCTACACCGAGTCGTTAAGACTCTCAAGAGGCAACACCCCTGAAGTTGGTCTTGAGGCCATCTTCCGGGATTCCTAAAGCTGTCCCCCAAAAGGGGGACAGCGCTAAAGGACCTTCGGCTTTTATGCCCACACCCAGTGGTATGCTGGATGGCTCGGAGACGGTGGATCCTCCAAAAGAGGAACCTCTGCCTGCCTAAGGTTTCGAGGCGGAGGGAGGAAAAAACGAATGGCGAGCCCAACCTCCCCCGATAAGTTCTTGAAGGCGACCGCGCTTTCAGCGCATTGTCCGGCGAACAACGCCCAGAGTTCTGCCTCTAGGAAGGGTACATCCATTCCCGTGAGGGTCTTCTCTCCAAAGAGTGCCCTCACCCCCGAGCTAGGCCTGGATGGCATATTCCTTCAATGGAATTGCTGCGGACTACGGGCCGACTGGGAGGAGCTGCGGAGGCTCTTCCCCTCCTGTTCCCGTTAGCTGTTTTTTTGCAGGATAACATGCCCACCCTCCCGGGGTATAAGGGTTTTGCTACCCCACCACCACGGGATGGGGGCCGGGCGGGAGGATGCGCGATTTTCACCCGGCATGACGTCTCTGTTCTTCTATATGCTTTAGATACCTCCTTTCAGGCAGTGGCGCTGCAGCTGCACCTAGATAGGAGGTATATTATTATTTCCGCGTACATTCCACCGTCAGATGACTTCGACGGGGGGGACTTCCGTCGCGTCGTGGCAGGGTTGCCGAAGCACTTTCTCTTGTCGGATATCGGAACGGTAGACACCCCCCTTTGGAGAGACTACTCCATTAATCCCACGGGTCAATTCCTTGCCGTCCCCATCGACGAGCTGGAGATAGTTGTCCTAAATGAGGATGAGTTTACGCATCACTGCCCGAGAACTGCTTCATTTTCCTGCCTCTATCTGTCTTTGTGCTCTCCGAATGCACACCCTGATTTTGGGTGACGGGTAGTCAATGGCCCTTCATGGTAGGGATAACTTTCCCATTCAAATATTTTCTGGGCCGCTGCCGCCTTAAAGCCAGTCCCGGTGGTGCTTGGCGAGGGCGCGGTGGTCCGCATTTCAGGAAATGACTGATTTCTCTGTCTCAGTCGAGGAGTTTAGGTCGTTAGATGAGGCCGTCGAGTTATTCTCCGGCAACCTCACATCCGTGGGCCCAACTACTATTCCGAGAACGTCTGGCCGTTTTGCACGCCGACTGTTTCCGTTGTAGCCAGCCAAGTTGAGGCGTCCCTCAAACAGAAGCGTTATGTCTACATGCGCTATAAACGCCTCCCGAATGATTTCAATAGGTGAATTTCGTTGAACTAGGGCTAGACTCCGGTATGTTTCGAAGCACGCCCGCCGCTCTTCCTGGATGCCATTCGTGTCTTCACTTCACGGGAATAACCCTCTAGCTGAGGTGTAGAAGCGAAGCAAAAGGATTTGTGCCGAAGTCCTTCGCGACCGCTTTCTCCCCATTCTCTTGCAGGGATGCTGCCCTGCCAAACTTCAATGCACGTCGTGATGTCCCGGAAGGCCGCCGACTGGACTTTACCTCCAGAGGCGGAGAAACCTTCAACAACAGGTTTACATTGAGTGAGTTCCGTTCCGCTCTCACTTCGTGCACGGACACCTGCCCTGGTCCGGACGATATCCTGTACGCCATGCTTCGATACCTGGGTTAGTGAGGCATGGCCTTTCTATTAGATTTGTTCAACAGTATCTGGGTATAGGGTATCCTGCCAGACTCCTGGCGAATCGCTACTGTGTTCACTTTTCGCAAACCGGAGAGAGATACTCTACCCCGGCCGGTTTTCATCCAATCTCTCTAACCTCCTGCTTATGCAAATTGATGGAGAAATTGGTAAATATTAGATCAGCCTTTTTCTAGACACCGGATGCTACCTGGTTTCCGCAAATTCCACTCCACATGAGATGCTCTTCTCCAACTGGAAAATGCCGTCTGCGAGGACTTCCTTCGTAGAGAGCACTACGCCACGGTGTTTTTCGATCTGGAGAAGGCCTATGATACCGCATGTCGATACGGTATCATGGAGACTCTCCACACGATGGGGGCGAGGGGACGCCTCCAAATCCTTATATATGAATTTTTTGCGAGATTGTCGATTTCCTGTACGAGTGGAGGGAGCCCTGTCCGGTCCAATGGAGCAGGAAGAGTGTGTCCTCCATGGAAGTATCCTCAATGTCACACACTTTGCGCTGAGAATAAATGGCATCACCTTGATGCTGCCGAAAGATGTTCTCGCTACGCTCTATGTGGACCATCTCTTTATCTCTTTTGGCGTGGCACTGATTCCAACTCTGGAGCTTCAACTAAAGCAGGCATTGAACCGCACATGCTTCGGATTTCCTTGGCGAGGGCGCCGTGGTCCTCATTTCAGGAAATGCACTTCTGTCGCCATCCACGGCTCCACCCTGAACCGGACTTGTTTCTAAATGGTGTACGCCTGGAAGTTCTGGACTCGCACCGTTTCCCTGGTCTTGTATTTGACCGACTCCTCACCTGGGAAGCTCACATTCGCGGATATTCTTCGCCCCATGACGTTCATCGCCTGGGGCGCTGATAGGGTTACTGCCCTACTTTTTTATCGAAGCTCCACTACGGATGCGAGTTTTATGCATCCGCAGCCGAGCGTGTAATGCGGAACGGATCGAAACCACCACACCGGCCTTCGCCTGGCGACCGTTGCCTTCCGCACGTCCCCCATTGAGAGCCTATTTGTTGATCTGGGGATATGCACCTCGCTCTGCATCATGCACAGTGCATTATTCGCCTATACGCGCGAGGACAGCGCCTCTATCAGTGACCTATCAGCTCTCACTTCATGCGCAGCTGATCTCGACGGTGCCTTCCGCAGAGAGACGCAAGTCATACCCTAAGCCCTTTCGGCTAAGAAACTCAATCGAGAGCTCGATATAGCTCTCGGTCCGATGGCGCCGCTTATTCTGCCTAATACGCTACCCTGGATGGTACCACCTTTTACTATTTATCGCCACGCCTCTGCTCCCATAGCTTCTACCCCGCCAGAAGTATTCCGTTCGGCCTTTTTGGAGGACATGCTGGAACCGTGCCAGTGATGTCTCCAAAGTACCAAGATGGCGTCGGTTTCCACGCCGCATCTCCTCTCTTTGAACTCAGCGGTGCTCTGCCAGGTGCTGCGTCTGTCTTGACGACCGAGCTGGTTGCAATACACCGCTCGGTACGGGAGATAACGCGACGTGCCCAGTTCGGAGACCAGATTATGATTTATAGCGACTCAAAAAGCGCCCTGAGTGCTCTCGAGCCATTGGAATCTCCGCATACCCTGGTTCTCGATATCCGTGACGCCACGGTTTTGGCGAGCCGGTCGAATATCGAGATTATCTTCTGCTGGGTTCCTGGATATGTGGGAATTGCAAGGACTAGGCGGCCAGACCAGTGTTTCGCTCTTCCTTACACCGATTACATGGCAGGAATACGGGCAGCTGCTTGGCAAAGAAGATGGGAGACGGTCGGGGGAACTTAAAGTTGCTTCCCATTGCGCCGCGCCTGTTCCCATGTACCTTTTCCCCAATGCTGCGACGACTTAAGGTTCCTTTATGTCGTCTCCGAATTGGACGCACCGCACGGCCATTTGATGGAGCTGTCGCCTGCGCCTTATTACGACGACTGCGTTGTCCCCAAGACTGTTCGGCCATTCTTGTTGAATGTCCCAGTCTGGGCGATTTTCGCGCACGTTACCTATCCCGGTACCGGGATGAGCTGGGTCGCTACCGCTTGTTCCTTGTACTGTGGACTGCTTCGTGCACACAGACTTGTGGACTATACGACTTTTTGCCTCCACTTTATGTAGGTCGCATGTTCATGCGCCGGAGCGAGGCGGCCTAACCACGACGCCAAAGTGCGCTTTGTTCTTGTTGCCTTATCTTGCTTCTTTATGTTTTATTTGTTGATGCTGTTCCTCTTTTTTAACCTGTCTAAGCATTTGTTCCTTTTTTATACTTGTTATTTGTTTTTTAATCTAGCCTAATATTAGGATATATTGTGAGTACGGAGACTTTTGCCCTAGTAGGCAGTCGCCAGATGGTTTCTTAAAACTTTTCTTCGTTCCAGGAGGTTCACTACCTAGGATGTTGATAAGATGACCGCCTTGCTCTTCTATCGATCCTTTGGTTGTTTGAAACTTGACTACGGATGCGACTTTTATGCATCCGTACTCAAACATGTATTGCGGAAGTTGGACTTGATCTACCATACCGGTCTCCGCATGGCGACTGGTGCCTTCCGCCTGTCCCCATTGAGATCCTACTTGTCGATGCTGGTGAGATGCAACTCTCTCCAGCCAACCACATGCATTATTCGCCAATACTCCTAAGCTCGGCGCCTCCCTCAGTTGCCAACCGCTCTCACTGCATCAACAGCCGATCTCGACGGTGCCTATGCCGCCGAGAGACGCCAGTCATACCCTAAGCTCTTTAGGTTTAGGGCTAGGAAACACTTTCGAGAGCTAGGCGTCCGTAGGTTGACTATTTGTCACCACACCTCTGCTCCTAAAGCTTCCACGTCGCCGCGAGTATTGCGTTCTGCCTTTTTGTAGCACATTTCGTGTCATGCTGGATCCGTGCCGCTGTATACGGATGGCTCCGACCAGTATTTCGCTCTCCCTCACACCGACTACATGAATCAAGGCATCAATCCGTGCTGCTTGGGAAAGAAGATGGGTAAAAGACCCCTGAGAGCTTAAAGTTAGGTGCCATTTCTCCGTGTTTGTTCCCATGGATCTACCCCTTAATCCGCGACGGATTCAGGTCGCTTTTTGTAGTCTTAGAATTGGACACTCTCACGGAGCGCTCGGCTGCACTTTATTCCGACGACTGCATTGTCCCCCAGGCTGTTCGGCACATTCTCGTTGAATCTCGGTATCGGCACGAGCTTGTCCCTTTTATTCGGTACTGATTCGTGTACAAGACTTTTGGACTATCTGACTTTTTGTTGTAGTTCACATGTACCTGAGACGGTGGGGGAGGAGGCCCTCCTCCCCCCGCCGCCGGAGCGTACTTGCTCTTTTTTCTTTATCTTTTTTTTTAAATACCCTAGCACTAGGCTGAAATTTTAAATTACGGCGACTTATGCCCTCGAAGACTTTCGCAGGATAGGCGCTCTAAAAAAGAAAAATTGGTTGCCGGGAGGATACCGCTGGTTCCAAATTGATGGCGTTATTGTGGGGGATGTTGGAGCATGTGAAGGGTTATGCCGTGTGTGTGTGTGTGTGTTTATCGGTCGTATCATAGTCAACACAATGTGTATAGCGGGAAAAACAACAACAACCCCACCCCCATTTCCTGGGCATTCCAGAGGAGGAGCTTGCTTGTGGGCGGGTGGTTGAAGGCACTTGAATGGCCGATCCGGCCAGGCTCTTTAATTGCCAGTGGGAAGGAGCTGAAGTAGAGTTTCGCCATGGGCAACCTCGACGCGATTGCGATGGCTTCAAATGTATATCTCCCTTCCCACTTTTGCTCCTTGCTTATGGACACCAAATGGAAGTTGCCCGTGCACCATGTCCTCATGTTGTTATAGTGGTAATGAATAATGTTTACTCGACAGGGCTGGGAATGTCTTGAACCCTTCGTCCCGATCAAGGTGAGCGATTACACAGATCGAGAGTTCGAGAGCGCTGTCAACTATTACATAGATCGATTATGGCTGCAACATCCCAAAGGAAGAACGCGGGATGGTAAACAAGAGTTGTCATTCTTGTCTGCCAAAAATCCAGGAACTCTCATCGGGTTGGTCAATGGACTTTAATGTTCCTGTCATTTGTTTTACCCTTCATTTAACTATCATCGTTTTAAATTTCAAATGCTTTGAACGATTACCAGAAAATGTCATGGCCTGGAAGACTAGAATCCGCCTCGCCTAGATGGTCGATCGTTTCATATTTTTTCTGTATAATAAATTTGAAAATAAGATTACGAGTTTTATTCGTGTTTTAAGCCTTACCTATATTAATATCTGTTATAATATTGGAATCTATTTACCGGTAGGCAAAAGGTTGGAATAACGTGAGTATAATTTGATTTAAAGGTTAAATTGACATGCTGCCTAATCCAATGGATTTTGGCTGGCAGAGAAACTAAAAAATGTAACAATTTTCTAAAAATGAGGTTAAGACAGAAAATACGAACTAAGCCCGATGTAAAAGACCACAGTTAATTTGAATATACGAGGGGCGGTTAATAAGTTTTGCAATTCGGATATAAGGAAACGAGATATTAGGAAAATTGTTTTATTATTTTTCAATATAACTACCCTTGACTTAATGCACTTGCGCCACTTGTCCCTGAGGCTTCGAATTCCCGACTGCTGTTCAATCCACTCCTGGACGGCAAACTGGACATCTTCATCGTCCTCAAACTGGCGTCCACGCAGTGCAGCCTTGAGCTGGCGGAATAAGAAGTAGTCTTAGGGGCCAGATCTAGACTGTAGGGGAGATGGTTGAGCTCCTCGAATCCGCACTCGCGCAGGACAGGTTGTGCAACTCTGGCCTTGTGGACTTTGACGACGTTGAAGTCGGTCATGGGACGTGAGGTTTCTAGCGACCCAACGGGCAGAGACCTTGGTCATGGCCAAATTGTCGTGGATGATGTTGATAACATTTCCATGTGATATTCCAAGTTCTCGCTCGATTTCTTCGACCTTCACCCGTCGATTTTCGAGGATAATCCTCTCCACATGGGCCACATTGTCCTCGTTGGTCACGTCTGACTGGCATCCTGGACGGGGGTCATCAAGGGACTCACGACCATGGCGGAACTCCCTATTCCAGCGAGCAATGGTTCCATAGGAAGGGGCGGTGTCGGTGTACACTGCAACCATGCGTTCATGGATCTCTTTTGCATTCTTGCCTTCCTTGGTCAAAAATTTGATCATTGTCCAGTGCTCAACCTTCTCCATTGTTGAAAAATTTGTGACTGACGATCTGCGATCAGTTACTCCTTCTTAAATAGACGAGGCAGGAGCGTGCGGCTGCAGGTTCTGACTTGTCATAACATGTCCTAACACCTCCACAAACAACCATCCCCCTTCCTCTGTTTTGCCCCTACCGATTCGCAAAACTTATTGACCGCCCCTCGTATGTACTTCTAGATACTCGGGTTTGGGGAAATAAACAAATGACACTCCTACCATACAAACTAAAATCCGAACTCAGTCTAAAAAAATTATAAAGGGTAAGCTAACTAGACCGTGATAAATTTTAAAACTGCAGAAACATAGAAAGAACCTTTCGTTAAAACAAACCAGACTTTTGTGGGGTTAATACACGGCACGTAGGTTCACGAGGATGGGACAATCAAGAAATCACTCCACAGTAAAGATATAACCGTTCCACATGACGATCTTCACCCGATACTCTGGGACCTTGGTTTACTCGGAGATGTACGACTCAAAGGCGGCATAGAGCCTATCGAATGAACGGGATTTCTGATATTTATATAGCCACGGGTGAAGCTCATACAGCCACCCCATCTCCTAAGGATTAGGAAGAAATCTATTTACGGCAAAGCTACAAATGGGTTTGGAACTCCTAGGGAAAATGCACTCGCCACCGTCTGCAATTTCATCCCCCCGTACCCGCGCATGGGTAGGAGCCAAACAAAGTGACTTCTTAACGCATACTGCGTCAACCACACTAATTTATTGCACCAAAAAATGAGGACAGCGAAAAGAACCAAAGGATTCTGTAGAGGTATAGGAGTTGAGCAAAAACTGTTGTGAACCAGCAAGCGTATATATGTATCGAGGCCTCCCTCTTGGTGAGGAGAGCTAAGGTAATAACATCAAAAGACATCTGGGTTTAGCTTTGCCCCTCCGATGTTCTCCGGTAACATCGGAGAACGGCCAAAATGGTAAATTTTAGGAGGCAGATTCCTGACCTCAGCTCAAAAGGCAGGCCCTTCGAGGGTGCACTTATATACAATCCTTTCATAAGTGCAAACTGCTGATTTCGTATTACGTGCTCCCCTAAGTTCAAAATGCCGAATAGACACACAACATACACAATAAGGGAAACTCCAGTGACGTCCCATCTGTGAGTTCCCCACACCCCCATTTACCCCGTGGGGTTAATTGAGGTATAAAACAGGTTGACACGAGGAAAGGAGGCTTTTGTTCGTTCCCCCCGAAGAGACAAGAAAGTCACCAGTTGACAGAAGATTTTTCGAATTCGACAAGAAAACTAAAAAATCACCGGTACAAAGTTATTGCAAGTTGAAGAGAACTTGCAGTCCTTGTGCAATACAAAATTGTACCAAAGAAGATCGGCCCCGTTCGAGCCCCAAGATTATTGAGTATCAATCTACACAGCTTCAGGACTCCCAAATCTTATTCTATCTGAGTTTGACAACTCCAAACTAGATAGATTTCACATCCAAAATAGAAACTCTATAAGCGAGACCCAAATCGCTAGAAAAGAATATAAACATATTCCAGCCTCTTCTGAAGGAATTTGAAAACGGCCAGCATGCCCGCTGCCGCAGTGGTTAGAACATGCCTTCTTAATTTTCCAGCGACGATGGTCTAGATGAGGACTGAATTTGTAGATCCTCCTTTTTCTTTGGCCACTTACACCACGGCTTACACTACTTTGCAGTGTCGCCGTAATAGATATGTTCGCGACCCACTATTGGCCTCTAGGCCTTCCTAAAAGGACGCAAGTTCACTGGGGTGAGGTTTAATTTTCCGCCATGACTTTGATTACCACTCCGCACCGCACTCGCAAATTGCTTCTCGCGCATTACCGCCGGACCGCACGCATTTTTCGCACTATTCACATTAACGCCTTGTTCTTTGTTAAAAATTATTAATTCGTTCCCTAGTTTACCGATTTGGGTTGACGAGAGGTCTTTTTAAGTGGCAATTATCGGTGCAATGGTGGGAGGCAATGATTGAATAAATTTATGCCTCACAAGGTCCTCATATACTCCAAGCTGCAAGGCTGTGGGTAGTAGTTGGCCGAAGGATATGAGGTTGCCGGAGAATAAATAATTGGCCTCATCCACAGACCTAAACTCCTCGATTGAGACAGAGAAATAAGTCAATTCTTGAAATGCACAACACACCGCGCCCGCGTCAAGGACCACCGGGGCCAGCTCTCAGGTGGCAGCGGCCCAGAAAATTATATTTGAATGGGAAATTCATCACTACCCTGGCGGTTATCGACTACACCCCCACCTTAGCCTTACAAAATGAGAGAAGATCCGTAGCCAAAACAGACAGGATCTACTTCATAGCGATATACACCACACTTCGAAAAGGTGGGGTTCGGCTCTCCGCAATTGACACAGTTGGCCACACACATTTTGGACTTATACTGTGCGATCTTGGAGCAACTTAGACTTCAGGTAACCCCAACTTTGCGCGTATACAGGATCGATTCTTATTGCCAAAGCGGTGGCAGTATTAGCACCTCTGGGGCAGTAGCACGAATGCCTTCACGCGGTACAGATACCAACCGACACACACCGAATTAGGGAGCTTGTCACAGATGAACGTGACGAAGAGTGTAGAGATGGATCTCGAGGCCCCTCCCTGTTTTCTTATCACACGTTCGACCTTACCGCTCCATGGTCGGCCAGCTCTAAGATATCATCTACGGAGTAGTTCACGAATTTCCTCGCATAAACGACTCCTTTCACAAAGTTAATGGTAGAGTGCGGCGTCACACTCACCGGAGTGCCATTAAGTGTCCGAAGCACACTAATCATGTCTACTTCGTAGCGATCGGACGCATTCGCCAGATGGCTCTAGTCCGAGAAACAGGTCACCTTCGGCTCTCTACCAATCAGGCTAGCTAGTGCTCTCCTAGGATCAATAATGTTTCACTTGGCAAACATGATGCCTTTAGTGGAGCAAATAAACTCATCCACATTTAGGACACCCATCTCGAGCTTTTCAATCAGGTCGGCAAGGATCTGACCCTGAGATTGATCGAGTAGTCTCCCCAGATGGGGTGTCTACTGTTTTAATCCTGAGCAAGAGAAATGGCCTCGGCAATCGTGTCACGAAACGGCGGAAGTTTCCCGAGTCGAAGTCGACTGACGGTGTAATGTACGAAGAAATAACAGTATACCTCCTATCCAGGTGGAGCTGCACATCTACATATTATCTGAAAGGAGGCATTCAAAGCAAAGAGAAGAACGGAGACATCATGTTGGAGTAAATGTCGCATCCTCCTGCCCGGCCCCTTTCCCGTGGTGGTGGGGTCGCAAACCCTTTATATCTCGGAAAGGAGGGTAAGGATACGCGCCAAGAATGGTCGCCTGCAATAAGATGCCTAAGGGAAAACGGGAAGAGACTAACCTCCGAAACTCCTCCCAGTTGATTCGAAGTCCGCGGCAAGTCCATTGAAGGAATATGCCTTCCAGGCCAAGTTTGGAGGAGATGCGTGGGCCCTCTTCGAAGAAAAGACCATCATGGGAATAGGCCTATGCTTCCAAAAGGCAGAACTCCAGGCGCAGTTTACCAGATAATGCCCTGGAGGCGATGTCGTTTTTGAGGACTTATCAGAGGAAGTTGGGATCGCCATGCGAGTGTTTTCCTCACCCTGCCTTTAAACCTTAAGCAGATTCGGAGGTGGGATTCCGTCCTATGGAGGATCAAAAATGTAGAAAACTAGCTAACTTAATTCCTGAACACAAAAGGTGCAATGCCTATAGCGTGATTTTGAAAAACGATTGAAATCAGACAACTGTATTGAAAATCTTTTGGAAACTTCCATTGAAGCTGAAGTAACAAGATGGCACAATCTTTTGGGGCAGATCAGAGACATTGTTCTTTATCTGGGGAGAGAGAAATAGCATTTAAATGATCTTCGCAAACAATTGGAAATGAAAAAAATGGAAACTTTTGAGGCTTGGTAGAACTGGTCTTGGTAGGATCCTGTTTTGGAAAAAAAAATGCCCCAAAGGTGAAGGAATTGCAGCAGAAAGGAGGAGGGAGACTACAGATACACTATCTATCAGCAGAGATTCAACACGAATTCGTTTCTCTTTGCTCAGAACTTGCACAACAAATTCTTTTTGAAAGAAGCTTTTCGAAATATTTTTCAATTATGGTGGATGTAACACCAGACTCCTCTCATGTTGAGCAAATAGCCTTTATACTACGATTTTCCTTGAAAGACTATTTTGCATATGTTATTGAGGAGCGAGTTTTGAAGTTTGTTGATTACAGTAAAGCAATGCCTCTGGGCATTCTTATAATAAAAACCACCTGGGAAACTTAAATATATATATCATCATTTATTATGTATAAAATTCATTCAATTATTTTACTTTAACTTTGTTAATTTAATCATTCAATTATTTTACTTTAACTTTGTTAATTTAATCTTTCAATTAATTTACTTCAACTTTTGTAAATTAAATCATTTTATGTTAAACTTAATAATTAATTAATTCATTTATTTTACTTGTCAATTCAATTAACGTATACTGTTCCAAACAATATCTCTTAAATATCACACACAAACAATCAAACACACGTTCCCAGTTCGATCAAAATAGCACGCTATCCGCCCACTCGACTCACAGCTTTCTTCGTATGAAGGTCGGTAATCATACCTTCTACAATTATTAATTTACCTCCAAACAAATCATACTTAGTCAATTCCATTTTCTCTCACAATTCTTTGCAAACGACCATACGAGAGTAGGTCCTAATTATATTTACTTCTCATTGCAGCCCCAATCCAGTCCATCATAGATACTCTATATTATATACTAAATTATTAATAACTCTATTATTCACACTATTAATTACTATATTATTTACTATATTATTCACTACATTTCTACATTATATTATATATTATTCACCTTATTGCTTCACCATATTATTCCACCATATTAATTTCACATACTTCAATTCTCTTCGCATCTTGTTACTGTAAATCATATGTAAAATATCTTACATTGTATACCTAACCTACTTATCTCATTGTACATTCGTTGATTTTATGAATATATTTAATATTTGTGTAATTGTCTTTCTTAAAGCCCAAGTCATTATTCCAAAAATTTATTTCACTGTCGCCTTATGCCTTAAACTAACGGCAGACAACTTCGATCAAACAAATTTATGGTTATGGTTTTCGAAGCGCTATTTAGGCTGATTTATTAACATAGAATAAAACACATAGATAACCATGCACACTACCAATGAACTGTAACCCCCAGAAAAACTATGGTAACGAGTTGAACAAATATATGCAGTAGGACAAGTAAGAGGGGCTGCCTAGTTTATTCTTTAGTAGAGCTCTTGTCACTTTCTCTTCTTCTATAAGATTTCGGCTTAGCGTCTGCCTTGAAATAATTTAGACCTGCGGTAGTGGAATGTGTGATTATTGTGAGTGAAATTGATTTTCATAGTGAAACTAGAATATATGGTATGCATATAAAATTTTATATATAAAATGTAGATATATGAATATTCTATAGCTCTATAGGACTGGTACATTAATTCAGAAATATATTATTAGTCCTTTCAGAATTACATATTAAAATATTGACTTTCAGTATTGTTAGGAATATATACATTATCAAGCTTTATTTCTTACATTGTTGACGGGCGGGCATGCTAGTTTTGACATAATGATATACAGGTATTGCTACTATAATGAAATTCATCGTTATAGGAATTCATCTAATAACTACATATAGTCGATCAATAGTTGTACTAATTATTAGTGAAAAATCTTTATTTAATAATATCTTCAAGTAAATGATGGCGCGCTTTAAAAATATATGTATGTGGAGTCTCATGGAATTATTGCAATATATTAACCTCTGTTGTTTGTATATATCTTCCTTTATTTAACTTCGTTATATAACCTACGTAGTGACCAATGATCCGGCAGCTTTAGTATTCGGTCGTCATAAGAGCTTTACCTGTACTATTAATACTATAACTGTAAACAACATTTGTAACCCAGAACTCACCTTTAATTAATCTCACAAAAGCTGGTTTCTCCATGGTTGATATGGGCTGCACACTTTGTATGATAAAATCTTCAATCAGCTAATCAACAATAAATAGATTGTTTGACCTTCTTAGTATTCAAGGCAAAAATATCCTGTAATGTCTTTGCTTTAAAACCACTGCATGAAAGACCATTGTCTAATATTGAACATTTTATTTTTGAATCTTTTCTTTGAACTGTCACGTAGTTATCCCCTTTTTGCACCAAAGCAGGATGCTATCTCTGTTAATAAAGGTACATGATCATATAATTGAAGTACATTTGTTTCACGTTGCCATAATTCACGTTAAATTCAATCAGCATATACTATAAATAAAGGTGTTGCAAAAGGAAGCAGGTAGGTTGTCCGAACCGGGCACGTCGTGTAATCTCTCGTACCGAGCAGTGTATTGCAATCAGTTCGACAGTGAAGAAAGACGCAGCGCCTGACAGAGCCCCGATGACTTCAAACAGAGGCTATACGCCGAAGAAACCACCCCCTCTTGGGTCTTGGAGCTATCCGTGTAAACTGGGACGGTTCCAGCGTGACACGGTGTTCTCCAAAAAGGTCGAACGCAATACTCCCGGCGCTGCAGAAGCATTGGGAGCAAAGGGGTGAAGACAAATGGCCAAAGGTAAAACCATTCAGGGTGGCGTCCTGGGCAGAACCAGGAGCACCACCGAGCCGAAAGCTATACCTAGTTCTTGAAGGAGTTTTCTGGCCTTAAACCCGAGGGGGTTAGGGTATGAATTGCGTCTCTCAACGGCATAGGTACCGTCGAGATCAGCTGCGAATGCAGTGAAAGCTGTTGGCAACTGCGGGAGACGGCGAGCTCACGCGTACTGGTGAATAATGCACTGTGTACGGCAAAGAAGGAGTAGTATCTTCCATCCATCGACAAGTATGCTCTCAATGGGAGAAGTGCGGAAGGCACCAGTCGCCAGGCGAAGGCCGATGTGGTGTATCGAGTCCACCTTCCGCAATACACGCTTGGCTGTGGATGCATAAAAGTCGCAACGGAGGTCGAGCTGCGAATGAACTAAGGATCGATAAAAAGTAAGGCACTAGCCTTATTAGCTTCCAGGGCGTGGAACGTCACGGAGCGAAGAATATCCATGGTGCGGGTACAAGAGAAACTAAGGCTGCGAATATGAGCCTCCCAGGTGAAGCGTCGGTCAAATACAAGAATAAGAAAAAGATGAGAGTCCACCACTTCTAAGCACACCCCATTTTGACACAAGTCTGGGTCAGGATGGAGACGTGAATGTTGGCAGAAGTGCACCATCTTAGTCTTGGCTAAGGAAAACCGAAGCCTGTTGGAGTAGACGCTCCAGAGTTGGCATCTGGGCCACGCCAAAAGAGATCGAAAGGTCGTCCACGTAGAGCATAGAAAGAAGATCTTCCGGCAGCACCAAGTTGATGCCGTTGATGCTCAGTGCAAAGAGTGTGACACTGAGGACACTTCCCTGCGCGACACCCTCTTCCTGCGTCATTGGACCGGGGAGCCCCCCCCCCCTCCCCTTCCTCCGTACGCGGAATCGACGATCTCGCAAAAATTCAGATATAAAGATTGGGAGGTGCCCTCTCGAGATCATTGTGTGGAGAGTCTCCGTGATACCGTAACGTATTGCGGTATCATAGGACTTCTCCAGATCAAAAAACACCGTGCATTTTCCAGTCGGAGCAGAGCATCCGACGTGGAGTGGAACTTGCGGAAGCCGCACTGTGCAGAAGACAGATGTCCTCTGCTGTCCAGATAAAAAGCTAATCTAACATTTATCAATTTATATATCAAGTTGCATACGCAGGAATTTAGGGAGATTGGGAGGAAACCGGTCAGGGTAGAGTGATCTCTCTCCGGTTGGCGAAAAGCGCGCAAGGTAGCGATTATCAGGAATCTGGGACGATGCCCTTTACCTAGATCTGGTTGAACAAATCTAACAGGATGGCCATGCCTCGCTCACCCAGGTATCGAAGCATGGCGTATGGGACATCGTCTGGACTAGGGCGGTGTCCGCGCCAGAAACGAGAGCAGAACGCAACTAACTCAAATTAAATCTGTCGTTGGAGTTTTACGCCTCTGGAAGTAAAGTCCAGTCGGCGGCTTTCCGCGATATCACGATGCGATATAATGCTGGCAGAGCAGCATCATGGCCTAATAATACAGAGAAAGCGATCGCGAAATCCGAGATTGCGGTCCCATTCTTCTGGAGAACTAGAGGGGGGGGTCCTGTGAGAACTTGCTCCGAATCCTTTTAACTCGCTTACAAACCTCTGCTAGAGCGGTCTTCCATCTAAGTGAAGACACGTATGCCCTCAAAGCTTTAATAGCGGTAGGGGTGCTTCGAAATATACCGGAACCTAGCCCGACGAAATTCAGTGCTAGTGAAATCGTTCGGGCCGCGCTTATAGCGCATGTAAGCATAACGCTTCTGTTTGAGGAGTAACAAGGAGTAACAAGGAAAGAGGACCGTCTCATACTCCGCAGACCATCACGGGAGTGGTTGGCGGGCAAAAAGGCCAGAGGTTCTATGAATAGTATTTAGGGCCAACGGCGATGAGGTTGCTGGAGAACTCAACGACCTCATCAACCGACCTAAACTTCTCATCTGAGATAGAGAAAGCGTCATTTCCTGAAATGCGGACAACCGCGCTCTCGCGAAGCACCACGAGGACGGGCTCTCGGACGGCAATGGCCCAGAAAATGATTATTTGAATGAGAAAGTGATCACTACCATGGAGGTCATCGGCCACCCCCCACCCAAAATCAGGCTGTACATCCGGAGAGCACAAAGACAGATCAAGCCCGGAAAATGAAGCGGTTCTCGGGCAATGATGCGTAAGCTGAACCACATTTAGGATACCTAACTCCAGCTGGTCGATTAGGTCGGCAAGGACTTGACCCTGGCTAGTTTCCACAGAGGGAGTATCAACCGTTCAGATCTCAGAGCAAGAGAAAAGGCCTCGTCAGCCTTGCCACGACGCGGTGGAAGTTCTCACCGTCCAATTCGGCTGACGGTGGAATGTACGCGGAAATAACAGTATACCTCCTATCCAGGTGCAGCTGCACAGTTACTGCCTGAAAGGAGGTATCTAAAGCAGAGAAGAACGGATACATCATGCTGGGTGTAACTCGCGCATACTCCTGCCCGGCCCCCATCCTGTGGTGCTAGGGTCGCGAAACTCTTATACCCCGAGATGATAGGAAGGGGGCACGCGTCCATCATGGTCTCCTGAAAAGATAGCTAACGGGAAACGTGACAAGCCTCCGCAACTCCTATTTGGCCCGGAGTCCGCGACAATTCTATTGAAGGAATATGCCCACCAGGCCTATCTCGGGGGGGGATGCGGGGGCCCTCTTCGAAGAGAAGACCTTCGCAGGAATGGCCGTACGCTGCCTGGAGGCGGAGCTGCGGGCGCTGTTGGCCGGACATTGCGCAGTCACCTTTGAGGACTTATTGGGGAAGGTTGGGCTCGTCATGCGAGTCTTTTCCTTCCTCCACCTTGAAACTTTGGGTGAATGTGGTGGCTTTGGAGGCGGTGGCCCCTCGTTTGGGAAACCCACTGTATCCGAGTCACACAGACCACCACTAGGTGTAAGCGAAGGAGCCGAAGCTCCTTTAGGGGGCAGCATTAGTAACCCCGGAATATGACCTCAAGACCAACTCCAGGGGTGTTGCCTCCTGTGAGTCTAGCGACTCGGTGGAGGCGCGCGGCTGTTTCGCCTAACGGGAAATGGTGACGCTGGGGCAAGGGAGGGAAGCCCTGGTTTAGATGGGGTTGGGTGTGAACCCATTGTGCCGCCAACTTTACCAGGGGAGCGCACGTGGTGGGTAGATACTGCATTTTTTTTTAATTTTATAGAGCCCATCTGGCAACTACCAACTTGGGCATAAGTCGCCGAAAAACACGACAGCCTAGAACTAGGCTACTTAAAAAAAATACATGAAAACAACGATATAAATTGGAAAACTTAACAATCAGGAAGCAGTCTCCAGCAGCGGGGGGAGGTCCCCCTCACCTCGATGCAGGAGAGTGCAACCTACAAAACAACAATATCAAACGAAAAACAAAAGGAACCTTAAATAAAGGGGAGAAGCCCGGCCTCCCACCAAAAGTCAACAAGTCAATGTGGACGAACTCGTCCCGAACACAAGGGACAGGCGGTAGCGACCCTGCCCATCCCGGTACCGGGACAAGTATCGTGCGCGAAGATCACACAGACTGGGACATTCGACAAGAATGTGCCGAACAGTCTGGGGGACGACGCAGTCGTTGCAATAGGGCGCAGGCGAGCGCTCCATCAAATAGCGATGCGTCACACGAGTGTGCCCGATTCGGAGACGACGGAAAGCAACCTGTAGCCGCCGTGGCATTGGGGGATAGGTCCATGGGAACAGTCGCGGCGCAATGGCACGCAACTTTAAGTTCCCTTCGACCGTCTCCCATCTTCTTTGCCAAGCAGTCCGAAGAGCTGCCCCTATTCCTGCTATGTAGTCGGTGTGAGGAAGAGCGAAACGCTGGTCCAGTCGCAGAGTCCTCGTGGACCCTTTGGCGCCCTCATTCCCCGCAATTCCTACATGTCCAGGAACCCAGCAGAAGATAATCTCGACATCTGCCCGGCTCGCCAAAACCGTGGCGTCACGGATATCGCGAACCAGGGGATGCGGAGATTCCAATGCCCCGCGAGCACTCAGTGCGCTTTGTGAGTCGCTAAAGATCACAATCCGGTCTCCGAACCGGGCACGTCGCGTAATCTCCCGTACCGAGTGGTTTATTGCCACCAGCTCGGCCGTGAAGACAGACGCAGCGCCTGGTAGAGCCCCGCTGACTTCAAACAGAGGGGATACGGCGTGGAAACCGACCCCCTCTTGGGACTTGGAACCATCCGTATACACTGGCACGGTTCCAGCGTGACACGATGTGTGCTCCAAAAAGGTCGAACGCAATACTCCCGGCGCCGTACAAGCTTTGGGAGCAGAGGCGTGGCGACAAATAGCCAAATGTTGTACCCTCAAGGGTGGCGTCCTGGGCAGAACCAGGGGCGCCACCGGCCCGAGAGCTATATCTACCTCTCGAAGGAGTTTCCTGGCCCTAAACCCAAAGGGCTTAGGGTATGACTGGCGTCTCTCAGCGGCATAGGCACCATCGAGATCAGCTGCGGATGCAGTGAGAGCTGTTGGCGACTGAGGAAGGCGCCGGGCTCGCGCGTACAGGCGAGTGATGAACTGCACGCGGCGTAGAGCGAGGGGCATCTCCCCTGCTTCGACCAACAGGCTCTCAATGCGGGAAGTGCGGAAGGCACCGGTCGCAAGGCGAAGGCCGGTGTGGGGGATCGAATCCACCTTCCGCAATAAACTCTCGGCTGCCGATGCATAAAACTCACATCCGTAGTCGAGCTTCGAGCGAACAAAGGATCGATAAAAAAGTAAGGCAGTAGCCCTATCAGCACCCCAAGCGCTGAACGTCACGGAACGGATAATGTCCATGGTGCGGGTACAAGAGACCCTAAGGCTGTGAATATGAGCCTCCCAGGTGAGGCGTCGGTCGAATACAAGACCAAGGAAACGGTGCGACTCAACCACATCCAGGCGCACCCCATTAAGAAACAAATCTGGGTCGGGGTAAAGCCGAGGATGGCGGCAGAGGTAGATACTGCAGAAACTACCGTGCTCATAGGCCTGGAGAGGCCAGGAGCAGAGGGTGACTTTCTTAATATTGAGGCATATGATGTACCAGGCAGCGCTGGGCGCGTCAGGACCAAGTCCTGGTCCTGGAAGAAGCGGGGTGCGGCTCTCCGCAATTGACACACTTGGCCACACACGTTTTGGACTTACATGTGCGGTTTTGGAGCAACTTACTTAACCCCGACTTCGCATGTCTACACGAGCGATTAACATGCCTGAAACGGTGACAGTAGTAGCACCCCTGCGTCATTGATACGAATGCCTTCACTCGGTAGCGATACCAACCGAGCCACACAGAGACCATGTCCATCTCAAGGGAAGGCCTCCATGTAGCCTTAGCAGTCCTCTTAGAAAGTAAAAGGGGGATGGCTGCTGGAGAAAGAGAGTCGCCCAAGGGCGGCTCCAGAGAAGGGGGTGAGGGGGAGTCCCATCCACCCGTAGGCAAAGGAGGAGTAAGCCTCCTCACCGGTTGAAGTGTTTTGGAGGATTCCCTGCGAAAGCACAGGAGGGATGGGGGGGGGGGGTCAACATGGGGCTAGGAGTTCCATCTACCGCCATTTAGGACCACACTGTTCCGCCCAGTGGCCAGGCAGTCCATGAGGCATAGCGGCTCCATCCTGGGCTGGGCGTAAAATCGATAAAGATTAAAAGGAGAGAGAAAGGGATATGTGAGGAAGGCGTGGGTGGAGATGAAGCAGTTTGTTAAAAAGCCCATCACCGCAAACCGGAGCTCAGGGGTGAGGGGGAATTGTCCCCTCCCCCCCCCTCAGCCCCGATCTGGGATAGTTGAGTGAGAGGAAGCTGGTCGGCATCTACCGTTTAATTAAAGGCCGACCAGAGAAAGTTGTGGGAGTGGTTGTAGGGAGAGTGAGGAAGTAGGGTAAAAACGCAGGCTGTCAGAAAGAGGCTAAGCTGGGACCGGACAAGGCGCAGAGTCCCATCAGCACGGTGGCCAGGATGGAAAATCGCCGCGCCCATTACGGGGGATGCAACACCAGACTCCTCTCATGTTGAGCAAACCGCCTTTATACTGTGATATGTTGCGAAAAACGCTTTTGCATGTTTCAAAAGCATGGGGTGGGTAATGAGGTGAATCTGAATGTGAAGAGACGTCACAGGAATTGAATGTAAGCTTACACGAAAAATCCAATTTGATGGTCCTAAAATTTTTGCTGCCATGAAAGCTCGAAAAGCATTATTCAGCGATTATTTTTTAATATATTTTATTGTCCATTTTACAGGATGGCCCAAAAGTCACGCTATATTAAAAAAAATGTTACTGATATTTTTCTTTTTGCATTGCTTATGATTTTTTTCTGAAAAAAGAAAAAATAGTCCAAATGTAAAATAAAGTATATGTGACTTGTTTTTTTTGACACCTGGGTAGGGGGCCCAAATTTTGTCTTACCCAAAGTACTATTTATCCTTTTAGCGGCCCTGGGTGGGTAGAACCTGTAGAAGGGTTCTACCCACAGAAAGCTCACGTCCCAGAAACGGGTCAGCTTCGGCTCTCTAACCTTTGCCAACATGCTGCCTTCAGAAGAGCGAAGAACCAAAAAGCGTTTGGATCCAATGGTCTCGAAAACGCTATGTAGTCTCTCAATGAGAGGCCCCGACGTAATCTAAGCTCAGTTCGGTTCACGCACTACAGACTTTGGTCTGGGACCCCCCACCCCAGGAGCCATCGAGGCCAGACGTACCGATCTTGACCTGGTCGCTTACCGAAACAGCAGCGGATCCGTCCGGTGCTTGTCACCGAGCCCGGGTTCGAACCCAGGGAAGATCCTGCCGTCCGGGAGCATTCCATCTGAGGGAGGTCTCCATGTGGCCATAAACCGACAACATCACGGACCCTATTCGATGTTCCATCTGTCTTGTCTAAGGCTGGCAAACCGGTATCCATCGAGGAAGAGAGGGAGCATGTACGCTTGCCCCCTGTAGTGAAGATAAACGAATGCAGGACGTTAGGGAATACGGCCATGTCATCCCTTGCCCCCCTAAGGAGGCTGGCCCTATCGAGCCGCTCGCAGTCAATTTTGGGCCGCCTGCTTAATCTCTTGGATGTGCCTTATGAAATTAAAGGTCTCCTAAGGGCGCCTCCAGAGAATGGGGTGAAGGGGGTCACCGAACCATAGGCCTAGGAGAGGAGTAAACCTCCTCTCTCGCAAGAAAATGGTTGCGAGGGTTCCCTGAGAAAGCACAGGGGAGGGGACCTCCTTTTCTGCTTTGAAGTTGCCCGAGACTGGTTCCGACGATGGTAAAGAGGAAGGGTTTTTTGGGGGCATTCTCCATGGCTGTAAGCAAGATTTCACCACCCCTGCCTGTGACAACCAACACAGCGCCTTTGATTGGCCCCTGCCGCTATCACGGAGCGGGGTGGTATACACCTTCCCCGCCACCCCTTGGGAAAAACCTGGATCAAATCCTACACGCAGTGTGGTTGGCAGGTCGGGATGACGGATCGAACTTTGTGACCGGCTTCTGAGTGGTTAGGTTCACCACGCCTAACATCTTGTGCTAGGAGTGTTTAGTTCTCTGGTTCAGGTGAGTGCCGGGTCGTGATCGAGGAGCTCCATGGGGAGGAGGAGCCAACAAAAGGTGATTGTAAAAGGACGACGGAAAAGCACGGGCAGAATGAGAGGGGGTTGGTACAACAGTCGGAGATTAGGGAAGGAGAGAATAGAGGCTATGCTGGGACAGGACGGGGCACCGTCTGCCAGGAAAGCGAATCGCCGTTACTCTTATGGGGAAGGGGCAAACATAGACTTTTACGAGGCCCGCCCACCCGCCATAGATAGGACAGCCTTATGCAGCCGAGAAGGGTCAATGGGTAAAAACTCATGTTGTCATTAATCGCGCCTCAACGTTCAGGACCCCTTAATTCTTGGTTTCTTGCAACATCCAGGTATTGTTTATAGATGTTCTAAAGCCTCTTTTCTGAGACAGCATGAGGTAGCACAAGATGAGATAGTTGTTGAAAAAAAAGGTAGCGTTAAGGAAGCACACCAATAACTACTCCAACTCCTGTTAAGAGTTCGATTTAACACAATGACAGGGCTTCCTTATTTTCGTTCACGCCGGTATGTGCAGCAACTCAAAGTATCAAATGTAACATGCTACACAGGCAAACCCCTCCGAGGCAGCTCTTGTGAAATTGCCTTTGTTAAGAAATGTTGTCAAGGTGGAAACCGTGGGAAAGTTAAGCTACACTGGCGTGAAAATTTATTTATAAGATTTCTAATTATTTGAGGCATTTATATTATAAAAAATACAAAGTAATTATAGTTTAAGAATTGTGTCAGAGGAATTATCCGGCTCACTGGTGCAAAAGCCAGTGCATAAAAGATACGAGATTTAATTAAAAAAAAGTCCCCCCCATCACTAAGTGTGATAAAAATAATGATTTCCAACTTACTTTCCATGACTACTTAGAATCTGCAAGTCTTCCAATCTGCAGAAGGCTATAGGTTAATACAGGAATGCTTATGAGTGTAGCATTAAATATTTTTTTGACCAAACTAATTAACATTGCAATTATTCTAATTCATTCCATTACTTTAGTCATTGATTAACATAAAATGTTTCAAATCTTATGTTTCTCAGTCCTTTAAATATTATTACACGAAGACGTTTAAATGGCAAATCTTTGCGCTCTTTTCGCTTTTGCGCTGTCGTCGGTGGTTGGGGCTGTGATCGGAGTCTTTTTGTTATTCTCGGATGAAATCTCCAATTTCTCCGCTTCGCTGTTCACATCAATCATACTAATAAACGAAAAAATTGCAAAGCGTTTTTTTTTTTGCAGGCAAATGATAGAAAACATTATATTTTAAATGGGAGGGGGTTGAGGGAGGATTGAAGCAGATGCGTTCCACTCAGTAAAGCTGGAGATTAGGGAATTTTTTTTTTATTCGCATATCTGCCGACTGCCTTCAAGGACATAAGCACTAGGCTATTCTAAAATTTACAAAAAACAAAACAACACAAACAAACAACAAGAATCAAGACCCAAGGCCGGGGGAAGCCCCCCCCCCCCCGCCTTCCGATGTAAGAGCATGCCACCTACCACAAAGAAAGTCAAAGAAAATGGAGGAGGCCAGCCTCTTCCAAGAAATCAAATAGGTCACACGTCTGTGTGCACGAGCCAGTCCCGAAGCACTCTTACTTTATTGGGCCTTTGGAGAACATTTCCCTAAGAGACAGAAATTCAGAGGAAAAAGTAGGATTTTTTTTTTATAGAGCCCATCTGGCAACTGCCCACTTGGGCATAAGACGCCGGAAACACGACAGCCTAGAACTAGGCTACTTTAAAATAAAAATATGAAAACATAACAATGATAAAAATGTGAAAAACTTAACAATTATGAAGCAATCTCCGGCATCGGGGAGAGGTCCCCCTCACCCCGGTGCAGGCGCGTGCAACCTACAAAGAAAACAATAATAAAAAAAATAGAACCTTCTTAAATAAAGGGGAGAAGCCCGGCCTCCCCCCAAAAGTCAACAAGTCAATGCGCAGGAACTCGTCCCGAGTACAATGGACAGGCGGTAGGGACCCTGCCCATCCAGGTACCGGGACAGGTATCGTGCGCGAAGATCACCCAGACTGGAACATTCGACAAGAATGTGGCGAACAGTCTGGGGGACGACGCAGTCGTCGCAATAGGGCGGAAAAGTAGGATAACTAACATTGGGCGTCTCATGTGAAAATCCAAGAACTTTCCTGACAAATGTTGGTTGATTAAAAAAATGCCCCTTCTCTTCAATGACCACTTACTCTTCCTCCTTTTTGACACTGTTAGAAGATGCAGAAGAAAATCGGTCTTGTCTTTTCTTCATTCTCTCCAGACTTTCAAGCTGAAATAATATAAAAAGATGGAAATCATTTTACTTGGGCGAAAAAAAAAATGGTGTAACCACCGAGGATTATCATTATTTATTTAAAACGAAGAGGCACTTTTATAAAAATGAGGCTGCCAAAATTCCTGATTAACCATATATTGCGACTGCTTTAAAAAGTAAAATCGAAATTAGAGTAAAAAACTAAATCTATAAACTAAAATCACACAACCTAAAACAGGGAGAAAACTCGCAGCGCTTTGGAAGTTTTGGGAGCAGAGGTGGCAACTGCCACCAAACACGCACAGTAACCGACAGGTGTTTAGGCTGTTAAAAAACAAACAAACAAACTAGGCGATAAACCATCCAAAAGAAAGTGTTATCAACCGTACCGAGCTGCGTATTGCAACCAGTTCGACCGTGAAGACAGACGCAGCGCCTGATACAGCCCGGCTGCTCCATGATGGGAGCTGAAGCCATCCTATACACTGGTACGGTACCAGTGTGACACGAAGTGTCCTCCAAAAAGGCCGAACGCAAAACTCGCAGTGCTTTGGAAGTTTTGGGAGCAGAGGCGGTGGGCAAAGAATAGTCAAAGGTGGCGTCCTGCTCATGGGCAGAGGCGCCACCGGCCTGATTCCTGCCATGTAGTCGGTCTGAGGAAGAGCCAAACGCTCGTCTGGTTGATTAGTCCTCAGGGACTCTGGCGCCCTCATCGATCCGCTCATTCCCACATATTCAGGAATGCAGCGGACAATAATCTCGACATCCAGCTGCCACTGGTGTCAAGGATACAGCGAACCAGGATGTGTGGATCTTCCAATGCCACGAGGGCACTGAAGGCGCTTTGTGAATCGTTATATGGTGAGGGCTAATCCACCCTTTCCTTAGACTTATGAGAGGATTAAACTTCTGCTAGAAGAAAATTCATAAAAAGTAGATACTATGACATCCCAAAACCTTGAGAGGTTAGGATCAGAAAGTTACAGAATGTGCTCATTGACACATACTCGGCCCACAGATTCATTCTAAGATGGGGCTTTACAACCCGGCCCACCATTCAGGCAAAATTGTCCTCGAAATTTAACCATAAAGGATGAGGCCGACGTGATGTGCAGTCCACCCAGGCAGCATTGTCTAGCGAACTGAACTCTGTCCAGGTGAGAATAGTTCCTCTTGGTACAAAGTGCGGGTAGACAAAAGGTTGATGAGATAGTCGTAAAAAAAGGTAAAGTAGTGCTGGAAGGGAGGGAGGGGAGAGCGCCCCTAACAATTTAAGGGCATATCATAGTTCGCTCTTCCGGGGTGGCAAATATAACAGGGTTGCTTTCTATTTTGTACACTTGTAGCAATAATGAAGGTATATAAATGAAAAAGGTTGAATGAAAAGTAGATATAAATACTATGACCGCCCAATGCCTTGGGGGAAGGGGTTAAGAGATAAGTTTCCATACGATCAGAAAATTCCAGAATGTGATCAGTTACACAATACTCGCTCGGTCAACGGACTAGAGCTAAGATGGGCGTGGATAAACCCGCCTGTCATTAAGGCTAATTTGTCCTCGAGCTTTGACCAGAAGGAATGGTGCTGACCTAACACCTTATATGACGAATGGAAGGCGGTGAGCATGGTAGGTGGGACAGCACACCCCATGCAGAGTACTTGCCCCTGTTGCGGGGGCCTGGTAGCAGGTAGGGGACATAACGGTGTACGCTGCCACTCGACTAAGGTCTATTAAGGAGGAGGAGGAAAGTGAGTCGGGCAGCAAAAGAACATCTACGGATGTTAAGAGCATATTCGGAAGGGGGTAGGCAATAAATAAAGTAGAAATTGGCGGGTTCATTAATGAGTAGGGTGGGTGATCGCCTATTATCATACCCATACGCTAGGGATGGTGTGCAATCCAGCCAAGTAGCGAGTGTAGCGAACCGAAAACGGCACCCCGATGAACTGCACACCCTCCCGGATTGAGGAGACAGTAGTAGAGTGAAAGGAATGCTGAGAGGGGGGGGGGGGAGGGAAGCGCACCAACAAGATAACCTGGCCTAGTGGGAATTAAAAAGACAAGAAAGAAGCGCTGAGAGAGTGTGATAGGGAAGTGCACCAACAACTTCCTCAGGATGCTTTAAGAGTTAATGCCAAACCAGTAACAGAGCTTTCTTTATATGTACTCAGGGCGGGAGGCTGTACAGCTTTTCCCGGTGCAAAGTATAACAGTCTACACAGGGTATCCCCCTGCAGGGTTATTGTCTGTTAGTAGTAGTTTAATATATTGAAGCCCGTTGTTGGCTCATTTACGAACTTCTGGTAATTTAACAATGATTGATCTTACCTTTGAGAGACTCTTTGATGTAACTTCCCCAAATCTCTCTGCTCGCTTTTTCAATTTCTCCATATCAGTTCCCTAAAAAGGAAAGCAATCAAAAGAATGGAGATTTTACGATTCCAATTTTAATAATAGCGCTATCTTGTGACTGTCAACAAGGGAATAAGTAGTCATGATCAATTTAGCCTCTTATTAGTGTATGTTAAAAACGAAAACAAACCCAGAAATTAAAACAAAGGAAGAAACAGAAGGCATGCCTAGCATTGGAGAGAGGCACTTTGTCCATGCACCTGAGCATTTGTGTAAGAACTGTCCAGAGTAGACAGGGAAAGCAGTAGCGACCCCAACTAACGTAAGCAAAGATCCCCCAGACTTACCCGGGGTCTTCTTTTTTTTTAAATAGCCCATTTAGCGACTTCCAAGTAGGGCAAAACTCACCGTAATCAGGTTACAGGCTAATACTAAGCTAGATTAAAAAAATAAAATGAAAAACCCCAATAACAAATAAACAATAAGAAAACAAAAAGGAACCAGCTACGGTTTCAGGGGGGAGTCCCGGCCGCCGGCAGAGGAACATGCCACCAGCAAGAGCTCAATCAAATGTTGGTGCATCCCGCGAGTGTGTCCAATTCGGAGACGACAGAAACCAATCGAAAGCCGTCGCAGCGGAATGGCACGAATCTTTAAGTTCGTCTCGACCATCTTCCATCTACTTTGCTAAGCTGCCCGTATTCCTGCCATGTAATCAGTGTGAGAAAGAGCGAAACGCTGGTCTCGTCGCCCAGTCCTCGCGGACTCTTTGGCGCCATCATTCCCCGCAATTCCTACATGTCCAGGAACCCAGCAGAAGATAATCTCGGCATCGGCCTGGTTCGCCAAAACCGTGGCGTCACTCAAATATCTCGCGAACGAGCGGATGCGGAGATTCCAATGTCTCGAGAGCACTCAGGGCCCTTTGTGAGTCGCTATAAATCACAATCCGGTCTCCGAACCGGGCACGTCACGTTATCTCCCGTAGCGAGCGGTGTATTGCAACAAACACAGCCGTGAAGACAGAAGCAGCGCCTGGCAGAGCCCCGCTTACTTCAAATAGAGGAGAAAAGGCGTGGAAACCTTGGGACTTGGAGCCAACGGTATACACTGGGACGGTTCCAGCGTGACACGAAGTGTGCTCCAAAAAGGCCAAACGCAATACTCCCGGCGCCGTAGAAGCATTGGAAGCAGAGGCGTGGTGACAAATGGTCAAAGGGTGGCGTCCTGGGCAAAACCAGGGGCGCCATTGGCCCGAGAACTATACCGAGTTCTCAAATGAGTTTCGAAGCCCCATGACTAGCGTCTATTGGCGGCATAGGCACCCTCGAGAGCAGCTGCGGATGCACTGAGAGATGTTGGCGAATGACAGAGGCGCCGGGCTCGCAGAGAGAGTTGCATCTCCCCAGTATCGACAAGAAGGCTATAAATGGGGGACGTGCGGAAGGCACTGGTCGCTAGACGAAGGCCGATGTGGTGGATAGAGTCTACCTTGCGCGGAATACATGGTCGGCTGCGGATGCATAAAACTCGCATCCCTAGTCGAGATTCTAACGAACAAAGGATAAATACAAATAGTAAGGCAGTAGCCCTATCAGCGCCCCAGGCGCTAAACGTAGCGGAGAAAATCGATCCGCGGGTACAAGAGACCCTAAGGCTGCGAATATGAGTATCCAAGGCGAGGCGTCGGTTAAATACAAGATCAAGGAAAAGGTGCGAGTGTACCACTTCCAGGCGAACCCCATTTAGAAATAAGTCTGAGTTGGGGTGGAGACGTAGATGGTGGCAGAAGTGCACCACCTTTGTCTTGGTCAAGGAAAACCGAATCTTGTGCGCTTCGGCATAACGAGAGACAACACGGTTCAATGCCTGTTAGAGTTGGCATCTGGGACACACTAAAAGAGATCGAAAGGTCGTTTACGTAGAGCGTAGCGAGAACATCTTCCGACAGCACCGAGGTGATGCCATTGATTCTCAGGGCAAAGAGTGCAACACTGAGGACACTTCCCTGCGGGACACCCTATTGCTGCTCTATTGGGCCGGAGAGGGATGGCTCCCCCTTGCCGTAGGCGGAATCGACGATCTCGCAAAAAATCAGATATGAAGATTGGGAAGGGTCCCCTCGCCCCCATCGTGTGGAGAGTCTCCTTGATACCGTATCGCCATGCGGTCTCAAAGGCCTTCTCCAGATCAAAAAACACCCTGGCGTAGTGCTGTCTACGAAAGAAGGCCTTTCAGACTGCATTTTCCAGTCGGAGCAGAGCATTTGACGTCGAATAAAACTTACGGAAGCTGCTCTGTTCAAAAGAAAAAAGGCTAATCTAACATTTACCAATTTCTCCATCAACTTGCACACCCAAATAACAAAAAACAACAATATGTAAATAACAAACAACAACAATAAAAAAGGACAAAGGCTAAAATATAACAAGAAAACAAAGCAAAAATGCAAGAAGGTAGAGCGCTACGGCAGATGGCCTCCGCTGTCTAGAAAAAAAAGAGGCTAAAATAACATTTACCAATTTCTCCATTAACTTGCACACGTTTCTGTTTGAGAAAAGGTCTCCCACTCGACTAACCACCACGGGAGCGGTCCCATTCGCCAAAAGACTACCGTCCTAGAAACCGATCATCTTCGGCTCTCTACCAATCACGCTCTCCTCTGATGGATCATGGTGCTCATATCGAATAAAGAGGAAGCGTTTGAAGCCAGGGGGGTTCGAAAACGGGAGGTAACCTCTGAATGAGGGGGCCCGACGTAATCGAGGTTCCGCTCTGCGCACTTTTGGTCTTCGTCAAGGACTCCCCACCCGGGGGAGCCCTGGGGGCGAACGTGCCGTTCTTGGCTGGATCGCATACGGAAGGGGCAGCGGCCCCGTGGCTTACGCGGAGGCAGAGGAGCCCCTAGTGTTTTTTCTGTTTCTTTTCTATTTGAGGAGGGAGGTGGGCGTGGAAAGAACCTGCTTCTCTCCTCCGTCGGCAGAAGCACCTAGGCCATATCCTTTTCTGAAATGGAGAAGGTCTTGCCTGTGACAGGAGCAGTAGCCATGGGAGATCCCTCCTCTCCTTGTAAGGTCTCAGGCGCCCGCGCCGGCTGAAGAGAAGCCTTCACAGGGGCGGACTAGGGTTCTGCGCTTGGCACCGAGCCCGTGTTCGACTCCATGAAAGATTCTACCGTCTGGGGCTGGACCACCTCAGGGACCATGTCCATTTCAGGGTGGGCCTCCATGTGACGTAGAGACATTGAGAGGGCAGGGTAAGGATACAAGGTGTCAGAAGGAAGAGGCTAAGCTGGGGCCGGACGGGGCGCTGAGTCCCGTCAGCACAGCGGCCAGGAGGACTTCAGCTCATCGACGTTGCTGTGGCGGATCTTGCTCTTGACATGCACCCTCAGGTAGTATTTGAGGCGGCAACTGCGAAGGTCAAAAGTCCTTCGACCCCAACCAGTCTTGCATGCTCTTGGCCGTCTGGGTCGGACCAGCATCCTGCTGAAAAACGTCCGCCTTCTTTGTGATCTTTGTCACCCAGGGAAGGACTTTCGTTATTCTGTAAGTTAATGACCGAATCTACCATGGTTTTTTTTCTTCAGAAAAAATTAAAATTCGATTGCCACGACTCTTTGTCATTGAAAAGGCGACGCAGGGCTTCCGACGTTGTTCTCGCATACGGTCGGTGAACAGAGGCCTTTCCATACACTTCAAGCTCTGGCCACCCTACTCCTCAACGGCCCTGGATATCGTGGGGAGGGAAGACGTTCTTCGCGAGCGCTGTAATTTTGAGCTTCGGAGCACTTTCTAAAGCCTTTCTCACAGCCAAACGGTGACAACTTGAGGTTTGCCTGAACGAGGTTGACCTTTGAGGTCTTCTCCGTTTTTGAGCGTCTCCGCGACTGAGTGGACTGTCATCCGACTGACGTTGAGCCACTTGGCAGTGTCGGACTTGTTGTGGCCTGTGTGCAGGAGAGCGACGATCTCAATTCGTTTTACTTCAATCTTGAAATACATGTACACAATGGAAAAGACATTTTAACGATATATGCTGTAAAAGTGTAACTTTACATTTGTTTTACAGAACTTTTTCTATCATACATGTAAACCACCCTCTCTCTAAAAAAAAAAAGAAGTGTAACAGAACCTTTACAAAATCTGGTATACTGTATATATAAATGCTTTACCAATTACCAGTTACTTCCCTTATTTTAACCAAACCTTAACATCAACACTTAGCCCTCCGTTTTTATACTCTGCCATTGTGGTAATTAGTGTTGAACAACAGTAAAACCATTAGTGACACTACAAATAAGACAAAATGATGATAGAGAGTAAAATTAATAACAAAAATACTTTACCTGCAATCCCACTAAAGAGATACTCAAAAATTATTCCTGTTAACTTCAATAACCTTACTTTTATTCATAGCATACTTATATCTTTTGTACAATCACCATGTAATCCACTGTTCCCTGTTCATTTCATGTTTGTTTGCTAAACAATTTACACCACTCAGTAGAAGGAAACTCAAAATAACATACATACCCCAGTTTCCATAGACAATTTGGGGGCCTTCCGGTTCTGAGATGTATCATTGGATTGGAGGGTACCGAATCGTTGTGCTCTGTTATTTTTCTTATTTTCATCTGTGGTGTTATTGGTGACATTACCAAATTTCTTGGCCCTTGCCTCAATGGCCTGAAAATTGGCAGGGAAACAGCATCTTATAGAAGCAAAGTAAAATAGAATGAAGAAGGGGGAGACCTTATATTTTTAAGAGTTCTTAAACAAGATAGTATGAGAATATAGCAGTGAAAAGAAAAACTAGGTAATAAGATAATCAAAATAACAATGAGAGAAAATGAAAAAAGGAATGCTCAGGTACAAAAAGGGTGCATGCAAGAATTTAAAAATTAAATAGTAAGTAGGCTTATTTTAAAGTGCTCATCTGGCAAGTGAAACAAAGGACAAACTGCAAAGCCAACAAGAAAAAAATAAAAGAAAAAAGAGCATATTCCAGTGTCACAAGTAGGCATCTCACCACAAGTCCATGCACCCAACAACCCCCCAAATTGTAAGCTCCTCCATAAAGTCTAAGAAACAACAATCGGGAGTACAGGGGACAAGGGGTAGGGACCCAAATGGTCTCGGTATTATGTCAAGTAATGGCAAAGAACCCCCAGACTGGGAGACAACAAGAATGTGACAAAAGGTCTGTGGGAGAAAACAATCGTCCCAGTGATGGGCATGGGAGCAATACATCAAATCGGTGAGCCACGGGAGAATTTCTTGAGTTATGCTATTTTTTCATAGCGCCCATCTGGCGATTGCACACAAGAGCATAAGTCACTGCAATTACTTTGCATCCAAATGCTAGACTACATTAGAAACAAAAACAAGGCATGAAGAAGAAAGAAGGAAACTCCAGAAATACTTGGGGCAAGCTAGTGATCTGAGAAAGGTAACATGCGCGGAGATCCCCCCCCCTTTTGTTTAGGAGGCCATCTGGCGACTGTCAATAAGTTTTGCGAATCGGTAGGGCAAAACAGAGGAAGGGGGATGGCTGTTTGTGGGGGCGTTAGGACATGTTATGACAAGTCAGGACCTGCAGCCGCACGCTCCTGCCTCGTCTATTTAAGAAGCAGTAGCTGATCGCAAATCGTCAGTCATAAATTTTTCAACAATGGAGAAGGTTGAGCACTGCGCAGTGATCAAATTTTTGAGCAAGGAAGGCAAGAATGCAAAAGAGATCCATGAACGCATGGTTACAGTGTACACCGACACCGCCCCTTTCTATTCAACCATTGCTCGCTAGAATAGGGAGTTCCGGCATGGTCGTGAGTCCCTTGAAGATTACCCACGCTCAGGACGCCCGTCAGACGTGACCAACGAACCAATGTGGCCCGTGTGGAGAGGATCATCATCGAAAATCGACGGATAAAGGTCGAAGAAATCGAGCGAGAACTTTGAATATCACATGGAAATGTTATCAACATCATCCACGACAATTTGGCCATGACCAAGGTCTCTGCCCGTTGGGTCGCTAGAAACCTCACGCCCCATGATCGACTTCAACGTCGTCAAAGTCCACAAAGCCAGAGTTGCACAACCTGTCCTGCGCGAGTGCGGATTCGAGGAGCTCAACCATCTCCCCTACAGTCCAGATCTGGCCCCTAGAGACTACTTCTTATTCATCCAGCTCAATACTGCACTGCGTAGACGCCAGTTTGGGGACGATGAAGATGTCCAGTTTGCCATCCAGGAGTGGATTGAACAGCAGTCGGGAGATTTTTGGTTGTCGGGAATTCGAAGCCTCAGGGACACTTTGCGCAAGTGCATTAAAGTCGAGGGTAGTATTATTGAAAAATAATAAAACACTTTTCCTCATATCTCGTTTCCTTATATCCGAATTGCAAAACTTATTGACCGCCCCTCACACTTGGGCATAAGTGGCCATCGGAGATCACCCAAACTGGGACATTCAACAAGAATGTGCTGAACAGTCTGGGGGGCAACGCACTCATCACAATAAAGTGCAGGCAAGCGCTCAATCAAATGGCGATGCGTCCCGCGATGTTGCCCAATACGAAGACGAAAGAAAGTGACCTGAAGCCGTCGCAGCATTGGGGGGTGGGGGGTTTACATGGGAACAGTCGCAACACTAAGTTTCCTCGGCCGTCTCCATTCTTCTTTGCTAATAAAGTCCGGTGGGCTACCCTGATTCCGGTTATGTAGTCAGTATGAGGAAAAGCAAAATGCTGGTCTGGTCGACCAGGACTATAGGACATTTTGGCGCATTCATCGGCGAGATCATTCCCTGCAAATCCCACATGTCCAGGAATCCAGCAGAAGAGAATCTCGACATCCATTTTTTTCTCTGTAAACAGCCTGTATGGCGACTGCCTACAAAGAGCCTAAGTCGTCGTAATCACCTCACAACCTAATGTTAGGCTAGATTTTAAAAAAAGAAGCAAAACACAAAGAGAAAAAGGCTAAGAACGAGCAAACAACAAAGAAGAAAGCATGCTCTGGGGTGGGGGAAAGACGCCCCCTGGGAAGGAACATGCGACTTACAACAAGGAGTAGGATAAAATGGAGGAGGCCATCCTCCTCAAAAGGTTAGATAGTCTACCGTTTCTGTACACGAACCCGTCCCGAGTACAGGTAATAATCGTAGCGACCCGGCTCTTCCGGTACAGCAACTAGAATGTGCCGAAAAGTCTGGGGGACAACGCAGTCCTCACAATGAAGTGCAGGCACGCGCTCCATTAAATGGTGGTGAGTCCCGTAAGTGCCCAAATCGAAGACCACAGAAGGCAACCTGAAGCCGTCGCGGCAGTGGGTGGTAGGTCCATGCGAACAGTCGCGGCGCAATGGCACATAACTTGAAGTTCGCATCGACCATCTCCCATCTTCTTTGTCAAAAAGCCAGGATTCTTGCCATGAAGTCGGCGTGAAGAAAAACCTAACGCTGGTATGGTCACTCAGTCATCGCGGATTCTTTGGCGGCCTCAATCCCCACATCTCCAGGAACTTAGTAGAAGATAATCTCGACATCTGCCCGGCTCGCCGAAACAGTGGCAATTTTTTTTTTTTTTAGCTCATCTGGCGACTGCCTACTTCGGCATAGGTCGCCGGACTGACTACATCCGATGACAAGGCATTATTAACAAACAAATAACAAGTAAATAATAAATAACAAAGATAAAAAGATCATAGGCTAAAAACAAAACAAAGCAAAAAAGTAATGAGGAAGCGCGCGCCAGCGTCGGGGGTAGGCCAGCCTCGCAGTGGTGCAGGAGCATACGGCTAAAAACAAACAGTCAAATAAATGGAGGAGTCAGCCTCACCCTAAAAGTCGTATAGTCCGCAAATCAGTGTGAACGAACCAGTCCCGAGTACAAGGGAGAGGCAGTAGCGACCCCGCTCGAGGTAACAAGCGCAAAGATCACCCAGACTGGGACATTCAACGAGAATGTGCCGAAAAGTCTGGGGGACAACACAGTCGTCACAATAAGGCACAGGCGAGCACTACATCAAATTGCGGTGGGTTCCACACCACATTTTTTGGAGCCGAAGCTGAGTTCGTCGACTCCAAAAAGGCCGAACGCGGTACTCCCAGCTCTATAGAAGCTTTGGGAGCAGAGGCGTATCAACAAATCGACAAAGGGGGCGCCCTGGGCAGAACCAGGGGAGCCACCGGCTCGAGAGATAGGGAGTTTTCGGAGTTTCCTAGCTCTAAACCCAAAAGGCTTAGGGTAGGACTGGCGTCTCTCGGCGGAATAGGCACCGTTGAAATTAGCGCGGATGCAGTGAGAGCTATTGGGGACTAAGGGAGGCGCTGGGCTCGCGCGTACAGGAGAATAATGCACTGTGCACGGCGCAGAGCAAGGGACATCTCCATAGCATCAAGTAGGCTCTCAATTGGGGACGTGCGGAAGGCAGCGGTCGCAAGGCGAAGGCCGCTGTACCGGATTGAGTCCACCCTCCGCAAAACACGATCGGCTGCTGATTCATAAAACTCGCATACCAATCAAACTTCGGACGAACAAAGAATCAATAAGAAAGTAATGAAGTAGCCCTATCAGCGCTCCAGGCGCTGAACGTCACGGAACGATGAATATCCTTGGCGAGGGTACAAGAGACCCTAAAGCTACGAATATGAGCCTACCAGGTGAGGCGTCGGTTAAATACAAGACCAAGGAAACGGTGCTAGTCCACCTCTTCCAGGCGAACCCCATTTATAAATAAGTCTGGGTTAGGGTGGAACCGTGGATGGCGGCAGAAGGGCACCACCTTTGTCTTGGCCAAGGAAAACCCAAGCCTGTGCACTTCGGCATAGCGAGAGACGCGGTTCGTGCCTGTTGGAGTCGATGCTCATGAGTTGGCATCTGAGCCGCGCCAAAAGAGATCGAAAGACCGTCCACGTAGAGCGTAGCTAGATCATCTTCCGGCAGCACCGAGGTGATTCCGTTGATGCTCAAGGCAGAGTGCGACACTGTGGACACCCTCTTCCTGCTCCAGAACAAAGGATCGATAAAAAAAGGCAGTAGCCTTAAACGTCACGGGTACAGGAGATCTTAAGGCTGCAAATATGAGCCTCCCAGGTGAGGCGTCGGTCAAATACAAGAACGAGGAAACGGTGCGAGTCAACGTCCGTTCCCAGAGCTTCAGGGAAGGGATAGGAACCTTAAGTCTTTTTTTTCTATTTTATTTCCTTTTAGGTGAGGAGGGTGGGGAATGAACTTGCTCCTCTCTACCAGTGGAAGGACCCCTTAAGCCAGATGAAACAGCCTCGGCAAGATCTTTCTCTGAAATGCAGGTCTTGTTGTCAAAAGGACACCAGCTGGGGTAGGAGGTCCCTCCTCTCCTTGCGAGTCTTTAGGGGCCCCAAGTAGTCTAAGGAGAAGCTTGCACAGCGGGTACCCTTCCCAAGACATCACGGATCCCATTTGAGGTACCTATTGTCTCATCTATATATAGGAGATTAGGGGGCACTGACTGAAGGGCCTTGCAATCTCTTGCCCCCTTAAGGGGCTTGGCCCTATCGGTGTGCTCCCGCTCAATCTTTGTCCTCCTGTTTGCTCTCTTGGCAGTCCCTTGTGAAAGTAAATGGGGGACTGCCGCTGGAGAGGAGAGGGAAGACTCCAAAGGATGCCTCCAGAGAAGGGAGTGAGGGGGAAGTCCAACACAGCCGTAAGCCTCCTCTCCAGTAGAAGAGTTGTAGGGTCTCATGAGAGAGCACAGGGAGGTGGGGGGGCGGGGGCTACTTTTCTGTTGTGGAGCTAGCAGCCTGAGACCAGCTCTGAGGATGTTAAAAGGATAAGATGGGTTTTTGTTTTGGAGTTAACCATGGCCGTAAGCAAGATTTCACCACCCCCTGCCTGTGACGGCCAACACTGACCCCAGCAAGGTACCGGCATTTGATTGGCCCCCACCGCTATCACTGGGCAGGGCTTCTCCACCACCCCTTGGAAAAACCAAGACCAATCTCTTACACATGGTGTGGTAGGCAGATCGGGATGATGGATCCTACGTGGTGACTGGCTTCTGAGCAGTTAGGGTCGGTCACCACGCCAAACATCTTGTTGCAGGAGTGTTCAGTTCCCTGGTTGCGGCGAGCGCCAGGTTGTGATTGAGGAGGTCCAGGGGCAAGAGAAGGGGTTAATGAAAAACAGAGGCACAATGAGGAAGACTTGGTACAGATGATGGAGATTAGGGGTTAGTGAAGGAAAGGAGCCTAAGCTGGAGCCGGACAGGGCACTGTATCCCATCAGCATGGCAGCCAGATACCCACATTGCTCTGCCCCTTATGGGGTAAATAAGAATTAAAACAATAATAATGGTAATAAGTATAAGAAGGTAAAGTAGTACTCAGAGGGGACTAGAGGAAAGCACACCAAGAACTTTCTCAGGCCCCAGCAGAGTTCAAATAAACCCAGTGACAGAGTTTCCCAAAGCTAAAGTAACAAAAGATTCCAAGTCACATCCTTCCCTTACATTTTCAGCAGAATCCAGTCCAGTCAACTTGATAACTTTGCGTGCTGGTGCCACTGATGCCTCAGTTAATGAATTCTCCTTGTCATTGATGGAACTTTCTTTAGGTTCAGGCATTGCACTTTCAGTTGCTGTCTCACTTGCACCATTAGTCTCCACTGGAAAACTGAGACAAGGTTGGGATCTTTTCAGTGTTATTTTCTTCTTTTCAGGTTGTGTCTCTGACCGAAGTGAATTCTGAAAAAAAATATCCATAAAACAAAGCAAATAAGAAAAATGAATTACAAATTTGTGCATCAAAAAACAAAGCCTAAAGAAGAGTGGATGGCATCTTAATTATTATTAGGTTGATCATATGTCAGAAACCAACACAGGCCTACAAAGATTGTGAACAAGCCTACAAAACCCTTGATAAAATTTATAACTACTATCTGGGGAATGCAACCAAGGTCATAAATTGGCATAATCAATTTAGCCTATTATTAGGCAATCTTAAAGGATAATAATAATATAAAAAATCCCAATCTATCATAATGACTGCTTGCTAGGCATAAGTTGCTGTAGAGCAAATACTTAGTGTATTAACTAGACCATATTTAGAATGAGAAAAAAAGGGCAAAGAACAAAAAGAAAAAGACAGAAGTTCAAAAGAAAAACATTATTTTTTCAGTCATCTGGCAGCTGCCTACTTGGGCATAAGTCGCAGGAATTCTTCCAAAGCCTAATGATAGGATAGATTAGAAATAAAAATGTACAAAAGGCCGCACACACAAAAAAAGGCATGGAGAAAGCACGGGATGATGGACGGGGGAGGAGTACCTCTCCCACTCACAAGAACAAGCACCCATAAAGTTCTCCTTTGCCAGACTGCCTTGATTTTTGCCATGTAGTCAGTGTGAGTAAGAGCGAAACGCTGGTCTGGTGACCCAGTCCTGATGGACATTATTGCCCTCATCGGAACGATCATTCCCCATTAATTCCCACATGTTCAGGAACCCAGCAGAAGATAATCTCAACATCTGGCCAGCGGGAAGCAACCGTGGCATCACAGATAACAGAAACCAGGGGGTGTGGAGATTCTAATGGTCCGAGAGCACACAGGGTCCTTTGTAGCAAGTAAAAATCTCAATCCGCTTTCTGAATCAGGCCAATGCATTATCTCCCTCACAGGCCTGTGTATGCAACATGCTCAGTCAGTTAGAGAGATGCAGCGCTTCAGAGCTCCACTTACTTCAAATATGGGGGCTATGGCATGGAAGCCAACCCCTCCTGGGACTTGGAGATATCCGTGTACATGGCATGGAACCAGGGTAACACAAAGAGTGCTCCAAAAAGACTGAACACAATATACTCTCCTGGTGTTGCGGAAGCTCTGGAAGCAGAGGCATGGCAACAAGAGGCGTCACCGGCCCGAGAGCTGCACCTGCCTCTCGGAGTTTCCTGGACCTAAACCATTGTGGATGACTGGTGTCTGTCTCTATGCACCATAGGCACTGTTGAGATCGGTCGTAAATGCAGAGAGCCATTGATGACTGGCGGAGGAACTGGTCTCCTCCATACAAGTATATAATGAATGCACTGTGCAAAGCACAAAGTGAGTGACATCTGCCTGGCATCAACAAGTAGGTTGTCAATGAGGACTTGCGGAAGGAACCAGTCTGTTGGACGAAGGCCAACTTCCACAATACACCCTTGACTGCAAATAAGTAAAACTTGCATCCATTGTGAAGCTTTGAACCAACAAAGGATCAGTAGAAAATACAAGGCAGTAGACCTGTCAGCACCCTAAGTACTGAGTGAAAAGGAACGAAGAATGTCCATGGTGCAGGTACAAGAAAGAGACTGTGATACGAGTCTATCAGGTGAGGCGTCAGTTGAAAAAAAGACCAAGGAAATAGTGTGAACTCCATTTAGTAACAAGTTCAGGTTGGGGTAGAGCCGTAAATGGAGGCAGAAGTGAACCACCTTAGCCTTGACCACAGAAAACCCAAAACCTGTGCACCTGGTGGGCCTAGCAGAGATGTACTTCAATGCCTTTTTGGAGTCAACACGGCAGAGTGGAATGTCCCTGTCTGAGTGTTCTTCACACACATTATCTGTCCTGGTACCAGGATGAACTGGGTCACTACCAATTATCCCTTTTACTCGGACAAGTTCATGCACACAGACTTGTGAACTATCTAACTTCTTGGAGGATGTTGGCCTCCTCCATTTTATTTCACTCTTCAGTGTCAATTGCATGCCCCCCAGCCTCCACCCTCACTCCTACAATTGCATCCTTTTTCTTGCTTTTTTGTTATTCTTTGTTTGTTTGTCAGAAATTTAAAATAGCCTAGTACTAGGCTGAATTTTTAATTATGGCAACCTATGTCCTTGATGGTAGTCACCAAATGTGCACCAATGAATTAAAAAAACAAAAAAAGAAAAGAAGCAGCTCTCCAATAGTTTCTGGACACTTTGGGTCTAATTCTTTGATTTATATTTCCAAGAAAGTTCTGTACTTTTTGAGTTCTGACTTTGTCTGGAGGAAATGTTCATCTTTGATCAGCTGCTGATTTGTAGAATATCAAACACACCAGCCTTCATTATTTAAATTGACAGACCAGGAAATGAATGACAAAAGAAGTTACTTGAAACCGTTGCCTTCAGTTGGCAATGATTTAATGAATCGTTTCATGAGACCCAGTTTGATGTAAAGATGTGGGAATATAGTTTTCTTTCTGTTGGGATCCCCTCATTTGAGGTCATATCTTTGAAACCAATGCCTCTCCACCCAATTCTTCTCTCAAATGCTGCTGTCCCACATGGAGAGAAAGCAGGGATACTTTGTCTAGCTGCATTGCTGACCAAGAAAGAAGAATACCATTTTAAGGTCAACACAGATGATTGTGATATTGCTACAACTCAATGACTCTTTTGTTTCCACTTTTTTCACAAAGACTAAATGAACTTGCAACTGGGACTGCACCATATAAATTTCCATTGTAGAGGAAGACACACTATAAGATGCATGTCAATTAGTCTAAATCAAGTGAAAAATCAAGCTCAAAAT
This sequence comes from Ceratothoa steindachneri, assembly GCA_963969495.1. NCBI lineage: Eukaryota > Metazoa > Arthropoda > Malacostraca > Isopoda > Cymothoidae > Ceratothoa > Ceratothoa steindachneri. Next base: position 112,410,100 of record OZ018320.1, on the reverse strand, counting down.
TGTTCCCCAGTATTATACAAGAAAGGAGGTTTCTATTCAATTGTGCAACTATAAGAGCCTGAATTTCTATGATTGGAAACGAGGGTGGGATCTCTTGTAATGAGTCTCGTATTATCTGCCTCCACTATAATAATGATGCAAGGTTGAATACATAGATATAATAAAATTTTTGTCTCACCTGGCGTGGGACTGCAATGGTTTGGGAGTGTTTGGTTTGCACAAAAGTAAACCCTTTGGTTGATATTATATGCACTTAAACAAGCATGCTATGCTTCATGAGGCTCTTTTGTTTTGTACAGTATCTTAATTCAGTCCTGAGACATCTGGAAAGTGTCCATAAGATGGGGGCAGTAGGCATATGGGAGGACTTTATTGTTGAGAAGCGGAATCTGCTAGATAAACAATTTTTAGATCACCCACCCTTCAAGGGGATAGTGTGCCATGTGTCCAGTTGGGAAAGGTGGTCCCAAATATTACCTTTTTTGCCCACTCCTGATAAGATAGGTTCCAGAGTCAGTGACTGGTATAGATACTGTTTGAAGGCATTTGTGGTCTATATCTGTACATTAAAAAGGCCAAGTGTGTAAATTATCGTGGATCATCATAGCTGCTTCCTTGAAACCTTGCTACTGGATGAGTATGGTCACTATCAATTGACTCTCTTTGGTGGAAATTTCATGCTGCTGCTCAGGGAAGGGGCAGGCCTTCACACCAACACTGGAGCGTGCCTCTTTCTTATTCTTGCTTTTGTTTGTTTCAAGGAAGGAGGGGGGACAATTATGGGGGTCTTACTGTTTACTTAGTTTAACTTAGCATTAGGCTGCAAAGTAAATACAGGAACTTGTTGCCCTTGTAGGCAGATAAAGCTGGGCACTTAAAAAAAAAACTTTTCTTAAAATCAGGACCTATAACCCAGACTCCAGAATGCCCTTTTGAAAGAAGCTAGAGATATGGTACTGTCATGGATGGTCAGCTCTACCTGGCACAACCACTGATGTCTGCCAAATAAAAAAATACCCTTTGCCTCTTCTCAGCCTATGGAGGATGCTGGCCTCCTCCCTTCTCTCACCAATGGTTGAACATATATCCTCCTCATTGCTTTTTTTGCATCTTTGGTTGCTATGGTTTTATGTCTGTTGTTCTTGTTTTTGGGGGGAGAGGGGTATATTTTTTAATTTAACTAGCATTAAACTATAAGATGACTATGGCAGCTTATGCCGTGGGGCAATCAACAAATGGGCGCTAAAAAGATCCCCATCCCCCAAACTTGACTAGATCACACACCTTGGTGATGACTTCAAAAAAGGAAGCAGCCACAGCCAAGCAATACTCAGGCAGTGGTCATATAAGGGAATCACACTTGCCTGAAGCTGAAAGGGATGCTGTAAATGATAGTCTCCTCCCATAAATATGAGCGACAGTGCCACTGGTGTATTTTATGTCCAAAACCACACCCACAGAGGTCTATGGCCATACTTGTAAGCACCTTGTAGTAGTTAAGAGTTTTTATAGTAGTTTGCACCTTCATCAATTTAAATGCCTAATCCTTATCTTCTTTTTCAGGGTGCCTGAGATGAGTGAGTGGATGGGGAGACACCGTGATCTGGTTTTATGAAAATTAGTTCATTGAGAGACAATTTTTCTAGGCGTAAAAGTGTGAAGAGTAATAAATTTGGGATTGAGAACTAGTGTGAACAAGAAATGGAGCTGGACAATTGATGAGGTGAGAATTAGTCGGTGTGAGTAGGTATGATTATATGTATGTTAATGGTGGGGATGTTTGGCGTGGCAGTGAATCCTTGAGCGAAATACCTTCTCCTTTTGAGCTCCTTGGGACAGGTGAGACAAGTCAAGACATTCGGCCAAGTCAAGAAAAGTGGTTGAGTTAGCAAGGACAATCTGAGCTACCGCATTCTCAGTCGATTAGGGGTGAAAACCCCCAACTGACTGAGAATACAGTAGCTCAGATTGTGTGATCAGGCAGTAGTTTTTTTTTTTTAATCTATCTATCTATATAGAAATAAATATATTTGAAAAATTATAACAGATGGTTCGTTTAGTGGAAAGCAATGAATGATAACACCCACTTCTTATAGCACCGTGGGGTACGCCCTTGTCACCACCAGCGATGATCAAGTTTCAGTCACCCATTTCTAGTGGACCTAAAAAGATCCCTTCAAAACTGTAACCTGACTTTGATCTCTCGCTGTTTTTAACAGTCAGCCCATCGACATGGTGGTTCCACCTTGGGCTGGGCATAAAATTGATAGATTCTGTGAAAGGAGACAGAAAGGTTATGTGAGGAAGATGAGGGTGGGGGTGAGGTAGGTCATTAAAAAACTACCACCACAAACCGGAGCTCAGCAGGGAGGGGGCATTGTCCCCTCCACCCCCTAGCCACAATCCAGGATGGTAGGGTGAGAGGAATGTAGTCAGTGTCTATAGACCCTGTGAAATTAGAGGCTGACCAGAGAAAGTTGTGGGAGAGGTTGTAAAGAAAGTGAGGAAGCAGTGTAAGAAGACAGGGTGTCAGAAAGAAGAGGCTAAGCTGGAGCTGGACGGGGCGATGAGTCTTGTCAGCACAACAGCCAGGAAATCAAATTGCCATCCCCCTTACAGGTGTGAAAGAATTGATACAGAAAGACAAGGTAGGGGTTAGTGGAAGGAGGAGAGGCTAAGCTGGGGCTGTATCAGGCACTGTTCCATCAGTAAAGTTTCCAGGAATTTCTGCATACTCATCTTGCTAACTTCATGCAAAAGTCAGTGATGCAGAAGATGAATAATTCTAAGATTTGAAGGTCATGGAAGAAATGTAGCAGGGTAGATAAGATGTAATTATGTTGGCTCACTACTGTTGGAGTATAAAGCAAAAATGTGCACATATTGAACACTCCAGGAAAAACTATAATTGTAAATTCTCGCCTTAACTACTTGCACACAATTTGACTTACAGTAACAATATCCTCAGTATTATCAAAATATATTAGTATAAAGATTACAGTCAAGCAATGTTTTATTATTTTTCAGTATATGTAAATTGTTAAAAGATAATGAAATTATGGTGGTCTAAGATAAAATGATGATGAGCTCAAGTATGAATGTTGGGGATAATAGGTAGCAAGGATGGACCAAAAATCATCTGGAAATAAAATTATGTACATGGGACAGGATGGAAATACTCACATCTTTCACTCTAATATTTCCTGCAAGTGCAGCTGCTTCTTCCTCCTGTGTGATCTTAATATCCACATCCTCACCACCAAGTATTTCTTCTTCATCAAATTCATCATCATCAATGCCTCCTCCACTTGAGTCCAATGTGGGATTTTCATCTGCAAGACAAAACAGATGATTAGTGAAAATAAAGATGATTTTTATAAATTTGAAACTAGAGATATACCAGATAGTAATTAGACTTTTTTATTTCATGGTGATAGCCCATCTGGCAACTGCCTACTGGGGCATAAGTTGCCGTAGAGAACACAGCCTACTAGTAGGCTATATTAAAAAACAAATAAAAATAGGTAAATAACAAATAACCGGTAATAAAGGACAAAGGCACCCCCCCCCCCACAAGAAAAAGCAAGGCAGGAAGGAAGTGTTGTCCGGCTTCGGGAGTAGGCCCGACCGACTTCCTTTGGTGCAAGAGCATATGACCAACAACAAACAGTCAAATAGAGTGGAGGCGACGAGCCTCCTCCAAAAAGTCGTAAAGTCCACAAGTCAGTGTGCACAAATCCGTCTCAACTACAAGGGACAAGCGGTAGCAACCCCAGGGGACAGGCAACATGCGCGGAGATCTCCAAGACTGAGACTTTCAACAAGACTCTACCAATAGTCTAGGAGACAATGCAGTCTTCACAGTAAAGCACAGGTGAGCACTCCATCAAATTGCTGTGCATCTCGTGAGTGTGCCCAATTCAGAGACGACAGAAAGCAAACCGAAGCCAACACAGCATTGGGGGTAGGTTCATGGGAATAGTCACGGTGCAATGGCACGCAACTTTAAGTTCCTCTCAGCCGTCTCCCATCTTCTTTGGCAAGAGGCCTGTAGAGCTGCCCATATTCCTGCCATGTAATCGGTGTGAGGAAGAGTGAAAGGCTAGGCTGGTCACTCACTCCTCACAGACTATTTGGCATCCTCATAGGCTCATTCATTCCCTGCAATTCTTTCATGTCCAGGAACCCAGCAGAAGATAATCTTGATATCCGCCAGGCTCGCCAAAACTGTGTTGTCATGGATATTGTGAACAAGGGGATACAGAGATTCCAATGCCCTGAGAGCACTCAGGGCGCTTGTGAGTAGCTATAAATCATAATCTGGTCTCTGAACCCGGCATGTTGAATTCGCTCCCACACCTAATGGTGTATTGCAACCAGCTCAGCCGTGAAAAGAGATGCAGCATCTGGCAGAGCCCTGCTGACTTCAAACAGAGGGGATACAGCGTGGAAACCAACTCCCTCTTGGGACTTAAAGCCATCCATATACACTGGCACCGTTTCAGCATGACACGAAGTGTGCTCCAAAAAGGCCAAACGCAATACTCTCAGCACTGTAGAAGCTTTTGGAGCAAAGGCGTGGTGACAAATAGTCAATTTTTTTTTTTTTGGGGGGGGGGGCTGGCGAATGCCTACTTGGGCATAAGTCGCCGTACACAACACAGCCTACTATTAGGCTATATATATATATATATATATATATATATATATATATAAATAATAACAACAATAAGAAAACAAAGCAAAAAGGCAAGAAGGAAGCATGCTCCAGCATCAGGGGTAGGCCTGAGGCCCATCGACTGACAGATTTATTTTTGAAATACAGAAACCGTCTGCCAATGACTTCATTGTAAGTTTCTGTGACAAACTCCAATTCCTTCTCAAAGATGATTTTCTTGTAAAGACCCAAATAAAGTATTATCAGCAGCTGAAAGAAAAGCTTGGAGTAGGAAAGTTCTTAGTAGTGATGGATTTTGCAGAAAACTATTCATTCATAGTGCAAGATGCATCACAGTCCTTTCACTGGAACTAACCACAAGCAACCCTCCATCCATTTGTGATATATTTCCAAAAGGATGAAGTTGTCCATCATCAAAGTTTTGTGGTAATTCCCAATTGCAACACAACATCATCACTGTACACCTGTTTCAAACCAGACTTATAGAATTTCTGAAGACATTGCATGGTACCGTGAGTAAGATATTTTTCTTTTGCTACCAGTCATGGGAAAGGTCCGTGTGATGGTGTTAGAGGTTCCATAAAGCACCTTGAAGCAAGAGCCTTCAAATTACTGGTGACCAAGACCCAATCCTCACTCCACAGGTATTATACAATTTTGTTGTCAAAAGTCTTCCCTCTATCACATTTACCTTCACAACAACAGAACAGCATAATGTGCAGAATGAAGGATTGGAAAACTGAATACAAAATGCAAGAACTCTTCCAGGTGAGTCAGCATTTATTCCAACTCATTTATTTCCATAGTATAGAATTACTGATGGTGGAGCTGACTGAAGAATTACTTCATGTGTATGAGTAAAAACCCAGGTGGGTTGGGTTATTTTCCAATCCTGAAAGAGTACAACCTTTTATTCTCTCGAGGTACTCAGAAACTCCATGCCATTCATCTCATGAATGATGGAATCATGGAAGTGAAGGATTACTCATGCACCACTATTTCTTGAAATGAAAGGGTAACTGCCATAGAACAGATAACCCAAAGTATACCAATGACTGCTCTGAAAGGGTACTGCATTGCAGTACATGACGACTGGTATCTGGCCTCTATTACTAGAATTGATACAGACACCAACGAAGTATGACTCAACTTCCTGGATCCACAAGGACCAAAACAATCATTTGTTTTTCCATCAAAAATGGATTAACCTCTTGTTGATGTAACGACATTTTGAGTGTTGTGAGCCCGACAACATAAACAGGTCGTACTTATGTGTTGAAAAGTGGAGATATGGCAATAGCTACGGAATTGTTGAAAAAATGGTCCTCATAATCCATGAATTTAAACTGAATCTGGCATAAGTTGTATTTGGAATTTATTTAATTTTTTGTGATACAAAAAATGGTGTAGTGTTCAAACCATATTAAATCACAACATAAAACTTGTTGCATATTAAAGCTTATATATACAGTGCTTGACAAAAGTTTAGGCCGGGTGAGCGATGGCGGACTAAACTTATGTCTAAGAAAGAATGGTATAGATGAGGGTGATTTAATTTAGTCACAAGTTTGGGCCGGCTGCATGATGTCACTACATCACTCAGTTTCCCACTCAGCCTGCCAGCACGTGCTCAGTGTCGGTTTGGCCGCGGTAGTGAGAAGACTGTGCTGTTATGTTCTCCTGACCGATGCCATTTTGTGACTGTTCTTTTTGTAATTTGGAGTGTTTGTGGCCTTATTAGGGAGGAAGCGTGGCAGTTATCGTCTGAAACTATTGCCCGGATTATCACTCTCAAGGAGGCCGGTAAGCAAACTAAGGAAATAGCTGACCAACTTAAAATAAGCGATTGTGTTGTGAGGTGTTACGTTGCTCGGTGGAGGGAGGGAGGGTGTGACATCAAACCAACCCAGAAACAGTGCTCTGGTAGGCCTCGTAAGACCTCTAGGCATGTTGATAATGTTGTTAAGAGAGACCTAGAGAAGTGTACTTGTATTTCAGCCCATAAAATTAAGGAAAATAATAGTGGTCTATTCAGTGAGGTGTCTGTGCGCACTGTTAGTTGATGTGTTCATGAGCTTGGTTACACAAGCCACTGCCCCATCAAGAAATCAATTCTCAGCTGTGTACAGAAGGCTTGTAGGGTCGCTTATGCTCCAAAATATCTTCAGTGGGATGATGCTGACTGGCTTGATGTGCTTTGGTCTGATGAAGCAACGTTCACAGTGACTGAGGGGAGGGGTGGTAACATGTATTGGAAGCGTAGCAGTGACCCCCTTGACCCATGCTACCTTTGTGGAACCATGAAACACCCCAGTTCATTAATGGTATGGGGTTGTTTCTCAGGCAGGGGCTTGGGGAAGCTTGTTGTGTTGCCTGCTAACATTAAAGTCAACCAGTACATTTATTATGAGCTGCTAAATGACCATCCGGAGGAGTGCTTTGAGTTAACAGGCGCATGTTCCAACAGGATGGTGGCCCCTGCCACACTGCCAAATCTGTTATAACCTGGCTTAAAGACTGTGTGTGAGATTAAGTTCATTGAGGATTGGCCTGGTAACAGTCCAGATTTAAACATGGGTGAGAACCTTTGGCAGGTGGTTAAACACAGGTTACAAGGGAAGGATGTCAGCACTCTCCCCAAGCTGGAGAAGGAAATTAGGGCTTGTTGGGATGCTATACCTACCCAGAAGCTACATGATCTTGCTATGTCCATGCCATGACGCCTGAGGGATGTCAAGAAACACAAAGGATGCCCAACAAAGTATTAAGGGTAAGATTAATATTTTTTATGACACTTTTATCATGCTGCAACTTGTCTGACACGCACCCGGCCTAAACTTTTGTTGAGCACTGTATATACCTTCAAAGTACAATCTGAAAAAAAAATTGGAATATACTATTTTTTGTAATTTTTGTAACAGCACTTTTTTTTACTTGACCTCGCACAGAAAAAGTTATTTAAGCAAAGTTATAGGGCTCTCCAACTGCTTTAAAATGGTGTCTCTAGGTGGTTAAGCAGTTGAGATATTGACTGCTGACCAAAGGAAGTACCCCCTGAAAATGACCTCCAGGGTCAAACTTTACAGTGTCAGCTCCCGAATGGTGCGACCTAGAATATTAAGAGATGTTTTTACTCGCCTTGGTGAGATTTATAAACCTACCAAATATGAGCCAAATCAGAAATGGGTCTGGAAAATCAACCCTTTTTGGGGTTGAATTGACATTGAATGACCCTTTAGCCTTCTGATCATCATTCAAAAGGACTCTGTCCACTGCGTCTACATAGACAGCAGCTAATAGGATTGTATTTTGTAAAAGTAGTTCCTACCTTCTCTTCAATGAAGATAGAATTCCATCTGCAAGCAGTCCACCAGTTTGACCAAGGTGATATAATAATTGCTTCCAGGCCAGCAAGAATTCTCAAGGGGCTAAATCTTCAACTTGAAATTTTTTTGTGGCGGAAAAATAAAAGGAAAGCAAAACTTATGATTCTGATAATTGCATCCATTCATATTCAGTGAGTGAGATATTTTTATTAGCTAGGTCTTCAAGATATAGTTTCAGCTCTAACAAACGCTTGATCATCATATAGTGCTCCCCCAACATGTTTCTTGATCTGAAATGGCTCCCAAACCTGAATGACTTCTGTAGTGTATGAACAACATAATGCTGATGTTGGATGAAAGATAATTTAGAAGCTTCTTCAATCAAATCATCTTCAGGGGTTATTAAATCATCATTTTTAGAGATGTCATCATCATTTGACATTTCATTAACTGTTGCTGAATTAATTTTTTCAATTGTACTTAACATATTTGAAACATTGTCTGTGATAATACATAGAACTTGTTCTTTCTTAATTTCAAAATCCTGTAAAACAGTTCCCACCAATTTTGAAAGATATTTACTTGTGTGGTTTGCATGTGTATCTTTAACTGCCAGTGTTTGAGTCATAACTTTATTAGAGTCATTAATAAATCTGACATGAATCGCAAAATAATTAACTATGTCGAGTGCATCCATCCATTTTGAGGAAGATAAAACACCCCTTAAGAATTTTTTGAAGTTCTTCTTTCTGTTGCGTAGTTTCTTTAAGTATGATCTTCCTAATGTTATCTTTATCTAGACACACTAGAGTATTTTAGCCATTTCTCTATTGATGGTGGTTTTGAGAAAATAATTAGAGGTATACTATTTTTTACCACCATTTCTATAATAAGCTTCTTAAATTTATCAGAGATTGTGATAGTACTTAACTGTTTTCTACAAAAAAAAACTTGTTATTGGTGAAATTTGTCTAACACTGTTTCATATCTCCAGTTGAAGTAGTGACTCGAGTGTCTTTCTTGTTGATGATTTCATATATCTTTTGATGAAATCTCTGTAGATGCCTTTTCAAATTTAATGTCTTGCCAGTCATATATGGTCAGTCTTTTTGAATCAGAGCTGGTAGTGCTGCTTGTAGTGATCAAAAAAACTAATTTTGGTTTCACAAAATTGTTCATCAACATTAATTATCATCATCATCATCTTTCTTGCAATGGCAGATAAAATATTTGCTGTCACTTGAGACAATAAAAACAAGGCAGATCTTGCTTTTGTTTGAGATGTAGTAGCCATTTTAATAGGGTTTAAGAAAATAAATTATATAAGCTAAGCAAAAACAAGTTTTGTAAGTTACAAATTAAAACATTAATTCTAGATTATTATGTGAAAGAAAAAAAAGAAATAATTCGTTAATTTATTTGGGAAGATAATTTGGTTTAATTTTAATATATTACGATATAATGAAAAGGATTTTTCAAAGTGATACATTTTTATTATTGTTGAGAAAGAGGAAAGTTTATGCTGGACTTTTAGTATATGGAGCTGGAGCGAGTACATTTTGACTGGCTCTGGCTCCAGCCAAAAATGGTTTCAAGCTCCAGCACCGGATCCACAACACTGCCAGTCAGAGGATATGTCATCCACACTAGCAAACCTCCTGGTAAATATAGGCTTGCCACAATGAAATTAGTGACAAAATGGTAAGTAATCTATTAATTTTTTGGAGAAATAATAATACTGAAATAGCATGTGTACAAGATGACCATCTAATTTCTGTGTTTGTTACAGAGTAAAAACATTCATATAAAAGTAACCAGTGATATCTTTGTTGCATATCTCCAACCAAGATTAAATAATCTAAATTAACATTCAGTATTTAACTAAAAAAAATAATCTTTAAGGTAAAATTACAAATCTTAATAGATCTTAGGCAATAATTCAGTATTTAAATATCAGTACCTGACCGAAGTGCTTCTTGGAGACGGTCGACTAATTCAGTTTTATTGCCAGTAACAGAAAGTCCTCGGCTTTTTAAATGCTTCTTCAAGTCAGCAACCTAAATGTAAATAAACATTTTATTACATATTGCTTATATCACTATAGAAATATTTGGAATTCACTACAATTTTTGCATAAAATATTTAAGAGCAAGTGAATTATCACAACTGGGTCTGAGCAAGGACTGAATTCTAAAATAATCAAAAGTTTATCCATTTTTAATTAAAAAAAGATACTTGAAAATCTACTTTGAGGTTATTTTGAATAGTCCTAGATGGAACATGTATTGACTAACACTCAGTATTCTATATATGAACCAAGTTTCAGGAATTCAGTCAAGCCTACTGCTGACTTTTCCCCTTAACTCCTGTAATGTACATTTCCACACACCTTGCATTTTGTGCTTCTGAACAGGTCCATAATAACCAATCTTTAAGGAAAGCAACCAATACTTTTGTATTTTGGGTATTTTTGTTTGAGATCATTACATCATTGTCATTTTGTTTGTTTTTTTATGTATATGTTGATCTTCAAATTAATTGACCTCACCACTTTCTCACTCATCCTTCCCTTGCAGAAGACTTGAGATTTTTACCCAGGTTACCGTAATAACTATTATGAGAGCCTAAACTTATCATTCTCTCTTCTCCTGCCTCATGGTGCCTAGCTCTGTGAATTACCAATCAGAACCTAGGTCAAATTGTGCCTGTCACTAGATAAGGCCTAATTTGAGGCACTGGGAAAAGCATATTTATGGAATAGCCTACTGCTGAACCCCTCATTATAGGTTTCAATGACAACAGGCAAAGCTCTAACCCATGGGAAAGAGATTTCTCTATCCTTAGCCAAGACCAAAGAGGAAAAAAACTATGCGTATGCTGGAAGCAGCTTCAATAACAAATCACCTGAAGGGGTAGTCAAAATTGATTAAATCCCCCTGCATCATCAAGTCCACACTGAGTCATCCCTCAAGAGGGACTGCCTGGGTTCATCCATTCATCATCCTTATTCAGGCAGCTACTTCAGCTGAGCAGAGGGTTATGAGGTGGAATATTCTCAACATAAAAAGTTAATTTCAATTTCTTCCAGTGCAAATAATAGGTTAATAAAAGAAAAGGAAGGAATATCAGATACTGGGCTTCACACAGGCGATGTGGATGACTGCAAAGAAATGAAGAGGGTTCCTCTTTATGTTATAGTAATTCATATATTCCCCTCCGCTCCCCTTTCATATGCCTAATCTCTTTCTTCTTTTCTTGGATGTCAACAAGTGGAGGAGATGGGTTGAGCAGATGGACAGCCATTGAGCCTCACATTCATGATCTTGTTTCCCCAAACAAAGAGGTAAGAAAACATTGGTGAAAGAACAAAAGTAATCAGCTGAGAATTTAGCTCAAGATTTTTTTTAATATAATTTTAGGAGCCTATCTGGCAACTGCCTACTTGGCCATAAATTGCCATACTCAGCACAGCATAATACTAATCAATATTAAAAAACAAATAACTATGTAAATAATGAGTAAATAATGATAAAAAAAAAGAAAACAAAGCAAAAAGGCAACAAGGAAGCAGGCTCCAGTGTCAGGGTAGGCCCACCTCTCCCTGGGTAGGAATGTGTGACCTACAACAAACAGTCAAATAAAGTGGAGGCCAGCATCCTCCAAAAAGTCGTCTAGTCCGCAAGTGTGTGTGAATGAACCAGTCCTGAGTACAAGGGACAAGCGGTAGTGACCTCGTGTGCAAAGATCACCCAGACTGGGACATTCAACAAGAATGTGCCGAAGAGTCTGGGGGACAACATAGTCATCACAATAAGGTGCTCCATCAAATGGCAGTGTTTTCAATTGGGAGATGACAGAAACCAACTAAAGGCATTGTGACATTGGGTGGTAGGTCTATAGAGTTGCAGCGCAATGGCACTCAACTGAAGTTCCCTTCTTTGCAAAGCAGCCCAGAGAACTGCTGGTATTCCTGCCATGTAATCAGTGTGAGGAAGAGTGAAATGCTGGTCTGGTTATCTACTCCTCACAGAGTGTTTGGCGCCCTCATTCCTCCCAATTCTCACATGTCCAGGAACCCAGCACAAGATAATCACGAGATTGGACCGGATTGCTATAACCGTGGCGTTACGGATATCGCAAACCAGGGGATGCAGAGATTCCAATGCCCTGAGAGCACTCAGGGACCTTTATGAGTCTATAAAAACAAAAAAACATGGGTTTTTAGCTTTTTATAAAAAAAACCATGGTTTTTGCCAACTCTGTGCAGGAGGGTTTGCAAATAAGGGCAGAAACAACTGTGCTCATAGGCCTGGAGTGGCCAGCATCAGAGGATGCCTTTTTTTAAGATTGAGGCATAAGACATCCCAGGCAGTGCTAGGTGCCTGAGGACTAAGTCCTTAGTCTTACTAAATGAGACAAAATGTAGCCTGAAAGGCAGAATAGCTCTTCACAATTGACACAGTTGGCCATACATGATTTGGACTTATCATGTGAGTGATTAGAGCAACTTACAAACTTCAGGTAAATCCAGACTTTGCATGTCTACAGGAGTGGTGGCAGTAGTAGCACCGAGGTAGCAGTGACAAATACCTTTGCGTGGTAGCAATACAAACTGCCATGCACCAACTCAGGAAGCCTGCTACAGTCGAAGGTGAAAAAGAGTGTAGGGTTGGGACTCGAGGTCCTTCCCTGTTTTCTCATCCCATGTTTGACCTTACTGTACCATGGTCAGTTTGCTCTAAGGTGATGTCATCTCACGAGTTCTCTAGCATAAACAACTCATTTCACGAAGTTCATAGTAGAGTGCCGCATGAGACTCACCAGCGTGCCATCAAGTGTCTGAACAGCACTAATTATGGAAGCCTCGGAGGGTTTTTTTTTTAGGAGCCTATCTAGCGACTGCCTACTTGGGCATAAGTGGGCGGAATCAAGACAGCACTAGGCTACTTTAAAACACAAATATGAAAACGATAAAAAAAGGAAGATCACAACAATCAGGAAGCAATCTCTGAAGTGGGGGATAGGTCCCCCTCCCCCTGGCACAGGAGCGTCGACCTACAAAAGAACAAACAATAAAAAAACAAAAAACATGAGTTAAATACAAGGGAGAAGGCCAGCCTCCACCCAAAAGTCAACAAGTCCACCAGTCAATGTGCACGCACTTGTCCTGAGTACAAAGGACAGGTGGTAGCGACCTAGCTCATCCCATTACCGGGACAGGTAACGTGTGCGAAGATCACCCAGACTCGGACATTCAACAAGAATGTGCTGAACAGTCTGAGGGACAACGCAGTCATCACAATAGGGCGCAGGCGAGCACTTCATCAAATAGCGATGCATCACTCGAATGTGTCCAATTCGGAGACGACAGAAAGCGACCTGAAGCCGTAATGGGATTGGGAAATGGGTCCATGGGAACAGTCGCGGCACAATGGCACGCAACTTTAAGTTCCCTTCGACCGTCTCCCATCTTCTTTGCCAAGCAGTTCAAGAGCTGCCCGTATTCCTGCCATGTAGTCGGTGCGAGGAAGAGCAAAAATCTGGTCCAGTCGCAGAGTCCTCGCAGACTCTTTGGCGCGCTAATTCCCAGAAAATTCCTACATTTCCAGGAACCCAGCAGAAGATAATCTCGACATCTGCCCGGCTCGCCAAAACCGTGGCGTCACGGATTTCGCGAACCAGGGGATGCAGAGATTCCAATGCCCCGAGAGCACTCAGGGCGCTTTGTGAGTCGCTATAGATCACAATCCGGTCTCCGAACCGGGCACGTCGCGTAATCTCCCGTACCGAGTGGTGTATTGCCACCAGCTCGGCCGTGAAGACAAACGCAGCGCCCGGCTGACTTCAAACAGAGGGAATACGGCGTGGAAGCCGACCCCCTCGTGACACGAGGTGTGCTCCAAAAAGGTCGAACGCAATACTCTCGGCGCTGTACAAGCTTTGGGAGCAGAGGCGTGGCGACAAATAGCCAAATGTGGTACCCTCCAGGGTGACGTCCTGGGCAGAAATAAAAGGCGCCACCGGCCCGAGAGCTATACCTAGCTCTCGAAGGACTTTCCTGGCCCTAAACCCAAAGGGCTTAGGGTATGACTGGCGTCTCTCGGCGGCATATGCACCGTCGAGATCAGCTGCGGATGCAGTGGGAGCTGCCGGGCTCGCGCGTACAGGCGAGTGATGCACTGCACGCGGCGTAGAGCGAGTGGCATCTCCCCAGCATCGAGCAACAGGCTCTCAATGGGGAAAGTGCGGAATGCACCAGTCGCAAGGCGAAGGCCGGTGTGGTGGATCGAGGCCACCTTTCGCAATAAACGCTCGGCTGCGGATGCATAGAACTCGCATTCGTAGCCGAACTTCGAACGAACAAAGGATCGATAAAAAAGTAGGGCAGTAGCCCTATCAGCGCCCAAAGCGCTGAACGTCACGGAACGGAGAATATCCATGGCGCGGGTACAAGAGACCCTAAGGCTGCGAATATGAGCCTCCCAGGTGAGGCGTCGGTCGAATACAAGACCAAGGAAACGGTGCGATTCAACCACATCCAGGCGCACCCCATTAAGAAACAAATCTGGGTCGGGGTGGAGCCGTGGATGGCGGGCCTAGTGCACCACCTTAGTCTTGGCCAAAGAAAACCGAAACCTGTGCGCTTCGGCATAGCGAGAGACGCAGTTCAATGCCTGTTGGAGTCGACGGTCCAGAGTTGGCATCTGGGCCAGGCCAAAAGAGATCGAAAGGTCGTCCACGTAGAGAGTAGCGAGAATATCTTCCGGCAGCACCAAGTTGATGCTCAGTGCAAAGAGTGTGACACTGAGGACACTTCCCTGCGGGACACCCTCTTTCTGCTCCTTTGGGCCGGAGAGGGCTCCCCCCACCCGTACGCGGAATCGACGATCTCGCAAAAATTCAGAATTAAACATTGGGAGGCGTCCCCTCGCCCCCACCGTGTGGAGAGTCTCCATATAACCGTATCGCCATGAGGTATCATAGGCATTCTCCAGATCGAAAAACACCTGTGGCATAGTGCTGTCTACGAAGGAAGGCCTCGCAGACGGCATTTTCCAGTCGGAGCAGAGCATCTGACATGGAGTGGAACTTGTGGAAGCCACACTGTGCAGAAGACATTTACCAATTTCTCCATCAACTTGCACATGCAAGAGGTTAGAGAGATTGGGGGGAAACCGGCTGTAGTAGAGTGATCTCTCCCCAGTTTGCGAAAGGCGAGCACAGTAGCGATTCGCCAGAAATCTGGGAGGGGACCCTCCACCCAGATCCTGTTTAACAAATCTAAGAGAAAGCCATGACTCGCTCACCCAGGTGTCGAAGCATGGCGTACGGGACATCGTCCGGACCATGGGCAGTGTCAGCACACGAAGCAAGAGCAGAGCGCAACTCACTCAGTAAACCTGTCATTGAAGGGTTCTCTGCCTCTGGAGGTAAAGTCCAGCAAGCAGCCTTCCGCGACATCACAACGTGCATTGAATGCTGGCGGAGCAGCATCCCGGCTAGAGAATGCGGAGAAAGAGGTCTCGAAGGATTCCGCCACGGAAGCGGGTCCGAAATTACGATCCCATTCTCCCGGAGAACGGGAGGGGGGTCCTGCGAGAACTTGCCCCGAATCCTTTTGACTCACTTCCACACCTCTGCTCGAGGGGTCTTTCCCGTTAAGTGAAGACACGTATGCCTGCCAAGAAGAGCGGCGGGCGTGCTTCGAAATATACCGGAACCTAGTCCTAGCCCGACGAAATTCAGCGACAGTGAAATCGTTCGGGCGGCGCTTATAGCGCATGTTGGCATAACGCTTCTGTTTGAGGGCCGTCTCACACTCGGAACGGAACGAGACGAGCCTCCGGAGCTCCTCCCAATTGGCAGGGAGTTCTTCAAAGTGCAAAACGGCCAGACGTTCTAGGAATAGTAGTCAGGCCGACGGCGATGTGGTCGCCGGAGGAGAACTCAACGGCCTCATCTACCGACCCAAACTCCTCGACTGAGATAGAGAATTCAGTCATTTCCTGAAATGCAGGCCACCCGCAAACGCGCCAAGCACCACCGAGGTGGTCTCTCAGGCGGCAGTTGCTCTGAAAATGATATTTGAATGGGAAACTGATCACTGCCATGGAGGTCATCGACCTAATCAAAATCAGGCTGTGCATCCAAAGAGCACAAAGATAGGTCAAGGCAAGAAAATGAAGCGGTTCTCGGGCAGTGATGCGTAAACTCATCCACATTTAGGACACCTATCTGAAGCTCTTCGATCAGATCGGCAAGGACTTGTCCCCTGGGATTTATTGAGTAATCTACCCAGAGAGGATGCCTGCTGTTCAGATCTCCAAGCAAGAGAAAAACCCTCGGCAACCATGCCACGACTGGGTGGAAGTCCCCCGACTTGAATTCAGCTGATGGTAGAATGTATGCAGAAATGATAGTATAACTCCTATCCAGGTGAAGCTGCACAGCCACTGCCTGAAAGGAGCTATCTAAAGTGAAAGAAAGAACGGAGACATCATGACGGGTGTAAACCACGCATCCCCCAGTCCAGCAAACCTGCGGTGGTGGGGTCGCAAGACCCTTATACCCCAGGAGGTCGGGCAGGGGGCACGCACCCAGCATGGTCTCCTGCAGAAAAATAGCTAACGGGACGAGATAAGCCTCCGCAGCTCCTCCCGGTGGGCCCGGAGTCTACGGCAATTCCATTGAAGGAATATGCCCTCCAGGCCTAGTTCGGAGGAGATGCGGGGGAGATGCGGGTGGCCATTCCCTTACGGGAATGGCTGTATGCTTCCCGGAGGCAGAACCCCGGGCGCTGTTGGCCGGACAAAGTGCTGTCAACTTCAAGGACTTATTGGGGAAGGTTGAGCTCGCCATGCGAGTCATTTCCTCCCTCCGCCTCAAAACCTTAGGTGGCTGTTGCGGCTTCGGAGGCGGGGGCCCTCTTTTAGAGGAACCACCATCTCCGAGCCACTCAGCTCACCACTAGGCGTGGGCGAAGGAAGTCCAGAAGATGGCCTGGTGACCAACTTCAGGGGTGTTACCTCCTGTGAGTCTAACAACTCGGTGGAGGCACGTGGCCATTTCGCCTTACGGGAAACGGTCACGCTGGGGAAAGAGGGGGGGGGAGCCCTAGTTTTAGCCTGGGCTGAGTATGAACCCTTTTTGCTGCCAGCTTTACCAGGGGAGCGCCTGGGTTGAGTAGAGCCTGCAGAAGGGCTCCGAATGGATGTGGAAACAACCGTGCTCGTTGGCCTGGATGGGCCAGGAGCAGAGGGTGCCTTTCTAACTATTGAGGCAAAGGACGTCCCAGGCAGAGCCGGGCGCACCAGGACGAAGTCCTTAGCTTCGAGGAATGAGAGTCGATCCTGGGCCTGAACATCCAGGATTTCCTTCTCAAGGAGATATGCACCACATACATTGCTTCGAAGAAGCAGGGTGCGGCTCTCTGCAATTGCCACACTTGGCCACACACGATTTAGACTTATCATGTGCAGCCTTGGAGCAATTCACACAGACTTCGGGTGACCCCAACTTTGCACGTCTACAAGAACGATTCGTATTGCCAAAGCAGTGACAGTAATTGCACCGCCGCTGCAGTGGCATGAATGCCTTCACGCAGTAGCAATACCAACCGGCATGCACCGACTCAGGGAGCTTGTCACAGTCGAACGTGATGAAGAGTGTAGGGGTGGGTCTCGAGGCCCCTCCCAGTTTTCTCATCACACGTTCGACCTTGACCGCCCCATGGAGGGCCAGCTCTAAGGTGATGTCCTTTATGGAGTAGTCAACGAGTTCCATCGCATAAACTACTCCTTTCACAAAGTTCATGGTAGAATGTGGCGTCACACTCACTGAGGTGCTATCAAGTGTCCGAAGAGCACTTATCTTGGCCACCTCTGCGGGATTCGCCAGAAGGCTTCCATCTGAGAAATGGGTTGCCTTGGGCTCTCTACCAATTGCACTAGCTAATCCTCTCCTCTGATGGATCATGTTGCCCTTGGCCAACATGCTGCCATCAGTGGAATGAATACTGAGGAAGCGTTTGAAGCCAGCGGGCTCGAAAAATGCCAGGTAAGCTCTGAATGGGTACCCCTGTGCACTTTTGGTCTTAGTCATAGTGAGGGGCTCCGCTCACAGGGGAGGTAGAGGGGCCAGATGTGCCGATCTTGGCTTGGTCGCTTGCAAAAGTGGCCTTAGACCCATCCATCCCTGCACCCCCTGCGGATGGAGAGGAGCCCAGAGTCTTTTTCCTGTTCTTTTTCTTTTTATGAGAGGAGGGCGGGGAATGAACCCGCTTCTCCCCTCTGCCAGCAGGGGACCCCAGGCCAGATGGACCGGCCTCAGCCAGGTCCTTCTCCGAAATGGAGAAGGTCCTGGTGGTTGCAGGGACACCAGTTAGAGGAGATCCCTCCCCTCCTTGTACTGCCTCGGAGACCCCAGCCATTTGAGGCGGACCTTGCATACAGGTGGATTCTGGTTCAGTGCTTGGCGCCGAGTCCGGATTCCCCCCATGAAAGGCCCTACCGTCTGAGGCTGGGTTGCCTAAAGGACCATGTCTATCACAGGAGGGGCCTCCAGTTGGCCATCCCCTCCCAGGACATCGCAGGTCCCGTTGGCAGTCACCAGTCATGTGTGGGGAGGCACAGGCCTTAACCCCGGCAAGGTTGAGTATTCTTGCCAGCAGGTCTTTTGAGGGAAGCAACTGAAGGGGCCTGGCTTCCCCCCCCCCCAAGGGGGTTTGCCTTACCGAGCCGCTTACACAAGGGGCGGTCGGCAATGGGCTGCCTGCTGGCTTTCTAGGCAGTCCCCTTAGAAAGAAATGGAGGAACTGCCGCTGGAAATAGGGAGGTGCCCGAAAGCACCTCCAGAGAAGGGGGTGAGGGGGAGTCCCCTACACCCATAGTTGTATGAGAGGAGTAAGCCTCCTCTCTGGTTAGAGAAATATGGAGGGTCCCCTGTGCAAGCACAGGGGAGGACTTCCATTTTTTCGGTAGAGCTGCCCGAGGGCAGCTCCATCGATGACACAGGGGGAATTAAGGGAGATTTTGAATTTTATCATCATTGGGCATGGTGACCCTATTTGTACCACGGAAAGCAATAGCTCATCACCCCTCGCAGTAGCCCACACTGCAAGGGGTGCATACAGGCCTGGCAGAGCCAGGTGCTGCCATTCTGGACCACCCTCCAGCCTGGTGGCCTGGCAGTCCATCGGCATGGCGGCTCCACCTTGAACATAGTGTAAAATTGATAATGTGAAGAGGAAAAGAAAAGGGATTTGAGGAAGGTATGGGTGGGGATGAAGCAGGTTGTTAAAAACCAACCACCCCAGACCGGAGCTCAGGGGTTAGGGAACATTGTCCCCTTCCCCTCAGCCCCGATCCGGGATGGTTGGCTGAGAAGAAGGTCAGCATCTACCCTGTAAAATTAGAGGCTGACCAGAGAAAGTTGTGGGAGAGGTTGTATGAAAAGCGACGAAGTAGGGGAGGAATACAGGCTGTCTGAAAGGAGAAGAGGCTAAGCTGGGGTCGAGCGGAGTGCTGAATCCCGTCAGCACGGCAGCCAGGATGGCAAATCATCACGCCCCTTACGGGGTAGCCTCGGAGGGATCCACACTCTCATTCAAAAACTAGGTCACTTCGGCTCTCTTCCAATCAGGCTAGCTAGTGCTCTCTTCTGATGGAACATGCTTTCTTTGGCCAACATGTTGCCATCAGTGGAACGAATAACCAGAAACTATTTGAAGTCAGTGAGCTAAAAAATGCCAGGTAGTGTCTCAATGAGGTGCCCGGATGTAATCAAGGCTCCTCTCAGAGCACTTGGACTTGGGGTGCCCCCCATCTAACCCCACACCTGCAGGAACATCGTGGTCGGACGTGCCAATCTTGCCTGAAACAGCAGCGGACCCGTCCATCCCCAGAGGTTCCGCAGAGGGTGAGGAACCCTTGGTCTTTCTAGTTTTTTTTTCTTATTTACTTTCTTTTTAGGAGAGGAGGGTGGTGAATGTAGCCACTTTTCTCCAATGCTGGAAGGAGCCCTTAGGCTGGAAGGAGCCCTTAGGCTGGATGGACTGTCCTCAGTAAGATCCTTCTCTGAGATGGAGGTCTTATCTGTCAGAATGGCACTATCTAGGAGAGGATATACTTCATTTCTGTGTAAGTCCTTGGTGACCTGTTCCATCTGAAGAGAAGCTTGCATAGAGGTAGACTCAGGTTTAGTTTGGTACAGAACCCAGTGGAAGATCCTGCCATCTGGGGATGGGTCACTTCCAGGAACAATTCCATCTCAGGGTGGTGTCCATGTGCCCCCCCCCCCCGCCTCCAGCATCACAGAATCCATTTGAGGTATCCTGTGTCAAAGTCAAGTCTCTGACCAGCGAAATGAACTCCATTGGGCAAGAGAAGGGCCAGTCATGCTGCCCCTCCAGACAAGTATGGGCCACAGACTGATGCACCTCACTCCCCCCCCTAGAAGGTTGGCTCTATCGAGTCGCTCCCACTGGAAGTGGTCAATTTAGGGCCGCCTGCCTACTCTCTTTGCCATCTGTGTCAAGTCGTTACAGACATTTTGGTATGGAGTATGATTTGTTGTGTGAACAGATCAGTGTATTTGCAACATATGAGGTTAGTGGATAGTAGGCTTGCAAGGACGATGGAAGATTGAGTGATTTTGATTTAAGGGTTGAGTATTTGCAGGTGAAAGGAATGTGATTGCTGATTTGATGTCACAGTTGCCAAGAAGTTTAAATGAAAATGAGACTAAGAATAAATCCTGAGTATTTACCAGCAGGTGTAGTCCTGAGAAGGAAATGTAAAGGTGGAGGTGATTGTGTATTCAAAATGTGTGGTATAACTTGCAAGACTTGATGAAAGATGGATTAGCAGGTATTGACTTGAGAATGAGAGAGTCATGTCTGATGGTGCATGAATTGAAGAAAGATGCTGCCCTACCAATATTAAAGTTAAGTGTGAATGAATTTTTTGAAATAGTAGCAATTGATTGTGTCACTTCAAATGACTGCAAAAGGGTAGGTATATAGGAATAATCATGATGGTAAATGGCAAGAGTAAATTTGTGAATGCCATACCTGTGACGAATATATCTGAGTGTTGCTAGGGTGGTTACTGAGAGAATGTTGCCCATGTGCATGTGTAAGCCTGCATGAATGTTGAGTGACAATAGACCGAGTTTAAAGATGTGCTTTTGAAGAGATGTTGAGTGAATGGGGAATTGATCATGTGCAAACAACACTGTATGTACCTAGCACAAATGATTTGGCTGAAAGAACTATAAGAACCTTAAGTGAGATGTTACAATTAATGGTGAAAAATGGAAGGAAATGGGATGAATGTTTAGGAAGAGTACCTTGGTCGTATAATATGGCAGGAATATGACCATGTAAATATTTGATGAATTTTGAGAAAATGATTAGGCCAGGTATGGGATTGAGTGTAAGGTTCAAAAGTGTTGAGAGATTGAAATAAAAGGTAGACTGAATGAGGATAAATTGAAAGAAGTTTGAAGGTCTGTTTATGGTGAGAAAGGTTTGGGCAAATGGGCTAAGTAATGTGATAGTGTGTGAAAGTGAGGGTGGAAGTCTTGACAAATGTATAGCACATCACTGTCAGTTACGGAAGTGGCATGAACCTCCTGAATATTTGTTGCAACATCCAGGAGATGAGTGTGTACTGGAAAACATGGGAGACTGTGAGGAAGTGAATGATATAGATAGTGCTTTAGAAGGGAAGAAAAGAAGTTAGTGTTAGTTGTACATGGAAGGGGGAAGCAGAAGAGGAATTGGTCATAAAAGGGGAGATTGCAGATGGACATCCAATGAACCCCACATTCATGATCTTGTTTCCCCCAAGGTAGGTAGGTAGGAATTCAGATATTGTTAAAATACAGTGGAGGTGAAAAAACTAGTGCAAACAAGCTGGAGTTAAAGACTAGTTGAGTAAGGACAAAAGTCTGGAGCTACCGCATTTTCAGTCAGTTGAGTGCATGAATCCAGTCATTGTCCATATTTACTTCCCAGTTCCAGGAAGTTGTGAACTCTCTACCATGCCCCCAGAACTGTATGGCAGGTCCCTGAAAGAAAGTGGACCTCACCCACTGGATACCAGTTTACCCATTGGCCAGTTCCTATTTTCGTTTATTTACATGCTATCTGTAAAGCTTAAGTAGTAATATATTTGTTTCAGGCATTGGAGGAACTATTTATATCTTCTTTGCATCTTGTTCCACTCATCATGCAGGGTTGATGTTTCTAATGCATCTCCCCCATAACTCTCAGGTCTGCACCTCCTCCAATGACAGTGCCTTTTCTCTGAGGTTGCAAGTGATTTTGTCCATCCACCTTTGCTTCGACCTTCCCCTCTTCCTCCTCTCCTGCACATCCATTTCCATGATCCTCTTGCCCACATATTCTCCATCTCTTTTCATCACATATACATACCATTGCAATTTCTCTCTTGTGTTTTCTTTGATATTTTTGCAACTTTTGTTGTTCCTCTTATTTTCTCATTCCTGATCTTATCCGACTTTGTCACTACCCACAGCCACATCCATCTCCAGGTCAATGAATACAACATGCAGTCCCTTCTCTTTTTCTCAGTGCATACCATATGAAGATCTGGGAGAGAATGCTTAAGGAAGAAACATCTATAAGAGAGGAGCAGTTTGGCTTTATGCCAGGGAGAGGGATGACTGATACAAATCAGCCATCCTTCAACTTTCTCCACTTGATCTTCAATGTAACCAGTTTTGCCTTCTTTTCCTGCTGCTCTTTACCTCCCAATCCATCAGTGGGGAAACGGTGACCAATATTCCGTATTGTATAGATTGTTTATAATTGTTTGGGGGGTTTTGAGTCATATCTTTTGGTATAAATAAAGTTAGAACTAAATCTTCTCCCATCATCTTTTCAAATACACAGAGGGGCTCTACCTCACACAGGAGGTAGTGTGATTGCAAGAAGTGCACCTCTGCCACCAAAGTGTCCTCACAGGAAAAGAGAAACTAAATAGAGAAAAGACCCTGAAAAGCTTCTACTCAGATATTGGCATGATTTCTCCCAGGCTAAAAGAACAATATAATGGATGTCACATATTGCAACATTGAAAAGGACCTGGACCTGTTACTAAGCAAAGAATCCTGCAAAAGATCTCATCTGAAGGCACCTCGACCTGTGGGCAGAGGCATACATGGCCAAAGAGATAAAAAAGGAAATTGAAACCTAACAAAAATGACTGACAGTAGAAGATGTGAGAAAATTAAAAAAATCAAGCCAGGGGAAGAACACAGTCACATGTTCATTTTTTTGAGAGAGAGCCCATCTGGCAACTGCCTACTAAGGCAAAAGTTGCCATACTCATGCTAAAGCCTAGCCACATGTTTAAAGTGATTTTTAGAGCAAAAGGTGTTCTATACAAAGATTTCACCAGATCAAATAGAATGTGAAACATTGTCTGAATCCAGGTATGATTCATATGCTATACCTTGAATAAAAATAAAACCAAAGAATGTACTCGCCAAGAAAATATTTGCTTTGAGAGCATAAACCAAGAGCACAGATGGGACAAATGTAGAATTTGACCAAAAAATGTATCACCTGTTGGTAAACAACACTGAACATTAGCAATGTCATGTCTGATGAGGAAACAATGACTGAAGACTAAGCTGAACAAGGAAAAAGAACACTACCTACAGAGCACCAACAGCAGAGAGAATGAGGAAATCTCTCTCACAGAACATGGTTGTAAATATAGCAAACATGCAACCAGATCTGATGATATACATCATGCACACACACTTCATAAACAAAGCCTGGCTCACATGCAAATAGTTAAATAAGATAAGAGAAAAATGGCTTAAATTGATGTGGCTCCCAGAGAAGCCACCCTCAAGTGAAATCTAAATATGTCACCTAACTAAAAATTAAGAAAAAACCCAGATGGAAACTGATCCCCCAAACTGAAAATGATCACAACTGCAATGCCAAAATTGTTAAAGCCCTCAAACAAACACACAACTAAATATACTATACAAAACCCATACGCAGCCACTTCCCAAAGTCAATAAACAAAGAGAAACTTGATTTACTGGTAAAGGGAAGTACAAATGAAAATATGAGAGAAAAGATTATGAAATAAATGCATAATAAACAAACAAGTCATGATCATAATTACCCTTAGAATCCTGCCACAACTTATTGAATGACCAGTTTAGGGAAAAATGATCTGGACACACTCAATCCCCAGCCAGAACAGATAACAAAGATGAAATAATCAAAAGTAAAGCACAGATGACAGAAGAAACTATCCCCAAAATGACAAGTATCAAAATAAATTGAGAATATTTGCACAATATTAACAATGCAAAGAAAAAAAAAATGACATACTCCAAAATAATTAGAAATGAACTTCCAGACAATATTAGCAGAACAATAAAAATAGAAAACTACAAATAATATAACAGGCCATACACAAACCAGATGCAATGGAGTAATGATGACCATAAAAATTAAAGGATTAGAAGAGGCCTGTATTGCCATTAAGATAAAGAAGACTACTCAAGGTCAAGTAGTGTAGTACAGTGTAATGTCATCACCTGTACTATATCCAAGCTATAGAGTGGCCAAAGAGCACTCACAAAAGATTCTTTAGATAAATAGAAGCATTTAATTCATGTCTCATCATCTTAATTGGTTCTGGCTGTTTTCCCACTGCTAAAGTATTTAAGCAACCTAAGGATATTTTTAATTCCTGATTTGACACAAACTGTTGCACACACAGCTTCATCCTCTGAAAATCATTAGTGAGGCATCCCAATCTCCTCCCAAAAACCTTTTCAGTTTTCTCAATTAGTGGCCCAAGGTGAATAGAGTTTCTCAGGTGTCTTTCTTTAGGCATGGTGGTCCTTCTTGAATGGGGCTTTTCTTGTCATTATCAAGAACATTGTGATGTTTATTGAGGAAATCAGAATTACCTAATTGTAACTGACCAGAATGGCAATTGCTGGCAAGCCTACTTCCATGCCAGAAGTATGCTGTTTTGAGTGCTCCCATCTCCCATAAGGGACACTAGAACTCAATCAGCAAAGCTTTGGAACAGAGGAATTGTTGTACTGTGAAGATAGGGAGGGAATGCCATATAGCGTTGTGATTGGCTGTGGTGATAATGTGTGTAGAGGACTTTGTCCCTGTGTGGGATAGTTTCAACATATTTGGACATAGGCAGCCAGCTCATGACAACCCCTGGGATTGAACCGGTGCTTCAACAATGTGTATCCACTACACTAGAAAGATGTCAAACTAAACCACAATTGTTGGCACACAAACTGAGTATGTTCTTTATTACATGTATTCCATTGTTGCCTTTACTTGTAAAGCGTGCAATGTCTAATAGAAAACAATTTTTTGTCATCCATGGTTTATTAAACATAAAAAATGAGACAAACCAACCAGAACAACCGATTTCAAACATACTTAATAATTTAAACCCAACAGCTTCCCAAACAAAATCTGAACAAACTTTTACCTTCATTTTTGACAAATCTTCAATTTCTTCCATAATGCTTTTGATGTTTTAAGACAAGCAATAAAATATAAAAATCTGAAAGAAAATTCATTAGGTCTAATTAATTTGGCATTTTTTTCAAATGATAATTCAGCTAAAGTTAAATAACAAAACCATAATCACGCACCAGTTTCATAAATCCCAAGGGGCTTGAGTGTTTAACATTCTATTCAATCTTTCTTACAGGTTAATGAGCTACCAAAGTGCTTTTCTTTTTTTTTTAAGAGCTCATCTGGCGACTGCCTACTTGGGCATTAGTCGCCGTATTAAAACTGGCCTAGTTCTAGGCTACTTTAAAATAAAATTAAAGAGAGAAAAAAAAAACCAACACCCCAAAAGGGGGAAAGGAAGCAAGCTGGTGCATCGGGGAGAGGTCCCCCCGGCGCAGGAGCGTGCAACTAAAGGAAAAAAACAAACAAAAAACAAATGCAAAAAAAAACAACAAAACAAAACAAAAAAACAAACAAACCTTGCTTAAATAATAGGGAGAAGGCCGGCCTCCCTCAAGAAGTCAACAAGTCAATGTGCACGAATCTGTCCTGAGCACAAGGGACAGGCGGTAGCGACCCCGCCCATCCCGGTACTGGGACAGGTATCGTGCGCGAAGATCACCCAGACTGGGACATTCGACAAGAATGTGCCAAACAGCCTGGGGGACGACGCAGTCGTTGCAATAGGGCGCAGGCAAGCGCTCCATCAGATAGCGATGCGTCACACCAGTGTGTCCGATTCGGAGACGACAGAAAGCAACCTGAAGCCGCCGCAGCATTGGGGGATAGGACCATGGGAACAGTCGCGGCGCAATGGCACGCAACTTTAAGTTCCCTTCGACCGTCTCCCATCTTCTTTGCCAAGCAGTCCGAAGAGCTGCCCGTATTCCTGCCATGTAGTCGGTGTGAGGAAGAGCGAAACGCTGGTCCGGTTGCAGAGTCCTCGCGGACTCTTTGGCGCCCTCATCGGCGCGCTCATTCCCCGCAATTCCTACATGTCCAGGAACCCAGCAGAAGATAATCTCGACATCTGCCCGGCTCGCCAAAACCGTGGGGATGCGGAGATTCCAATGCCCCGAGAGCACTCAGGGCACTTTGAGTCGCTATAGATCACAATCCGGTCTCCGAACCGGGCACGTCGCATAATCTCCCATACCGAGTGGTGTATTGCCACCAGCTCGGCCGTGAAGACAGACGCAGCGCCTGGTAGAGCCCCGCTGACTTCAAACAGAGGGGATACGGCGTGGAAGCCGACCCCCTC
This sequence comes from Ceratothoa steindachneri, assembly GCA_963969495.1. Classification (NCBI taxonomy): domain Eukaryota; kingdom Metazoa; phylum Arthropoda; class Malacostraca; order Isopoda; family Cymothoidae; genus Ceratothoa; species Ceratothoa steindachneri. The sequence goes on along the minus strand of OZ018320.1, from coordinate 112,383,287 downwards.
TTGGGACTTGGAGCCATCCGTATACACTGGCACGGTACCAGCGTGACACGATGTGTGCTCCAAAAAGGTCGAACGCAATACTCCCGGCGCAGTACAAGCTTTGGGAGCAGAGGCGTGGCGACAAATAGCCAAATGTGGTACCCTCCAGGGTGGCGTCCTGGGCAGAACCAGGGGCGCCACCGGCCCGAGAGCTATATCTACCTCTCGAAGGAGTTTCCTGGCCCTAAACCCAAAGGGCTTAGGGTATGACTGGCGTCTCTCGGCGGCATAGGCACCATCGAGATCAGCTGCGGATGCAGTGAGAGCTGTTGGCGACTGAGGGAGGCGCCGGGCTCGCGCGTACAGGCGAGTGATGCACTGCATGCGGCACAGAGCGAGTGGCATCTCCCCAGCATCGACCAACAGGCTCTCAATGGGGGAAGTGCAGAAGGGACCAGTCGCAAGGCGAATGCCGGTGTGGTGGATTGAATCCACCTTCCGCAATAAACGCTCGGCTGCGGATGCATAAAACTCGCATCCCTAGTCGAGCTTCGACCGGACAAAGGATCGATAAAAAAGTAAGGCGGTAGCCCTATCAGCGCCCCAAGCGCTGAACGTCACGGAACGGAGAATGTCCATGGCGCGGGTACAAGAGACCCTAAGGCTGCGAATATGAGCCTCCCAGGTGAGGCGGCGGTGGAATACAAGACCAAGGAAACGGTGAGACTCAACCACATCCAGGCGCACCCCATTAAGAAACAAATCTGGGTCGGGGTGAAGCCGTGGATGGCGGCAGAAGTGCACCACCTTGGTCTTGGCCAAAGAAAACCGAAACCTGTGCGCTTCAGCATAGCGAGAGACGCGGTTCAATGCCTGTTGGAGTCGACGCTCCAGAGTTGGCATCTGGGCCGCGCCAAAAGAGATTGAAAGGTCGTCCATGTAGAGCGTAGCGAGAACATCTTCTGGCAGCACCGAGGTGATGCCGTTGATGCTCAGGGCAAAGAGTGTGACACTGAGGACACTTCCCTGCGGGACACCCTCTTTCTGCTCCTTTGGGGCAGAGAGGGCTCCCCCCACCCGTACGCGGAATCGACGATCTCGCAAAAATTCAGATATAAACATTGGGAGGCATCCCCTCGCCCCCATCGTGTGGAGAGTCTCCATGCGGTATCATAGGCCTTCTCCAGATCAAAAAACACCGTGGCGTAGTGCTGTCTATGAAGGAAAGCCTCGCAGACGGCATTTTCCAGTCGGAGCAGAGCATCCGACGTGGAGTGAAACTTACGGAAGCCGCACTGTGCAGAAGACAGATGGACCAAAGTGCAAAATGATAATTTCCACCTTTTCTAAATGTTACACAATAGATGCAGTACCAGCGAAATGTATCTGATCAGCATGGAATATAGAAACTTATTCCTATCTATATGCAAGAGCATCATTTTGTATCTATTCTACAGTGACATCTGGTCAATTTAATTGCTCAGCATGTTTATTGTGCCAGTGCCCAGATTAAAAAAAAAAAAAAACTCATTGCTAGTGGATATGAATTAGTTCTCTCATTTTCATCAATTGTTTGCAATTTTGTAAATTTTATGAGCCCATCTGACAACTTCCTACTAGGGCAAAAGTCGGTATAATCACGTTATAGCCTAATAATAGTCTAGATTAAAAACAAAAATGTATAAAGATACAAAAGAAAGAAAAAATTAAATGAGCAAAAGTTCAAGACGAACGAAACATGCTCCAGCATCAAGAGGAGCCTGGTGCAAGAACATGGGAGGAAGCCAGCCTCCTCCAAAAATTCACATAGTCAGCAAGTCTGTGTACACGAACCAGTCCCGAGTACAAGGAACGAGGGTTAGCAACCCCTACTCATACCGATACAGGGACAGGTAATGTGGGTGAAGATCACCCAGAGTGAAAGATTTAACAAGAATGGCTGAACAGGCTGGGGATAATGCAGTCGTTGCAATAAGGTGCAAGCGCTAGATCAAATGGCGGTGCATCCCACAAGTGGGCCCAATTCAAGGATGACAGAAAGTGACCTGAAGCTGTCACAGAATTGGAGAGTAGGTCCATGGGAATAGTCGCAGGGCAATAGCCTTAAAGTTTAAAATTCACCTCTGATCTTTCCCATTTTTTTGGCCAAGCAGCTGGAAGGGCTGCCTAAATTCCTGCCTTGTAGTTGGCAAGAGGAAGAGTCAAGCACTGGTCTAGTTGCCCAGCCCTCATGGACTCTGGCGCCCTCATCAGCATGCTCATTCCAGGCAATTCTGAAATGTCCAGGAACCCAACACAAGATAATCTTGATACTATCTGGCTCACGGCAAACGTGGTGTCATGGATAGTATGAACCAGGGTGTGTGCAATTCTAATGCCCTGAGATCCCTCAAAGCGCTTTGTAAGTCGCTATAGATTACAATCCAGTCTCCAGCACAACGTGTTATCTCCCATACCAAGCCCTGCAGTGTATTACAACCAGGTCAGCCGTGAAGACACGCAGCACCAGGTAGAGCCGCGCTGACCTCAAACCGGGGATACAGCATGGAAACTGACCCCCTCTTGTAACTAGGAGCTATTTGTATACACTTGCACGGATCAAGCTTGAAATGAATTATACTCCAAAAAGGCTAAACGAACTCTTCCCGGCACAGCAAAAGCTTTGGGAGCAGAGGTGTGGTAACAAATAGTCAAAGCTGGTACCCTCCAGGGTGGCATGATGGGCAGAACCCGAGGCATCACCACCCCGCATGCTACACCAGCTCTCAGAGTTCCTAGCCATAAACCCCAAAAGTTTAGGGTATGACTGGGTTCTCTTGATGGCATAGGCACTGTTGAGATCAACTGCAGATGAAGTGAGAGCCATTGGCCACTGAGGGAGGTGCTGGGCTCACACACACAGGCGCATAATGCATCTCCTCAGCATTGACAATGGGGGATGTGCGGAAGGCACGCATCACCAGGCAGAGACTGGTGTGGTGGATCGAGTCCACCTTCCAAAACAAAATGTCCATGGCGTGGGTACAAGAGACCCTAAGGCTGCAAAAATGAAGCTCCCAGGTTAGGTGTCAGTCAAAAGTAAAACAAAAGAAATGGTGCAAATCCACTACTTCCATTCAAAACCCATTGAAGAACAAGTCTGGGTTGGGGTAGAGCCATAGTTGGAGTCAGAAGTGCACCACCTTAGTCATGGAAAACCGAAACCTGGCTGCTTCAGAATAGCGAGAGATGTGGTTCAATGCCTGTTGGAGTCAAAGCTCCTGAGTTGACATCTGGGCTGCACCCAAAAGAGATTGAAAGTTTGACCCTGTAGAGCATAGTGAGAACATCTTCTGGCAGCAATGAGATGATACTGTTGATGCTCAAGGAAAAGTGTGACACTGAGGACACTTCCCTGTGGACACCCTGTTCCAGCTCCATTGGACCAGAGAGGGCTCCCCCTCCCCCCCCAAACATACGGTGAACAGTGAGTTGACAATCTTGCAAAAACTCTGAGATAAAGATTGGGAGGCATCCCCTCAGCTGCATCGCTATGCAGTATCATAAGCCTTCTCCAGATGGAAAAACACCATGGCACTGCCTATGAAGGAAGGCCGCACAGACATCATTTTCAGTTAGAGCAGAACATCCAACTTGACTGTGCAGAAGATAGGTGGCCTCCAATGTCCAGGAAAAAGGTTAATCTATCATTTACCAATTTCTCCATCAACTTGCACACCCAGGAGGTTAGAGCAATTGGGCAAAAACCAGATGGTATAGAGAGAAGATCCAAGAGTCTGGGAGAATACCCTCCATCCAGATCATGTTGAACAAATTAACAGAAATGCCATCCTTTGCTCACCTAGATGTCAAAGCATCGCATATGGGACATCATCCAGACCACATGAGGTGTTCACACAGGAAGCAAGAGCAGAAAACAACTCACTTGATGTAAAGTTCAGTCGCAGCCTACAGCGATATCATGATGTGCACTGAATGCTGGTGGAGAAGCATCCTGGATAGAAAATGCAGTTGGGTCATTCCATGTGAATTCAACCAAGATTTGGCCATTTTTTTTGGCCACTGACTCAGATTTTCTTGCAAATTACTGTACTTGTAGAGCTTAATGTGACAAATTCAATGGTATGTGTCTCACCTATATAGGTCAAACGGTTTCTGAGATATGACACCTCAAAGTTGGGTAAAAAAGGTCATTTTTGCAAAAAGTGAAAAAGTTGAGTCAAATATCTAGGAGACTATTGCACCTACAGAGCTCATTCTGATACCATTTTAAAGCTAATAAGATTCCCTACAAACAAAAAAGTTGACCTTTAATTTGACCTTGAAAAGGTCACTTGACTTAGATTTTTTTTGCAACTTTCCCTAAAAATTTGTACATATGTATAGCAAAGTGTTCATAAAGAATTTTCTTTGAGAAATGTTTATTTTAGGAACTACAGATTTTTATGTGAGCACAACTTAGCCGAAAAAGTGACAATTTTGGTGTTTGACATGTACTGTATATTGTAATTGCCATAGGCATAGCCAGTCCTCCAGTTTTTTAGGGGGGGATATCATTCAGGGGGGAGCAAAGTGCAGTCATGTGAAGTCCTAAATGAGTGCCTGCAAGACTAAAAGTATGATTTTAAAGCTGAAAGTTTTTTTTTAAGTTTAAGGGAAAACAAAGTGGCAGTTGCCCAATCTTAATGGATTCTTAATGGCAGCACTGTTAAAACGGGGTCGCCCGATAAAAGTCAGAAGAAGCGTGGGAGACACTCAATAGAAATGGGGAAAAGCAAAGGACTAGAAAAAACAGTACAACACACAGAGATGCACACTTAAATTATGGGCATACAACACGCATTCTAAAAACAAGGGCGGCTGGGGGAATAAACAAATGACATGCACCAGCCGCAGGAAAAGGCACAGGATAAAAGATTAAACAATAAACTTAAAGACAAAAATGGAAAGAATTTATAAAAGGGATAAAACACCACTTCGTGATAGAAATGTAAGGAAGGAGGACAACCGAAGGAAGTCCTCTGATAAAATAAAGCAAAGTCATGCAGGGAATGCGATGCCAGAAAGGGTAGGGAAGCAAGAATTTCAAAGACAAGCAAGGCAGGGAGAAACTACTAAAATGTGAGCCACAGACAGCTCGCCACCACAAAAGGGACAACCAGGGGCAACTTGGCCTCCACCCGAAACTAAATAGCCATGGGTGATTCGCGTGTGCACAATTCGCATCTCCGAAGATGGGAGTCGGTGAGAGCTAGAGGACCAGGAATGGACAGAGCACTTAATAAGGAATAGCTTAGAAGAGGGGAATGAATCCCAAAGACATATGCTCTGATTACGGGGTGGAATCCCTAAAGGGCAGAGGGGCTGTATCAGGCACCTCAAGGATGGCTGAGCAGGCCAGCTGATCAGCTGCCTCATTGCCCGGGACCCCAACATAGGCCAACCGAAGGGAGTCCTCTGATAAAATAAAGCAAAGTCTAGCACCCTGTAATGGAAGGCATTTCTGACCAGTCAGGAGTGAATCTGTAAAACCAAAGGGGGTGTGGACGTAAAAGAACGAACTGCCTCCAAAGCAGGCCGGGAAATGCTAAAAACAATAAAATCTGAATTGAGGGATAAAATCAAATTAAAAGCCAAAAGAATGGCCGTCAACTCTGGGGTAAAAATGGATGCTACAGGAGGAAGGGCAGACCAAACAGACTCTGTAGAGGACACTGCGGATGCCCCAGCACCAATGTCCGACTTCAAGCCATCAGTATAGATGGGACGCTGGTGAGCATGAGAACATGCATGTTCAAGAAACAGGTACTTTAATAGATGAGGGTCAATAGACCCTTTCTCAAAATGCCAAAAAGCAGTACAGACCTCAGGAGGGCAGACACCCCAACACGGAGCCAGCGAGAATCGGAGGGCCAACACCCCAGGAGTAGAGATGTCCCCAACCTAGAGCCCCAGAGGCCAGGGTAGAGATGGCCGCCGATCAAAAGTTGCCGAAGAGGACGGGGCAAAAAGGCACTCATGGACTGGGGATGAAGGGTATTGCTGAACATGAAACAGAAATCATAGGCACACCTGCAGCCAGTGCTATCGCAAGGGAAGCACATCACCCTCAACAAAGAGGCTAGGGATAGGCGAGGTCTGAAAGGGTCCACTACTAAGATGGGTCCCAAGCGAATGAACAGGGTCAAGTATCTTCAAGGCTGAAAAAAATGCTGAAGAATACACCTGGCAACTGTAGTCAAGCCGGGATTGGACCAGTGCCGAATAAAGGGACCACAAGGTGCACCTATCACCACCCCAAGTGGTGGGATAAAACCCTAAGCAAACCCATAGCCTTTGAACAGGACGCCCTCAAGTGATGCAAATAGGGTACACAAGTGAGTTTGCTATCAAGTGTTAAACCCAAGAACTTAAAACCAGGGCCATATCCAATCGCCAGGCCATCCAAGAAGAGGGGAGGGGGACCAAGGACACCATGACCCCGATAAAAATGCATGGCCTTCATTTTGGTGACCGAAAAATAGAAACCCTTTGAGACAGCACAACCTGACATGGCATCAATTACCAGGTGTAAACAGGCAGCAGAAGGCAAGCGGGGAGATGAACAAAACAACGCCAAGTCATCCACGAAGAGGGAAGCCAAAACCCCCTCCGGAAGAGTGGACACCAGACTATTAATGGTAATGGTGAACCATGTCACACTCAAAAAACACCCTTGGGAAAACATCCTCCTCTTGAATCCGCAAGCCCAAGAAAGCATCACCAATACAGACCTTAAAATTACGGGATAATAAAAATTCTTGAATAAAAAATGGTAAAAAGCTCCTCATACCCAAATCATATAACTGATGTAAAACATCATATCTCCAAATGGTATTGTAGGCCTGCTTAATGTCGAAGAACACCACTAACACCTGATGCCTGGAGGAAAAGGCCTGTAAAACGGAGTCTTCCAAACGAATGAGGTGGTCAAGAGTACTACGACCGCTGCAAAAACTGCACTGAAATGGAGAGAGGAGCAAGTTGGACTCCAAAATCCAAGTGAGGCGAACTTAGACCATCTTCTCTAACAACTTACTGAGGCAACTTGTAAGAGCAATCAGGCGATAGTGACTGGAGTCCAAACCGTCCCTACCGGAACAACCCACACACAACAGGAGGATGGATAGATTCCTTTGGCCCAAAGCAGGTTGTAGAGGTCAACCAAAAATAACAGTGAGGATGGAGACAACGGAAAAAGCTGTAGTGGATGTAATCATCACCGGGAGAGGTGGAGCCACAGTGAGACAAAGCATCCCACAGCTCATAGATGGAAAAGAGAGCATTATAAGAGTAGGTGGCGCACGTGGTAAAATCTAAATGGCAAGATTCTATGGCATCCTTATGATTGAGAAACCATCAAGGATAGCTACCAGCACTACTCACTGAATCAAAATGGTCAGCCAGAGCTTCACTGACCAACCGGCCATTGGACACAAGCGAGCCTCCGATGTCCAGAGTGGAGATGGCATGACCAGCGTAGCGACCAAGCATCTTATTGACCCGCTTCCAAACCTGAGTCTGTGGTGTGGACAAAGAAATGGAAGATATGTACCAGTGCCAAGACTCACGGCGGAGGGTCCTTTGGTGGATGGCACATCGTAGTGAGAAGAATCTCCTTCAACACACAAAAGATTTCTTACCAGAGAAAAGTCATCAACATTGTCACCCTTTACAGGAGTTCGTCAGATCTAATCTACAATATACATAAAATGCATCCAGAGGATTATGTCCATTCATGCAACCACAAAATATAATCTCCCCACTCCTTAGAAAAATATATACATATGTACATAAAAAAAAGTCAGTCCCATCTAGCAGCTTCATCCATATATTTATCTAATCTATTCTTAAAACTACCCAGAGAGGAGGCTTCTATCACATGTCTAGTGAGCCTATTCCATTCATCTACCACACGATTTGTAAACCAATTCCTCGCAAACTCCTTCCTAAACCTATACTTATCAAGCTTAAACCCATTGCTACGTGTCCTGACATGTTCACTAGGTATATATATATCCTTTTACCCATTTGAAGACTTCAATCAATTCCCCTCTGACTCTTCTACTTTCCAATGTATGTAGATTTAGTTTTCTGAGCCTTTCACCATAAGGTAAGTTCCTTAGCCCACCAATCATCTTTGTCATCCTTCTCTGCACAGACTCAAGCAAATCAATATCCTTCCTATAATATGGTGACCAAAGATGAACTGCATAGTCTAGATGAGGCCTAACTAGCGCCAGATACAGTTTTAGAATGACTTTAGCACTCTTATTGCTTACATTCCTCCTAATGAATCCCAATATCCTATTAGATTTATTCTTAGCATTTAGGCATTGCTTTCTAGGATGAAGGTCTGAACTTACCAAAATACCCAAGTCCCTCTCACAATTGGTCCTCCCTAAAATTCTCCCATTTAATTTATAACTATTCAATGGATTATTTCTACTTATACTAAGTACACTACATTTGTCTATATTAAACTTCATTTGCCATTTCTCAGCCCAATTGGACAGAATGGTCAATGGTAAATATGTAGATTATCGGCGTGAACGATGGGACGTACTATTTTGTCCGTGTTCCAAAATGTTTCATGTTTTTGGAGTACATTTAAGTTGATGGCTCGTGTGGGGGTAAACACAATGGGGGGACTATACTACAATGATCCTGAGTTTCATTAAATTAGGGGGGGGGGTCTGGGGGGCACAGCCCCCCAGTATATAATCCTAATTGTTTATAGAATAATAATTCAAAAAGGACTCAAACGCGCATGAATATTCCGACACGAGTGAACGATAATATTTACACACACAATTTTTTTTCGGCCGGGCCGCTAATCTACATATTTACCTGGTCAATTCCTCCTGCATTACAACAGCATCAGAATCAGCTCTAATGGCCCTACCTAGCTTAGTATTATCAGCAAATTTACTCAGGTCACTACTTATACCCATGTCAAGATCATTAATATAAATTAAGAATAGCAAGGGACCCAAAATAGATCCTTGCGGAACTCCACTGCTAACACACCCCCACTCAGATTTAACTCCATCTTTACTAACTCTTTGCTGTCTGTCACCAAGCTATGACTGAATCCACCTAAATATACTGCCATCGATCCTGTGTGCTTTAACTTTGCTCAGAAGCCGTAAGTGTGGCACTCGATCAAAAGCCTTACTAAAGTCCAAGTATAAAATATCATAGTTTTCATCATTATCTGCTGCTTCATACACCTTACTATAAAAAGACAGCAAATTAGTCAGACAGGATTTACCCTTACTAAAGCCATGCTGTGATTCTTTTAGCAACTTATGCTTATCCAATGATCTCTAATATTCCTGGCTATAATAGATTCCATCATTTTCCCTACCACTGATGTAAAACTTACTGGTCTGTAATTAGACATATTTGTTTTATCCCCTTTCTTAAATATAGGTGGCCTCTAGTTCTATTACTACCTTCTAACTCAAATAACTTGCTGTAATCCAATTTATCCATCCCAGAAGTTGAAATCCAATTTATCCATCCCAGCTTGCAGTTATTTATACCCATTTAATTCTCCATTTATTTCAAAAGTTGCAATATCTTATTTTTATTACTAATGTATAGTTTGTATCACACAATTGTCAGAGCTATTGGACTAAATTCTTTAATTGTAGGTAGTTTGTTTTGGGTAATATGTTTTTTTCAAGTTCTCAGAAGGGTTCCTCTCTTCGGTTATTTTATTCAGCCATTTTGTTAGAATTCCATTCATCTTCTCATGGTCATTTAACGATATTAATATCTCGAGTTTTTATTCTATGTGGAGCCGGTTTTCTATTGATCTTAGACAGGAGTCAATTCGTTTCGAGCGTTACTGACAGGGTTACCAAGTGTTTTACAAATATCTCGTTGATAAATCGGCAGGAATGCCAATTTACAAAACTACGAAGCAGTTTGGAATCGACTAAATTCAAATATTTAACATGAAAAGAGAGTAGCCTATAATTTTTTACAAACTTTTTATTCATCTAATATTTTTGAAGAATTTCAGTGCTTTATTGAATCAAACATTTAACATAGTCCTTGCTTCTCAGGTTTAGTTATATTAAATAATAAATATCTCAAGAAAGAAAGCAATTTAAGATCCATTGATGCAAACAATTTCAGTACAGGTTGTCCAATCAATCTGGAACATAGGGATACTTTTTTATATTATAGGTAAACCATGTCACATAAATTAATTTTCAGGTCCGATCCCGCAGTCATCAAAAAGTAGCCACAGAATTCAACAGAATAACATAACATATTTTATAGATGACAAAGGCCACAAGGACCTATCAGAGGTCGAGACCACTAATTCTGCAAGAATCAATTGGAGTTAGCCAAAGTTAGCGCGTGGTAACAAACATCCTCCCCATAACCGGTGCCCCCGAGACTCGGAGGTATAGGCGCAATTAATTCGTCTTCGTCTTCTGTGTGATTCTTTTATTCTTCTGACCAATTTCTACCTTCTCACCTCGATCCTGTTTCATATATTATTTTTACGAATGAAGGGTCCATAATTCTCGGGAAGCAGGCAACACCGTTGGTTAGGCCAAAATTAAGCGTTTAAATTAAAAAAGCTTCCCATCCGACTCAAAAGCCGGGTAAATTTTATCCTCAGGGTGAAGGCGAGCAAAATGATAAGCACTACTTAGGTCGATGGTGCAGAAATATCTTATAGATTGATATCTTATTAACCAATTTTTCAACATTGGGTAATGGATACGCATCCAAGTAAGTAAATTTGTTAATCGTCTGAGAATAGTCAATTACTGACCTTTTCTTTGATTGATTCGACACAACATGAGTTTGAGCTTGCCAGGAAGAGGTGCTAAGTTCGATGATGTCTTCCTTGAGCATGCGTGCTACTTCAGAACAAATAAATTCAGAGTCAGACGTTTTAAATTTGCGTGACTTTGTAATGACTGTTCTGCAATCAGATGATAAGTTGGTGAAAACTCTTGCATGATTCGTAATCATGGAAGCCAGAGAGCACACTTCGAGGTCAAATTGAGGACCTCCAAAGTTTAGATTAAAGGAGGAATGTTTACTTAGTACCAGATTCCTAAAATAATGTAAGCGCAACATTCAGATACCACAAGCAAATGTACTGTCCGGTACTCACGGCTTCCGACTTTTATGCTAGCCTCACAACATTCCTTGATAGGAGATGTTGAATTGGTAGAGGCCATAGATATAGTGCCTTTATAAGATTTAAGATGGAATGTAAAGGAGTTCGAAACATCTTTTGAAAGAAGTTCTCGGAACTGCCGTTATTTAAAAGAGCCGTGAAACATATGGAGATGACCATTTCAAAATTGATGGCAAACTAGCAAAACGGGTGTGCAAGGCATTTACAGATGACTTGCATACCTTCGAAAAATGTCCTCTCTTCTTGCATTTAAAGCAAATAACGTCACTTGCCAGACAACGAGCATGGTTCTGACGCGAGGAATATCCGCAATAATAACATTTTTTAATGTTTTCGAAGCGAAGGAGCTGAAGCACAATTCGAACACTCAAGATTAGGATTAGAACAGTCGACTTCAGCGTCCACCTCATGCGATTCTACTGAAGCTACATGTAGCAGAATGACCCTTTTTATCACCTCACATCTGACACCACTTTTGACGTGGTATTCTTTGTGGTCGTGATATACTTCTTTGATGAAGTAGGCCTCGTTCTAAGAGTGCTAAAATTGTTGTTTTAAAATAGAGCCGTTTCAAACACGTAAGGATATAGCGAAACGCACAAGAATTCCCCAAAATAAACTAATATTTTAAATTTAACAAGTTACTACACAAAAACAAAACATGAACCACTGAAATACTCCGAATATTAAAATACACATAATTACTTCAATTAACTCGACCCTCTAAAATTGGCTAAATTCGATACGCACTTCAATATACAAGATTTAGGCTAATTAACCCTACTGGAGTTTAAATACCTCAGGAATGTCATTGTCTCCAAGACGCGTGCCACCTGGCCAGATGGAGTTGGTCGAGATCACAAGGTACTTTGGCGAGTGTAGCAGATGTGGTTTCACACAGTATTCAATGAGGGGAGGGGGTCTTCAAGGACGAGAACAATCACGGTGCTTTAGGCGGCACCAAGGTAGACGGGGCCTCTTTGGCGAGAGTAAGTCGAACTTGGTTCATAAACCAAGTAAACTTAGAGTTCAGTGTAACCACCGAGTAACGGGCTCGAGGGGGAGCTTTTTTCCTTCGTTACGTAATTCCTCATGGGCAAGGACTGTACTCGGGAATGGGGCGTGTCTTCTTCAAGGGCGAGGATCGAGGAGGGGGGTTTCTCTGACGAGAATAAGTTGAACTTGAATAAGTTAACTTAAAGGTCGGTTTGGTAACCAGGAACTAGCTCGAAGATGAGCTTCTTCTTAGTTCCAGTCTTCCTCAAGGGTGAGGATAACGGAGGGGGGTTTCTCTGACGAGAATAAGTTGAACTTGGTTCCTCAACCAAGTTAACTTATGAGTTTGGTGTGGCCACCGGGTAACGGGCTCGAGGGGGAGCTTTTTTCCTTCGTTACGTAATTCCTCATGGGCAAGGACTGTACTCGGGAATGGGGCGTGTCTTCTTCAAGGGCGAGGATCGAGGAGGGGGGTTTCTCTGACGAGAATAAGTTGAACTTGAATAAGTTAACTTAAAGGTCGGTTTGGTAACCAGGAACTAGCTCGAAGATGAGCTTCTTCTTAGTTCCAGTCTTCCTCAAGGGTGAGGATAACGGAGGGGGGTTTCTCTGACGAGAATAAGTTGAACTTGGTTCCTCAACCAAGTTAACTTATGAGTTTGGTGTGGCCACCGGGTAACGGGCTCGAGGGGGAGCCTTTTCCCTTTTATATTCTTAATTCCTCAAGGACGAGGAATATCCCTGGGCTTTAGGATGCACCAGGATAAGGATAAGGAAAGTCTCTCTGACGAGAGTAAGTTGAACTAGACCAAGTTAACTTAACATTCGGTTTGATAACCAGGGACTAGCTCGAAGATGAGCTGCTTCTTAGCCCCCTAGGTAGCCCTGCCTCTCTTGCAGGGAACTTCATAGTCTGGCGACACAAGTATTCTACCTGTCCAGTCTCGGTAGCCCGGTCTTGATCCGGGGACTTCGTAGCCTGGATACTGACGTATTCTACCTCGTTTTTCCTAAGCGTTTCTTATTTATACCTCTTCACCCCACTGGGGGAGGTGTAGAGAGGGGCTTCTGGACGGGCCCAGGAGGGTTCTTATTCCAACGGTTTTCTCACCAAGTCTTACCTCGGCTCCCGTTAGCCTTCGAGCTTGAGATAAACGTGTCTCCAATTTCTTATTTGATGTGAAATTGAATATACTCTCGTAAGGGAGATTTTGCAGTTTACAGCCTTTAGGCTTTTCATAGCGACGAGTGGCGAGGCGCTGTAGTTACGAGTTTGACCCCATGGTGCCGGGGCCGGATGTTTTTGCGGTAAACGCATCGTGTCTCCACTGGGAGAGAGCGGAGAAGTGACGATCCCCCTACACACCTCCCTTCGAAGAACATAATGGGGGAGGGGAAGGGTCTCCCTGGAACTCAAAACAACTAACTCAACCTAGTCGATTACAGCAAAGTTGTATATCTTTGAGCCTTCCCTTACTTTAAGGTTCTTTAAACTTAAGTGCACCCGCGCACGCGTACACAGGCATTGGGTCGAACTAGAACTCGCGAGCTTACTGGGGGGTATGTTACACAGCGAACTTAACATACTCGCAATACAATTTAACCTTCAAATACCAAAAACGTAATTCATCGATTACACGTGACAAAACAAAAACAAGCTACTTCCTTACATTCCTAAGCTTTTAAGAACTTACATCCTACCGATAACTATTAACACGAAAAATAAATGGAAACATGGTTTCATGCTTATTAGGTACTGAAATAACCCTCACTGGTATTTCGTCTCAGCTTATAGAACGGCTGTACTTTATCGGCTCTTTTGGTGTAGTCAATATTAAAATGGTGATCTGTGACCATTTCTTTACCTCGCCTTAGTCGGCCGTTCGGGTTATTGAGTCTATCCAAGTATGTCACTAAATGGTATTGGTATTTCAACCTACTCAAATTACCCTTCTTATGGTACTTGACTAACTTTAAACTGAACCTTATGGCTAGAGCGGCCTGTTGTAGCGGGGCATAATTGATGGGAGCGTGGGTCCCATAGTTCTCCTTTAACCAGGTACACGGGAAGATCGTGTCTGGGTTCGATCTCTGGGGATCGAATAAAATTTTCCTGGCGGGATCTTTAATGGGCGTGGATCTCACTACGACATGGAGTGTTAATGGTAACTCCGTGGACGTTCCGTTATGGGAGGAGACTACTAGGGATATGGGATACTCATCCGCGTCTACAATCTGACTAGTTTTACCTGGGTGTATCACATTAACACCTCTTTCCTCCTTCGTCGTCAACTCATTTGACTCAGTTCTCTTCGTAGGTAATTCCTCCTTAGGCACTCCTGCTGTTACCTCATCCCTACTTCCTACTTCTCCCATCATTACCCCCATTTGGCTGGGTTTTCCTCGTAGGTTCTTCCTTAGGTACAGGCCGAGCTACAACTTCCTCGGCCTCTATCTGGTTCTCGATAAATGTGCTTTCGAGTGCGAGCAATCTTTTTTTATTCTTTCTCTTCTCTTTCAGCTTGAGCAAATTCTTTTTCCCTCTGTATTCTTCTTTCATCTACTTCTTTTTTATCTTTATTCTCCTCTCTTTTGAATCTTTTTCCCTCTTCAGTCTCCTTTCCTCGGCTTCTATTTCCGTTTTCGCTATTTCACTTTCCCGTCGGGTTGTTCTTTCTTCATCTTCCCTTTCTATCCTTATTATGAATTCTTTTGCTTCTCTTTTCCATTGTCTTATTCTTTCGTTTGTTTCACTTCCGCCCGAGAATCTTCTTTCCTCTATTTCTATTTTCCGCTGTATTCGGTCTTCTTCACTTTTTCGGTTCATCCGTATTTTTGTTGCTTCGCATTCTCTTTTCCCCTCTCTTCTTATATTTTCCATTTCTTTATCAAACTTTATTATTTCTTGTTTTTCTTCTCTATCCAAATCTCTTTTTTCTTGTTTGCATTCTATTCTCAGTTCTGCCATGACGTAATCATGCATCTCTTTGCCTCCAAGTCCCAGAATTTGGGCTTGTAGGTTGAATCTTTCGACCGGATCCATTTTGTGCTGGTCAGTCGATTTTTCCTTACTGTACTCTCAGGTACTTATGACGCCACTGACCAGGTAGCGCGCAGCCTAACTTACCCTTAATCCCACTACTATGCTGATTGTAATACCACCCCGAGAACAAATTTACCAAATGGCTTAAGAATTACCTTCAGATTATTTCCACCCCTAACTCTAGCAGCTTTCCTCTCGTCAATTATTCTCTTATTCCTGGCATTCCTTTACGTGTTGGCTCTTCCTGAATTAGACACTGCCGAGTTCTTTCTAATAAAAAACCTACAGACCTGACACCATTTTTGTAGCGAAATGCCGCTTTTTAATCACCCCACAACTGACACCACTTCTTGTAGGAGAATGGCCCTTTTTATCACCCCACATCTGACACCACTTTTGTCATGGTATTCTCTGTGGTCGTGATATATTTCTTTGATGAAGTAGGCCTCGTTCTAAGAGTGCTAATATTGTTGTTTTAAAGAAGAGCTGCTCTAAACACGTAAGGATATAGCGAAACGAAAAAGAATTACCCCAAATAAACTAATATTTTAAATTTAACAAGTTACTACACAAAAACAAAACATGAACCACTGAAATACTCCGAATATTAAAATACACATAATTACTTCAATTAACTCGACCCTCTAAAATTGGCTAAATTCGATACGCACTTCAATATACAAGATTTAGGCTAATTGACCTTACTGGAGTTTAAATATCTCAGGAATGTCATTGTATCCAAGACGCGTGCCACCTGGCCAGATGGAGTTGGTCGAGATCACGAGGTACTTTGGCGAGAGTAGCAGATGTGGTTATACACAGGATTCAATGGACGGGGGGGTCTTCAAGGACGAGAACAATCATGGTGCCTTAGGCGGCACCAAGGTAGGCGGGGCCTACCTTGGTTCTTAAACCAAGTTAACTTAGAGTTCAGTGTGACCACCGAGTAACGGGCTCGAGGGGGAGCTTTTTTCCTTCGTTACGTAATTCCTCATGGGCGAAGACTGTACTCGGGGAGGGGGTGTCTTCTTCAAGGGCGAGGATCGAGGAGGGGGGTTTCTCTAACGATAATAAGTTGAACTTGAATAAGTTAACTTAAAGGTAGGTTTGGTAACCAGGAACTAGCCCGAGGATGAGCTTCTTCTTAGTTACAGTCTTCCTCAAGGGCGAGGATAACGGAGGGGGGTTTCTCTGACGAGAATAAGTTGAACTTGGTTCCTCAACCAAGTTAACTTATGAGTTTGGTGTGGCCACCGGGTAACGGGCTCAAGGGGGAGCCTTTTCCCTCTTATATTCTTAATTCCTCAAGGACGAGTAATACCCCTGGGCTTTAAGATGCACCAGGATATGGGGAGTGTCTCTGACGAGAGTAAGTTGAACTTGACCAAGTTAACTTAACGTTCGGTTTGATAACCAGTGACTAGGTCGAGGATAAGCTGCTTCTTAGCCCCCTAGGTAGCCCTGCCTCTCTTGCAGGGGATTTCGTAGTCTGGCGACACAAGTATTCTACCTGTCCAGTCACGGTAGCCCGGTCTTGATCCGGGGACTTCGTAGCCTGGAGACTGACGTATTTTACCTCGTTTTTCCTAAGTGTTTCTTATTTATACCTCGTCACCCCACTGGGAGAGGTGTAGAGAGGGGCTTCTGGACGGGCCCAGGAGGGTTCTTATTCCAACGGTTTTCTCACCAAGTCTTACCTCGGCTCCCGTTAGCCTTCGAGCTTGAGATAAACGTGTCTCCAATTTCTTATTTGATGTGAAATTGAATATACTCTCGTAAGGGATATTTTGCAGTTTACAACCTTTAGGCTTTTCATAGCGACAAGTGGCGAGGCGCTGTAGTTACGAGTTTGACCCCATGGTGCCGGGGCCGGATGTTTTTGCGGTAACCGCCTCGTGTCTCCACTGAGAGAGAACGGGGGGAGTGACGATCCCCCTACACTCCAGAACCAGGAGTGAATGATCCATAGGCCTCCGTATCTCCCGTAGCAATCTCTAATGCTCTCGCTTGATCAACAACTGAAGTCTCGTTCGGATTTTTTATTATGAAAGCCCAGTAATAAAGGCATCTCGAATATATTATTTTCTATACGTTTCGGCATTCACAGCCTTAAAACTCTAATTCAAACTGAGTCTCTGAAGAGCACGTACATATTCACTTGCAGGTTGAATGAAGGTGCTTTTGAGAGCAGCAAGAGCTTCGTCGAAAGTAGTACATTCGGAAATTATTTCTAAATTTTCAGGAGAAACTGAATTGGCTAGGAGGCCTATATTCGAATCGTTTGTACCTTCATCTGACGCTTTGTACCTCCGGAAGGCAAACAACCAGTGCTTAAATACACGTGCAGCTCCTGGTGCAGTTGGAAAAACATCCAAACTATCGGGACGAAGTCCACGTTTCATCATTCTTTTTAGTGAAATAAATTGAAGTAGCTGAAAGGTTAAACAAAGTTCCAAAGTTCGGCTTTATTTCACTGAAATAAACAATTACAGAACATAAGTAAACAAAGAAAATAATACATATAAGGAACACACTCTCACATAAGCACACACACCACTATAGCCACATGTTCATTTCACAAACAAAGAATTAATAGAAGTATAAGTGACATAATGTTGGTTTCACAAACATAGAAGTCCGATTAGTAGAGGCACTGCAAGATCTTCATCTTCATACATTATGTATATTATCGTACCTTATGATACATTATCTGTTCTAATTTTATTTAATATTCGAACCCTAAGAAAGAAACAAGCTAGTTATGAAGATAATTAATTATAACTCACTAAATTATAACAGGGACCAATATATTATATATAGTACCTTCAAATGATGATAATTTAGTTAAAGAATTGACTGTCGAGAAAGCATTTGAAAATAGTGATCATCAGATAGTTAGTTAGTTTTAGCTTGGGAAAAGATAAAGCTAGTACATCAACAAACACTACTGAAACTCCAAATTTTCATCGGGGGGTGGGGGGGGGTATGTAAAATTAGAAACTAGTTGAATTGGGTTAACTGAGATGTAGAATTCAGTGGTAAGAATAGTTGCGAGATGTGGAATACTTTTAATACTATATTGAAAGTAGGTCCAAGAGCGGTGCATCACAGCAAAGGTCATTAAGAAGCAATGTAGGAAGACATTATGGTGCAATCATGAGATAGTTAGGAAACTTTCTAAGAAAATATCCTACCAGAGATTAAAAGGGGAAAGATACTGCTGAAAATCTGAATCATTATAGGGTCACTAAGAATGAATTAAATAAAATAATTAAGAAAAGTAAAAGGACGGCAGAAATTAATTTAGCTTCAAATAATAATAAATGTCCAAGAAAATTCTTCAGCTATTATAAAATATTATAAAATCAATACAAATCTAGCAAAGGTAAATTAGGGCATATTAATTAGGAAGGGGTTATGAAAGAATCTGATGAGGAAATAGTAGAGGTACTTAATGATAATTTTGCTTCACTATTTACAGAAGATTTGTAATATTTATAGGTCAGCAGATGAGGTGTGGAATACCATTAATGTTGATATGAAATAATTAAAGGGCTTATAATTGAGTTGAATACTAGTAATGCATTTAGCCCAGATGGCATTTATTTAAAGTTACTTAAAGAAGGTGTAGAAAGTAATCGGTAATCGGCCATATCGGCTATTTCGCCAATTAATCAGTATCGGCCGATTACCATTTAATTGAAAATTTTAAATTCTAATTTTGTTGCTAGGAACTTAGGAATAAGCTAATAAAGTAATAATTAAAAATCACAAATCTTTCAAATATTTACCTAAACAATGAAAATTAACGAAATTTTTAATTGAAATTATTCCTTTTATCGTAGAAATACTATAAATTATAATTTACTTACTTCTGTTACTTTTGAGGGGTTCGGACATCTATCTCAAATTGGCAAAGAAGCCACATATATTTAGTATTTGAAGTTGAACACCCTTAAATTGTAATGTAAAATTATACGAATTTCACCATTTGCAGGGACTAAATGTTAGCTCCTATGTTGAAAATTCTTTCGTTTTCAACGGAAAAAGCTGGGGCACTCAGATACTCCATAGTTAGTTTGTTCAAATTAGGAAAAGGTTCTTTGTAATTTCTCCACTACAAAAATTCACTATGTCTTGGTAGAATGGGTAAATTTAAATATTTTTCTAATTCTTTATTGGGACATTTGCCTTTTCTTTTCTTTTTTTTCTTTCCTTGGATAACATGCTCTTCTTCATTCTTTCGTTTAACAGAAACTAATTTATCAAATAAATTGGAAAAACTTAGAGTTTCCTCTATCTTGTTTATCATCAAAAGTAGAAAAATCAGAGACTAATTCCTCTTGAGATTTTGAATTGTCAACATTTTCTAAACAATCTATTGTCCATCTTTTCATTTCTTCTACCATATCTTTTCTTTTAAATTTCATTTCGAATCTTGGGTATTGTAAAGATGACAAGCACAAAGACTTTTATGTTAAAAATATTATATGTTGGAAATATATTTTCTATTGAAGCCTGTAGTTCTTCCAGTGTATTATAAATTTCACTAAAGGAACTGCTGTTCTATGTTTTTGATAAGAATAAATTCATAGTTTCTATCATGGGAATAATTAAAGATGATGTGGATTCTCGTTTGCTGGCTTCCACAGTAATTTCTTCAAATGGTTTTAAAAGTAGAACCATTTTTTTCAACAAGAGACCACTGGTAAGGACTAAACATAGGAACTTTATTATCTATAGCATATGTATCAAGGACTTTTTGCTGTTCCAAGTTTCTTTCCAGCATGTGATACGTTGAATTCCAGCAAGTAGGCACATCCTGAAATCAGATGTGTTTATTTAAACCTAACTTGTCTTGTAATTCTTCCAATTTGCTTAATGCTAAAGTAGAGTGATTAAATTGTGTAACAATATTTCTATTAGTTATGATTATAGTTTTCACAGCTTGCTGAGAAAATATGGATTCATTATGTAACAGCTGGATTTTATGTATGAAGCATGATAATGCTTCTTAGTTGTAGTTCCTGATTCCCACTACCATATTTGCGCCAGAATCTCTGGGTACTAAGAATATCTTATCAGTTGTCTACTTATAGTGCCCATGAAAATTGCATATCTCTTCCTTTATTCGTGTGTGAACCTTCAAAAGAAACAATTCTGAAAACAGCCCTTTCTTGTTGAAACTGATTTGTAAATCTGTGGTCTATTACACTAAAAATGGAGATTTGTTTATAGTTGCTGACCAGATATTAGTGAATATGTAAATTCGATTAATGTGCTAAATATGTTCTCATTTGAAAGAAGGTGCCGGAGAGGCGATATTATAGAAATAGGGCCATCGTGGTATGAACCTAGATAGATAATTCACAACAAATCTATATCTATAAGTTTTTGAGGAGAGCTATTGAATCGTAATGAAGGCTCGAGCGGCTAAGCTTATGGCGAGGTTAGGCTTAATTGTTGGACTCGAAATCGTTAAGGAATGGATGAAATACAACGAGGATACAACAATATATATATATATATTATTATAGATTAACAATAATGGAATATATTTGAAATTATATTGGTTGAATTTGAATTTATTTATACAAAATGAACATGAGTTTAACACTGAATTTTTGTCTTGACTAAACTTGGCGTGAGGCAGATGCGTAATGGTAGGTATGTAACAAGTTAATTGTAAATGGTAATAAGTAACAAGGTAATTGTAAATGGTGATAAAGGTAATGGTATCAAGGTAACTAATTAAAATGTAATTGTAACTATAGCAATGCCTCTGGGCATTCCTATAATAAAAACCTTCTGGGAAACTTAAATATATATACATCAATTATTATGTAAAATTTATATTATGCATTCCTTTAACTTTGTCAATTTAATCATTCAATTATTTTACTTTAACTTTGTCAATTTAATCTTTCAATTAATTTACTTCAACTTTTGTAAATTAAATCATTTTATGTACAACTTAATAATTAATTAATTCATTTATTTTACTTGTCAATTCATTTAACGTAATGCTGCTCCAAACAACATCTCTTTAACTTTCACACACAAACAAACAAACACACGCTTTCAGCTCGACCAGATAGCACACTATTCTGCCCCAATCGACGCGCAACTTTCTTCGTATAAAGGTCAATAATCATTCCTTCTACAATTAGTCATTTGCCTCCAAACAAATCATACTTAGTTAATTCCACTTTCACATTCTTTGCCCACGACCATACGAGAGTAGGTCCTAATTATATTTACTTCTCATTGCAGCCCCTCATTCACAGTCCATCATAGTCACTATATTATTATTTCACCATATTATTTCATATTCATTTCAAATACTTCAATTCTCTTCGCATCTTGTTACTGTAAATCATATTTTACAGTATCTTACATTGTATACCTAATCTACTTATCTCATTGTACATTCGTTGATTCTATGAATATATTTATATTGGTGTAATTGTCTTTCTTAAAGCCCAGTTCATTATTCCAAAATTTAGTTCGCTGTCATCTTAAGCCTGAAAACTATCCGCCTACAACTTCGATCAAACAAATTTATGGTTATGGTTTTCGAAACGCTATTTATGCTGATTTATTAACAGAAAATGTATCACATGAATAACCATATACTATATAACTAATTAAAATGTAATTGTAACTAATTAAAATGTATTTTTAACTAATTGAAATGTAATTAAAATAATTGAAATCACGAATTTGGATAAATGTATTTGAAATCACGAATTGTGGGTAAATGTAATTGAAATCATGAATGGTAGGTAAATGTAAGTAAAATCACGAATTATGGGTAAATGTAATTAAAATAATTGAAATGTAATTAAAATGTAATTGAAATAATTGAAATGTAATGGTAACTATTAAACTCACGATGGTTAAAAGAAGAAATGTATGAGAGTCTGAAAAAGAAAATATAAGGAATTAGAGAGTGTTTTGTTTGTAAAACTTAAGGATGAAATTGAGAAAGAATTAAACTGACCTGATGACTTGGTGCTGGCGAGACGAGTGAAAATTTTAGTCTCGCATGCGGAATATTTGGAAGCGTTAGTCGTGCGTGTAAAAATGTTGCCAATTGTTCTTGAAGACTTTTTTACAAATTTATAATATTTAAGAAAAATTATATAAAATTATAGATATATATATATATATATATATATATATATATATATATATATATATATATATATATATATATATATATATATATATATATATATATATATATGCGGTTAAGGTAATGGCATAATTAGACAGCTGCTCTGCTTCAGGTCCAGCGGGTGATCCTATCCTCCTCGAACTGGAAGTCTAATTATGCCATTACCTTAACCGCACCAATTTGTCTTGGATATTTTTCCATCTTTCGAGCGTTTTGGCTAGTCAACGCTGTTAATATATTAATAATAACAGTTTTCCGTGACGGTAAACAAGGCGACATAAAGGGGTGACTTTGAAACTAGTTTGGAGGGGGGGGGGGGCTGGTGGATGGGCCATCCTTAAGTGTAGTCTTCCAGTTCGAGGAGGATAGGATCACCCGCTGGACCTAAAGCAGAGCAGTTGTCTAATTATATCATTACCTTAACGGCACCAATTTGTCTTGGATATTTTTCCATATATATATATATATATATATATATATATATATATATATATATATATATATATATATATATATATATATATTTGTCGCTTTTTAAATTCTGTTCTGGGGTAGAGAATTTGGATTTTAGCAAGTTCTTTGAGTTGGACTACAATAATAAGACTAAGGGACACCACTTGAAAATTAAAAAAAACATAGGGTTAGGTTACATAAGAACATAAGAAAAGAAGGAGACTGCAAAAGACCATTCATGGCCTACACTTGCCTATGAGAAGGTATTTTTTCGCCAACAGAGTGATAGATTACTGTAATGGTTTACCACAGGACATAATAAGCAGTCCAAATTTAAATGTTTTCAAGAGGAGGTTAGATGAGTATAGGGGAAAGGGTAGATTATCGTGGTTTTTAAGTTGTATTGAAGCAAATTATATATTGTAATATCAATTTGTGTATGTATTATATTATTGATATGTGTATTGCATGATTTAGTTTTTTGACACGGTAAGATAAGGTAATGTCGTGGATGAGGTTTCAGACTAAACGCAACCAACAGCAAGACCCCAACGACGGATCAAGCAGAAATGAGCCATATAAGATATCGATGTTTAGCTCCGGTGGAGGAGGGCGTTCCCAGCGGGTAGGCGCGACAAAGGAAAGCCTTGATAGA
Organism: Ceratothoa steindachneri; assembly: GCA_963969495.1. Taxonomy (NCBI): domain Eukaryota; kingdom Metazoa; phylum Arthropoda; class Malacostraca; order Isopoda; family Cymothoidae; genus Ceratothoa; species Ceratothoa steindachneri. The sequence continues at coordinate 112,359,766 of OZ018320.1, read as the reverse complement.
CCAAGAACCCGTTATCCCGATGCAATCAGCCTCGCCGAAGCCGCAGTGGCCGTGTTACTTGCCAAGTGCGCGCGCGTGGCCATCGCGCAGCCACAATTACTCAAAACAAATTCCTCAGCAACTGACATTCGTCTTTGTTTTATAGTCTGGGTCTCCAAAGTCATATCCGGCACAAAAATCAACCAAGGAGACAGGATAACTGACGACGAAACCGATGCTCGGAGATGAGCTGGAGCCGCCGACGAGTAACTACATGATGTAGTTTTCGACCAGCCTTGATAGTGATGTTTTTTATGCAGTTCAGAGACAATCTTGTAGATGCAGGCTATAGGTTGTTGTTAATGCAGCTATAACAATGCCTCTGGGCATTCCTATAATAAAAACCTCCTGGGAAACTTAAATATGTATATACACCTATTATTATGTAAAATTCATTATGCATTACTTTAATTTGTCAATTTAATCATTTAATTATTTTACTTTAACTTTGTCAATTTAAACTTTCAATTAATTTACTTCAACTTTTGTAAATCAAATCATTTATGTTAAACTCAATAATTAATTAATTCATTTATTTTACTTGCCAATTCATTTAACATATACTGTTCCAAACAAAATCTCTTAAATTTCACACACAAACAAACAAACACACGTTCCCAGCTCGATCAAAAGAGCACGCTATCCTGCCAACTCGACTCGCTGCTTTCTTAGTATAAAGGTCGGTAACTATTCCTTCTAAAATTATTCATTTACCTCCCAACAAATCATACTGAGTTAATTCCACTCACATTCTAGGCAAACGACCCTACGAGAGTAAGTCCTAATTATATTTACTTCTCATTGCAGCCCCAATTCAGTCCATTATTGATACTCTAAATTACTACACTATATTAAAGATACTCTATATTATATACTCTACATTATTTACTTTATATCAAAGATACTCTATATTAGATACTCTATATTATTTACTATATTATTATTTACTCTATTATTCACTCTATATTGTTTCACCATATTATTCACCATATTTACTTAACCTACTTATCTCATTGTACATTCGTTGATTTTATGAATATATAGTCATATTTGTGTAATTGTCTTTCTTAACGCCAAGTCATTATTTCAAAATTTATTTCGCTGTCGCCTTTAGGCCTAAAGCTAACGGCAGACATCTTCGATCAAACAAAATTTATGGTTATGGTTTTCGAAACGCTATCTAGGCTGATTTATTAACCGAAGATAAATCACATTGATAACCATACACTATACGGCTAACCTCTGATAACCCCTTTTAGCTTATATATATTTATATATATATATATATATATATATATATATATATATATATATATCCACACAATACATCTTTTCAATATGTAATTTCTTTCAAAGTGTTTATTTGCTCTTGTGCGAGATCCGACCATATTTATTACATCACATCAGGTGATTTTAATAGCCAAACACAGCGCAACAGATAGATGCTCCTAAAAATCAGGTATCGGCGAGAGGAATCTGGGAGGTTAGTGCGAGGCCTAGGTCTGAAAACAAGGTTGATAGCGGGGTAGGCCAAGTAGATGTATTAGATGTAGGTAGGAATAGTTCCAGAACATGTGAGGTTTGAGGACTTATATTAGCTAGAGGCAGGGCAAAGGGAAAAGGTAGTCAATGAAAAGTAGTTAGTACGGTTAGTCCTAGTCTTGAGTTTGAAGCAAATGAAACGAATAAAGGTGAATTATAGGTGAATGTAGATAGTATGGATAGGGCAGGACACGTTAAGTGTGTAACGCAATGGTACACAGAACCTCTAATAGATTCAGTGCCGCGAGAGAGAAAGCAATGGTAAGTGATATGATTTGAAGTGAAGATGGAGATGGATGTTAATGTAAATGAAACTAGGCGCGGGACGAGATTGAGTTAGGTCTAGCTGAATTATAATGGGTGATTCTCCTGTTAGATATTTGAATATGAAGTTGAGTGCGAGTAGATAGAATGAGTTGAGGGTTTGCTTGCCAGGTGGTGGAGGAAGTGATTTTAGAGACAGGTATAAGGGAAAGGTGGCTGGCTGTGCAGGTAATGCAGTTGTGATTATACATGTAGGAGTGAATGATGTTAAGATAGTGGGTGCATGTGAGGCAAGTGAGAGGTATAAGAGGTTAATTGTAAAAATGAAAAAAAGGCGTGAAAGATATTGTGACAGGTATGCTTCCGAAGTGGATTTTAGGTTGGAATGGATGTCTCGTGCAATTGGGCTAAATGAATATGTAAGGAGTATGTGTGAGGTAGAAGGTGTGATATTTGTGGATATGTGGGATAGGTTTTGTGGAAATAAAGATATGTATGCGCTGGATAGAGTGCATTTGAGTAGGAATGCGGTATATGTCTTGAGGAAAGAGTATGATCGTGTCATTAGGTCTTTCAGGCGGGAAACTAAGTAATGATAGTGGTCAGGGAAATTTAAGAGGACAAAACTGTATCGAACCTAGACAGGGTGGGATAGGGAAAGGGAAGAGATTTCCAGGCATTAAGGTTAAAAGTGGTGCTTCAGGGATTCGAGGGATAAATTCTCTCTATACAAATTGTTATATGTTGACCCTTCCTCATTTATATTTATTCATATATATTCATGTTACTAATATTTTGTTTTGTTTCTTTTCTAGATGTATTATGAATATAGTTTATTAAACCCTATAAAAAAGGCAATTTGAATATACTTTCTCAGTTCTATCATTACATTAAAAGCTTGTAAGGCAGCTATGTTCATCACTACTTATAACTATCATTACAATTTAATCAACTATTATGGATAAAGTCATACGACCTGAGAAGTTTGATGTACCTACTCCGGATCCTTATGCTGGCCAATTATTGAAGCTTTGGTATAGAAATTGCTGCTACTTCCTTTCTACAATATCTGATCATTCTCCAGGAAAGTTAGAAGTAGTCTGCTTGTACATTGCTCCTCATGTCACGGATGTAATAGAGGGCTATGCTGATTATTCGAAAGTTATCGAATTGTTGCAATCTGCCTATATTAAGGCCCCCGGTGGAATTCATGCAGGACATTTGATTTCTACTCGAATTCAACTTCCAGGAGAATCGATTGATCAGTACCATCAAACTTTCAATTGTCTTGTTATGGATTGTAACTTTCAGGATGTTACTGCTGCAGTCTACCATGATGATAGTATCAGGGATTCCTTCATATGAAGGTTACAGTCTTCGAACATTCGTGCACGACTCCTTGAGAATCAAAAGCTTACATTAACCGATGCTACTCAACAAGCTCGATCATTAAAGCAACCATTGCTGAGATCTGAACCATACTTAGTTACACTCAGCCATGTACCTGCTTGTGTGGCGGCTGTTCTTGGTATATCTATGACCTCCAGTAATGAAGAAGAATGCGAAGAAGATAGCCTTCTACTTACAGCAGCCGTTTCAAAAATTATTTCTAAAATGAAGAAAACATGCTAAAAATTGTTGTGATCGTCGTCACCCCGAGGATGACCGAACACTTTGTCCAGCTCTCGATGTAATTTGTCATAAATGTGAGAAGCTTGGGCATTTTGCAAAAGTTTCTAATTCAAAATCCAAAAGTTCCGTTTCATTATCTTCTGCCACCCTTGCTTCCACCTACCCTACCAGCGGCTTGCTGTTGCCTACTGTTCCTGTTCAATTGAACGGAGATCCTCAGTTACTTCAAGGTCTGATTGACAGTGGAGGTTCAGAGAATTTTATAAATCATGCTGTAGTACAAACTATGCATCTCCCGCTTCATGAACGATCGCCTGTTGTTTAGGTGGCATCTTCTTCTTTCTCAGTAAATCTTACAGGTTACGGTATTGTTAACGTATCGAGGAAGGGTCGCACTTATGAGAATGTCGAAGCTACTGTATTTCCAAACGCTTTTACTGATATTATTCTTGGCTTACCATTTTTATGAGTGCATAAAAGTGTTAGCCTTCGTGAAGTGATTATTGAACATATTAATCTCCTTGGCGTGCACAAGTGGTAGTGAAATCAAACGCAAATAGGAAAAAACGAATGGTGGTAGACTTTTCTAGAACAACAAATAAGTACACCTCTTTGGCCACTTACCCACTACCCAGGATTGAAGATATAGTAGCAAATATCGTTAAGAATCATTATTTCAGCGTCATTGATCTATCCAATGCATTTCATCAGATAGAAATATGCTCAGAGGACCGACACTACACTGATTTTCAGGCCGGTAACAGTCTTTATCAATTCAGGCGCATACCTATGGGTGTTACGAATGGGGTTTCCGCCTTTCATCGCTTTATGAATCAGTTTATAACCGATTGCAAACTATGAAATTACTTATGCCTATCTCGACGACATAACAGTCTACGGAAAAACAAAAGAAGAACATGACAGCAATTTGAAGTGTTTAATGGGAGCTGCTTCTAAATACAATCTCTCCCTGAATTCTGAGATATCTAACTTTTCTCTAACCAGCATTTTTGGTTACCAAATTTCTGACGGCAATTTGAAACTCGATGCTGAACGAATGAGACCTTTGTTAGAATTACCCATAACTTCTAGTAAAAAAATCCTTTTAGCGTTGTTTGGGCTTATTTGCCTACTACGCTAAGTGGGTTCGCAACTATTCAGAGAAAGTACAGCCTCTTGTAGATTGCTGCAGATTTCCTTTATCTCTCCAGGCTATTCAAGCATTTGAAACTTTAAAGAATGACATTGCCAAATCTTCCGTGAAAGTCAGTGATGAAGACGCCCCCTTTTCCATAGAAACGGATGCATCAGATAATGCAACCGGTGCCAACTTATCACAGTGCGGACGACCAGTGGCTTTCTTATCACCTTTATTGAGCCGATCAGAAAAGAGACACTACACCCCACATCGTTGACAAAGAAGCGTATGCGGTGGTAGAGAGCATACTTAAATGGAAACCATATTTAGCTGTGTCATTCATGTTTGATACCAATGTAAAAAGGTAAAATATAGAATGATAAGATCATGCGCTTGCATATGGAATTACTTCCCTTTTCCTTCCATATTCACCATCGCTCAGGTCACGAAAATGTTTTTGCTGATACACTATCATTAGGGCTGTTCAAGTTCATATTGTGAAAATATAAAAGTTGTTAGAGACTTCAGGCCACATGCTGTTCTTGTTCCACTTGGGGTCGTAGGTGGACATCAAATTTGAACTCGATCGGATAAGATATAAAGGTCCCCCAGAGCGACACATTCTTCTCTCCCTCCATGTGGCCGCCACCTGGTCCACTATTGAGGTGACGTTGGCAGTCAGTCAAATGGATTGGCCTTTGTAAATGTTTCTTTGGTGTCTATAGGTCACCAACTTCTTCATTTTTGGGGTGGTAAATTGATACGAACATTACTTGTTGTTTGGGAAACTAAAAGTTATAATTTTCAGTCGCGATCACTAACAGAACAGAGAACTTCAATATTCCCATTTTTCCTTTCACAAGTGAGATGGTTTCTATTCACAAACAGTGGTGGTTGATTGGTCTCCCGGAGGAGAACATCACTGGGAGCCGTTTCCCCTCAAAGGGGCAAGTGCTCAGAAAATTCTACTTCCACCACGGTCTGGAAAAGAAAATAAAGGCGGAGGCGGCGAAGGAGAGAGCGGACGGAGTCCTTGGGATTTGGGAGAAGGTAGGTCTCCCTACCTCTATACTGCGTTACAGCAAGGCGAAGCTGCTTAAGTTAGTGAAGGACTACGCCGGTCTTCAGCAGCACAAAAAAAGAGCTTCGGAAACGGCAAGGATGAATGAGGAGATCTTTCCAGGGGACATTGGTGACTTGTTCGATGTGGCGCATATAGATGCCTTTGGGAAGATCACAAACGAGGAGGACAGGCTTTCCTCATCAGTCAAAGAGAGGATCGATCGACTTCCTCCATAACCGGACTGGATACTGTGTCAGCGAGGCTCCAAGGGAAAAATCGGATGCAGGAAGAAGCGGAGGTGAATCGGAAACAGGCTGCGGAGATGGAGAAAAAGATCACCTTAAGTGTTGTAGCTTCAAGCCAGGTGGCCTTATCGTCTTCGTCCTCTCAAGGGGAAACAGATGGAAGCGATGCTGAGTCTAATGCTTAAGCCATCCTAAGAAAAGAGCTGGAAAGAAGTCTGCCATGATCCTGTCAAAGGAAGTGATCACTGGACCGCTTCAAGGTCTCAGATTTGGCTGCGATGGCAGTGATAGGAGCCGTGCCCAATGCAACTAGTCAGGACATCGAAGACATCACGCTCTCTACTAGCTCCATCCAGCGCCATAGGAGAAAAAACCGAAATGAAGTGGCCACTGCAGAAAAGATCGAGCTCCCAGGGAGATAGATGCCTTGTGTTACTTCACTGGGATACCACGCAGTTGCCCGACATCGCTGGGGGACGTGAATGCGTTGAGAAGCTCGCCATTCACATCACAGGTGGGGGACAAGGAGTACTTCTTGGAAACAGCCAAGATTCCCCAAGGCACTGGACATCAATGCGGTATCGAACGCTGGACTGGAGGTGCGCATTCAAGGAATCGTGTTTGACACTACTGCCTCGAACACGGGTCCCAATGAAGGAACTTGCATCAAGATTCAGGAGGGTCTAAGAAGGAATCTCCTCTGGTTTGCGTACAGGCACCACATCCAGGAAGTGATCCTTGGGGACGTTTTCAAACACTGTTATGGACCATCTGGCGGTCCTAACGTCCCTTTCTTCGTCCGGTTCCGGGACCAGTGGGACTTCCTGGACCAGAAGTCTTGGACGTCCTCCATGGATAAAGAAAGTTTACTTCCTCTGCTAACAGGCGAGCTGGTTGATGCAATGGAGACATCTTTGAGCGAGATCAAGAATAACATCGAACAAGAAAGCCATCCAAGAGACGACTACAAGGAGCTCTTAGTTATCTCTTACATCTTTCTGAGAGGCGATATTGAGACGAGATGGATGTCGAAGGGAATCTACGCTCCCAAGATTTTCCTCTTCAGGGCTCAGTTTCGGCTGACCTCCACGAACTATGAACCATGGAACATGTTTTCTTTTTCGTCGCTCTCCTTTACGCCCTTCCGTGGAACGAGGCAATGGCTCCTTCCCATGCTGCCTACAACGATCTCCTCTTCACGAGGGAACTTTGCAGAGGAATCCCCAATAACGGCATTGCTGAAGTGACCCTAAAAGCATTCAAGCGCCATCTCTGGTACGTGTCAGAAGACTTAGTCTCTCTCTCTCTCTCTCTCTCTCTCTCTCTCTCTCTCTCTCTCTCTCTCTCTTCGACCAAAGGGTTACAAAGGAAGAGAAGGCCTCCATGGTCCAGGACATGAAGAGGAAGGGGAAGGGACTGAAACGTCTGGACGGAAAGGCCTTCAATCAATCCCAACAAGCCTCTTTCAGGCTTCTTCAGTTTCCGGTCAAGAAAGGCGCTGGATCTCCTGCTCCCAGGACAAGGAAAGAAAATGGCCACACTCTTGGCTAAGAGCCCTGCAAGTTGGGAGGGAGATCCTCTCTTCTGCAAATTGACCAGGTAAAAGTACTTCTCTGCGTGCGAAAGGAAATATATTAGAACTTCTTTTTTCATATTTGCTAACTTTTTCCTTTTTTGTTTGTTTTTGCTAAATTGTTTCTTCGTAGGGGACCCCTAAGCAATGTCCAAATAAAATAAAATTTGGCACGAATCTTTTACTTTTTTAGTGGAACAAAAACAAAATGTAGCCCCAAAGTGTTTGCAACATGTGGCATTTTGAACAGGTCTAATATATATTCTCAAAACATTTGGACATAATTTATATGATAAAGAATTAGTTGATTTGCATTTAACAGCAAATTCTTCATTCTATATTAATTTTTATTCTTATCATCATATTATGTAAATATAAAAACGTCTATTTTTTATCCATGTTTTTTTTCATGGGTTTCGTGTAGTTAGTCCTGAATTCTTCGATACAGAAACTTCGAACATTTTTGACAAAGAACCCAAACTCTGTTATTCTCGCCCTTTCCTTGAGTTAGCTAAAAGATCTTTTTACCGTGTCACACCTCACCCTCCTTTTACTAACAAGAATAGTCTCGGACTACCTTTAATTTAGCTTTTGCCACTCTCCATCATATTTAAAAAAAAAAACATTAGGCATTTCTATTGTATTTAGTTATAAAAATATCATTAGTAAACTTTTAGCGCAGAATCCCCCTTCCACTATTGGCAATGTATGTATACTTCGGGAAATTTATAGATCGTTCGAAATATTACTTTGGGCAATCAGGTAAATGTTTGTCAAATTTAGATATCTCTATATAAATATATACAGTAAAACCACAAAAATTGTCCCTCTTTTTAGTGGCTTATTACTCAGTCATTATTACAGCTTTACAAATGAAAACCGGCCCGCACACACTTTTTGTGATTGTGGAGAAATCAATATCGCGATGATAAAACAGACGCTATTTCGGTTACACAGCGTCAACCGCTACGTGGCATATGGGTCAATACTTTAACCCCCCTTCCCTTTTGCCCCGCTGGCACAACAGTCAACGATAGCACTCGCAAGGAAACCTTATAATCAGTAGATTTCGTAGGCCGTTAGTATAAACAAAGGAGGTTAGTATAGCCTTTAGAATAAAAAATATATCAACAGGCTCACTGTCCCCTCCTATTGTATATGTCTAGTTTTGCCAAATAGACGAGAGGCTTAAACATGGGCACTCATCTCCCCTCCCCTCCCCTAGGGGATAAATGAGGTAGGTATATATATATATATATATATATATATATATATATATATATATATATATATATATATATATATATATATATATATATATATATATACGTTGATATGGAGTAAGGAAGGGAATCGAGTTAGCGATCGAGAGAAGACGAGTACCGGCGTCAGTCCGGGCATTAAAGTGGAACCGAGCGGAAGTTAAGAAGAAGAAGAAATTCCTCCCGAGGCTGTTCCTTTTGGTCACATCGAAGAGTAGACCATCGGTATAGAGAATCACTTATAACTATCTCGTGCAGAGAAACCCCCTATCTCAGTTTTCGAATAAAACGAGAGCTATCCCTCACCATTGAGGAATACCAAAGTGAAGTTCCTTTCGAAAAAAGATTCACATCTCGGTCACCTCTCATCATCATCGAGAAACCCGACAAGTGTAACCCAAGGATTGGAATAATCATACATCCACTTCCTCCTCGATTAGATCGTCAAGTCGAGAGGTATCGAATCGCCTTTCCTCACTCACCTCGAAGTCAGCTGTTTTCTCCAGTCAGCCCCTCGTCTGCGACACACTCACCTCGCCTCGCATCGACTCTCTCCCCAACTCAATGAGATTCTCGGTTAAGGTCATTCCCCATCTGACGCCACTTTGTTTAAAGGTAAAAGGATTCCCATTTAATTATGTTCTTTAATTAACATTCCGTACTAGAGTGAATTTTTGCATCAACCATCGCGTAGTACTCATTGTTAGTATTAATTTTTATTTAGATCCTCTTATTATATCCTTAGTAGATTTAAAGTTTTTAATATTTAATTTTTTATGTAAAAGAATATTTTTGCTCTAGTGGTTTAATTAAATCCTCGAAACGCTGCACATGGCAATAGATATATAATATTACGAGTCCTACCTGGTTAAAGAATCAAATCAAAAGATTAAAAAAAGGAACGAAGTTATTCATGTACGGAACAAACGTACATACATATTCGGCCGTATTCCATGAAAGTGATATATCCTTCATTCATTCCCTAATCACCCTTACTTTGCAGGACATGACAGAAACAACGCCTGTGAACACAAGTAGATCTCAATGGGAGCTCCAGCAAAGAATATACTGCGTCAAACATTACTACAAGACAGGCTCGTTCAAGAAAGTGTAGGACACTTTTGTGCATCAGTTCGAATGGGAAAAAAGCACCCTCCAAAAGCAGAATTCAGGACTTAGTGGACCACTTCGAGAACTATGGTCCAGTGGAGAACCTCAACGCAGCCAGTGAGAACCGCCCAAGCCATTTAGGACGCACCAGGCTTTTAAGGTACGCTATATATATATATATATATATATATATATATATATATATATATATATATATATATATATATATATATACATATATATATATATATATATATATATATATATATATATATATATATATATATATATATATATTCGGAAAAATTTGTCTCCCGCGTAGCTGAGTGGTCTAAGGGACGGTTAATTGAGATAAAAGAGGATGCTCGCTGCCTCAGTGCGCACGGTTCAAATCCCATCCTTGTACGGAATTTTTGCGAATTAGGAAATGACATTTCCGAAGAAAAATGATCCTGTTTTTCTGTTTCTTGCGGTTTGCTGGGTTCATTTCATCATTCTTTCGCGTTCAAGAAATATATATATATATATATATAGGTGTGTGTGTGTGTGTGAAATCTTTTCCACAAAAATAGAAGAGCAGAGATCCTACAGGAAATGGCCCCGAGAAAAGGAACTGTCTATTTGGGGATAATCTCTCGCTGTTCCTGTTCGTCCCGTTAGCTCAGTCGGGATCTGTTACAATTGCAGGTCCGAGTATCGAGTAGTTGCCGGCGCGAGGTGTATATATATATATATATATATATATATATATATATATATATATATATATATATATATATATATATATATATATATATATATATATATATAATCGAGGTAGTTTCCGCTGTGCAGCCTTAATTTAATTTTCAATAAGAAAAGAATGGCGAGGAGTAGACTTAAATCCAACATCAAACAAATCTTTATTACGATTGAGTAGTGCAACGTTTCGACCTAACGGTCATCTTCTGGCTCTAGAAAACAGATTAAGATATACAAATATACAAAATAGGTTTATGTGGTCTACCACACCATATTCTCACTGGATATCAAAGATTCAAGGTATGTTTCTCATTTAATCCGTTTAATTTTATATTGATTTTTTTGTTTTTTGTTTTTTAAGCTTTTATTAGTCAGTTTTTTAGTTGTTTTTTTTCTCTGTACAATTTTACTTTACTTCTTTCCTTAAATCGTTGTATTTTACTCCCCTTTAATTATAATTTGCGGTGACTACATAAACCTATTTTGTATATTTGTATATCTTCTTCTGTTTTCTAGAGCCAGAAGATGACCGTTAGGTCGAAACGTTGCACTACTCAATCGTAATAAAGATTTGTTTGATGTTGGATTTAAGTCTACTCCTCGCCATTCTTTTCTTATTGAAAATTATATATATATATATATATATATATATATATATATATATATATATATATATATATATATATATATATGAAGATTAAGTTGTTGAGGGGTAAAGTTTACATTTTTGCCTTAAATTCCTTGTTTCGTTGCAAATGCTTGCGCTTCGTTCTCCCTGATGAAAATTGCATTGTAAGAGATCCCACAGATGGTTTAATGTTGCCCTTTCAAAACCAGAATTTATAATTATAGTGGTTTCCCCCTATATAGGATTCCTTTCTATACATTATATTTCTAATATTCATTTTCTTCCTCTTAATTGCTCGTATATTATTCTCTCTTTTCATCCTATTATATTACCCAAGTTTTCCTTTCTTCATTAATTTAGAGTAAAAAAAATAAAATCATCTACTGAAAAAATGTACTGGTAGTCGTCTCCAAGCCTACTACACCCTTCTATCCTGAGAACTAACTATCCACCGTTTGGGTTAGTAACAATCACGCGCTTAACACATACACATGCGTCTTCCCGCGCTCGACTCTCCATTAATGGTTCATTGCGTTTAGTTAATCACGAAAAATAAAGCACCGTAAATCAGTTATTTGTAACGTTTTTGACTATTGTGATTGTGTAAAGCAAACTTTTTTAAATTTGCCATCAAAAGTTCGTTAAAGATATCTATGGACATCCCAGATGAAAAAATAAAAATAGTACCGCATCCTGAACAATATTTCGCTTCATTTGTCCCTTTGTGTAACGTATAAAAAGTGTTAAAAAACTTCCAGTGCACCAAACAATTCGTGCCCCTAACGCAGCTTAAGGTATGAGAAGTACACGTCTTCGGGTTTGAAAAGAGTGTGAGGTAAAATCCTCTGCCAATGAATTTTGTGTTTGCTAGTCAAACTAATCTTACAAGGTTTACCTAGTTTCGCTTCGAAACTTTTTTTTATTTTCCTCTTTTTATAAATCTCTATATTTTTTTTCAAAATACGAAAAATAATTTACACTCTATACATTTTAACTAATTAAAGGGCGCACATTTCTAATTATGATGTCATCACGAAAAAAAAAATTGGAAGCCATCTACAGTGGCGTAGGTAGGAATTTGGGGGCCCCCAACATACGAATGTTTGATATCATGAATAACATGAAAACAACTACTTCCTGCGATATTTTGGTGCACTCTGGTATGTCTGATAGTGTGTCAAATAAAACAATAAAAATAATTAAGAAACTTTATTCGGGAATAGTTATATATGATTAAAAAAAATAAACTACAAAATGTGAAACCGAGAGATTACATATTGAACAAATATACTATTCAAAATTCATATGATACATTCCGTCAATCTCACACAGAAACAATAAAAGTAATTATTAAGAGGTTTAAATACAGAATTCATGTGTTTGATGACAAAGAATAAACTACAAAATGTGAAACCGAGTTATTACATTTATCAAATATACCACCAAAATTTATATTGATTTCTCCTGATTTCACTTTTAAGTAACTTCTTCTACTTTGCTTGACTAATGCTTGAGCTAACATTTGTCTATTTTTATAGGCCTCTAAATTTAACCGTTTTATTAAACTGTTTTTGTCATTCAAAAAAAGGGATGAGACCCTTCCAAAGGGGGCCCGGGGTAACTTTTAAATGCGTGCTCCCTCGCCCCCCCCCTTAGCTACGCCACCGGCCATCTCGTTATAGATGGCTTGTTTTAACCCCCCAAAACAATGCTTGGGTTAGCTGGGGGCTTAGGAAGGATAGTTTTTTTTAGGGTTAGGTTAGTTAGTCAGCGCCAATCCTTCCATGATACTGGGAGGATCCCCGACCGGATAATGAAATTTATATAAGGTCAGTACGACAATCGTTGGTCAGCCCGAGGGCCCCAGGAGCCGGTCCTCTTTTGGAGAGAGGTACCAGAAAGTATTATGTTTTGACACCAAACAGCGTTCAGGTGGAAGCCTTCATCACCTCGGTGGAGAGGAACCTGTTCCGCGTCAGAGGTACGTGGATACAGATACCCATCAGCAGGATTCCTTGGAACAGAGAGTGTGTGTGTGTGTGTGTGTTGTGCTGTGAAGGCGAGAGAGGAAAGAAAGCAGTGTTGTGATTGGCTATATGTGAGGTTGAGAGGTGTAAGATCTACCCACCCGAAAACGGGGTGAGCACAGCGCGTCCACCAATCGGTAGCCAGATATCGACCTGAGCTAGCGTTTGTGTCCGCTCATGCCGGGATTCGGAATCGAACTCGGTACCGCGACGTTGGGAGGCCAACGCCGTATCCACTCGGCTAGCATAAGCTCTTGAGGTTAGGTTAATTGGGGGAGCTCGTTTAGTTTTTGTCTACTAAGTTAGTTTTTGTGTGTTGTTTTTCAGTTGGGAAGAAACCAAACAAGCATCCTATTTTAGTGACGTACCTTTAGTCCAACATGTTTGTTCTTTGTGATGGTTGTGAAATAACTTTTTTCTGTTTAATCTGTATCATCCCACAGGGTCATAAACACACTGAAATAATTGTATGTACTTGCATTCTCGCGTGAATATTATGGTAGTTCCGAAGTTGAAATTGAATTCTGTCATATACACAGCCTAATACGAAAAGGATGTTTGTGAATGGTGCGGGAGTAAGGCTGAATAAGATTTAGCGAGAAAGATGCGGGGTAATTGTACAGATGAGCAACTCAAACGTTTAAATAACAAACAAACCCTTAACCTATCTGAATTCTCTGTCACTATTTATTCAGCGCGCAAAGCAATATTTTCCAACTGCTTGAAAGTAATATTTTCCAAGAAACGTGGTTATTCATTTTTAGAATCACCTTAGGTCAAAGTTCAGATAACCTACGCCGTGTTTTTAGTATTATAAAAGTACTAATGTTGTTTTAAAGAATTCCAATCGTCATATAGGGTTGCGTGTTGGCGCGGAATTTACATATTTTCTAGATACTACGCATTGATGGTGTTAATAATAAAATTAAAATAAGTCCGCCTTACCTTCTACCGATGTGACCAGAAACCATGAATTTGACACATTGGCAACACTTAATTCAATTCACACATTGGCAACCCTGGAGGGAAGCACTTATAACAGCGCTGCTTTCGATTCTAACTACAAAACCCCATGTGTCTAACGTTCATGCAGGAGTCGTGTTCCTTTTGCGTATTTAATTTTTTAAGCTTTAATAAGACTTTTGATAATTCCTCGGTCTATTTTATAGAGTTTTCTAGAGCTTATGGCCTCATTTTGAAAGCGTTACATCAGGTGTGGGAACGAAGCGCGGTATGATTAAAATGTCCCCAGAACTAAATAGTATGTTTGGTTTGTCTTTGGATTCGAACCTAATGCTAGGTGTTTCGATAGGTTTTGTTGTACTACATGTTCCTGAGGCACGAGCGGAGCGAGCCAGGAGTGGTATTGGGGGTGGAGGGCACCATAGAACGGCTCGATAATGGCTTCCAGTAACCAAACGCATATACGAATAATCTCTAAATAAATAGTAACTACGTAAAAACAGTACTAATGGTGTTTTTAGGCATTTTAGCCATCATCTACAGCTTCTTTTTCGCACGGAAAGCAGTCATTTTTAAAATAGTATCACTGTAAATAGATCCGTTCGCAGAGTGCTAGTATCGGTATTTTAAGACGACGATAACGCCGCCTACTTTGACATTTTTTAGCCGCCAATGTTTATGTTTTTCAGCTGAAATCGATTGAGACGAAGTTTGTTTCGTTCAAACACAGAAATATTTATGCGCATTCGAATCCTAGTTTAAATTTATAAGGTGCCATTTTTGGATTCATTTAAAAAATCCCAGAAATTAAACACAAACATTTTAAAATGAAAAAAAGGAAAGTGCTTTTCACTTACTTTATTGTGGAGGGGGGGGGGGGATAGCTCGGAAATAGCGACGAGGAAGTGATTTTGAAAAAAAAGTCCCATTTAGAGCTGAACGTTTGAAATAATGTCGATTGCTCTCGCCAGTCTCAAAATCACGTTTTGTTTTAGTACATTTAAAAGAAAAATGATCTTGGATCGCTAACACTTGACAGCACTCTTCACAATTAATTTGAACTTTAATTAATTTAAAGGAATCCATGTTAAAACTGAAACTCCCGTATAAAGGATCGTCTCTCGTCCTCAAAAAACTAGTTCCTCTAAAAGATCTAGCTTAGTATTTTAAAATGTATAAAAATGATAATGTCGTTGTATTGCAAGGACCGAGTGGTGGTGTACGTACATATAGGTTTGTTACGTACTTCAAAACTCCTTGATTAAGTTTTCTCTAAGAGTGCTATATTACGTTTATTATTACGTTATTTTAATAACGAGGATTTCTAGTGCTATGTTCATCGTTTCGAGGATTGAATTAAATACTTCTAAGAAACTAAACCTTTAATTACAACATGAACAAAAATGAAATCTAACCAAAGAAACTACACAGTTATGAATTAAACGAATTTAAGTGAGACTTACTAAATTATGAGGGCGGTCAATAAGTTAGGCAATTCGAATAAGGAAACGAGATATGAGGAAAAGTGTTTTATTATTTTTCAATATAACTACCCTCGACTTCAATGCACTTGCACCACTTGTCCCTGAGGCTTCGAATTCCCGACAACCAAAAATCTCCCGACTGCTGTTCAATCCACTCCTAGACGGTGAGCTGGACATCTTCATCGTCCCCAAACCGGTGTCCACGCAGTGCAGCCTTGAGCTGGCGGAATAAAAAGTAGTCGCTAGGGGCAAGATCTGGACTGTAGGGGGATGGTTGAGCTCCTCGAATCCACACTCGCGCAGGGCAGCTTGTGCAACTCTGGCCTTGTGGACAGGGGCATTGTCGTGGAGGACCAGGACACCACGTGTCAACTTGCCGCGCCGCTTCTGACGGATGCACTTCTTCAACCCAGCCAGTTCCTCGGCGAAATATTGGCCTGTGATGGTCCTTCCACGAGGTGCATAGTCCACCATCAACACTTTCTCAGAATCCCAGAAGATGGTGGCCATGATCTTCCCGGCTGAGGGTTGGGTCCTGAACTCTATGGGGGTCGGAGAGCCCCTATGCTTCCAGGCCATGCTTTCGAGCTTGGTCTCGGGATCCCAGTGCTGGCTCCACGTTTCATCACCTGTCACTATGCGTGACTCGAATCTCGCCGGGTCTTGGTTGTACAGGAGGTTTCTAGGGACCCAACGGGCCTTGGTCATGGCCAAATTGTCATGGATGATGTTGATAACACTTCCATGTGATATTCTAAGTTCTCGCTCGATTTCGTCGACCTTCAGTCGATTTTTGAGGATCATCCTCTCCACACGGGCCACATTGTCCTCATTGGTCACGTCTCACGGGTGTCCTGGACGGGGGTCATCTTCAAGGGACTCACGACCATGGTGGAACCTTCTATTCCAGCGAGCAATGGTTGCATAGGAAGCGGCAGTGTCGGTGTACACTGCAACCATGCGTTCATGGATCTCTTTTGCATTTTTGCCTTCTTTGGTCAAAAATTTGATCACTGCGCGGTGCTCAACCTTCTCCATTGTTGAAAAATTTGTGACTGACGATCTGCGATCAGCTACTGCTTCTTAAATAGACGAGGCAAGAGCGTGCGGCTGCAGGTCCTGACTTGTCATAACTTGTCATAACACCCCTACAAGCAGCCATCCCCCTTCCTCTGTTTTGCCCTGCCGATTTGCAAAACTTATTGACCTCCCCTCGTACACAAATGAATATACAGTAATGGTGGACCCAAAGCTCACTTTAATATTGAACGCTAATTGACCTTCAAAAAAAAGAGAATGTAATTTATTTACCTTTTAAAAAAACACAAGGGAATGTGGTTGGAGCCTGACCTTGGCCTCAATTTTTAGGTAGACGCAAGAATGTTGTTTGCAGGCAGACGCGTGGACGTATTCATAGACCTTCCAGATGTTTGTCTGGCACGGGAATAAGATTAAAGAACCACAGATGAATTCGATACGGGCGACGGATGGCATTAAGTACGTTTTCTTGGAAAGATGATTTCACCAACTGGACAGGGAAAGTGTGCTTCTTCCAATCTTTTGGTTAATCTTGGAATAATTTGCACTGACGAGCGATGAGCAAAGGAGTGAATCTTTTGTAAACCGGGATAGGGGGTTTTCCCTAACGAAAGATAGTTGAGCTTGTTTCTCAATACAATCTAACTTAAAGTTCGTTGTGACCACCAGGAACTGGCTCAACATGAACTTCTTCGGTGTTCCTTTCGTAGGGGTGCCGTTCTCTCGATCGCAAACTCGATCTTCTTGAGACAAGGTGTTAATTTTGGGAGGAACAACAGGAACTGGCTCAGGATGAGCTTCTTCTACGTCCCTTTCGTTGGTTGCTGGGCCTCTAGCCAGCCTTCGTCGTTTCGATGACTAAAACGATCTTCTCGCTACTTCTAAAATTATCCGCATAAATATTTCGTCACCTCACTGGGGGTAGGGGAAGGAGGGGAGTGGATGAGGTCTTCGGAATTAAGCCTCCTCCTCTCACGGTGCTTCTCCGAGCGTCTTTTACTTAGCCCTAAAGGCACCTTCTCGCCTTTGGTCGATGCTCCTTTAATTTCGTCTATGAAGTGAAATTAAATACCAACTCTTTAGGGAAATATTGCCGATTTAACTAATATTAGGCTCAGCAGACCCGAAAGGTGATGATTAGTGTAGGTCGCAGTTGTGCGAAACCTTTCTGGTGATCCTCGAGGCTAGGGGAGTGAGGAGGGTGTAAGTAATATGGTTACGCCGCCAAAATGCCAGGACGTTGCGGTTAGCGAACAAGGCCTCAGTTTTGAGGGTGGGATATCGATTTCCCTACAGATAAAAATAGTCAAAAAGTGCAAAAAAAAAAAAAAACAATGGCTGAAAAATAAACATATAGTGATTTTAAATGGAATAAAAAATAATTCATTATTCATTCATTGATGACGTCAGCCCTCTGCCACGAGTCCTAGAAGCGATTTTGTAAAAAAACCGTTAGTTACGTAATTTTACAAAAATCCGATTATATACTGGAGAGCTGCGCACCCTCCCTCCGCCACCAAATGATTGAAATCTCAGGGTCATCGCAAAGTGATCCCCCCTAAGAGCTGACCCTCAAAATTAGTAAAAAAAGGTGAAACATATTGGAACATGGATGAAATATTATTCAACCAGGATCACAAACAGGCTATGCTCTCCGGATGCATAGCCTGATTTTGGTAATGATCACTTTCCCATTCAAATATTATTTTCTGGACCGTTGCCGCCTGAGAGCCGGTGATAATTGGCTAGAGCACGGTGTCCGCATTTAAGGAAATGACTGATTTCTCTTTTCCAGTCGAAGAGTTTAGGACGATGGGTGAAGCCGTTGAGTTTTTCACCGGCAACTTCATCGCCGTGAGCCTAAGTACTATTTCTAGAATGTCTTGCTGTTTTGCACTCCGACCGCTTCCGTAGTGGTTAGCAGAGTGTGAGGTGGCCCTCGAACAGAAGCGTTATGCCTACATGCAATATAAGCGCCGCTCGAACGATTTCACTGTCAGTGAATTTCGTGGAGCTAGGGCTAGGTTCCGGTATGTTTCGAAGCACGCATGCCACTTTTCCTGGCGGGTAAACGTGTCTTCACTTAACAAGAAGACCACTCTAATATAGGTGTGGAAGCGACTCTAAAGGATTCGTGGCAAGTTCTTGTAGGACTCCCCTCCCGTTCTCCAGGAGAATGGGAGCGAAATCTCACAGCTTACGTCCGTGGCGGAGTTCTTTACGACCGGTTTCCTCGCATTCTATAGCCGGTATGCTGCTGCGCCAGCATTCAATAGGCGTTGTAAGGTCGCAGAAGTCCGCCTACTGGACTTTACCGCCAGAGGCGGAGAACCCTTAACGACAGGTTTACATTGAGTGAGTTACGTCCACTGTCGCTTCGTGCGCGGACACCACTTCTGGTCCGAATGATGTCCCATATGCGATGCTTCCCCACCTAGGTGAGGGAGTCATGGCCTTTCTGTTAGATTTCTTCAACAAAATCTGGGTAGAAGGTCTCCTCCCAGGCTTCTGGCGAATCGCCACTCTGCTCGCTTTTCGAAAACCAGGGAAATCACTCTACCATGGCCGTTTTCCGCCAAATCTCTTTAACCTCCTTCATCCGCAAGTTGCACTCAACGTCGGATGCTCTGCTCCGACTGAAAAATGACGTAAGTGAGCTCTTCTTATGTATACACCACTACAACACGTTTTTTTTATCTTGAGAAGGACTGAGATATGGCATGGCGATACGGTATAATGGAGACTCCCAAAAGGATTGGAGCGAGGAGACGCCTTCCAATCTTCATTTCCTAATTTTTGCAAGATCGTCAATTTCGCGTATATATAGAGGAAGCCCTCTCCAGACCAATGAAGCAGGAAAAGGGTGTCCTGCAGTAAAGTGTCCTCAGTGTCACTCTTTGCTCTGAGCTTCAATGTTATCGCCTCGGTGCTGCCGGAAGATGTTCTTGCTACACTACGTGGACGTACGTCCTTTCGATCTAATTTGGTGCGGCCCAGATGGCAATCTAGAGCATCGACTCCAACAGGTATTGAACCATCTCTCTCGCTTTTCCGAATCATACAGATTTCGGTTTTCCTTGGCCAAGAGTAAGTTGGTGCATTACTGTTGCCATCCACAGCTCCACCTCGACACGGTCTTGTTGCTAAAAATGGTTCGCCTGGAAATGATGGATTCACACCATTTCCTTGGTCTTGGTTCGACCCACGCCTCACCTGGGATGCAAATATTCTCAACCTTAGGGTATCTTTTACCACCGCTCTGGACATTCTTCGTTACGTAAAGTTCAGCACCTGGGGTTCTTATAGGGCTACTGCCTTACTTTTCTATCGATTCTTTGTTCGTTCAAACTTGAATACGGATTCGAATTTTATGCATCCGCCGTAGAGCGTGTATCTGCTGAAGATAGACTCGATCCACCATACTGACCTCCGCCTAGCGACTGTTTTTTTTTCTCACGTCCCCCATTGAGAGCCTACTTTTTGATCCTGGGGAGATGTCACTCACTATGCTTCGTTCACATTCCACTATTTTCCTGTACGCACACTCAGCCGCCAATAGCTCTCCCTGCAACGGCGGCCGATCTCGAATGTGACTATGCCGCCGAAGGACCCCAGTCATACCTTAGTGAGCTCGTTCTAGTTATCGGGCCGGTGGTGCCTTTGGTTCTGTCCAGGAAACTACTCTTCTGCTCCCAAAGCTTATTCAATGCCAGGAGTATTTCGTTATACCTTTAGAAACACACTTCGTGTCATCCTAGAACCGTGCCAATGTATACGGATGACTCCAAGTTCCAAAAGGGGTTACTCTTCTACGCCGTATTCCCTTTGTTTGAAGCCAGTGGAGCTCTGCCAGGCGCTGCGTCTCTCTTCAAAACCGAAGTGATTGATATACACCACTCGGTAGGGAGATAACACATCGTACACGATTTGGAGACCGGATTGTGATCTATAGACACCCACAAAGCACCCCGACTGATCTCAAGGCATTGGAATCTCAAAATCGCCTGGTTCGCGGTATCCGTGATGACACGGGAAAATATAGAGATTATCTTAAGGTGTTGTCCTCGACATTTGGGAATTGCTGGGAATGAGTGCGCTAATGAGGGCGCCAATGTCTCTACGAGGCTGGGCGACCAGACCAGCGTTTCGCTCTTCGTCACCCCGATTAAATCGCAGGTATCCGGGTAGCATTCCGGGCTGCTTGACAAATATTGGAGACGCCCGAAGGGAACTTACAGTTGCGTGCCATTGCGCGTGACTGTTCCCATTGACCTACTTCCATCCTTCCTGTACCCACCCAATGCCGCGATGGCATCAGGTTGCTTTCTATCGTCCTCGAATTGGACACTCTCGCGGGACGGACCACCATTTCAGCGAGCGCTCGACTGCGCCTTATTACAACGACTGCGTTGCGTCACAGACTGTTCGGCACATTTTTGTTAAATATTCCAGTCTGGGTGATCTTCGCGCACGCTACTTGTCCCAGTACTCGGGCCGGGTTCGTGTTCATCTACTTCTGGACTATATAACTTTTTAGAGAATGCTGGCCTCCTCCACTTTATTTTTGACTCTTTCTATCTCACTCGAAAAGTTTAGGTAAGTGGATGAGGCCGTTGAGTTCTTCTTTGGCAACCTCATCGCCGTTTTCCTAACTATTATTCCTAGAACATCTGGCCATTTTCAACACCGACCGCTCCCATGGTGGTCAGCTAAATGTGAGAAGGCCCTCAAACAGAAGCGTTATGCCTACATGCGCTATAAGCGCCGCCTGAATGATTTCACTGTCAGTGAATTTTGTGGAGCTAGGGCTAGGTTCCAGTATGTTTCGAACCACGCCCACCGTCCTTACTGGCGGGCATACGTGTCTTCACCTATCGGGAAATACCCATCTAGCAGAGGTGTGGAAGCGAGTACATATGATTCGGGGCAAGTTCTCGCAGGACCTTACTTTAGTTCTCGAGGTTAATGGAACTGCAATCTCGGACCTTGCATCCGTGGCGGAGTGCTTCGCGACCGTTTTCTCCGCATTCTCTAGCCGGAATGCTGTTCTTCCAGCATTCGGTGCGCGTCGTGATGTCACGGATGGCGGCCGACTGGACTTTACTTCCACAGACGAAGAACCTTTCAACGACAGGTTTACATTGAGTGAGCTGTGTTCTGCTCTCGCTTCGTGCGCGGACACCACCGCCCCTGGTCCAGACGATGTCCGGTACACCATGCTTTGCCATGCCTGGGTGGGCGAGGCATGGTCTTTCTGTTAGATCTGTTTAACAGGATCTGAGTATAGGTATCTTTCTAGACTTTTGGCGAATCGCTACTGTGCTCGCTTTTTCCAAACCAGGGAGAGATTACTCTGCCCCGGCTGGTTTCACCCAATCTCTGAAAGCTCCTGCTTGTGCAATTTGATGGAGAAATTGGTAATATTAGATTAGCCTTTTTCTGCATAGTGCGGTTTCCGCAAATTCCACTCCAGGTCGGATGCTCTGCTCTGACTGGAAAGTCCCGTCTGCGAGACCTTCCTTCCTAGACTGCACTACGCCATGGTCTTATTCGATCTGGAGAAGGCCTATTGTACCACATTTCAATACAGTACCATGGGGACTCTCCACACGATGGGACGCCTCACATTTTTTATATCTGAATTTTTGCGAAATCTTCGATTCCACGTACAGGTGGGGAGAGCACTCTTCGGTCCAATGGACCAGGAAGAGGGTGCTCAAGGTGCCCTGAGCATCAATGGCATCACTTCGGTTATGCAGAAGATTCATCGCTACTCTCTACGTCAGGAGTAGGCAACCCTTGACACTAATGCCAAAGGTGGCATGCCGATGATTTATTTCTGGCACGCGAAAGCACAGGTTAACGTTATTTTTAAAGATGTTTTTTTTTAAGAGTAATGTAGATAATGATAGATTTAGATATTTTCCAAGCCTAAAGAGGTACATCAATGATCTCCCAAAAGATGACAGAATAGACCACCAATGTCTTCAAAAGCTGCTTGTAAACATTTTTTAACCAACTGTTGGGCAGTTCTTTGCAAGATTTGCTAAGTTCATAGAAGTGGAAGAGATGGCAACATTCATGAAATAAACTTTCAAATGTTTTCATGGATGAGCATGGATGATTTTGTAATACAGTTGATTGAATTTTAGAGTAGCTCAATTTTGAAACAAAAATTTGTTGACCTTAGAGTTGATTTAGAAAATATTGGAAAGGAGCGATTAGAGACGATAGTAACAGAGAGAAATTTGGAAAACAAAGTATTAAGGATTTGGAATACTATTCCAGAAAATTATGTCTGTTTAAAAAATCTTGCAACAGCATTACTCTCCATGTTTTACTCTACATATGCTTGTGAATCTTTGTTCTTAGTGATAAATTTTGAGTCTCGACACAGGAATAGCATGATGGATGAAACTAGTAGTGCATGCATATCTCTCAAGGTTACTAGATAATCATAAATCCAACATAAAATTTGTCATCAGTGATGCAACAGCAGAAATCCCACTGATAATATATAAAAAGGGTTTTATCTGATGTTTTCTGTTAAAAGTGGTTGTTTAAATGTAGTTTCGAAGGTAAATAAATATATTTTCTTTTTTTATACACCAATTGTGAGGGATTTAAAATAAGCAAAAGATTAACTATCTGTAATAATCGTTTAGTGTGTTTTAGTCATACAAATGTATAACTGGGAAAAAAATAGACTTTTATCGAAAAAATAAGTTAGTTTTTTGTTTTGATGCTAATAATACTGTCCAGAAATTGTGTGAATATGTGTGGCAGTTACAGTTATAATTATAGGCTAATAAAAAATGTCCACAAGAAGAACCTTTTCGTAAAAACCTGTCTCTCTCTCAACAACCATCTTGCCGTCGGTAAGAGAGCTTGCGCGATCTACTTGAGTTAAGCTAGCTAAGCTGGGGACTTTTAGTCTGAGGATGACATCGTTGAGGATCTTTCTGTAGTCGAAGAGCTCGGTGGCAGTGATCACCGACTAGTCAGATTTATAGTCAAGGTCCCCAAGGTAGAGTCTGCGACTAGCAAATCGAGGAAACTTGATTTGAGAAGAGCAGACTTCGCAGGTCCTCGTGCTGGATTGACTGATGCGAGGCCAGAAGTGTGCGAAGATGTTGAAGATTCGTGGAATAGATTCAAAACTACGTTCATGAGTCTTCAATCGCGATTCATCCTTTCCAAAAGCCTTCGTCGGTCTTCCGTTCAACCAAAGTGGTTTAATCGAGAAATTGGTCTACTGCTGAGGGAGAAGAGAACGGTGTACCGGCAGTCAAAGATTTTTGGAGACTTTGAAGAGTACCGTAAGCTAGCTAGGAAGGTGAAGTCCAGCATAAGGGCGGCAAAGCGTGCCGAGGAGCTCCAAGTGGCGAGACTCTGCAAGGAAAATCCCAAGGAGTTCTTTGGTTATGTAAATAGCCGTAAACCAATCCATCACACGATTAGGCCTTTAGTGAAGAAGGAGGTGGCATTAAAGCACTCCGATGCAGAAAATGCTAACCTCCTGTACGACTACTTCTCTTCAGTGTTTCCTGAGAGTTTTGTCTCATCCTTTATCCCACAGATTCTTACTTGGGGGAAAAAGCTGGAGGAAATGGACTTCACCCAAGGAGAAATAGAAAAAAATCACTGATCTAAAGACGAATAAGTCCCCTGGCCCGGACAGGTTTCTACCTAAAGTGTTGAAAGAAGTGCGCGATGAAGTGTCACGACATCTGAGAACAATCTTCAACATGTCAATCGGGCCAGCCGTCGAACTACCGACCTATTAGCTTAACCTCAATAATCGGTAAAATCATTAAAAGCATCTTGGTGGAAAAAATGACATCATATTTAGAGTCCAGCCTGCGATTCAGGAGTTCCCAGCATGGGTTCCGAAGGCACCAGTCATGCCGAACGAATGTTGAGGAATTCTTCCACTTCTTTTTTAGTGAGCACGACTGGGATAAGACGGTGGATGTTATCTACTTAGACTTTAAAAAAGCCTTCGATAAGGTACCACACCGCCGCCTCCTTCGGAAAGTGCGTGCGCTGGGCGAAGACGGAAATGTAGCAAGTGGGTGCCCGTTACTAGTGGTGTTCCTCAAGGTTCTGTCCTGGGACCACTACTATTCATCATCTACGTCATCGACATGGATGGTGACATGGTTGCGAAGATTTCTAAATTTGACGACGATACGAAGCTTGGTATGAACGTTACAAAGGATATTGCGAGATTGGAACGTGTGCAAGCCAGGGCAACCAAACTGAGTCCCTCTATCAGACGCAAAAGTTACGATGATAGATTAAGAGAACTAGATCTGTTCTCGTTGGAAACCCGGAAACTGCGTGGTCAGCTTATCGAAGTGTTAAAAATACCTCGAGGCTTCAATAATGTAGTCTACACGGATATTTTCCAACTTAGTGAGGGCAGAACGAGAAATCATGGCTACAAACTTGAACTGAAGCGTTACAACCGTGATCTGTGTGGTAAAATTTTCACATACAGCATCTGCGGTAGCTGGAACGCACTTCCAGTGGAAGTTGTCAACAGCAATTCTGTTGATCAGTTCAAGTCAAGACTGGACAAAATCTTGAAAAGGGGCCGTTTGGGCACATAAGTCGTTGTGCAGAACTGTGCCTGCTCAACTGTCAGCCCAAAGGTACCCTCTATGAATGGACCGTAAGGTCTCCTAGGGTACTTCTTGTCCTTGTAGCTCCTTGTAGCTCTTGGGAAATTTTTATCATTTAAAAAAAATCTTTAAATATTTCAAATATGAAATAATAGGTTCTCAAAAAATTTGGTTATTACGTGGAAAAACTTTGTGTTAGAAATTTAGTTGATTTTGGCACGCACTCTTTAAAACGTTGATGAACCCTGCTTTATGTGGACGACCTATGGATCTCTTTTGGCGTAGTCCAGATTCAATCTCTTGAGCGTCGACTCAAACCGGTATTGAACCGCATCTCTCGCTATGACGAAGCGCACTGGCTTCAGTTTTTCTTGGTCAAGACTAAGGTGGTGCACTTCTGCTGCCATCCACTGCTCCACACTGGCCCAAACTTTTTTCTAAATGGCGTTCGCCTGGAAGTGGTGGAATCGCACCGTTTCCTTGGTCTTGTATTTGACCGAAGCCTCATCTGGAAGGCTCATATTCGCAGCCTTAGGGTCTCTTGTACCCGCGCGCTGTATATTCTTCGTTCCGTGACGTTCAGGGTATGGGGAGCTGATAGGGCTACTGCATTACTTCTATCGATCCTTGTTCGTTCAAAGATCGACTAAGAATGCAAGTTTTATGCATTCGCAGCTAAGCATGTATTGCGGAAGGTGGACTCGATCCCCCACAAAAGCCTTTGCCTGGAGACCGGCCCCTTCCGCACCTACCCCATTGAGAGCCTACTTGTCAATGCTGGGTAGATGATTCTCGCACTGCGCCGTGCCCTGTGTATCATTCGTCTGTACAAGCAAGCTCAGCGCATCCCTCAGTCTCCAACAGCCCTCACAACATCCGCAGCTGATCTCGACGGTGACTATGCGGCCGAGAGACGCCAGTCATACCCTACGCCCTTTGGGTTTAGGGCTAGGAAACTCCTTCGAGAGCTCGGTATAACTGTCGGGCCGGTAGAGCCTTTGATTCTGAAAAGAACGCCACCCTGGAGGGTACAACTTTGGACTATCTGTCGCTAAGCCTCTACTCTTAAGGCTTCTACGGCGCCGGGAGTATTGCGCTCGTCCTTTTTGGAGCACACTTCGTCTCACGCTGGAACCTTGCCAGTATATACAGATGGCTTAAAGTCCAAAGAGCGGGGCGGTTTCCACGCCTTATTCCATGTGTTTGAAGTCAGCGGGGCTCTGCCAGGCGTTGCGTCTATCTTCACGGGCGAGCTGGTTGTAATACACCAGTCGGTACGGGAGATAACACACCGTGTCCGGTTCGGAGCCCGGATTGTGATTTATAATAACTCACAAAGCGTTCTGAGGGCTCTCGAGGCATTGGAATCTCCGCATCCCCTGGTTCGTGATATCCGTGACGCCACGGATTTGTTGAGCCGGGCAGATGTCGAGATTATCTTCTGCTGGATTCCTGGCCATGTAGGAATTGCCGAGAATGAGCACGCCGATGAGAACGCCAAAGATTCCGCGAGGACTGGGTGACCAGACCAGAGTTTCACTCTTCCTCACATCGATTACATGTCAAGAATACGGGCAGCCCTTCAGGCTTTTTGACAAAAAAGATGGGAGACGGTCGAAGGGAACTTAAACTTTCGTGCCATTGCGCCGCGACTGTTTACATGATTCTACCCTCAATGCAACGACGGCTGCAGTTTGATTTCTGTCATCTCCAAATTAGAGACACTCTCGGGACGCAACGCCATTTGATGGGGCGCTCGCCTGCGCCCTATTGCGCCGTCAGTGTTGTCCTCCTGACTGTTCTGCACATTCTTGATGAATGTCCCAATATGCGTAATCTTTGCGCTCGTTACCTGTCCCGGTATGTGACGCGTGGGGTCGCTACCGCTTGTCCCCTGTACTCGGGACTGTGTTCGTGCACATAGACCTGCGGACTATACGACTTTTTAGAGTAAGCTGGCCTCCTCCCTTTTATTTGACTCTTTGCGGTAGGTCGCATTTTTTGCGCCGATGGGAGGCGGGCTTCTCTCTTTCTCTGGAACTGCTTCTTTCTTGTCTTTTCTTTTTATTCATTTTCTTTTTTGCGAATTTTGGATTAAACTTTTAATAGGCTAGCTTTTTAATTACGGTGACCTATGCCCTTGAATCCAGTCGCCAGAATAACGAATATAAAGGATTATTTTTTATCTTTCCTCTTTCTTCTTCTGTCTTTCTTTTTCTATCTCTTACTTTTTGTCCCATTCTTTTTCTTTCCTTTTTCTTCCGCTTCTTTTTTATGTATTTCCTTTTCTTAAGATGCGAGCTAGCCCAATTTTCACTCCGATTTAATATACATTTCAATTACAGGGTAATTTTTCACGGCGTCGATGTTGTAGAGTTGTTCACCATGGCCTCACAAGAACTCCAATCACTTTCCAACCAATTTTATGAAAAGTCTTTTAACTATAAAAATAAGCATGTGGCCCATACGCGCAAACATACGGGTGAAAAACCATATAAATGTGTTGTCTGTAGTAAAAGTTTTGCCAGTATTAAGGTTTTAAGAGTTCACATAAGAATCCATACGGGCGAAAAACCCTACAAATGCCCTTACTGTGATAAGTCATTTTCGGCATACGCCAACTTAGTAGTTCATAGACGGATACATACCAATGAAAAGCCCTACAACTGCAAGTTATGTTGCAGGGCTTTTGAACATTCAGGCAATCTTAAAAGACACATCCGCGCCCATATGACTGAGCAAGGTTTGCGATGTATTCTTTGCTCAAAGATTTTTGAAAAGGAAGAAGATTTATTTCTGCACACAAAGATTAATCACAACAAAGATTATATAAATTACATTTCCTTCGGGACTCAGTTCAGAGAGGAATATATAAAAGCCTCTGATCAAAAAGAGGATATGCTAATTATTGCCAAAGAAGACCTTAACGAAGTCTCTGAAATAAACCTGAAAACGGAAAATTACCACCCGAATCATGCCACCAACGATAAATCACATAATATATCCTTTCTTGATTCATCCCTGGAACATTTTTTACCTTCACAGAATATAGTCAATAAAAAACCAGAAATCAAAGAAAACTATCTAACTAATATGGGAATTCCAATTTTAGAAGGTTATTATCAGTCAACTTTGGACTCTTTAATAATAAAAACTGACTCAAATGGATGCGTACAATCAAAATCTTTTGGAAATATCAATAAAATGGAACCGACACAATACTCCAAAAAAAGAGATGAAGTAATAAATCGAGGATATCATAACGACTACCATGTTATTCTACCTTCTCCAGAGCCCCCACCATTAATTCCAATATTTGAAATGGATTCTTGTGAAGAAAACCATCAAGAAGAAGAAAATGCACAACCTTTGAAATTTAAGTCCTATAGTAGCCAAAAAGAAGGCCATTTCAGAGAATCTGAAGTAGGCTTAAATGACAATCTAGATAGAAGTAAAGAAAAGAGGTATGATTCAGATCCAATACAACCGTACTTAGTTTTAAACGACCTCGTATTTTCTCACCTAGCTCCAACTTTGAGAGAGATGTCATCCAAAGAACAGCTGAACAAATTTTTACTTTCAGAATTGGACCAATTCATATTCAAGCAAAAAATAGAAACTGTATTAATCCTCCTTTTTGGCAAAACAAAACTTCAACAATTTGGATATCAAGAAAAAAACTGTGAGCAGGTAAGATTTAAAGGTACAATATTATTCGTAAATTTTTAATTAAACTTTTAAAAATTCCTGATAAAATATAACTTAATGGTATCCCACGCGGGTGAATTAAAGT
Organism: Ceratothoa steindachneri; assembly: GCA_963969495.1. NCBI lineage: Eukaryota > Metazoa > Arthropoda > Malacostraca > Isopoda > Cymothoidae > Ceratothoa > Ceratothoa steindachneri. The sequence goes on along the minus strand of OZ018320.1, from coordinate 112,330,597 downwards.
ACCTGTAGTTTCTTTAGAATGAATACACTCTTGCCAAAGTATAAATACAGGTGTAGAATTGGGAAAGTTGAGATTTGAACTCAGGATGTTTTCAATTTTTCATCTACTTGTTAAAAATTGAATAAGAAGTGTACTATTTCTTTCCCGTCAAATTTCTTGTATCTGCATATCCTGGTTTAACCTGCTAACAATGATTCTGTAGAAACAGAGCCTCACCCTTATCACTTTTCTCTATTTTTAGCTTTTTTAAGAGTTTTTAGGGCATAAAATTTTCCACCAAGTGCCCCGGTAAGGGGTACGGCGATGTGTTTCTCTGGTTTCCGTGCTGACGGGATTCGGCGCCTAGTCTGTCCCAGCTTAGCATCTCTTCCTCTATTTGCTAACCCCTAATCTCCGTGTCCTGTACCCACCTTCCCTCATCTTGCCCCTGAACTTCCGTCGTCCCTTTACAAACACCTTTTCTCTACTCTCCTTTGTGGCCCCTTCTTCTACTGCCCATGGAATGGAACTTCTCGAGCACAAATCGACGCTCATTTGGATCAAGGAACCGAACACTCTTGCGACAATATGTTAAGCGTGGTGACCTTAACTGTTTAGAAGCCAGGTATCAAGCTGGATCCATCATTCCGACCTGCCTACCACGCAACGTGTATGATTTGGTCCGGGTTTTCCAAAGAGGTGGCGGAGAAGGCGTATACCACCCAACCCAGTGATACTGGCCGGAGCCAATCAAAGACGCCCACTAGTGCAGTTCCGTTGCTGGGGTCAGTGTTGGCCGTCACAGGCAGGGGTGACGAAATTTTGCTTACGGCCATAGATAAGGCCAAAAGAAGCCCTTTATCCACTTTACCATCATCAGGGCCGTTTTCGGTTAGGTCCACATGAAAAACGGAGATCCCCTCCCCTGTGATTTGTCAGGGACCCCCACAACTCTATTCTACCGGAGTGGAGGCTTATTGCTCACTAAGCATACGGGTGCGGTGAACTCCCCTTCACCCCCCTTCGTTGGAGGTGCCCTTGGGCGATTCCTTCTCATTTCCAACGGCACTCTTTCTTTTACTATCACAGGGGACTGGCAAGAGAGCAGGCAGGTGGCCCAAAATTGAACGCTGCCGGTGGAAGCTGCTCGGTAGGGCCAACCTCCTTAAAGGCACAAGGGTTAGCACGGCTCGCCAATCGTGTATCTTCAGTCTACAGGGAGTGACGTGCTTCCCTTTTCCCCTCACTTCACCGATGGATGCCGGTATGCCGGGTATAGACAAAAAAAGAGGTACCTCGAATGGGATCCGTGATGTCCTGGCGGGGATGGCCACATGGAGACCCCACTGAGTTGGACATAGTCCCAGAGGTGATCCAGCCCCAGACGGCAAGATCTACCATGAGGTCGAACCCAGACTCTGTGCCAAGCACCGAACCTAAGTCCGCCCCTGTGCAAGCTTCACGCGAGACGGGAAGGAAGGACCTCCTTCCCGGCTGGTGCTCCTTTGACAGTCAAGACCTTCTCCATTTTAGAGAAGGATCTGACTGAGGCAGATCCATCCGGCTTAAATTCTCGTTCCGACAGTGAAGAGAAGCGGGATCATTCCCCACTCCCCTCTCCTAAGAGGAAAAGAAAAAGGAAACAGAGTAAAGGTTCCTCTTCCTTCGCGGAATCTCCAGAGACGGACGAGCGCTGCTGCCGTTTCAGCAAGCGACCAGGATTGATAACATTAGCGCCCCTCATTGCGAGACTACCTGGTGCTTTTTTATCCCGCTGGTTTCAAATGCTCTGTGGTTATTCACTTCACTCCACATTCTTGTTGAATGCCCCAGTCTGGACGATCTTCGCGCACGTTACATATCCCGGTCCCGGGACGAACGGGGTCGCTACCGCTTTTCCCTTGTACTCAGGACGGGTTCGTCCACACTGACTTTTTGGAGGAGGCCGGCCTCCTCCCCTTTATTTGACTGTTTTTTTTTGTAGGTTGTATTTTCATGCGCCGAGGGGGGAGGCGGGCCTACATCTGACGCTTGAGCGCGCCTACTTCTTACTTTGTTTTGTTGTTTTATTTTTTAGCCCTTGTCCTTTTTAGTGTTATTTATATTTACATAGCCTACTATAGGATCTTTCAACAAGGACGCTTGAGCTTTGTCAGGCGATAGTGGCCATGTTATTAAAGCGACATCTGGCAACCTTACTGTGAACTGCTTAGTAGTACTTGGCAAGTCAAGATGGAAGGTTATAGCGTTGAACAGCGTGGGCACATCATCAAATGTTGTTATCAAAATCAGTGCTCAGTTCGACAATCGTTCCGCGCATTATGTGATTTCTATCCTCACCACAATCGTCTTGCCGAGTCCACTGTTCGACGCTTGGTGACCAAATTCTAGGCAAAAGGGTCGATCAACAATCAGCCAACATCCGTACGCCGCCGAAACGCAAGGTCTGCTGAAAACATCGCTGCCGTAAATGAGAGTGTACGGGGAAATCCGAGGCAGTCAATTTCTCGTCATTCACAAGAACTTGGCCTTTCTGTGACTTCAGTTTGGCGAATTATGCTTGGGGACTTGAGTCTGCACCCGTATAAAATCCAACTTACCCAGGAACTTAAGGTAAACGACCTTAGAAAACGCCGTGTTTTCGCTGATTGGGCTCTAGAACAGTTGGAAGTTGCCCTTAATTTTCCCCCAAAAATCATCTTCAGCGACGAGGCGCATTTTTGGATGAATGGATTTGTGAACAAGCGAAATTGTCGGATTTGGGACGGAAACAATCCACATGAGATGCACCAGCACCAATTGCATCCCAAAAAAGTCACTGTTTGGTGCGCATTTTCGTCTAACGGAATCATTGGTCCGTATTTTTTTGAGAACGAAGATGGGATTGCCATAACCGTCAACGGCGAGACCTACAGATCGATGATAAGCAACTTCTGGTGGCTTCAACTGGATTATATGCCTGATATGGATACTGACAACATGTGGTTCCAACAGGACGGCGCTACGTGCCACAGTGCGCACGCCACGATAGACATTTTGCACCAGCGATTTCAGGGCAGGGTCATCTCGCGCGGCGGCGACGTCAACTGGCCACCGAAATCATGCGATTTAACGCCATTAGACTACTTTCTTTGGCACTACCTTAAATCGCAGGTCTATGCGAATAATCCACAAACAGTTGATGTCCACAAAGTCAACATAACGAACACCATCCAGCAAATTCAGCCAGATTTATGTGACAAAGTCATCGAAAATTGGGCCTCCCGAATACCTTCCACCAAGCGAAGCCGCGGCGGACATTTAAACGACGTCATATTCCACACTTAATGCCATTAAATGTACTTTAAAATTTAAATTAAATTGGGTGCATATATCACACACAACTTGTTTTATTCACATTTAAAAATCGAGGGACCTTATTGAAAGACCCTATAGTTGGCTGTGTCGTGTACGGTGACTTATGCCCAAGCAGGCAGTCGCTAGATGGGCAAAAAAAAAAATAATATATATGTAGGTCGCATTTTCCTGCGCCGGAGGGAGGCGGGTCTACCCCCGACGCCGGAGCGAGCTTTCTCCTTGCCTTTTTGCTTCGTTTTCTTATTTTCATTTTAGCCGCTGTCCTTTTTTATCTATGTTATTTGTTATTTACATATTAGTTGTTTTTGTTTTTTTTAATATATCCTAGTAGTAAGCTATGCTTTGTACGGCGACTTATGCTCAAGTCGGCAGATGCCCCCCCCCCCGCCTCAATAAAAAGCCCAAGTAGGCAGACGCGAGATGGGTTCCCAAAATTAAAAAAAACTTCGTTCTCTCAGGGAGTGAACCCAGTGCCTAGGCGTTAGAAGTCCAACCCCTTATCCACTGAACTAACTAAAGCTCTGATTATCATCATCTCTTGCGTAACAATTAAGTACTTGTTGCAGAGGCTGAGCAAATGGCCCTCGAACTGAAGCTTCCAAAAACTTGTTAGAAACCACCATCAGAACGAGACATTAGGGGGCGGGGGCGCCTATTGCAATACATTAGGAGGCCCATATGCTAACACTTGGAATAGATTTACGAATAATTATTTAAAAATAAAATAATTTTTAGGTGTTTCAAATAGGTTTAGGTTTTTTAAATAGGAATTATATTGAAAGGCTCAAGAACTATTGATGACCATACCATTGTTAAAAGTTACCAAAATATTCCTAGTCTAGAGTGGCATCACTGATTAGCCATATCTTTTTACAATCTTGCTCCTTGCATAAGCGTTAAGTTTATGAAAAAGAGGAGACTCCTCCGTGCGCCCAGTGTTCAAGGAAGCACAATTCTGAACCTGTCTCCGTTCAGCCAAGATACAGTGTGGCTCGAGGGAATAATTATGTGCTGAGAATATTAGGAAAAGAAAACCGGTCTAAATTCATATCCATACTAAGTAAGTGGAATGCATCAAACCGGTATGAGTGTAGAAATGTGGCTTTGAACTCACCCAGGTCAACGTCCGGACGAAGCTTGTAGATTGCGTCGCTATTTTCTGAGAGAGACCAGTTCACGACTAGTTAGCGATCTGTAAGGTTCGTTGGTCTCAACTGACCTTTCGAGTTCAACACCGCTATGGGAGGGGGCATCCCTAGCGCCTTTAAATTGTCTCTTCGGGTTAGACACCTTCCACATATTTTAATTTCCATAAGCCTTCCTGTATATTTGGGTCCGGTATGTAGTGAAGAGAAAACATGAAGGGAAAACTTTATTACACTGGTAGGAACGTGCCCAGCTGCTTTAAGAAGCCAGTGAAATGACTTAGCATATATAATTCTATCGTTTATCACAAACTTGCCACCATTTTGTGGACTGAAATCCTATCAACAGTCGGGCTTGGCATCATTAACGACGTATAAACGTTGTTAATCCCGTTCTCTCCGTCTGTTCTCTCTTATGGGATGCCTTGACACTCGGGTGCCATTGGGATCAGACGTTCATCACTCGTTTGCACAGGCACTCTCCTTCTATCTCAATTCAACTCAATCATTAAAAGTTGCATCCATAAAGTTCCCGGCCGAGAAATTAATTTTTAAGCGCGTTGGTGACAAAGCCAACAATGCATTATTATCCCTTCTTGGGAACGTAGCTTCGACATGCCAATTCTCAGAATAGGTATTAAAGTGGCATATTATTTCAAACCTCATTTTCATTGACAATAGAGAACCAATAATAGCATTTTGTAGTCCTACAATGGGTACTTGTGACTATTTACTAAATCACTCAATTAGCGACATAATCTGGAGTTCTGAGACTTTGCGTCTCTCCCCTCCCTCCCCCTCATAAATGTAGGGATAAACCGGATCAACAGTTGAGTTGGTCAGAATTTGGAATTTTTATTGTAAATATGGAGAAGAACCCCTATAATTAAAATGGTCATGTCCAGTTAGCGAAGACAGGAGTGGAGAACAGGTTAAAGAAAATATACTTCTCTTATTCATAGATTTTCTTTTTAAAGCGAAAACCAACGAGGGCACCTATTTCAAAGTTGATAAGGAGATAGCTGTAAAAAAAGTAGGGAAGATAGAGGATTGGAGGGAGTTAGTGTTTGGGAGATAGAGCAGCAAATTTATCCACGAACATTGGAAACGGGATGGCAAGCGTTCATCTAGATGTCAGCTGTAGCATGATAGCCTATGCTCCACCTGACACTCGCTTGCGAGATCTTATACATAAAAGACCAGTTTAATCATAAGGAGATCGGAATGCATTTGTGTCAAGTTAATAGAACCTGTTCCTCTCATAGATCAGAGTTCCAGGGTGCGATGAGTCGAAATTCCTAACGGTACAGAGGAGCCCGTTCTTATACAAATGTCTAAAGCTGCTTTGTGGGTAGAATCGCTCACCGGTAGAGATGAGCGAACTCTGTGGCCGTTTGGGGGCTGAGTGCCTCTGCAGAATACCTCCCTCATTCTCCGGAGGCGAACGGGGTCGTGTACACAGCGGCGGGGATGCAAGCTCGGAGTGGGCGTACACACAAACAGACCAACATTCATAATAGATGAAGTTGCGCACTTCTATGCAGGAATCATGAATGCACTTAAATAAATGGTTAAAAAAAGAGACTAATGTAACGTCAAGGAAAAATAATATTTCTGTAAAAATAATGGAAGCAAATAAGATAGTGTTAATTGAAGAAGAAATCTAACGCCATATAGACTCGCAAGCCTATTGAATATTTCGTTGGACTTCAAGGCATGGATATTAAGTTTCTTTCCCCACGATACCGAAATAAGAAAATTTCTGTGCTCGAAGGGGGCATTCGACAATGAGGCGGTGCGCCAGGTGTTGATATACGCGCAAACAGCTTAGGCCACGCACATCAGTCGCCACACACAGTGCGGTATTGTTGTGTTTGGCTGTATCTTCTTAACCCATCTCCGTGCGCATACAACATATCACCCACCCGCTTAAAGAATAAAGAAACCAAAGGAAAATAAGACAAAAATATGAATTTATTTATTAAAAAAAGCATATCTTATATTTGGAAAATTAAGAAACAAGTTATTATTTCATTGATTTTTTTACATTTAATCTCCCAATTGTGAAAAGGTTACTTACCGATCGATGTCAATTTGTTCAAAATGATCTTTGATAAAAGTAGGTTTGGAATTTCTTGTGGTTATCCCTCCAAAGGGGTGAATGATTCAGCAGGGGTAATGCCCCTGCTGCAACTGAAACCTGGAGGATTATTGTGACGACTGCGTTGCCCCCATGACTGTTCGGCACATTCTTGTTGAATGCCCCAGTCTGGGTGATCTTCGCGCACGCTACCAGTCCCGGGACGAACGGGGTCGCTACCGCTTGTGCTTGTCCCTTGTACTCGGGACTGCTTCGGGCACATAGACTTGTGGACTATACGACTTTTTGAAGGAGGTTGGACAAACTCCACTTAAATTGACTGGGTTTTTTTTGTATGTCGTAGTTTCCTGCCGGAGCGCGCTTCCTTCCCGTTTCCTTTTTTTCCTTTTTATAGGTTAGGGTTTTTTTCAACCTTGCCTTTTTTTTCTTCCTTTTCTCTCTTTGTTATGTTTTTTTTTAATCTAACCTAGTAGCCCGTAGGAGTAGAACGCTCTCCCGACCCTAGTGCCAAATAGAACCTGGTGATTGTCCTCAGGTCGTCTTTTGCACCTCTTTTAAATTTCTATCTTTTTCGCGCCTGTTTAGACCCAGCAACGGGTGAAAAAGGGCCTTAAACATTCTTATTTCACGGCATTTCTTTATTATACTAATAACATTTGCAGAGTGTAAATAATATAATATATCTGCGCCATTTATAGTAATATAGTCACGTGTTAAATGGTGCACCACTATATATTTTACCTTGATGACATTTCTTTTAGAGAAATTTAGTGAGCTATATTATTTATTTTATTGGTCGGAAGGTCATTAATATACGTCAAAGGCTTTGCGAAATTCACTATTTATGTTTAAATTTGTTTGTCTTTAGTTAGAATTGCTTCTGCTAGTTTTAGGAGTTGTTCGCTGTTGGATTTATAAATTATTTCAAAGTTTATGGCCCGGCAGAGAGGTACACTGTGTCGCCTGGTACACTTGGTAGCCGGAGGAGCTGCACGACGTCCTCCAGGACGTTGATGGATCCTGGGAAAGTTGCTTGAACGCTTTACCCTCGCCTACACTCATTATTATTATTATTTCAGAAATTAGATATCAGCCTTTGATTTAACTGCTTTGTGGGTTTTCGTTTCCAGCTTACGAAAAATCTTTCTTGTGTTGAAATTCCAGCGTTTTAAGATGATTCTAGATAGAAAAATGCAACCTACTTTTATTATAGTTTTATTCATTAGGAGTTGACGTTTCACGATTACACTTATCGTATCTTAGTATTTCTGAAGATACGATAAGTGTAATCGTGAAATGTCAACTCATAATGAATAAAGGTATAATAAAAGTAAGTTACATATTATTATTTTATTTTTTTAGTATTTAATTAGTATTTTAATTATTATTTAATTATTATTATTATTGTTTAATTATTATTATTGTTTGATTATTAATTATTATTATTATTATAAGGAAGCTGAGTAGAGGTAGCACCTTTTGACTCCTGACTGCTGCATCTCACTGGAGTGTTAGATCGTCAGGTCGACTGGTCCTCTCTTCCCAACTCTCATATGCTGACTCCAAGTGCCACACCACGGTAATCACTTCAGCAAGTGGGCTAAACCGTGTAAGGGTAACTCATCTATGGAAACAGATAGATGAGAGGGAAAGGGCTAATATAAACTGACTTATACCTCAGTTGTCTCCTCAACTCTGCCTCTTTTCATGGAGAGGAGGAACACGCTTAAGTTAGTAGAGCACTGCGTTTGGGAATTCTTTGGCAAGTGCTCAAGTATACCCCGCTCAAATTCCGTTTCATGTCTACTAGAAATAACCAATGACAGCAGGCAGACGTAGAGCAAGGGGTCGTTACGATCTGCGCATTTAAGTCAAGTCAAGTAAGTCAATTATTATTTAGTGCTATCATTTATTAGTAGTATTTATCATTATTTATAATAAGGTATTGACATTATTGTATTATTATTATTGCTACATTATTATTATGGTGCATTATTATTTATATTATTACAGCTATCCCCTCAAAGTTTTCTACCTGCATTGTGTACCAGGAGGACTGTTTCCATCTAGACAGAGTTCGGTCTGGTAGCCATGATGACTTGGTGGACTGCATGCCATCTATCCTCAGGGTATGATAATACTGGGTATTGCAAATGTCCTGTCACACTCATTAATAGGCTCTTAATAAAGGACACAATCATAGTTTTGATGCAGTTAGACACGTTTTTATTACTTTAACATATAAATACGTGTTTAAATTGTAATATTAATCAATGTTGCCACCCTCAGCGGCCAGCACAAGCTCCAGGCGAGACCTGAAGAACGAGCACGCGTTTGACGGAGGACTTCAGCTCGTCGACGTTGCTGTGGTGGCCCTTGCAAGCCTTTCCCTCAACATGTGCCCACATGCTGTAGTCGAAAGGATTTGAGGTCAGGCGACTGCGGTGGCCAAAAGTCCTTCGATAAAAAATTCACATTCAACCCCAACCACTCTTGCACGGTCTGGTGTTGGCCGGAGTACCATCATGGTGAAAGGCGTAGTCTGATTTCTTCGTGATCTTTTTTACCCAGGGCAGGACTTTCGTGGCCAAGATGTTCCTAAAACTGGCCGTGAACCACACTGGCGGCATCTTCTATCCCTTCGAAGCTACGACTCCGAGCATCAGCGTGAAGGCCAGGTGTTTGGTCGTGGACACTTAGCGCACCTCGGAGGCATCCCGACCGAAGCCTACCACGCAGTCGTTCTGCTTCTTGATGACCGGATCGACCGTGAAGGGTTTTTCATTATGAAAACTTGAGAATTCGATTGCTAGGACTCTAAGGTCGGTGATAAGGCAACACCATGAGTCCCTACCTTGTTATCGCATACGGTGGGTAAGAAGAAGCCTTTCCACGCAACACCAAACTCTTGGTATCCTAGTCCTTGACGTCCCTGGACAGCGTTGCCACCGCGATGTTGTTGTTCTTCGCGAACGCAGTCATTTTGAGCTTCAGATGACTTTCGAATAACTTTATCGCAGCCAAACGGTTGGTGACTTGAGGTCTGCATGAACGAGGTTGATATTTGAGGTCTTTCCTGTTCTTGAGCCTCTCTGCAACTCTGTGGACGGTCATCCGGCTGAAGTTGAGCCGCTTGGCGATGTCGGATTTGTTGTGGTCCGTGCGCAGGAGAGCAAAGATCTCGAGTCTTTTCACTTCCATCTCGACACACCTGCACACATTGGAAAATACGTTTTAATGACGCGTGCTGGAAAAGTAGAGCCTTAAGTTTGTTTGATGGACCTTGTCCTACCACACACGTAAACCTCACGAAAGATAAAAAAAACGAGTGTAACATAACTTTTTAAAACCCCGGTAATAGGTGATCAGCAACCCTACTCGTTAATGAACCCGCCTATCTTTACTTCTCTTTATTATATACCCGCCTACTCCATTTCAAATTTGCTCTTCTATTCACAGAGGTTCTGGTTGCCTGGCGAAATTTCATCCACTTATGAGCCTTACTCGAGTGTCAGTGTATACCGTGAGGTTCCTACCTACTGCAACGGCCCAAAGCTCACTGGCTATGGCGGGTAATAGATAGGGAGTATATTGGGCCGACGACTCTGCTTACCTACTTCCAGTGGACATATACTGTTGCTAAGCAGGCACCATCCTTTATGGTTAAAAATGGTTAAAACTCTAGGAAAATTTCGCTTGAATTGCGGGCCAGGTTGCAAAACCCATCAATGCTCGACCCGTGGAGCGAGCATGTGTAAATGGTAACATTCGGAAATTTTTTGATCCTATGTAGACTTTTCTCTTAACCTCCCAATTCATTAGTGGTCATAGTATCTACTTTCCATGTGGCTTTTAAAATTTGTCGACAAATATGGTGACAATCGAAAGTAAAAGTGGGAATGGGCATGCGGATCTACCTCCAAGCGCGGTGGATCCCCTATGCCATCTTTGAAAATTCTCTAGGGAAACTCCACCTCTGAAAATGAGCTGGCCCCTTGTGCTTTCTCAGGAGTCTCTCCAACCCTCTTTTACCGAAGAGGAGGCTTACTTCTCTCCTAGGCCTACGGGTGCGGAGATTTCTCCCTCACTTCTTTCTGTGGGGGTCGACTATGGACGATTCCATCTTCGGAGAAAGGGTAGTCACCCCCCTTTTCTATCACCTAGGACTGCCAAGAGAGTAGGCAGGTGGCCCTAAATCGACCGCTTCGGGTTAGAGCGACTCAATAGGGCCAGCCCTCTTAGGGAGGCCGAGGAAAAGCGGGAGCCGTCGGGTCAAGCCCCCTGAATTAAATTATTTTGACATTGCGGTAGGGCGGTGTATCTAATCCCCCCTTTTCTCCGATGGAGGTAGGTTCGCCATCCAAAGACTTTACTCCGACTGATAGTACCTAGAATGAGATCCGAGAAGACTTAGGGGGGGGGGGACACGGATGCCTTCCTGAGCTAGACAAGATCCCGGTTTAGGTGAAGAAACCACAGATGGCAGGATCTTCAATGGGGCCAAACCTAGTCTCGGTGTCAAACACCGAACCTGAATCCGCCCCTGTGAAAGTATCCTTTCACATGGCTCGGGCCCTCGATGAATCACTAGAAGAGGAGGGTCCTCACTACCCAGCTGGTGCCCCTATGCCAACCAAGACCGCTATTTCAGTAACGATCTTGCTGAGGCCGCTCTTTCCGGCCCAAGGGCCGGAGAAGTGACTCGAGACGCACCTCTACCTCTTCGTCACGTTCGAGCATAAGAAACTCCCTGTATCAGTGCATGCCGGTTGGTATCACTACTGCGTAAAGGCATTCGTGCCACTGCCCTGGAAGTGCTACTAATGCCACCGCTTCGGTCATGCAACTCGCTCCTGTAGGCGTGCAAATTCGG